>CM060375.1:181193813-181847980 GCA_030545235.1 Helianthus tuberosus
AGACCGCCCAACCATGTCAACAATTATATTCATGCTCGAAGGTCAATGGTCTGCCAACCTACCCACACCATCGGAACCACCATTGTCCTATGCTAGATATGCATCCGTCTCGGAACAAACTAAGACAACTAGTGACCTTAGTGGTTGAGTGCACATCCCTCATAACAAGTTCCACTACGTCTTCTATGTAGCTTGTTGAAGGTCGTCACCAAAAGATCGTAATTCGTTTCTTTTGTGTATACTTGCAAAATTTGTGAATCAAAAACACAAACTATCAAAGATTGTTTTAAATCAAAAGGACAAAGACAAAGAAACAAATTAACACTAGATCATTGAATTGTTATTATCACATACCATTTAATTAGTTCATACATCGACCTATTATATATACATTATGAACCATCGCAACTAGGGATGCAAACGAGCTGAGCCCGAGCTCGACCAAGCTCGAGCTCGAGCTCGATTAACTTATGAGAGCTCGGGCTCGAGCTCGGCTCGATGGAGCTTTGTTTTCAAAGCTCGAGCCGGGCTCGTTTGTACTTTCTCAAGCTCTTTTATTATCTATTAATTAATATATTAAATAAAAACAGTATAAATAATAGACTTTTTAGGCTCACGAGCTCGATAAGTGAAGCTCGGGCTCGGACTCATTTACTAAATAAGCTTATGTTTAAGTTCGAGGTCGGCTTGTCTACAAGTTTAAACTAGTAGTTTACCCGTCCGGTGTACATATGATTAAAATCATCCAAACTCACTGTATATTTTAATATCACGATGACCACTTATCTACCTATTAAGAACATAAATAACTATGTCTATATTTAAAATAATGTTGACTTTTAATTTGATTTCGATTAATAACTATAACTCTTCTTGAATTGTCATACATACTAATTTAAAATCTTACATCTAATTCGCACAATTTAAAATATTTAGTTAATTATTTGTAATTGATAAACGTAGGAATTGCTAACACCATTAAATGAAGATAAATGAGATCTATCAATGTTAGATGTTTACAAAAGTATTAAAAAAACTATCAACACAACCAAACGTAGATTATATTTATGTCATGAGAATATTATTTAAGAACATCAATAACATTGTCTACATTTAAGATAATAATGACTTGTAATAAATGATAAACATGCAGCATACATCTACAAAAAAAGCAGATAATGTTATCAAGATCTCACAAGTATATTACAAAAAAGCCAAAAAAACACAATGTATACTATAATATACAATAAATCATAAACATGCAGAATACATATACAAAAAAAAGCAATTGATGTTATCAGGATCTCCCAAGGATATTACACAAAAGGCAAAAAAAACACAATATATACTATAATATACAATTTCGTTGGCAAAACACAAACCGTTGAAACAAACACAATGACTTGTTATCCAACTATTAAGAACATCAACAACCATGTCTATATTTAAGATAATAATGACTTTTCATTCGATTGCGATTAGTAACTACAACTGTTCTTATATTCTCATACATCGAATTGTCATACGTACTAACTTAAAATCTTACATCTAATTCACACAATTTAAAATTTTTAAGTAACTATTTTTAAATTGATTAACATAGCAATTGCTAACACCATTAAATAAAGATAGACGAGATCTATCAAAGTTAGATCAACATAAACTAAATCAATTACAATTCTCTCTATGGTCGCTCGAAGAAAAGGGAGCATATGAAGAACTAAACAAAAAAGTCGGCATCATCAGTGATAACAATTACAAGCGAACCTGGAGCAGCATCGGATAGCTTGATGGAGTCCTCCACTCTCCCCCATCAGATTTCAAGAACAACGCAGAAGAGTTTATCACACAACTGTTGAAACAGGATCAGAAAATCTGCGACATCCTCGCCGATCTGTAAAACAAAAGAAAGAATAAAATCGCATGGAAGAAGGCGAGAGTCATTAAAATCTTTGGAAGTGTTAATTGTAGGGTATAATATTTTATACATATTTCACTCTTTAATCTTTCTTTATATTTAATTTAATAAAATTAATATCCATTGCATACAAAGTAAACACAATGACAAGAACACATAACATAATGTATAGAAAATCCACCTAGTTCCAAACACAATAATCAGACGCAATAACACGATATATAGAATCAGTTGCAATACCATGGCTAATATTAACACTATCCATACCACCACTATTCAACTATTTGTTTATTTAATTAAACAAACAATAAAATATAAAATATAATAAAAGGAAACACAATCAACATCATATCTATCACAATCAAAACAACTTCATCATCACCGGCGTTTCATATCTCCTTGAAGATCATCACCGCCGAAGATTTGATCGACAAAAAGGTAACTTCCGATTGTAAATCTTAACGGTTTAATTTCTATTAGATTTCTAAACCTCTGTTAGATACTTAATCAGCGACATATGATGGTTACTGCAGCGAATAACTTGTTTGTAGATGTCAAATATGATTTTAGGTTTCAATCATCTTCAACCTCTCATATGTTATGTATAGTTGATATATATCTTATGTATTGCATGTTATGGACATTGTCGAACTAATGTTTACAGTATAATGTGATAATAATATATGAAAAAGTTGCAATCAAACAAATGGGGGTGTTTGGGTTAGCTTATTTTGGAGCAACTTATGACTTATTGACTTATAAAAGTTAATAAGTTGTTTTTTGAGTGTTTGGGTTAGCTTATTTTAAAGGGTTTTGTGTGTTGACAAGCCATTTTTGAGAAGTCAGAATTTCTAACTTCTCACTTGTCACTTATATAAGTTAATAAGACATTTTTAAGAAGGAATCCCAAACACACACGGATGAAAACATATGATTCTGTTATAAATTTTTTTATTTTTGGGGTTCCTTCTCTAAAAGTACTTATTAACTTATATAAGTCATAAGTGAGGAGTTACAAATACTAACTTATCAAAAACAATTTCTCAACACACAAAAATAACTTAAATAAGGTAACCCAAACACTATAAACATAACTTATTAAATTTTTTAAGTCAATAAGATATAAGTTGCTCCAAAATAACCTAACCCATGTGCGATTACGCAAAAAGAGATATTTTACGAATATATATATATATATATATATACTGATATATTGAAACGGTATACAGAAGAGATATATTGCACATTATGAATTAGGAATAATATTCTCATGACATAAGATTACATTTTAACACATTGTCTATTAATACTAATAGTTAATATTAAATGTTATATATCACAGGTATACAAAAATGATTACGACCTGCCTGTCTCTATTACAAGACCCTAAATCATTGAAACTGGTATGCTGTAATGCCTTCAATAAGTAAGTGTAAACTTCATTACGTAAACTGAAATTAGTAAATGTAACTACAGGCATTACCAATTGAGTTTGTAAAGCTTGTGGGAGGAGATTACTGGAACAGGACAAAGGTAACGATAAATCATGAAAGCGAAATAAGTTGTCCAGCATGGCTGAGAAGTATAAGAGGTGAAAGTGTTGTCACTGACGGATGGATAAGTATTGTAAAAGGTCTTAAATTGACAAAGAACACCTTATTGGTTTTGAGGATAATCAAAGAAAAATGTCTACAAATAAATTGTTTCATACAAAACGTTTGTGATGAATCATTCTTGACAGTCAACCGTTACGGAGATTTAAAGATCATAGTAAGTATAGTTATATGTTAGTAGGAATTTGTTTTTTGTTATACTTGTCAGCAAATGGAATAAATGAATATATGTTTATAAAATATTACACAACTTTTCAGGTCATTCCAGAAGCTTATGTGAACAAATTTTACTGTTACTGGCCAGTAAAAGATTCTTATAACATATACGCAGCAGGTCAGTGTTGGAAAGTTGAGACCGAAAAAATAAATGCATGCTACGTTTTTGCTAAAGGGTGTCCGGAGATGTTTGAATATATTGACGTAGAAGACGGTGCTATACTGATGTTGATGAAAACAGACAGCGAATCGTTTGACTTGAGACTTTAACGTAACGGAGTTGAGGTTGTTTTTAGAAAGAAGGAGACAACTAAAGACAACTCAGTTGTTGAAATACCTAAACACACATACTATGAACACTTGAACTCTGTTGTAAGTAATTTAAAGTAAGTTAAAATGGTTTGCTAGTCAATACGACTTATTTACAGATGTTATCGTATAACAGATCTTCACTGATCAAGAAGACTCAATCGACCAATTCATTACTGGGGTAATCAGTTTACATATTTTTACAATACAATATATTGATCCTCAGATGTTAATGAATTTTAAAAATCTTAGATGCAGATGAATGATGAGAAACATGAAGTGAATAAGAAAAGTGTTGAAAAAGAAAAGTTGAAGTCTGAAAGAAAGAGTTTAGTAAGTGAAGGAAATAACAACCAAAAAAAAGAAGATGTAAGTCTTTGAAACATAATAACGGATAAGTTATTTGTTCATATTATTATACATACTTAGTTGACGATTGTAGTTTAATTTGCTTTAATGTTACGGGCTGTAATAACAGGTTAAAAAGAAAGGTAAACAGATTGCATCCGATTCTACATCTGAAGAACCTAAACAACTGATATACTGTACAACGTATGATCATTCTACCGTGTCAGCAACTGGACGACAAACACGAGATCGTTTGGTAAGTTAAGCATAAGTTAACAAAATATTCCAATAAATATTTCTTGTACATTAACATATATACTATATATATATATATATATATATATATATATATATATTGAAAGGAAATGCATGTTTGAAATGATAAGGTTAACAAAAACGGGAAAAGAAGTCAGATGGCGTTGAAGGTAAGCAATGAAGACGAAAAACGTGTTGCACATCAAAATTATGATCAAGAAAGTGGTGCGTATCAATTCAACAGGAAAGCAAATTATCGAATGGTATGTCATTTCTGTTATTTAATGAGAACAATTTACAACACCATTCATGAGGCTATTTATACGTATAGAATTACCAGTTAAACACATAACAATTGAACTTGGTTTGCAACAAAAAACCTTAAAACAGTTGTTTTTTTTTCTAAACAATAAAGTATAACTTCACTTATAACCTTCATAGAATAACTATAATAGATAATAGATACTAAATTATGTTTATTCAAAAATTAACAATTGATATTTGTTGCTGCTGACAATTATATCCAACTCGGCTAATATACTTGTTAACTCTAACATCAATGCAGCGATTACCTGTAGAAGTTGCAAACAGAGCAAGGCTAACAAAGAAGGTGCATCAAATGAATGTCAGAAACATGGATGGGAAAACAGTTGTGAAGATAGTTAAGCGACAGAAGGATGGAAATGGATTTAGGTATGCAATTGAAGGGTGGCCAAGTTTCATAAAGGAAAATGATATTAGCGAGGGTGACAATATGCATTTAACTTATGTAAAATCAGGAAACCTCCTCATGTTGACGCATGTGGATGCAGTCAGCCAAGCTTAGCAGTTAACGTTATCTGCTAATGATACAGATGTCTGCGTATATAAACTAATGCCTTTTGTCGTCATCATTTGATGGTTTTTGGTGGGACATGTTGGAACAGCTTATTGTGTTTTTTTGGTTGGTTGGTAGCCTAACCTTGATGACAATTATTACTATATTAGGGCATGGATGACATATTTTGTTTAGAATTATAATTTGTAAACAGTAGTCGAAGTTCATATTTAGTTATAAATTTAGTTGTGATTTCCTGTATACAACATTAGAAGTCTTATTGGTAATATTTCCATCATCCAAATGCACTGCATATTTTAATATCATAATGACTTCTTATACAACTATCTAGAACATCAATAAATGATTCCATAAAAAAAGTGTCTCCATATTTAAGATAATAATGACTTTTTTATGCGATTGCAATTAGAAACTACAACTATTCTTGTATTGTCATACATCGAATTGTCAAACATAGTAAATTAAAATCTTATATCTAATTGGCACAATTTAAAATGAATTAGTTATTTGTAAATTGATAAACGTAGAAATTAATAACACCATTAGATGAACTTAGATGTTTTCAAAGTGTTGAAAGAACTACCGATGTCAAAGAAACGTTGATTATATTTACTGGCATAAAATATTACACACCAAACATATTATAAACATAATAGAACAATTAAAATAACACATTAATTTCGAATATTGATTCTCCATATACAAAAAAATACCAACCACAAAAACAACCACAAACATAATACTATGTATATAACACAATGATAACAACAAACAACTAAATACAAAACCATAACTAAACATGTGGTGAAACTACAGTTTCAATATAGCTTGCACCTACAATGCCTTGTGTAAAGATGATAGGAAAATAACCATGCATCTTCTTTGCCCTTACGTTTATCTGAGCAACATCACCCCATTCGTGTACTATAATTAATTTGTTATTACCATCAATGTAGTGCACAGATGACCCTATCATCAACGGCATAAACACACGCGGTACAAAAGACACCACTTTCGACCAAGTATTATTTTGTAGACGTGACAATTGAACATCTACACTACACATTCCAATACTAACCAACATATGAAGTTCATCTCGTATAGTCACCAACTGACCTATAGATTCCACACTCAATGTATCTGGGTAACCTACATTTTCTATTACCTTCGACTCAACATCCAAACGAAGAACCGCTGTGTTACCCATACACCAGAATTTGGTCAGTACAAAATACAAACTTTTCATACAAAACGTACCAACGGACCAACTATAAACAGCAATATCATATGGACTATCAATTAAGAACCTTGGAGTTGACCATGAACCTTCACTAAACGAATAAATATTAACAGTCAACCTGAAATGAGTGCGTTTAATATGCACAATTTTGTAATCACCAGCAGAGTCAACACAAAACCCAAGACTATCATCATCCATATTGTAAAATCCCTGATAATTAGAATTTCTCAGCATCTTGAACACACGAGTTAGTGGATTCCAAACAACCAAATCACCAGTATTACATAAGCAAACACATACCATGCCATCCAAACTTGCTAAAAAGATCACATTACATGGATGACAATCGAAGGGAATGTGAATATTATTACCTAAAACACATCTAGGAGATGCAACATCAACATAACGAATCGCACACGATGATTTGTCAAGAGCAATTATTTTCTGGTCACCTAATACTCGCAAGAAACGACAATTATTCTTAGCAAACTCAGGAGTTGAAAGATAGGCTAACCACTCTTTAGACACAGCCTTGCACCGTATAACCTCCTTTGCCGAAAGTCTTGGAATAATCTTCATCAATATTAACAGAGATGGAAGATCCTTCATATTCACTTACGATTATACTTTAATTAAAAATACTGACGTTGATAGAAAGAGGAAGAAAACACATACGAAAAGCGATTCCTTTGAAAAATGAATACCTACATAGAAACTACCCCAATTAATAGTTGACACAGGTGAGTAAAACCTCCTAAAACTCCGAGTAGTGGTGGTAAACGGTTTTCACACACTATGGGCGATAGGGGGTAAATAAAATTAAATAACAATATATATTAGAAACCGTTTCTAATTTACAGGTAAACATATACACATACATGGAGATACTTTTTAATCAATCACATACACAAATATACTTTTTATTAATTAATCTTATTTTTATAAATTACTTTGTTAGTTGTCAAACATTGTGTTATTACAATTGTGAAAATAATTACATCGTAGATTTTTTTTGGCATTGGGTTTTATATATTATTTTGTCCTTTTTATAAAAATATTGATTTTTATGATAATAGGATTATTGAAAAATAATGGACACCACAACTAAAAAATAGGAAGTTAGTTACACAATAGTACAAAATATAAAAATAGACACCTACAAAAAAATCAAATATATGGAAAACAGAAAACCAATAACACATTAATAAACAAAACATAAAATGACAATATTCCAGCAAAAAAAAAAACAAAAAAAAAATCCAGTAAGAACTATTCCTTAACTGGACATATTACAAAGTGGAAAGTTTCTAATTGTCCTTAACTGCACAATATGTAACCATTATTAAAAAAGAATGAGAAAGACAACAAAAAGTAGGAATTAATTACACAATGTTATATTTAAATATAGTCAACTACAAAAGAAATCAAATATATAAAAAACAGAAAAACAATGACACAATGATACTCAAAAAACACAATGACTATACTAAAATAAATCATTATTCAACATATAAATTAGCAACTATCTTGTGCATCTTGACTTGTACCCCATGCTTGGGGGCTTTTTCAAAAAAAAAAAAAAAACTTCATTTTCCACTTTCAACCTTAGAGTTTTATCTTTCACATTTTAACCCATTTGAAATTTTTACTTTTAACTCAAACTTTTTCAACTTTTATAATTTAACACAATACTTTATTATTTATAACTTTGGTCCCCCATACTTTTTATCTTTCGTAAGTTTTTCGTTTTACGGTTCGTTCTAAATTTTGTGAGTTAACTTGTCGTAGCGTGCATGTGAGGTTCAACGTTTTTGTTCTATTTTTCCATATTTGATAGACCCGTCGCAACGAGTCCATTTTTTCCCTTTTGAAAAAAATCGCCGCAACGGGCGGGTCCTAGATCGACTAAGTTATTATTTTCTACATTTTACGTTTCTGGTTAATTTCTTCACATTAACACACTGTAACGGGTGTGCGTGGTTCAACGATTTTAGTCTCCTTTTTGTTCAGTGTAATTTTTACCATTTTATCTATTTTATTTTTACGATGTTGAGAGTCGATGTCGTTGTGGCATTGGTGCTACTTGGCACGGTTTTACGAACGTTTTTAACCTATTAAATCTTTACTAATATTTTGTTTCGGTTTACCCCTATACTTCCTTTACTTAAAAACTATTTTTTGCGTGCATATTTTATGTATGGGTATGTATAAATATGATTTCTTCTACATTCTGAGATAAACTTTTTTTATAGACGAGTCAGGTCAAATATAATACGTTTTCGTTTAAAGAAGGAAAATTGGTTTTTAATAAACCAACCTTTGCCCCATTGGTAAATAATAATCCTACCTTGTAATTGGTATACAATAATCCTACCTATCAACATGTTGGTACTCAATGAACTTTCGTTAATTTTTTTTAACTGAAGGTAGTTTTTAAGTTTTATTTATTACACAAACAGTCCCTGTAGTTGTAATTTACTAGTTTTAACTATTTTATAAAATTTAATTACATGGCCCTTGACGTTTTTTTGTTTTACAAAATAGTTAAAACTAGTAAATTATAACTACAGGGACTGTTTGTGTAATAAATAAAACTTAAAAACTAACTTCAGTTAAAAAAAATTAACGGAAGTTCATTGAGTACCAACATGTTGATAGGTAGGATTATTGTATACCAATTACGTAGGTAGGATTATTATTTACCAATGGGGCAAAGATTGGTTTATTAAAAACCAATTTTCCTTTAAAGAAACCATTTTTACGTGCATATTTTTATGTACGTTTTCGTATAAATCCAAGTTATTGTTCGATATGAATTCCATTTACTTTACGTTTGATCAAATGACCATGCTTATACAGGTTACATTGAGTTCAACTGGATACGTCGAAATGTGTGTTTTCATATGGTTAATGCATCATATAACGTTTGGACTAATACATTCAATGTTTACGATGTACCCGCGCCGCAACGCGGGCGGGTCTTAACCCTAGTTCAACTAAAAACTAATCATTAACTGCACCTATTACAACGTGGGAAGTTTTTAATTCTATGTAACTGCACAATGGTAAGGGCATCCAAGCTGCTCTAAGGGCTTGATCTCCAAGGGCCCATTGTGTTTTTTTTTTTTGTAGACCTTTTTGTTTTTAAACCACAATCACATGTAATCATAATTAAATACGCACAAAGCAAATATTAAAATCATACACTCTCAATGAATATTTAACATGATAATATAAGCACATTAATTCATAAAGATTCAATCTCATTGTGACAAACTATACCACACATAAAAAACAACCACAAACATCAATTACTAACTGATCAAAACAACGAAGAACAAAAAAAGAACTACATAAAATAGCATAACTAAACATTTGGTGAAATTGTAGTTTCAAAATAAACAGATCCATTCACACCTTGAGTAAAGATGATAGGCAAAAAAACATGCATTTCCTCTGCCTCTACAGTTACATCAGTAATATCACCCCATTCTTGAACTATAATGAACTTCTTATTTCTGTTGATATACTGCACAGACGACCCAATCATCAATCGCATAGAAATAGCAGGTGGACAAAAAAATACTTTTGACCACTTTTCATTTTCAAGTTTCCACAATTCCATATTCACACTATAGAGTCCGATACTAACCAACATATGGAGTTGATCTCGAATACTAACCAAGTGACCTGTAGCTTCCACATCCATTGTATCTGGGAATCCAACATCAGAAATTACCCTGCTATCAACATCTAAACGAAGTACACATGCGTTACCCACACACCACAACCTAGTCAATACGAAATACAAACAATTTGCACAAAATGTGCCTACAGACCAACTATAGACGTCAACATTAAACAGACTATAGTTTGAGAACATTGGAGTTGACCATGACCCTTCACTGAGAGAATAAATGTTAACAGCCAACATCATATGTGTCCGTTTAATATGCACAATATTGTAATCACCAGAAGACCTGACGCAAAACCCAAGACTATCCTGATTCGGATTAAAAAAACCCTGTCAATTAGAATTTGATAGCATCTTGAACACACGAGTTAATGGATTCCAAACTACCAATTCACCAGTATTGATTAGGCAAACACATACCATCCCAACCAAACTTGCTAGAAATAAAATATTGCACGGATGAGTGGTGAAGGGAATGTGAACTTTATCACCTAAGAAACATTTAGGGGATTCATTATCCACATAACGAATATCACACAATAATCGGTTAACGACAATTATCTTATGATCACCTAATCTGCGCATGAAACGACAATGATTCATAGCAAACTCAGGTGTTGAAAGATAGACTAACCAATCTTTACACACAACCTTGCACTGTGTAACAACTTTTGACGGAAGTCTTGGGATTATATTCATCAGTATCAGCAGAGACGGAAGAAACTTCACAATCATTGTCAATGTAGGTTAAATAACAAACACTTTGACGATCAATACAACAAATATGAAAAGAGATTCCTAAGAAAATGAAAGTCCAACAAATATTATCACAAGCAGTAGTTAACACACGTATATTAGAGCTCCTACAATTACGAGTAGTAGGTAGTTATTAAATAGATAACTATCCAGATTTTTTAAATCAGTTAAATTTTTAGTACACATTTACATTAATTTTATTTTTTGGCAAATATTCAGTTGAATAATAATTTACATAAATAGTAATAACAACTTTTGATTCAATCGTATTTTTAAGTATAATATGGCAACTTTCTCTTATAAATACATACTCGAAATATTTTGTTTCATTGTATGTGTTGCAAGTACTATTTGATTGTTAGTCTTCTTTCTGATTTTTCGTGTTTGGGTTAACATGTATCGTCATGGTCCGAATTTTTTCATAACTATACTTGATCCGCTATCCCTTCAACAGGTACATACCTTTCCGAATTATTTGTTTAAAGTAACGATTCCTATTGTTTCATCCTTTATTAAAAAGAAATTTGCCTTTTGTTTTTTGGTTTTCAGACTATACCTATATGTATGAGTAGATTTATATGGATGAATAAGTTAGAATCTTCAACTGTTAGTCTTAAATTTGATGAAACGCATTCATAGTCTGTTGTTATCAAATTAATAAAAGATGTATTCTACTTTACGGATGGATGGTGTGAGGTTTTAAACTACTTCGGCTATGAATCTTTCTTCATGATTTTCAACTATCTTGGTGATCATACTTTCAAGTTCAACCTCTTCTCTCATGATCCAAATAAAGAGTTTAGAAAATCGTTTTGTAAAATTATTCAAAATCCTATACAAAGTCCAACGGTACGTAATTTTCTTATACATTTTATTTTTTATTTTTTGTTATTACGATTTATTAAAAAAAAAAAATAATACGCATAAAATTGTAATAATTATTTTTTTACAGGTTCTACCAGATACTTTTATTTCAAAACATTATGATTATCGTTTACCGCATAACATGGTTATACTTAATGTATCCGAGTATCATCAATGGGAAGTCCGTATTAGAAAGATTGGGGCAAATTATTGTATTGCTGATGGTTGGTTTAAATTTATTGAAGATCTAAGGTTAAATCCTGGGGATATTCTGTGTTTTCAAAAAAAGGACGTGAATCATATTAATATTATCATATTCAATAAAGATGGTCGTCAAGTTTTGTTAAACAACACTCCTTTGATTGAGCCAGAATATGAACATATTAGCAATGTGGAAGGTTATCGACAAGTTAGTGACGATTCTAGCTACCCTTTTTTTGCAATGACAGTAACTCATCAATTGGTATTATACTATCCTGTTTTATGTTAAAAAAAATTTTGTTTTTTAGTGTTTTTCATTTAATAACATTTACATATTTTTAACATTTTTACAAAATGTAGATCCTTCCCAAGTTAATTACTGACTTAACTGGTTTAAATGAGTTTTCTGAAGTAAAGATCAAAGTTGTTAAAGGAAATATTTGGGTTACGAATCTTCGTACACACAACATTGATGGTCAAATAAGGTTTGTCAATCAATTTATTATCTTAGTTATTATTTCTCATTTACCCAATGTGTATAGATCACTAACAAAATTTTTCATATTTTTTCTACCATAGGTACGGTGTTGTTGGATGGAAACATATACTTCAAGCTGAACATATTTCCTTAGGTGACGATTGCTTTTTCAACTGGTCTAAAACGAATTCGAGGCTATTGGTTAGGAAACTCCAGCAAGCAGAAGTGTTACAGCAATAGAGTTTCAGTTTATATTGATAACCCGAAAAACATATATCTTACATTTACTTTTCGATCCCCCTTTTTTTATGTTTGTAGTACAATGCGTTGGTTTTTTTTTAATATTTAAATTCAGATTGCCATGATAATTTCATCCGTACAGTCCGTTTATGATAAGTAACACAAATCTACTTAAAAAGAATGGTATACATAACATACAAACTGTGACAACTCGAAATTTAGAACCTTTCGTTGTACGTTTGAACACTAAGTGACTAACTAATTTGATGATTTAATGAATGATAAGTGAGCCTTTATATGATTATGTGTTATGTTACATGTATGCTTGTGTGTATGTATGCGAGTATGTATATGAACCGAGACAACACGAACCCGACTCGAGACCATGTGGTCTCGAGTGAACGATGACTTATGGGCCGGTTGGGCCACGCATACACACTTAGCCTATTACGAAACCCATTAGGGTACACCATAGAGAACAAGTATATAAATCTTAGTGTTAGCCATGTTGCCATTTTCTTTGGGCAACACACTCACCCACACACACACTCCATCCTCTTCACTAAAACCCTAAGCTACAACATTGCTCCCCTTCATCTCGGATCAAACCGGTGGCCACAAGGAGACTCGGTTGAGCTCATCAACATCACTCGAACACCCCATTTCACTCATCTTCCTTAGCAACTCGGTGTCCTTTCACAAACCGGTTAGTGTTTATGATACTTGTTGGTTAGTGATTCTTGTTATGTATTTCGGATGTTGATAATGATAATGTGTTTGCTTGCTAAAGATTCATGTATGATTAAGTGTTTGTTTGATTGATGAACTCTTGTTTGATTAAATGATACATGCTTAGGAGAACATGACTATCATTTGAATATGACAAAGGTGTTGGTGGATTTAATGAATTCTTGGTGATGATACATGTTTAGTTACAACATTTGTTATGAACATGACCTCTTTAATAAAGGTCTAGATTTGTGTATGATAAAAGAATAATGATGACCATCCGATTCATGAGAATTATAGAATAGATGTTTTGTTGCAATATGAGCTTGATATCTAGTTTAGATAATATAACTCTTGTCCGAAAAATGCAAAATATGTTGAATAAGGGCTGTTTGTGTTTGATGATCATGATGAATGTATGAAGAACTTGTTGAATGTGATATGAACATGCTTGAATATTTGAAATCTGATATGTTTGATCCAATTTAGTAAATTGCTAGACAAACAAACATGTTTAAGTGGATAGTACAAACCATTTCATGAAATCAAATTCCCATTGGATAGTACACTGTACCGAATCAGCTCCTGTCCAACCGAAACCTCCAGTTGCGACTCGAAACCAGTGCATGATGAGTCGAAATCTCCCGGTTGCGACATCGGTTGCGAGTCGCAAACACCTGGTTGCGAATCGAAACCACACGAGATCAGCACATAAACCATATGACTCGAAACCCCGGTTACGAGTCCGGTTGCGACTCGAGACCAAAACAGCACGAACCGAGACCATGATTGCGACTCAGGTTACGAGTCGCAAACGCCTAGTTGCGACTCGAGACTATACACAGATACACGCTTTTTGGGCTTGCACCTCATTTCGGACTTAAGTGATTGGGCCGGACTCTTGGGCCCGATGCACAGATTTTTATGTGTTGATGATTGAATGTGGATATTGTTGAACTGCCATGATCAAACGTGTATGCCATGAACGATACTTGAATGCATTATGCAAGGAACATACGTGTACTGATTGAATACGAACCTGATTGGTATGATACAACTATGATAGGACGTGAGTAGCCACAATATTGCTTGATTGACTTTTCTGTGTACCTACCGAGCAAACCAAGGTGAGTTCACACCCTCTACAAAGCATGGGATTCCCAGGGGTCGGGAATTGGGGTTAAGGAACATGGGTTCCTCGTCCTCCTTGGGTAGGACAGCAAAGGTTCAGGAACGTAATTCCTCGTCCTCACGGACAGATAACTCGTACTAGACCAAAACTCTATCACGAAGTCCCTCCTTTTTATATCGACTTAATCGCCGGGCCAATGGCGAGCGGGTCATTAGTTAGATAGCGCTATTTAGGTCTGACAAACCTCACACCGTGCCGCAGAGGACGGGCGTGAACTAATGGATCTGGGGCACGTCAATGATGATAGACATTGACAGTTTCAGGGCACATAAACATGACTACAGTCAGCAGTCGATATGGTAACGAGTCTAGTGTATACATGGGGTAGCCCCCACGGCCGAAATGCCAGATAACTAACACGGGGTAGCCCCCACGGCTGGATTGCCAGAGTAACCGGGAATAAACAAATCACGTTTTCAACTATGGGGTAACCCCCACGGCAGGATGCCAGCTAAAGGAAACTGTTTTCGAAACAACTTAAAACGAACACCCAACCGTGAACTCACTCAACTTGTTGTTGACTCGTTACTACATGCTTTGCAGGTCCTTAGGTTCTTAGCTGGAGCTTGCATGGAGGAGGATCGTTGTGGGACATGGACGGCTGTGTGCCATGTTAAACTTGGAAACAATTAAACTATGTTTTGTTTTAAGACTTATGCTTCCGCTTGCAACTTAACTATGTTTTGTTTGAACACCAATTGTATTGGTTAAACTCTTATATCTTTTAACTCGCATGTTCAATATGATTGGTGGCTAGATCCTGGTCAGTCACGCCTCCAAGCGGTAGTACTCCGCAGGTGGATTTTGGGGGTGTGACACAAACTACTTAAAAAGTACTAAAATAAAAAACACAATGACAAAAAACACAATTGTATAACATATATGATTACACACAACACAGAGACTTCACGTTTACTTTTATTTTTGTTAGGATCTGAGTTTCTTATGATTGAGTTTGTTTGTCATAATTGAACAAATGAACGAAAGTAAAATGAGATTAAATGCAGCGGAAGTGGAATCAAACTTTGTAAACACAATCTAAGGGAAAATAGTTTTCGTAAACACATGTTTCTCATTACAAACCCTGTTCAGGGGGTTTTGATCAAGGTTTTATAAAGGGAAAAAGTGAATGCTGACGTGGCAACGATTACAAAAGTCCACGTGCCAACCCTTGGTGAAGGAATTAATAATGGAAGACAGTTGATTTTTGAAACCACTGATGAAGCAAGATCAGTGGTTGCAAACGGTTATACTGGAAACAGTGGGTGATTCTAAGCTATTAGTGGACAGCCATCAGTGGGTTAAAACACTGATTTTGAACAACAGTGATTACCAAGGAAATGAGAGGAGAAGGGTTGACTTTCAACAGTGGACATTATTAACAGAACAGATGTTTGAACAAAAACAGTGATGTCTGATGGTGAATCAATGAGATATTGAATCTTTGAAGATATATTTCAGCTACTTGTCTATTAGTTGGACTTTACAGCAACAGGAACAGCATCATAATATTCTTCAATCAGTGGTTGAGAAAACATCTGCTGCATATGTACGGTCAAAACACTAAGCTTATTGCCTAGGAATTGATATCCCCCTAATGTAAGCTTTTCACACTCTTGGTATCTGTACTTGTTTGTGTATGATAAATCTTGACAACCATACTCCTAGCATATGCTATGTTCTTTGAGTGTGGCACAAGTTTTTCAAACTTGTTGTCACTGAACTGCAGAAGCCCCTCTTACAAGACATCTACCCAACTTTCTGTCTTTTTAGTACCCCAAGGTGCATGACTTGTTGATGAGATGACAAATGTTTCAGGATTAACCTTTTCAAAAAATCATTTTTCATTGAAGATGTCAAGTGTTTGGTGAAATGAATGACTTGTAAAGGATTTATGTTTTTAAAAGGTGAAGCTGCACATGTAATATACGACACACACACATACACAAAAATAATGACATAAAAACACAATGACAAAAACACAATTGTATAACATATTTGTACACAACCAACACACGTTTTGTTTTTTTTTTTTTTATAAATTATGAAACAATTTAAAAGTTAGTAAAATTAGATAAACCTGGATCTGGGTACACTAAACGGTTAATGGAAGGAACGGTTACATAATGTAGAAACTGCTTGGGGAAACGATGCGAATAACTGAAGAGACACACGTTTACACACAGTTATTACTACACACACAAACCCATTTAGTTAACACGGGAAACTTAAACTGATACACGCTTTATTACGCATGAATAAACGAAAAATATTAATAACCTTTGTAATTATAACATAATAATCCAATCGCTTTTTTATTTTGAACGGAATAATCCAATCGCTTTACCGCCTATTCAATTCCCTACCCCTGACCACCTATAAAATAAACTAACCCATAAGTCCATAACACATCACCTATCTTTTAACACTAAATCGAAACATCTCTACATTCAACACAACTACAATCATTCCTGGATCACACTACCATTTCGGAGACACAACAGAGGCCAAGAAAATTATAACCACTGCACACTTTGTAGAGGATCAAAAGGATTCAGAAATCTTACGAACACTACAGAGAATGCATAACACCGCCACTGCAGATGTAGAGAGAAACAATACTGACATGAACTACAACGTTCTGCAGTATATTTCGAATGGGCTACAGAATGAAGATCAAATAAAGATTATACAATATCTGGATAAACAGTTACAGATAAAGAAAAACATAGCAGTTTCGTTAGAAGAACTCAAGGATACCTTGTGAGAGTACATGAAGACGAAGAACGAAAGGGTTACTATAATGAAGAAATATTAGAAACGTTTAATGATTACTTTTATTTTTTTTGATCGCTCATGTATTTGACCTTCTACAAGTGTATCCTATCTACTTAATGTAATAACATATTTAAATATTGACAATGTCTTATAACAAATTTACCTAATGACTCTATTTTACCATTTTACCAAAAATTTTATTTGTTTTGCTTAGAATTTAGATGTATTACATAAAGTAACATATTACAAAACACATGATCAAGTAACATATAGAAGAATGTATACTAACTGATTGTAAAGTATTAACACAGCTATAGTTAATAAACGTTTATTTTCTTACATAACTTGTGTAAGATTGCTCTACAATATTTAGGTTGATTATTTTACGTGTAAAATATCAATAAATATAAGACAGTAGATGAAACGTATTTGTTAATTTACAAATGCCTGTTGATATTACAAAAGAATTGTATTTAACGTATACCATTGTGTTATTGCCATTGTGTTAATAATAACAATGTGGTTTTGGGAAACATTACCATAAATACTGCATTTTTGTTATTTGTTAAATATTAATCTAATATAAATTTCTCTATTACAAAAGTAATTAACTATTATCTACACACAAATTGACATCTATGAACATTAATAACAGCCTAATACAAATAATAGTCACACAAAATACACCAGTCAAAAGCTTTGAAAGTAAATACAAAAAAAAAAAAACAAAGAAAACAAAATATTTCGCAATCACAAAAACGGCATTACAAGGTACAAACATAAAGTTAACAAATTACTTGAACACACAAACATACTAACTGCATTAAAATAAAATAAAAAAACATAAGCATAAACCGTTTATGGAATGTGAACAGACAACGACGGAAACGAACTACTTCTTAACGCGTTTCACCTTCTCCGAATTATTCCTAAGTCTCTTCTTGTAGTTCCCTCCAATTTCTTTAGCAACCATAGAACCACCAACCGTTGAATTAGACATATTGTTGACAGCATCTTGCACTCCTATATGACTTTTGTTAGAATCAGTCATTTGATCATATTGAACAACAACCTACATGAAACACAGATAACATGAAACACTTCTATAATTTCTAAATTAATAAAATGATATACAAAAAACCAATTACCTCTTTATTGATTTGTCTGGCAGAGCCCTCATATTGCTCAGTACCAACAATACCCTAAATGCAACAAACCAACATGTTACACTAAAAAAATAACCAACGTAATAAAATAAAAATAAAACAATTTATTCACCTTCATCACAGATTGACCAACACTGTCATCATGCTTCTTATCATTACCAATATCCTACGATAACAAAACAACCAATATTACATTCAAAGTACATAAAAAAATAACCAACAAAATAACATAAAAATAAATCGATTTATTCACCTCCATCGTAGATTGACCAAAACTGTCATCATGCTTCTTATCATTACCAATATCCTGCCATAACAAAACAACCAATATTACATTCAAAGTTCATAAAAATACACATCCAAATAAAAGAATCATTTACCTGAAGTCTCGCTTTAGTAAGGCAATCATTTACCTCCGTATCAATAATAACCTATATATAACATCAAAATCAATTTCCAGCTAACTAATACTATAAAGTTTAGAGAAAAATACACTTAACCTCTACTTCAGATTGCAAATGGTTGCCAGCTGTCTTGTTATCTCCAATACTCTAAACGTAACATACGAACCATTAATCAAATAACAGTAACAGTAACTTATATTACAAAGTTAATAAAGTCATGAAAATAATTAAAAGTTTGAAACTCACAAAAAACCAAACCACAAACACATATTGAGAATAAAAAACAAAATACATAAAGAGTTACCGATGACTGCGTTGACGGTGTAAGAGAATTATCAACTACTGAGCTAAACACTTCATCAGCCATCTCCCATTCAACATCTTTGATCTTTGCACACATTTCAGTTTCTTCATCAATTTGAAGAACACCAGCTGATGGAGGAGTGGCAGCGTCAACAGATGTAGATATAGACCTAGGTTGTATAAGCACATTGATATCATCTACGAAGTAATGTTACTATTATCAAACAAACCAACTTACTAAGGTAAAGTCACTTAAACCCAAATAAAACAAATCATTTACCTGTACAACACTTTGGCTAAGGCTAGCATCTCGCCCATTACCAACAATAACCTAAGAAAACAAACCAATAATTAAACTAACTCTAATTAACCATATTAAGTAATATCAAAATAATAGTAACAGTAACCTATATTACAAAGTTAATACAGTCATGAAAACAATTAAAAGTTTGAAACTCACAAAAAACCAAACCACAAATACATATTGAAAATAAAAAACAAAAAACATAAAGAGTTACCGATGATTGCTTTGACGGTGTAACAGCATTATCAACTAATGAGCTAAATACTTCATCAGCCATCTCCCATTCAACATCTTTGATCTTTGCACACATTTCGGTTTCCTCGTTAATTTGAAGAACACCAGCTGATGGAGGATTGGCAGTGTCAGCAGTTGTAGATATAGACCTAGGCTGTATAAGCGCATTGATATCATCTCCGAGGTATTTAGAAACAGAAAAACGGTTGGAAAATTTAGGCGCTAAATTATAGGGATCAATCTTAATAACAAAAATAACCCTTCGAGAACTTAAATTTTCATTCAAATACGAGGCTATCCAATTTGGATCATCAACACCCTACAAAAAATATAATAAGCTATCAACACAACTGAACAAACTAATATATACTAGAACAAACTAATATATACTAATCATGCAAAAAATTCAACAACTAATAATTGTAAAAGGAAATGTAAAATAAACCTCTGACAAAGACTTATTAACTAACTCATCAGCAGATATTTTAAGTAGAGATACTGCAACTTCAGTTAACACGGAAAACTTAAACTGATACACGCTTTATTACGCATGAATAAACGAAAAATATTAATAACCTTTGTAATTATAACATAATAATCCAATCGCTTTTTTATTTTGAACGGAATAATTCAATCGCTTTACCGCCTATTCAATTCCCTACCCCTGACCACCTATAAAATAAACTAACCCATAAGTCCATAACACATCACCTATCTTTTAACACTAAATCGAAACATCTCTACATTCAACACAACTACAATCATGCCTGGATCACACTACCATTTCGGAGACACAACAGAGGCCAAGAAAATTATAACCACTGCACACTTTGTAGAGGATCAAAAGGATTCAGAAATCTTACGAACACTACAGAGAATGCATAACACAGCCACTGCAGATGTAGAGAGAAACAATACTGACATGAACTACAACGTTCTGCAGTATATTTCGAATGGGCTACAGAATGAAGATCAAATAAAGATTATACAATATCTGGATAAACAGTTACAGATAAAGAAAAACATAGCAGTTTCGTTAGAAGAACTCAAGGATACCTTGTGGGAGTACATGAAGACGAAGAACGAAAGGGTTACTATAATGAAGAACTATTAGAAACGTTTAATGATTACTTTTATTTTTTTTGATCGCTCATGTATTTGACCTTCTACAAGTGTATCCTATCTACTTAATGTAATAACATATTTAAATATTGACAATGTCTTATAACAAATTTACCTAATGACTCTATTTTACCATTTTACCAAAAATTTTATTTGTTTTGCTTAGAATTTAGATGTATTACATAAAGTAACATATTACAAAACACATGATCAAGTAACATATAGAAGAATGTATACTAACTGATTGTAACGTATTAACACAGCTATAGTTAATAAACATTTATTTTCTTACATAACTTGTGTAAGATTGCTCTACAATATTTAGGTTGATTATTTTACGTGTAAAATATCAATAAATATAAGACAGTAGATGAAACGTATTTGTTAATTTACAAATGCCTGTTGATATTACAAAAGAATTGTATTTAACGTATACCATTGTGTTATTGCCATTGTGTTAATAATAACAATGTGGTTTTGGGAAACATTACCATAAATACTGCATTTTTGTTATTTGTTAAATATTAATCTAATATAAATTTCTCTATTACAAAAGTAATTAACTATTATCTACACACAAATTGACATCTATGAACATTAATAACAGCCTAATACAAATAATAGTCACACAAAATACACCAGTCAAAAGCTTTGAAAGTAAATACAAAAAAAAAAACAAAGAAAACAAAATATTTCGCAATCACAAAAAACGGCATTACAAGGTACAAACATAAAGTTAACAAATTACTTGAACACACAAACATACTAACTGCATTAAAATAAATTAAAAAACATAAGCATAAACCGTTTATGGAATGTGAACAGACAACGACGGAAACGAACTACTTCTTAACGCGTTTCACCTTCTCCGAATTATTCCTAAGTCTCTTCTTGTAGTTCCCTCCAATTTCTTTAGCAACCATAGAACCACCAACCGTTGAATTAGACATATTGTTGACAGCATCTTGCACTCCTATATGACTTTTGTTAGAATCAGTCATTTGATCATATTGAACAGCACCCTACATGAAACATAGATAACATGAAACACTTCTATAATTTCTAAATTAATAAAATGATATAAAAAAAACCAATTACCTCTTTATTGATTTGTCTGGCAGAGCCCTCATATTGCTCAGTACCAACAATACCCTAAATGCAACAAACCAACATGTTACACTAAAAAAATAACCAACGTAATAAAATAAAAATAAAACAATTTATTCACCTTCATCACAGATTGACCAACACTGTCATCATGCTTCTTATCATTACCAATATCCTGCGATAACAAAACAACCAATATTACATTCAAAGTACATAAAAAATAACCAACAAAATAACATAAAAATAAATCGATTTATTCACCTCCATCGTAGATTGACCAAACTGTCATCATGCTTCTTATCATTACCAATATCTGTAACACCTGTGTCATTTCAACCATCAAACAAAGACCAAACCAATGAAATATTGTATTTCATACTTGGGATTTGTAAAAAAAAATATGTGTATCATTTGCACATATCAACTCTTGTTCGATTTTAAGCTTTAAATCGCTTTCTGGAGGGTTATACGCGCTCTGATGCGTAAATATAACCAGTTTAATCCAACAAACACTCCGGAATAGTGAAATAGGCTTAACATACCTTAAATAACCTTTACATAACTTAGAAATAAGTTTTAAAGGCTTTGGTATGGCAAAAACAAGTTATATCGCTTACAGGGACTAAATATGACAAACTGCGAAAGTATGCCAATTTGAACTGTAACAGACATTCCGGAGCATGACCATAAGTTAAACATACCATAAATATCCTTCACATAGCTTAGAAATAGGCTTTGAGGTGTTCGGTGTGCTAAAATAAACTTTTGGGTCATTCAGGGACTAAAAGTGTCAAAAAGTGCACAAGTTTGCATTTTCGCGCATATCTTACGTTCTGGATGCATCTGGATATCCAAAAATTTATGTGAGCATGACTACATTATATTTTAGTGTTCGCCATAAGAAAAATCCATTCGTCGCGTCATTTGGTTCGTTTTTCGCGCTTATGCGCATTCCGTCGTAATTAAGCGAACATCGCGATCGTACGTCCAAACGAACCGACATCATAGATATTTTTGAGCATGTTTTGAGTTCCCTATACTTTAACTTCATTTTAGAGCCTTGAAATGAGGTTAACGGGGTTCAAACGCATCGAAAATCGCTTAAACAAAGTGCAGGGACCATTTCTGCAAAATCTGCCAAAACAGGGGCCTAGCGTGACGCGAGGGTCCTTAGCGTCACGCGAGCCCCCTTCTGGACCAGATTCAGTGTTTTTAATCACAAGTTGCATCTGATCGATTCGTGTCCACACATTTTAAACGGGTCTAGTCAGCAGATAAGAACAAGTTTCTAGCCACCACAACTTTGTGACAAGTGTTCGGCTCGGATCGTGGCACGTTATTCAAGAAACGATCCTAACGGCTCTACCTTTTCTATAAATACCCACCCCCCATTTGTTCAAAACCCACAAATCTGATTAAGAAAGCTCTAAGTTGGAACCTTCGTTTCATACCTGAGCTATTTTGATCTGGGTTAGCATTCGGGGACCCTTCGTAAGTATTCTTTAGTTCTTTTCCTTATTTTTACTGCTTTTCGAGTCAGAAAGTCAAACTTTGTTTGACTTTCAGCGTTGACCAGTAATGGTCAATGCGAAGTTCGTTAGAACTTCGCAACGTGATTGTAATCACGATGGTTATAGTCCCTTGGGACTATGCCTACTGATTTCCACGTTGTCTAGGGTCGTAGGGTAGGCGATCTAATAAATCGCCTATACCTTCGAACCCGACCCAGTTTGGTCGATCATTAGGATCCGACCAAACACATTAGGTGACCATAGTGTAGGGAATAACCTTCCGAGGTTATACCTTATGGTCACGACGTTTAAGTAGTTGTATGATAGGTAGTTTATATGCCTTAGGTAAATTACCAGAATACCCTTTTCATACATAATTGGTAATTTAGCATATATAACCTAAACTTTTGTCACGTAACTGATTATGTAACATGTTTAGGCATATAATACTTGTCATAGGACTAGTTAGGTGGTCCGAACGCGTTTCACGCGCACGACGCGTTAAAGTAGCATAAGCTTCCTAAACGGGTCGTAATGGGTCGTAAACAATTATGTTAAGTTTCATTTAGCATGTAGGCTTTGTTAAACCAAATCACGTGAGTTCCGACACTCATTTGGTTTACAAACCCTAATGCTACCCAGTCTTCCGAGATAGGTCCGGTTTATTAACATAGTTACCTATACTAGGTGCCGTTTGATTTCCGTGATCTCTAGCTTTGCTTGGTGGTTATCCTAGGACTTCTGAGCAATCTCAAGTGAGTACATAGACCCCTCTTTTACTGTTTTCCAAACTGTTTTGGGGGTGGAACACATGTGCCTACTTGTTACTTTCATGCTTTCCCGTTTTCAATCATATACTTC
This sequence comes from Helianthus tuberosus, assembly GCA_030545235.1. Lineage (NCBI taxonomy): Eukaryota > Viridiplantae > Streptophyta > Magnoliopsida > Asterales > Asteraceae > Helianthus > Helianthus tuberosus. The sequence goes on from CM060375.1 coordinate 181,218,495, forward strand.
CTATTTTCATTAGTACATTTATAGTACATGATTTCATTACAGTTTATGCTATGTATGTCCATTGTGAGCATACTTAGTACAGTTGATTTCATCACATGCTTATATTTTCTTGATTTCAAAGTATAATTGATTATACCTGTTATTACTTATCATTTGACAAACTAAATGACTATCTATGGTTTAAACATTAATTTCTCAAAGAACATAAAATAAACTGTTGAATTGTACTTATTTTATGTTCACCAGACCGATTGTTAGTATGATATAGCGCTATAGGATTTGACACCACATTCCTGTTGTCATGGAATGTCTGAAACCAATTTGTTGCTCCATCCAAATAGGGATTGCCTTTGTGGTATTTCTATAGTCTCAAAGGTGTATTTTGATGCACCAGGTCTGAATGAATTCTTAAATCACACTATTAAAGTATATTTTTATATACTCTCATGTGTGGTATTGTACAAACCAACATATATTTTGTTGAACATCCAAAGCATATTTTGATATGTTATTTACAAAACCAAAACATAGTTTAATATGTTATTTATCACATCCAAAACATATTTCGATATGTTACTTATGAAACCAAAACATAGTTTAATATGTTACTTACAAATCCAAAGTATACTTTTGATATGCTACTATAAGGTTATTCGTTTAACTTTACATTACTTACAATACATAAACATTCCTAAAATTGTTAAACAATTACTTTGGTGGTTTGGTTTGATTAAGTGATTAAGTAACGATGCATGTGTAATATGATACAAACATGGTGGATACGCCGCTGGTACTTCCTATATATAAGTGTTTGTATGGTATTACATATTGTAGCGTTATTTGAATCATTTCAGTTTGAGACATAGAACATTTTATACAACTAACATACTTTTCACAAGACATTGATTTACAAACAACTTATCTTTTACAAACTCATTATAGGGTTATTCATTTAACCTTACATTTATTTATACATATCATCTGAACTTATCGTTTTTCAAATGATTTACAAGACAAAGCAAATTACAAGGTTCATGATTAAACATTTTTCTCAAACATAAGTCATGAATCTTATTTTCACAAAACCTATGTATCTCACAGGCATTTTTATACTGACGTACCTATTTTCACATGTGTTTTCAGGAGATGAAGCATAGGACTTATCAAGACATACTTAGGCGGACCTGTGCCTTAGTGACATTAAAAGATGCAAGACTAGTTAATTGTGTTGTACTTCTTTGTTTATTTAGACATTGTAGCACTTTCATTCAATAAAACAAAACTTCAATTGCCATGGATTTGAGACAATTAATTCTGTTACAACACTCCCCGATGTTTCCGCCACGTTTTGTATGTTCCACGTGGTCAGGGTGTGACAGAAAAGATGGTATCAGAGCCAATGGTTATAGGGAATTAGGTTATTAGTAATGCTTTGACCTAGTCTATAACTTTCTTAGGACCCTAACGCGAGTTTACTTGCGTTTAGTCATAAAACAATACTGTCACCTATCCTTAGGCGACGACCACAACTAGAACATAAATCTCAAAACCGCTTTGAAAACTAATCATCTGTTCTAGGATGATTTATTACAAGGTTTTGAACCCTCTGTTATAAGATTTTGAACCCCTTTGAATTTTCAAAATCTCGTCAAGGTTTTGGGTTTTAAATAATGTGAACACGTGCAAACTGGAAGGGTGAATGCCTGTATTCTGGGTTTTCTGTCTAGGCAAGCACTTCGTATACATCTCATCAGACGCGAGTCCAGTTGTGCTTACCTGGGAATTCTTGGGATGAGTGTTCACTTATAGGCAAACATGTCTTCGCGATACATTATTTTAATCCATTTACTTTGATTAGTCATTGTGTGTCGTTTGTTGCTTTGTAGTAACAAACAAATTACCACTATCCTTGCTTCCATCAGATTTGTTTCATCTCATTCTTTTCGTCTAAATCTCTCACTCGTTTCCTTTCATGTTTCCTCTTTTAGAATGCCTCCTCGACGCGACAATCAGATGGCAAATGACGAACTGGCGGGAATCATCGCACAGCAAATGGCTATTGCCTTCCCAAATCTTTATGCTCAAATGATGCAAGCCATCAACAACAACAATGCTCCATGCAATTTTAAGAGTTTCAACTCGGCAAAACCGCTCAAGTTTAGTGGTTCTGAGGGAGCAACTGGGCTTCTTCAGTGGTTCGAGAGCATTGAGAATACCTTCCGTCATGTTCTGTGTCCTGAAAATCGTAAGGTTGAGTTTTCTTCAAGTGTGTTTCAGAAGAGGGCTCTCACATGGTGGAACGGAGTGATGAGAGACCGCGGTGCTGAGGTTGCATTAGCACAGACTTGGGCTGAGCTTAGGGCTCTTATGATGAAGGAGTTTTGCCCTCATCATGAACTACGAGCTTTGGAGAGGGAGTTTGATGATTTGAAGCAAGACAGTGGTGAACATCGAGCCTATACTGACCGTTTTGAAGAATTGAGCCTGTTGTGTCCTGCTATGGTTACTCCTGTGGATAAGGCGATCGAGAAATATACTGATGGTCTTCCTGACCTAGTTCAGGATATTGTTACTGGCAGCAACCCTACTACTGTCAGACAAGCCATTGAACTGTCTGCCACCCTAACTGAATCCCACATCAGGAAGAAAAAGCTTTTTCGAAAAGGCGACCCAAGACCATCTGACAAGACTGCTCCAGCTGAGCCAAAGGAAAAACAGGATGAGGTATCCAAGAAGAAGAAACGCAAGGCCTCTCAAAACTGCGCGATAACTGCTCAAGACAAACAGGTTGCACCAAACCAACCAGCACAACCTCGCAAAAGGCAAAACTATGTTGGTACCGCACCTTTGTGCAACAAGTGCAACCGTCATCATCTAGCGCAAGAGCAATGTCACAAATGTACCCACTGTGGACGGTTAGGACATCTGATCAATGTTTGTCGATATGCAAATCAAGCTGCTGCAAACCCTGCTGCTGTTCAAGTACGGTTCCCTCCGGGGTCATGTTATAACTGTGGTGACCTTACTCACTACAGAAACAATTGCCCAAGGATTGTTAACGCACCTCCAGCGCGAGGATGAGCATTTAACATCAACAAGGCAAACAGAAACAATGATGCGGCAGTGAACAACAAGTGTTTTGTTATTTCCCTTGGTTGTTAACTATGACGTTTAAAGACAAGTCAGTTGTTATATAAATAAAAATTCGTCGTTTTTATTTTTGCAAAACTGATACAATTGTGTGAATGTTCGATACAACCTTATGATGTCAACCCAAATACAAACTACTCGTATGGTTCTGTCATTTTATGATCACTTGTGATCTCCCCAAGAACCTTAAACATTAGTTTCTTTTAAGAAACAAAGCCAAACTCTTATTGAAAATCCTTCTATCTTTATAGATGGATCATTGGAAATGATTAAAGTGCCAAATGAAATCCATGGATTGGATTCCTAGTGTGCTTTAATTATCTATACCTAAAGATAACAAATTAAAGAATCAAGTTAACTAATTTTGTGCTTATGTGTTTTCTTACATGTTAATGGTTGTATGTGATCCATCCAAATCCTCATAGAATCTTACATATCTTGTATAAGAGATTCTTAATAGGATATCCAAAGTTACTATCTTAAATCCTTAATGGACTTCTACGTTGTAGTCAAATCCCATGGATTTTTAAAGTACTATATTATAATTGGACCCCTTGGGAGGTCTAGTTAAACAGATTGATTTGAAAATCTGGTTAGAAATATCATGTGATGATATAATTGAAAAGATCCCTTAAGTGGTCTATTTAAGGAGATCGTACGACGGTCTAGTTAAGAAGATCATGCGTTGGTCTAATTAAAAAGATTGTTCGTTGATCTAATTGAAAAGATCCTTTGGTGGTCTAGTCAGGTCGCTTCATGTTTATTCAATTGATTTTTTTTCCTCTACGCATTATGAAATGAACTGTGCGGACTGTGCAAGGGATTACGTAATTATGGAGGCCTACATAATTATGGAAATTCAGTGCACAGAAACCACAAGAAGTTTTGTCATGTGTTAAAACCTATAGTGATAAGAGTAATGATACGGGAGAAGTCTTGGACCTCGACCAATGTCATTTATTCTCACACTCCTCAATTCTGATATCAATCACACACCAAGTTTCCTATGATAAGTCTTCATAAGAAACGTTATTCTGTTGGTAGTTCAAAAATTCCATGTTTTACTATTACAAGGAATTCACTTTGAGGGTTAACAAATTCGCTAAGGATCCTAACAGGGCCCAGAGTTTTACTTAAGGGTTCAATGGATCTATTGGAAGGCGAAACCGTCACAGCTGTTTTCACAAGTTTCCTCTAGAATTAAATTTCGGGACGAAATTTCCTAAAGTAGGGGAGACTGTAACACCTGTGTCATTTCAACCATCAAACAAAGACCAAACCAATGAAATATTGTATTTCATACTTGGGATTTGTAAAAAAAAATATGTGTATCATTTGCACATATCAACTCTTGTTCGATTTTAAGCTTTAAATCGCTTTCTGGAGGGTTATACGCGCTCTGATGCGTAAATATAACCAGTTTAATCCAACAAACACTCCGGAATAGTGAAATAGGCTTAACATACCTTAAATAACCTTTACATAACTTAGAAATAAGTTTTAAAGGCTTTGGTATGGCAAAAACAAGTTATATCGCTTACAGGGACTAAATATGACAAACTGCGAAAGTATGCCAATTTGAACTGTAACAGACATTCCGGAGCATGACCATAAGTTAAACATACCATAAATATCCTTCACATAGCTTAGAAATAGGCTTTGAGGTGTTCGGTGTGCTAAAATAAACTTTTGGGTCATTCAGGGACTAAAAGTGTCAAAAAGTGCACAAGTTTGCATTTTCGCGCATATCTTACGTTCTGGATGCATCTGGATATCCAAAAATTTATGTGAGCATGACTACATTATATTTTAGTGTTCGCCATAAGAAAAATCCATTCGTCGCGTCATTTGGTTCGTTTTTCGCGCTTATGCGCATTCCGTCGTAATTAAGCGAACATCGCGATCGTACGGCCAAACGAACCGACATCATAGATATTTTTGAGCATGTTTTGAGTTCCCTATACTTTAACTTCATTTTAGAGCCTTGAAATGAGGTTAACGGGGTTCAAACGCATCGAAAATCGCTTAAACAAAGTGCAGGGACCATTTCTGCAAAATCTGCCAAAACAGGGGCCTAGCGTGACGCGAGGGTCCTTAGCGTCACGCGAGCCCCCTTCTGGACCAGATTCAGTGTTTTTAATCACAAGTTGCATCTGATCGATTCGTGTCCACACATTTTAAACGGGTCTAGTCAGCAGATAAGAACAAGTTTCTAGCCACCACAACTTTGTGACAAGTGTTCGGCTCGGATCGTGGCACGTTATTCAAGAAACGATCCTAACGGCTCTACCTTTTCTATAAATACCCACCCCCCATTTGTTCAAAACCCACAAATCTGATTAAGAAAGCTCTAAGTTGGAACCTTCGTTTCATACCTGAGCTATTTTGATCTGGGTTAGCATTCGGGGACCCTTCGTAAGTATTCTTTCGTTCTTTTCCTTATTTTTACTGCTTTTCGAGTCAGAAAGTCAAACTTTGTTTGACTTTCAGCGTTGACCAGTAATGGTCAATGCGAAGTTCGTTAGAACTTCGCAACGTGATTGTAATCACGATGGTTATAGTCCCTTGGGACTATGCCTACTGATTTCCACGTTGTCTAGGGTCGTAGGGTAGGCGATCTAATAAATCGCCTATACCTTCGAACCCGACCCAGTTTGGTCGATCATTAGGATCCGACCAAACACATTAGGTGACCATAGTGTAGGGAATAACCTTCCGAGGTTATACCTTATGGTCACGACGTTTAAGTAGTTGTATGATAGGTAGTTTATATGCCTTAGGTAAATTACCAGAATACCCTTTTCATACATAATTGGTAATTTAGCATATATAACCTAAACTTTTGTCACGTAACTGATTATGTAACATGTTTAGGCATATAATACTTGTCATAGGACTAGTTAGGCGGTCCGAACGCGTTTCACGCGCACGACGCGTTAAAGTAGCATAAGCTTCCTAAACGGGTCGTAATGGGTCGTAAACAATTATGTTAAGTTTCATTTAGCATGTAGGCTTTGTTAAACCAAATCACGTGAGTTCCGACACTCATTTGGTTTACAAACCCTAATGCTACCCAGTCTTCCGAGATAGGTCCGGTTTATTAACATAGTTACCTATACTAGGTGCCGTTTGATTTCCGTGATCTCTAGCTTTGCTTGGTGGTTATCCTAGGACTTCTGAGCAATCTCAAGTGAGTACATAGACCCCTCTTTTACTGTTTTCCAAACTGTTTTGGGGTGGAACACATGTGCCTACTTGTTACTTTCATGCTTTCCCGTTTTCAATCATATACTTCCTATTTTCATTAGTACATTTATAGTACATGATTTCATTACAGTTTATGCTATGTATGTCCATTGTGAGCATACTTAGTACAGTTGATTTCATCACATGCTTATATTTTCTTGATTTCAAAGTATAATTGATTATACCTGTTATTACTTATCATTTGACAAACTAAATGACTATCTATGGTTTAAACATTAATTTCTCAAAGAACATAAAATAAACTGTTGAATTGTACTTATTTTATGTTCACCAGACCGATTGTTAGTATGATATAGCGCTATAGGATTTGACACCCCATTCCTGTTGTCATGGAATGTCTGAAACCAATTTGTTGCTCCATCCAAATAGGGATTGCCTTTGTGGTATTTCTATAGTCTCAAAGGTGTATTTTGATGCACCAGGTCTGAATGAATTCTTAAATCACACTATTAAAGTATATTTTTATATACTCTCATGTGTGGTATTGTACAAACCAACATATATTTTGTTGAACATCCAAAGCATATTTTGATATGTTATTTACAAAACCAAAACATAGTTTAATATGTTATTTATCACATCCAAAACATATTTCGATATGTTACTTATGAAACCAAAACATAGTTTAATATGTTACTTACAAATCCAAAGTATACTTTTGATATGCTACTATAAGGTTATTCGTTTAACTTTACATTACTTACAATACATAAACATTCCTAAAATTGTTAAACAATTACTTTGGTGGTTTGGTTTGATTAAGTGATTAAGTAACGATGCATGTGTAATATGATACAAACATGGTGGATACGCCGGGGTACTTCCTATATATAAGTGTTTGTATGGTATTACATATTGTAGCGTTATTTGAATCATTTCAGTTTGAGACATAGAACATTTTATACAACTAACATACTTTTCACAAGACATTGATTTACAAACAACTTATCTTTTACAAACTCATTATAGGGTTATTCATTTAACCTTACATTTATTTATACATATCATCTGAACTTATCGTTTTTCAAATGATTTACAAGACAAAGCAAATTACAAGGTTCATGATTAAACATTTTTCTCAAACATAAGTCATGAATCTTATTTTCACAAAACCTATGTATCTCACAGGCATTTTTATGCTGACGTACCTATTTTCACATGTGTTTTCAGGAGATGAAGCATAGGACTTATCAAGACATACTTAGGCGGACCTGTGCCTTAGTGACATTAAAAGATGCAAGACTAGTTAATTGTGTTGTACTTCTTTGTTTATTTAGACATTGTAGCACTTTCATTCAATAAAACAAAACTTCAATTGCCATGGATTTGAGACAATTAATTCTGTTACAACACTCCCCGATGTTTCCGCCACGTTTTGTATGTTCCACGTGGTCGGGGTGTGACAATATCCTGCCATAACAAAACAACCAATATTACATTCAAAGTTCATAAAAATACACATCCAAATAAAAGAATCATTTACCTGAAGTCTCGCTTTAGTAAGGCAATCATTTACCTCCGTATCAATAATAACCTATATATAACATCAAAATCAATTTCCAGCTAACTAATACTATAAAGTATAGAGAAAAATACACTTAACCTCTACTTCAGATTGCAAATGGTTGCCAGCTGTCTTGTTATCTCCAATAATCTAAACGTAACATACGAACCATTAATCAAATAACAGTAACAGTAACTTATATTACAAAGTTAATAAAGTCATGAAAATAATTAAAAGTTTGAAACTCACAAAAAACCAAACCACAAACACATATTGAGAATAAAAAACAAAATACATAAAGAGTTACCGATGACTGCGTTGACGGTGTAAGAGAATTATCAACTACTGAGCTAAACACTTCATCAGCCATCTCCCATTCAACATCTTTGATCTTTGCACACATTTCAGTTTCTTCATCAATTTGAAGAACACCAGCTGATGGAGGAGTGGCAGCGTCAACAGATGTAGATATAGACCTAGGTTGTATAAGCACATTGATATCATCTACGAAGTAATGTTACTATTATCAAACAAACCAACTTACTAAGGTAAAGTCACTTAAACCCAAATAAAACAAATCATTTACCTGTACAACACTTTGGCTAAGGCTAGCATCTCACCCATTACCAACAATAACCTAAGAAAACAAACCAATAATTAAACTAACTCTAATTAACCATATTAAGTAATATCAAAATAATAGTAACAGTAACCTATATTACAAAGTTAATACAGTCATGAAAACAATTAAAAGTTTGAAACTCACAAAAAACCAAACCACAAATACATATTGAAAATAAAAAACAAAAAACATAAAGAGTTACCCATGATTGCTTTGACGGTGTAACAGCATTATCAACTAATGAGCTAAATACTTCATCAGCCATCTCCCATTCAACATCTTTGATCTTTGCACACATTTCGGTTTCCTCATCAATTTGAAGAACACCAGCTGATGGAGGATTGGCAGTGTCAACAGTTGTAGATATAGACCTAGGCTGTATAAGCGCATTGATATCATCTCCGAGGTATTTAGAAACAGTAAAACGGTTGGAAAATTTAGGCGCTAAATTATAGGGATCAATCTTAATAACAAAAATAACCCTTCGAGAACATAAATTTTCATTCAAATACGATTCTATCCAATTTGGATCATCAACACCCTACAAAAAATATAATAAGCTATCAACACAACTGAACAAACTAATATATACTAATCATGCAAAAAATTCAACAACTAATAATTGTAAAAGGAAATGTAAAATAAACCTCTGACAAAGACTTATTAACTAACTCATCAGCAGATATTTTAAGTAGAGATACTGCAACTTCATTAAAAACAACACATGTCATCTCATCATTGGTACCATTAGTAACACAAAGTTCCAATTTGTATCTGCAAAACAGAAACCATTAATAAAACGAAAAACAAACAACAAATAAAATATTAAAAAAACATACACATAATGTGGATTGACAACATCTTCTTCACAGTTCCAACACAAATAGTAACCGTCAACCATTGGCGCCTTCTTACGACATTTGTTACACTTAACATATTTCCAATCACTATGCATTTCCACACCACTTATGTTTGCATCAATGTTGAAAATTGTTCCATGTACATGATTTAAAGTCAAAAACTAATGATTAAAAGTGAAAAACTAACAAAAAATAATTTATTTGGGTGTATTAGCAATACAATACCTCAGCCACATCTCCTGCTGTAAGAAGGCTGTATATGTTTGCAATACTCGTAATTTGAAAGGTGGCTGCATTGTCTTCAATGATAGTAATTTGAGGAGACTCACTGAAAACAAAAAATACAACGTATATAAAACATAAAATAATAATGCATCTAATAAAACATGCCAAATCACATAATTACATAATCCTGTAGGCATCAATTTTAGGTATAGAAAGATTCAAGTAAATTTGAGTCGCCACAGTTGTCATTAAACTTGTAGAACCTAATTCAATACAAACATTTAAACATAAGTTATAAATAATCAAAATTAACAATGCAACATATCCTATACATAACACCATACCCTTGTAAGATCAAACTTTGCAAGATGACAAAATAATAACAACTGTATTTTTTGCAATTCTTCGAATATAACCATCGCTAAACTGATTCACCAAGTGTCCCCATAATGAAACATTCACCTTCATATCACTGAATTATATATATATTTAAGAATGAGATAGTAAAAATAAACAATATAGACGAAAGAATTAATATAGACAACACTAACATACTTGGTGTCAGAGATAACAATGTTTCGTACACCAGGATTGCAAGATGAAACACATTCCAATTGATACTGAACAGAGCCCCATTCCCTAAGAACGCCAATAACATCTACACACACACACACACACATATATATATATAACAATAGAAAACTTGAAGAATAAAAAACTAACAGAATAAAATGCATACATACCTGTAAGATATTTGTCATCATTAACACGATCGGCTAACAGATTGAATGGAAGAAAATCAAACACATATCGTCTGAAGACAGACGAATGCGTCGGACAAGTAGTAATACTTGTTGAATACAAGAACTGAATGAAAATATCGCACCGCAATGGACGATACATGGTACTATACTTATGAACAACAAACTTACGAATCCTGTAAACACATCCCTCTTTAAACGCATTCTGAAATAACCTCAGCAAGTTAGATGGAATCTTTGCATGAATAGATGAACCCTGAAAAAACATATACATTTTAAGATTAGATAATTACCAATGTAAAATCAAAAACTAAACAATATTGCATTACAAAGAAATACTTACTTGTGCATCAGATAGACTCATGTCAAACGAAAGGATACGATTTGTTTTAGGGTTGAACGATGTCCAAGCACGCGAGACCAACACATCAACTTGCCAGTTGTTGGTAAAATAAGCACGTAAATCCGAAATACTTGCACGATTCATTTTATAAAGTAATAAGCTGCAAATATATATAAGACTGCAATCAACATCACACATATAATCCATAACACTATAAACAAAGACTACACATATAGACCCATATATATACACACAAGGCTAATAATACTCAACAAAGAAAACATGTTACCTTTGAACAACCTAGTTTGACAACACCAATTACACAATACTATCAGCTGGCGATAATGGCAAATTATAAAAAACTTCCTTGTACACAACATTTTTAGTCATATTGTTAGGACATTTTTCTTTATTATCCACATAGAACTTTAGTCCAGCACGAGATGTTACACGAGATGCAGCAACATATAACTGTCCATGGGAGAACACGGGCTTTACTAAGTAAACACAAACATTATTAAAAGTTTGGCCTTGACTTTTGTTAATAGTCATAGCAAAACAAACTTTTATAGGAAAATGTCGTCGCTTAAATTCAAAAGGCCAAGACGAATTACTTGGAGTCATATCAATTCTACCAATGAATACTTTCTCTCCAACATGTGGGCCTGTAATAATCGTACATTCAAGAACACGACGACTTATTTGACTTACAACCAACCGCGTCCCATTACACAAGCCACGTTGCATGTTTAGGTTACGCAACAAAATAACAGGTGCACCAACCTTGAGATGTAGTACATGATTCGGAAGTCCAGAAAATTTCAAACTGTTAAGAAACTCAGGAGCATACATAGCACGCAATTCTTCAACATTTTGTGTACTCGCACATATCTCATCAGCACTAAACAATGTATACATTTCACCTGGTATCTTCTCAAGAACATGTTGGTTAATCGTATCAACTTCATCATTAGTCGGACAAAGAATGCAACGTTCCTTCAAGTAATCGACATCATTAAATCTGTTCATAATATTAGGGAACGTATTTAACACAACGGACTCAAGATGTTTATCAGTTACAAAAATTAACATATCTCTTGGTATACGAATCCATGTAGCATCATCTGATCCATCCACAGAAACTGAAGGAAGACAACCAGTCCCCATGGCTAAAAGTCGTTTACTAAATTCCTGCATTTGAATAAGATCCCTACCAAAAATACTTGGATCACGTAAACGCATGTTAGTTGTCAAAGAAAACACTTTACATGACCTCCATATATTCGGCGACTTGTTAATCGCTGAAGCAACAATTTCACTTCATGAACCAAACTGAACAACAGGAAGTATCTGCCGAAAGTCACCACCAAATGCGACATCCTTTCCACCAAATACTTTATGCTCAGCACCAGCCATGCTGTCTCGACACACATCCCTCAATGTTCGATCAACAGCTTCAAATACATGGCGATGTTGTAGAGGTGCTTCATCCCAAATAATAAGTGAAGCATAATTGATTAACTTAGCCAAATCTGAACCAACATCAATGGCACAACAAGAGTCCTTATCAACTTCAATAGGGATGCGAAACCGAGAATGTGCTGTACGCCCACCAGGTACTAATAAGGAAGCAATACCAGATGACGCAACAGTCAAAACTATCTCATTATTTGATCGAATACGAGCTATAAGGGTCGTCCATAAGAACATTTTCCCAGTTCCTCCACTACCTAACACAAAAAATACGCCTCCTTTTCTAGCCTGAACAGCAGAATATATACTATCAAACACTTCCTTTTGTTGACTATTCAACCCAGCGTATTGCTTAATAAAACGTGTCCTTTCCTCATTAGCATCATACATTCTCTCAAATTGAACCAACCTGTTGATAAATCTATCTTCCGAAGTATGGTCAATCTGCGGTAAGGTTGGAAAGGAAGACAACGACCGGCCACTCTGAATCAACACTTGTTCAATCTCTTTCATAGTATAATTCAATATTTCAGCATCTGAGAAATTCAATGAAATTTTTTTCAAAATTGTTCGATATTTATGAAGAATGTCCTCTGATAGGTATTCATAACAATCAAAAAATAATTGCCGAGGATCACTAACAGTACAAAATAACAAAATTGTAACAAACAATTCACGAAGGCGATCCCCAAATTGCCAATGATAAGCCTGGCGTACAGCATCAACCCATTCAACATCATCACCCAAAAGACTTAATGCTTTACAAGCGGACATATACGTTGGATGTTCCACCCCGTCAACAGTTCGAATATCTTTAAAACTTCTCGGACCACGTACAACATTTAATAGCATTCTAAGATAATACTTTTCACCCATCGTATGACTTACATAATATATACGTCCAATAGTTTGAAATGAACCTTTACGGGGCTCCCACACTCTTTCCTTCTCATGCCATGTAAACAAAGTTGGGTATTCGGCATACGTCAATGTTCGGCCAAACTTATACCTTTCATTTGCAGCCATCCATTCAGTAAACTTTGACATTGCAGCTATTGTTCGTTGTAAAACATCAGAAATTTGCTCATGATCCTTCAAATATACTCTATTACACCCTTCTTCACTGAACGATAATGCATGTCAAACTCAAATATCTTCCAACACACCTCTGATGCTGAAATATACCTACAGTTCATGTACTGCTCAATCTCATTTTCATGATTTAAAAGTGATGTAAATGTTGTTCTCCCACCTTGACCTTCCAATACTGCGGTAGCACGATCTTGACCTTTGTTAATATAGCTGAAAAGATATTTAACCAACATTCCTTGGTTACACCATTCAACATTGATATGGCAACCATACTTTATAAGCAACGCACGATTATAAGGAACACCATATCCATTATCTAGCATAATATCTTGCCGACCAACATGAACTTTACGTGAGTTATTACGTCGTCGATACGACGGCCACCCATCATTTCTAATAAAAGTTTCGTCACAATAACTCTTCGGAAATCCTTTAGTACATTTGCCATCATTCATACAAGGACTCGAAGGTCTAAGGTTACCACATGGACCATGCATCATATGAGTACCAACATTTAAAAAACCGACTGGGTCACCCGATTCAGAAGGCAGCTCAGCAGATATAAATCTATCAATTTCATCCGGTGAAGAAATTTTATCAGCTTGACTAAGAAACACAAGAATGTGGCAATGTGGCAGACCACGTTTTTGAAACTCTATTGTGTAAAGAACTGCAAAGACAAAAAAAAAACACAATGTTTTAACACACATCATAATAACACATTAATCACATGTTAACATACAACCATTGAGAATAAAATTCATTTAACTTACCCACTTTAGGAACACCAAAATGATGCTTTTTCCTTATGTCTTTCATGAGCTCATCAAGTTTGATCTTAAATACCCGTGCAACAATATCAGGTCTTTCAGATACTAAGTGACCCACTGTGTTTCCCTGCAAATGCCCTTGAATTTCATGCCATTTTGGGTTACACGTCATGGTAATAAAAAGATCCGGAATACCAGCCCAACGAGAAATTGCCATCGCATCTTGATATTGTTGTATCATATGCCTAGGCCCCCCCAGTGAAGGACGCTGGCAACACAACACGTCGACCTATAGAATCACAGTTTGTCTCACCTTCTAATATACGATCATGCAACCCATTATACAACTCCGAACGAATTGTTGTCTGATGAGTCTTGTACCATTGTAAGTCATGTTTAAGCACTTGCGTATATGCATCAACAACAAATGTAAGAAATAACCGGCCAGAACTATGAAATGTTCTACCTTCTTCCATTCTAACCATCAACCGAAAACAATAGTATTCTCTCAATGAAACATTTTTTCTTTTACTTTCAGCACTAATATTACTTAGAGGAATGCCCACATTAAAACCATCTTCTCCATACGGGAAAAGTAATGGATATTGCAACGACATGTAACTGGGATGAAGTTTAGAAATACGTTTCGCATTTGTACTACCACGGTCTTCAACAATAATATCACGGCAATCTGTAGGATTACCATCACCCGGAATCAATGCAGCAACTTCATTGACCGTAGGCAAATTAAACTGTCTCGCATCCCTTCTTCGTGTACCAAGCAGTCTAAGTCTAACAGGTTGCTGCGAAAAGTGAGTAAATCTTTCTTTGGCCATCCTAAAGCTCTGAACTAATGGATTGTGCCGATTAAGCATTTTAATTAAATCATTAACTAAACTTCGAATACATGCATCATCATTCCCAGACTGAATACACTTCTCAACTGCTTTTAATCGATTGTCAACCTCATTTTCTGTGTCATAAATATATAGTTGTGCAAATCTTGGTCGTCCATCAATATGCTGAGGTAACAAAGTACCAATCCTATGATGATTATGTCCATTCAACACATATGTATAGGGACCACCTCAATCATTAACATCCGAACAGACTTTACCGCCAGTAGAAGTAAACGAAAACATTGAATTTAGAAGCTTGATATTCTCTTTAAACACCTTAGATCGCGGTTCACCATTCGGCTGTAAAAGCCGCCGCAATGGTTGCGGAGCATGCCGAAGTAAAGGTAAAACAACCTTGCCTTTACCACATCAAATAGAGAAAGTTGGATTAGACGGAGCAAGATATTTAGTACTTCTCTCACTATACCACAAGATCGCTTTGCAATAAGGACATACATATTCTGTAATTCCACAATCCCAATATGATACATCTCCTATACAAAATAAAACAATCATATAAGAGAAAGTTATATTTATCATTTTAATGAGGCATTCAAACAACTAACAGTCATCAATGAACAATCCATACTTGATGAGTTTTCATCTTGGTAAACACCAGCACAAGATGACCTCCGGTTGTGCATAGATGGCGATGATGCTGAAACAAACTCCGAAGTTAAAGAATGTGATACAAAAGGTGCATCACTATTCATTGAATTAGTTCCATGGAATTGATTTGAATTTGGGCCAACTGCAATACACGTAGATACAATCAGATGTGTCCTAAAAACATGAACACGTTTACATTACTTGGCATAAAAAAATTAACAATACGTACCATAACAACGTCGTTGAACTGCCATATTTTCAATGTTTGAACCAGCAGGGCGATCTCGTAATCGAGGACGACCACGACGTCTAATATTACGGGATGTTTCATCAGATTGAAATGTCGACATAGATGAAGAAGACAGTGTTGATAATATTTCAAAATCACTTGCAATACCATGGTTAATATTAACACTATCCATACCACCAAGATCTGTATACAAACAACATTCATTTGATACCAATTGATGAATAATGTCAATGTTTTATTCTCCATCTTCTTCCTCTTCATATGTAGTCCTTAAATACCTCAACTACTCATAGTGATAGCTATTACATACTGGAAGCTCTACACAATACTTACCAATCCATACGTACATAATATCATGGATTATACCAAACAACCAATGCGCACCAGCCTTACACACTATATGCAAGCTCTGACATTTGTTAGAAGAATTAGCAGATAAACCAACAACATGTGAAAATATTTTGTAGTAAACTTCCTGTTATCACTGTATAAACTTCTTTTCTGTATAATGCACTCCAAAATACCATCTCACAACCCATCATTACATAAGCACAAAACACCGTATCCATACATGATATCACCCCAAGAAAATAGACGACTATTATATAGAAACACCATCGGATCTATATACATACTTAGAACATAACACTGTTTCATGCAGGTAAAGCAAACATCTCGATCATAAATACGCCATTAATTGTCAAGCTATACCCTAATCTATTATTTATACTACATAATTTAAATTAACAAAACACAATAGCAACAAACATAGCTATAAGAAGACATGCAACCAACTATTAAATACATGTAACAACAAAAGAAAGCAATGAAATTAAATATGAATATGAAACACCTATACACACTATGAAAAACAAAATCACACATACATTGCTAAATAGATAGTAGCTCCTTTGATACTTCGTTTCCAACTACAACTTTTCAAAACCTATTGATAAGGGAAACTAAAGAACTGCAGTAAAAAATATTAAGACAACGGTTGGGTTATTAAATACAGTTATCAAAGTTCAAATAATAATGGGGCAACATAATGGGTAGTTTTTGAACATGCACCATAATTGTAGGAATTATAATTGTCTTTAATTAGATAATATTATATATTTTATACAAAAACAAAGTAAACACGAAACTACCACAAATGAATGCATAACTTAAAATGCTAATTATAATTACAAACATTAGGTGTGTTAACCTAATTTAAGTTTTTTAAACAAAACGTGTTTTTATAGAAATGTAATAATATATACTAATATTGTCCTATACCACTTATGTTGTTGATTACATTGTGTTTTATTATGGAAAAGATTGTGCTTATACGAAATCACTATGTTTAGGAATAGTACGTTGCCCTATTTTTTTTTTAAACGAAAATTTCATTCAAAAAACGGGGAAGGCCACAGAACGGACCAACCCACGACCACCACTTACAACATGTACAACGGGTATTTCACCCATTCTTTCCAATCAATCCTATTACAATAGTACGTTACCCTATTGCAATAGTCCTTATATACTATTTGTAGTTGTATGTATATTTTATACAATATTAAGCTCTAATAAAGGCATTGTGTTTTTTATCAAACCTTACTTCTTTTACTGAATTCTGATTATCAATGTAAACTTGTTTAAGTGGAAAAAAAAGCACAAACACAACCCAAACTATATAAATCAAACAATCTTTTCTGTAAAGATGGCCTAAATTTAATTGTAAGAAATACAATAACTGAAACAAAAGCCGCTTTTATACAAACTAAAATATTATCCTACAAAAAAAAAAGAAAAAAAAAAACCAGAAATAAGAGACAGAAAAATAAAAAACAAACATGAGTACTAAAATCGCTCTAGATAATTAATCTTAACTTCCATGCAACACTTCACACTTTCAAGAGTGGACACAATACGATCCAAATGATTAATTGCCTTCCTAATCACATCGATAGAAGCACGAACACCAATGTCACGAACATCGCAAGCAGGTAATTCCAACAAATCACCTACTATTTTACACATATCTTGTATAAAGTTAGCCACACGTTTGAAACCGAATTTCAAAACAGTCATATACAAGACATCCCTCTGTAACTGCCAAACTACCTCATCGACCATCTTTTATTTAAAAGTTAAAACGACGGAAACCAGATATAATTATACAAACGAATGATATAATCAGAGGTTAAAGAATTCAAATATTCCTTTACGATTATATTTATACATACATACATATAATCATATATATATGCACCGCTAACAAACTTTAGCATAAAACATGGATACGCTGCTAACTGAAAATACGTGGAAGATTCATAAATTATGTCACCACACCATTTATTTCGTCAAAAAACGATGACAACTAACCAACCACGTTTTGTTTTTCTTTTTCTTTTTTTTAATAAATTGAATAAATGAGACACTACATGAGCTATAATCAATAGTTTAAAATAACACATCAAAATTTTAAGCTATGTTCAAATGACGTATAGTGATAAAAATATTTATATCTGCATACATTTTAATGTAATAGTTAAGTTAATCTCATCATGACTCAAGTCACTGGATGCCTGTTGCAAAAAAACACAATTAACATTATCCATAAGACAATTCAAGATATTGTTTTGTGTTTTATTAATCAACTAAATATCCGAAATATTATTTTTAGAATATTTTAAATGTAGTATCTTTTTATGTATTATATGTGTTTTCAAAAACAATGACATGAATTCTAAATTCAGATTGACTTTTTTACAATAACATGGAACCAAAAATAAAAAAAACATTGCAAGACTTCCGGTGACAAATACAAAAATGGACCCATGCTGTTTGAAATGTTTCAATGAATTTAATAAAATATGATAAATTTTAAGCTTGGGTTACAATTGTATAATTAATCATAACTTTGAGTTTATGTTTCTAATTTTAACTTATAATAAAATATGATAAACTTTAAGCTTGGGTTACAATTGGATAATTAATCATAACTTTGAGTTTATGTTTATAATTTGAACTTAAAAAAACTTTTGGTTATTTAAAAATTGAATATGAAATCACTATAACTTTTAGGATTTTCAATTAATGTTGTTAGTGATACGATCATTTTGGATGTAGCTTTCTTAATGGTTTAACTTGCAAACCACAATAGAGTTGACTTGATCATTTAACAATCTGTATATATAATGCCAAATCAAAAACACAAAACCTGTATACAATTTGTTACACTACCCGAACCAGAAACTACATTAAACATCATTCATATATTAAATAATACTACATTAAACATCATCCATATATCAAATAATAAAACATAATATCGAACATTAGAAGATCCTTACACAATAAACCACTATATTAACATTAAATTACTAAAATACTAAAGACATTAACATAATCTATAACCAAACATGATACATCAAAACATAAAGAAGAACAGAAGCTTGATACCTTTAGTAATTTGGAGACACAAGGCCCTCAAAATAGACAGACCCTTGTAAGGCAGTCATGTACTTCCAAGGAAAGTAGTACCCAACTTGCATAGTTTTCATATCTAACATATAAATATCCCCACAAGTAGTCATCAACAACATTTCATCAGCAGACTCTACATACTCTACAAACCCGAGGAAACTCGATGGAACAACACCAATACAAGGCAGAACCCATAAGTTAATCCATTCTTCATATCCCAACTTACACAAACCAACTAAATACATATCATATTTATAACGCATAAAAATGTGAAGTTGCCCAGCAATACTGACCAAAGATCCATCAAAACCTCCTCCATAAAAATCACATGGTAATGGAACACTTGAAAATTGCTCTAGGTTAACATCAAAACGTACAATTGACTGTACACAATCACCAGAACATGAATCAACAATGAAATATACACCATCTCCACACAATGTACCTAATGACCATTTTCCACCATGCTCGACATACAGAATGTCCGTAATTTTCCTCCAGGAATGTAGTCGGGTAGAATAAATATAAACTGCCTCTGTACCACGTCTTCTTATAACATGTAAAACCTTATACTCATTTGCAGAATCCACATAGAAAGCAGCAGAATCAGAATCTTTTTTGAAGAAACCATGTGATTCACATGATGGAAAAGTTGTACTTGCCTGTGTAAGAGGATTCCAAATTAAAATTTGAGAAGTCTCTTCCAGGCACACACATAACATTCCATCCAAACTCCCTAATATCATCAATTCATCTAGTCGGGTTTTGAATGGTTTAACAGACATCATTTTAGGACCACAAAAGCTAGTGCATGCATAAAACAATTTTTCAAGAGAACCACAACGATCTAATTTCGCAAGCACCCACTTGGTAGCTGACGGTGACGTACTACGGCAATGAATTAATGGAAACGACCTATATCTCTTGCAGAAAGTTTTGTAAAAATACCATACATTAATATCTCTACAAGCAACTCCGACATAACAAATATTGATTAACTGCTGACATTAGATCAACACATGTTAGTTAGTCCAATCCACTTTAACATCAAACTGTAAATCATAGTTATGAAGAATAGAAGGCAAAATAACAAATTGAAGAAAAGATACTTACAAACAGCAACTTTTGTTTGCTCAAAGATCTGGAACAATTCTGACTGAAATGTTACCCTATAATCATATAAACAGGAAGATGTGAGAGAGAAACGTCAACCCATAAAAGACTGGAGATAATGGGATAGAAATGCTTAATAACTAATCACGTAATAAAAGGATTAGTAACCACTAACATAGCAGTTGATTTTTTTTTTGAACGGCAAAACTTCTATATAAATATATAGAAAAGGCAACATAGCAGATGATATCTCCAACTTTCTAATACACTTTATCCGGTAAAATAACACAAAACAAAATTTATATCATGTCATATAAAAACGCAATATTATATGTAACCACACAAACAACTCAAAATATCAGGTATTAGTCATACTGCCTTTACATACAACACTATCAAACTTACAAAAACCCATACATTCCACTAAGTTAACTGCAAATACATACCATAAACAATACATAACACTTTTGAATAATGGTGAGAGTGCGAACAAAGATGTTCAGTTAATGGCACAGATGTTAGAGATATTTAGACAAGTTAATGAATCAATGGAGTTGAAGCGTTGGTTTTTTACTTTCCTTATAAGTAGTTTTGTTAAGTTTAGTGATAGTTGTTGTTATGGTAAAGTGGTTTGTATTCAATTATTAAGAGTTATTGGTGGTATTTTTATTTTAATGGAATGTTTTGGTTTGTTTCTTGAAAGTTTAGTCTGGATGAATTGTGTTTTTTATTATGGTCGTTTTTTTATTGTGGTTAGTTAATCATATATTATTTCAAACATTTAATATCTTCAGTTTAATATTTTCGAGCGACCATCCGGAGAATTGTAATTGATTTGGTTTATTTTGATGTTAAATTGTGTCTGAATATAGAGTTGCACTTGCACACATGATCAAAACACTATCTCAAACAGCTGCTCTGTGAAAAGCTGTCCACTGCCACAACCACTGTTTTGTTCAAACATCTGCTCTGTGAAAAGCTGTCCACTGCTGAAAGTCAACCCCTGTTCTCTCATTTCCTTGGATATCACTGTTGTTCAAAATCAGTGTTTTCATCCACTGATATGCTATCCACTGATAGATAAAATCACCCACTGTTTTCATTATAACCGTTGCAACCACTGATATTGTTGAATCATGTTTGTTCATTTGAATAATTATGCTTTGTTTTCAGTTTGCTGGGTTGGACAGTGTTGCTCTAATGAGAATGTACATTTAGAAGCAAGTTTATGATGAAGTTTCTGTTATTATTTATGATATTGTGTGTTACTTCGGCACTCAAGTTGATGTTTCACACATACCACAGGGACGGAAATTGCATTTTTCTCTTAATATAAAGTATTGAAAACATATATAAGTTAAAAACTGGAAAAGGCCCCACATTTAGAGTTCATTTTAGTCCTCCAATAATAAAAAACACAAAAAAACAAAAACACAATAAATAAAAACCAAGAAATAAATAAAACACAATAAAATAAAAAAACACAATAATAACCACTCAACATTAGGGGTTATACCTGCTAAAATTTATTCAAATAATTAACTGCAAAGTTACACATCACATATTATCATACTACTTATGTAATTACAAGAAATCAACAATTTTTAATACACAACATACAACTTACTCTAAGAAGTTGATAACCATATATATAACAAAGAACATAAGCAACTAAAATACCATACAAAAATAAAATATCTTCTAACATTACCAAAGTATATTACAATACAAATGAAAAACATAACAAACATACAAAAATAAAACAAGTAAATTACCTAACATCGTAGATTTAAACATTTGGAGACATAAGGCTCTCAGAGTACACTGCTCCTTTTAATGCATAAAAGTTGATAACAGGATATAAATTATCAACTTTCCTCACATCCAAATCAAACTCATACACATCCCCATAATCAGTCATCAACAACCACTTCTTACTTGAACCAATGTACCTCACAAAGCATTTTATAGGCAATGGAATACAATCAATATCAGGTACAGACAAAATCATTATCCATTCTTCACCTTTCAACTTCCACAAATCAACAGAAACATCAAATGCACCATGAAGAACAAAAAAATGAAGTTCATCAGAAACATTAACCAAAGACCATCTAAAATTTACTTCATACTCATCAAAGGGAAAGGAAACTTTAGTAAATGTCTCTAAATTCACATCAAAGCGAACAATTAACGCCACATTATAATCCCAACATGAACCTACAGTGAAGTATAATCCATTACAACACAAAGTCCCACATGACCATTGAACGGTCTGATCATCTAAAATAAAGTCTTTAACAAACTTTATTTGCCTCCAACATTGGCTTTCCATGGAGTAAATGTAAACCAACTGATTGTTACGCCTAAATACAACATGTAAAAGATTGTAATCCTTCAAGTAATCCACATAAAAGCCAACAACATCAAAATTTACTTTGAAAAACCCATATTTCTTAGGAATGGACAAGTTCCTATAGGCATTGGTGAGAGGATTCCATATTAACAACTGACAAGTGTTACTTAGACAGACACATAGCATTCCATGCAAACTACCTAAGATCATCATATATTCTGCACGAGTTTTGAAAGGCACTTTCACAATTTCAGTTAAAGAAATATTGGCTGAACCATAACTAAGTGTACGAAGTGGACGATGTATGCCTCCTGTTATTAAAACAAATTGCATCTTGGTTAACGATGGCATCTTACGACAATGAAGCCTAGCAAAGAATACCGTTGACAGGAAAGAGCACCACTCTTTACACACCAACTTATAACGGCCTACGTCTCTTGCAGTAAGATTTGGCAATATCTCAAACATAAATAAGTCAATCGGAATCTCCGGCATAGTAACACTTTCCTACAATGTACATTTAAATTTAAATACGATAAATTAACATTTATGAACATAAACATGTGAAATTACTAAACAACATAACAATACATGAAAAAAATAAAAAACCCCAATTTAAAAAAGTAAAACTCGATTGACAACTCGCTAACAATTGCAAAGGAAAAGCACGAAAAGACAAAGCTTACACACCTTAAAACAGCAACTGGATTATGAAATCAACTATTTTTTCTTTGCTATATTGGGGGATCTTTCTGATAAATCGAATTCAACTATATGGTAAAAAATAAACATACAAATGAATATAACTGAGAAAGTATTTCTTAGATATGGTTACCGAAAAATCACGTAAATATATGTTAGTGGAAAGTTCCAGATAGAATATAACTGTGCCTTGAATATAACTTTGTGTCCCTATGGTATGAGTGCAATATCAACCTGAGCCCCTGAATTATTTTCTTGTTTTTTTGTTAAGAAATCTAATAATTCAAATTAACTCTTTTTAAATAAAGGCAATCTAATAATTAACTATCTAATAATTAAATGCAATCCAATAATTAAATGTATACCATATATAACAAATTATTAAAGCCTAAATTGTAAATTAAATGTAAACTTTGAATACATACAATACAGAGACAAAACGTCATACCAACTTCGTAGACATGACGGAACTTACATACTCAATAACAAAAGACCGTAACATACAATACAGAGACAAAACGTCACCACAAGCAATTGTGGATCTTTACTGACGGGTGCACTTCAGAATGTAGCAGATATGAATGAATATAACCCCAGTGTAGCTAAACATCATATCTGCCACTGGGGTTATATTCATTCGTATGAATGAATATAACCCCAGTGTAGCTCTTCGATTTTCCTTGAAATTCCAGAGCTCGCAACTTACATATCTGCCACTGGGGTTGTATTCACTCATATGCAATTGATCGTTCTGATCAATCACTTCCTTATGTGCACCGCACCATCTTCTAGGAGGTTGTCAAGTGTTCTCGCCTTCGTAGTTGGTGTTTTGCGTATCTTTACATCCATAGCCATTCTGTACAATACAAACACATTCAAATGAGGAACAAATCAATCCGAAACTGATCCAACATAAACACATTCAAATGAGGAACAATGTATTCACAATCTGATCCAATATAAACACATTCAAATGAGGACACATCAATCCGAAATTCATAATCTGATCCAATATAAACACATTCAAATGAGGAACGCATCAATCCGAAACTGTTCTTTTTAAACAGTTCTCAAACAACTACACAAGAATCAACATCAAAACACATTTCAAGTATCAATATTAATGTGTTCAAATAACTACACAAGAATCAACACCAAAACACATTCAAAAACCTCTGTTTTGAATTTAGTACCGTATTCATAACCAAAACACATTCAAACAAAAATCAAACAAAACCACAAGAATCAAACAAAACCACAAGAATCAAAAACCTCTTTACATCCGCAGCCATTTAATACCCTCTGTTTTGATACCCGAGACAAAAACCCACAAGAATCAAACAAAACCAAACCTTTGTTTTGATATCCGAGACAAAAACCCACAAGAATCATGTTATCTATGTGATTTAGGTTTGTAATTTTACCGTATAGAAGATAACCCTCTGTTTTGATACCCGGGACAAAAACCCACAAGAATAAAACAAAACCAAACCTCTGTTTAGATATCCGAGACAAAAACCCACAAGAATCATGTTATCGATGCGATTTAGGTATGTGATTTTACCTTGGATTGTTATCGATGAAGATGAAGATGATGAAGATGATGAAGCTGATGAAGATGATGAAGATGTATTGTTCGGAAGATGAAGATGATGAAGATGAAGATGATGATGATAATCGGCGTTGGGAGATGGGAGAGATTTTCTTGACAGATTTGGTTGAGAAGTGTGATGAAACTGTTCGAATCATGATGAACAGAGATTTTATTTTATAATATAACAATTCTTAAAGTCTCTTATGAACAGTATATTAATTGCACATGAATTGAATGTTTATTACGATTGTGCCATCTCTTTTATTTAATTTATAATCTTATTCTCATTTTGTGTTCACAACTAAATTTTCCAAAGTGAATTGATATACTATATTTTAAATCGAATTTTATGTAATAGATCTGTAATATTTATATACTATACAAAATAATGTGATATAAAAAACCCAACAAAAAAACACAATAAAAGCAAAGAAATATAACACTATACAAAAGAAACTGCTATTTAATACAAGTCTCCAAATATGAATTAAAAAGAATATCAAACCCTCCCAGTTTCTGAAAAAAAAAGTAAAAAGCTATTATGTTTTAAACACTATTGTTTTTTACTCGTTGTGTCTTCAAATAGATGACACAATCAAAAAAGATTTGTACCACTCAAATCCCGACTATAACATACCATTACCCCATGCAATCAAATAAGTTACATTTTACTAACAATGGTGGACTTATAATACAAAGGGATTGAAAAAAACTGTAAGAAACTATTACAAAAAGACAAGAGACAAGTTTTGATAACAATATAATGTATATCTGTAACATCCCAAGCTAACCACACCATGATACTATCCGCTTTAGCCAAGACGTTCCAACATCTACTCACTGATTTAAAACGCGTCATGATGTTGAATGTATCAAGACCCTTACAACGAAGCCTTCATTCCCCTTCACAACCAATGTGGGATGTTACAAATCACACTCCTTACAGGTCCCAACATCCTCGATGGCACACCAGACCAATCCCTAGCACTAATACCATCTGTAACAGCCCAGCATAACCACACCATCATAATGTCCACTTTGGCTAGGTCGAAACAAATCACTACCAAATCAAGGTTGCTTTAAAGAAACAAAACATTTATATATTATTAATTTAAAACAATGTTATGCATCATTGTTTGTACTTTATGCTTATAGGGTGACTTTTTGCGATGGTTGGTTGCACCTATAGTTTAGAATTGCATATATGTATTGTACCTTATGTTTTATGAGTTTAAAAAATGCTTGGTTGTAGCATCATACGAAATTATATTTTATTATTATCTTTATTTTTATTATTATGTATTTCATCTTTTGTGAGTTTAAAAAATGTTTGGTTGTAGATTCATAGGACATATATGTATTGTACCCTATGTTTTATGAGTTTAAGAAATGTTTGGTTGTAGGTTCATATGACATTATATTTAATTATGATGCTTCGTAGCTTGATTTAAAAAAACATGTAATATATATGATTTTGGGTAATGCCAACATTGTTGTGCAAACTTTTACTACACAGATGCTTTAAAGAAACAAAACATTTATATATTATTAATTTAAAACAATGTTATGCATCATTGTTTGTACTTTATGCTTATAGGGTGACTTTTTGCGATGGTTGGTTGCACTTATAGTTTAGAATTGCATATATGTATTGTACCTTATGTTTTATGAGTTTAAAAAATGCTTGGTTGTAGCATCATACGAAATTATATTTTATTATTATCTTTATTTTTATTATTATGTATTTCATCTTTTGTGAGTTTAAAAAATGTTTGGTTGTAGATTCATAGGACATATATGTATTGTACCCTATGTTTTATGAGTTTAAGAAATGTTTGGTTGTAGGTTCATATGACATTATATTTAATTATGATGCTTCGTAGCTTGATTTAAAAAACATGTAATATATATGATTTTGGGTAATGCCAACATTGTTGTGCAAACTTTTACTACACAGATTATGTGGTACTTTATATATTAAATATGGACAATAAATAGATTGTGCTGGTTTTTTTAAGGCACCAAAGCAATCGATTGAAACATGACGAAACAAATAAGAACAAACATTACGAAAGTTGAAATATAACAAAACGACAAAACAATACATCATTTAAACTAATAACCTCCTCAACGTGTTTAGTTATATATATTTATAACATTCAACACAAAACGGCACCTTAATGGGTGAAGAACAATATATGTCACACGCATAACACACATGACCGGGATAAACAGAAAAACCGCCATCAACATCACAGCCATCAGTGACCTCTACATCACAAACATTATCTACATCTCCAGTTTCGATATCACTACTGACTACACTGACTTGATTATCATCTGCAGACATCAGTTGTTGATCACCCTCATCACAATCTCCTTCGTAACCCGAAACATTATTATCACCAGAAGCATCAAACGCAGAATGAGATTCAACTTGCATATCCCCTACAGTAAGCCGGAACATCTTTGCATGTTTCTTTCCTTTACAATGAGCATAAAGCTGATTTGCACTTGTACAATATATGTCACATAGAGAACAATGAAAATCCACACAACAATACGATAAATCTTGTAACTGTTGGATTAACACTCGAATGAGTAAACAACAAAATTACCAAGTAAAAACACAAAATGATTAATATTTCAAACACTTATACCTTTGTAGTATGCTTCCTTGAAATTACATGATGCCTATATTGTTGTTCATTAAGGCATATGACATTGCAGACAGGGCAGCCAATGATTTCTTCCGGTTTGGCACCATTTGCCACTAACTTATAAACATTTACGTTCATGTTCTTCAAACAACTACAACAAAAATGTAATAGAACACACCTCTATATAGGTAAATATTTAAACGGTTTTAAACTCAATTGGACAGGTAAGTTATATAAAAACTGTAAACTGGGTAAGGTCACAAAATTTTCGGAAATCATGAAATTAGTGGATCGAGGTTATACATCACTAAATACAACTCTTATAAACCGATGTTTTAATCAAACAAACTGAAATATTCAAAAAAATCAACCTCAAAGAGAAACATTTCTCTTCTAATGTTTGAATTTGAAACAACTTTGAATATGTATTTATAATAAAGTTTTAATTTAAACTCAATTGGACGGGTTAGATATCTTTACTTGAATAAAAAACTGTAAACTGGCTGAGGTCACAAAATTTTCGAAAATCATGAAATTAGTGGATGGAGGTAATACACGACTAAATACATCCCTCATAAACCGATGTTTTATACACAATGAATATGTAAAATCACATCGTTGTTT
Source organism: Helianthus tuberosus (assembly GCA_030545235.1). Classification (NCBI taxonomy): domain Eukaryota; kingdom Viridiplantae; phylum Streptophyta; class Magnoliopsida; order Asterales; family Asteraceae; genus Helianthus; species Helianthus tuberosus. The sequence goes on from CM060375.1 coordinate 181,246,846, forward strand.
ATCAAATATTGATTGTATAACGTTATTTAATCCTACTACTGACATTATCTAATGACTACAACATACAATTCATCACTTACTTTTTAATATATCATAGTCTTTCTAATTAAACATTGAGTTATATTTATTAACCTGATCTTTATTAACCGCTTTAGCCAAGACGTTCCAACATCTCCTCACTGATCTATTCATCAGAATCAGAAACCACAACTACACTCGATTCCATCATATAAAAAAAACACAATTCATATAAAAAACATACTGCATATAACTAAATTTTAATCAAACAAACTGAAATATCCAAAATACCCATTGGAAAAAACCTAAAAATCATAACAACTGATTTAAATTAATAGAGATAAGAGATAAGAGATAAGATTATTTCTTGCTAACTTTCTCCAAATCCTTAAAATTACTTGGAGTTGAAGACTTGTAGACGTCAACCAATTTACGTTTGTTGATTACATTGGTATCACAACTGGTATTAGCATCATCAATCTTAACACTTGAAATGTGACTTTTTTTTTGATAAATTCTTTATCGTTTCCCTGAAACAAAAGACAAAATTAAGAAAATAATAATAGAATTAAATATAATGTAAATATAAATGTATAAATACGAATCATGTATTGAAATAAAAAATACCTCAGTAATATTCATCTTTTCTTTGATCTCATTAATAATTGACTCATCATCAGTCATGTTTGTGACAAGATACATTTCATCAAAATTAGTTATCTCAATTTTAAAAGCAAACATCTTTCCAATCAACTTGTCTAAATCAGCAGGAAACATTACTTCTTTAACATCCTGTGAATCAGAATATTTTATGATAAAATTAATATAAAAAAATATATAAATACATTGAAAAAAAATATAGGAGAAGTAAAGATTAATTATACATACAGATGATGTGTTTTCTTTAAACAATTGAACAGCCGACTTGAGAACAACTTTTTCAATGATTTCATCAGCCAGAGGATGAAATAATATTAGTGGAACATCATCAGTATTATCTTCCACTTGAACTTTTATTTTGAATCTAGTTAAGTTAAATATAAAAACACATATATACAAATCAATTATTTTATAAAACATACAAATATTAAAATAAATAGAAAAAGCTCATATTACCTTGGAACTGGATATATAACACTTTCATCACAATAACAGTTGAAGCACACATGAAAATAATGTGACTCCAAACCCACGCAGTCTACAAGATCTGTACCCGCCTCTGTTAAACATTTAGGACACTCCACACAGTGCCAACCAAAATCCTTATCTATAGCCTTAATAGTACCAAGTATGATAACAAATTGAGGCTGCATAAATTGAAAAATACGAAAATAATTGAGTTCAACAAAAAAAAATTTTTGTACTTTTTGAATTATAAAAATTTAAACAAACCTTCATGATTTGCCAAAGGTCATACACGTTTTTCAATGGAGACTTTATGATAAATTCATCACTTGACATCTACAAAATGCAATACAAAAGTTTTTTATATACGAATAACACAAAATAAAAATTGGAAGTAATAAAATAACAAAGCACATGAAGATTAAAAAAAAAAATATAAACTCATACCTTCTTAGATTCAACCTCAAAGACAGACTTTTCTCTTCTAACGTGTAAATTTGAAACAACTTTGAACATGTATTTATAATACAAATTTAATTTAAACTCAATTGGACAGGTAAGTTATATTTACTCGAATAAAAAACTGAAAACTGCCTAAGGTCACAAAATTTTCGGAAATCATGAAATTAGTGGATGGAGGTTATACATGACGAAATACATATCTCATAAACCGATGTTTTATACACTAAGAATATGTAAAATCACAACGATGTTTATCAAATATTTAATAATTCTAACTATAACTGTTTAAATTGAATTACACTATAGCGATGTTTAAACATATACCTGAATTACAATAAACCTGCTTAAATTGAATTACACATCAAAAACATTGATTCTATGACGTTATTTAATCCTACTATTGACATTATTTAATGACTACAACATACAATACCTCACTGACTTTATAATAAAACATAGCATTTCTATTTAAACTTTGGGGTATATATTATCTATTCATCAGAATTAGAAACCACAACTACACTTGATTCCATTATATAAAAAAAACACAATTAATATAAAAAACATACTGGATATAACTAAATTTTAATCAACAAAAATGGAAATTAACACAAATTTATACAACAAAAAACAGATGTCTGCATACACATCATATTTATACGAAAACTAACCGGCTTGTAGAAACATTATTCCAAACAAAATCACAAATCTAAAAACACAATATATTTACACAACTTCTTTTTAACACTATAAAAATGATAAATAAATCATACCAAAAATATATCAAACACAATTACCTCCTCTTCCTACTAATCTTTTAACTTTGCTTGAACAAAATGATTTCTTTCTATTTCCACTAATATCACCTACTTCATCTTCAGTTTAATTTCTTGAGTTTTCTTACCTAATTAACCAATAGACTTATAGAAATCAAAACACAATGAAAATAGCAGTCAACACCACCATGAGAACAACTTACTTGTAAAACGCAAGTCAATGTTTGGAGTGGACGCCATTGCAAAAGTATTTCCAAATGATTAAGATTGGTACATAAACCAACAAACACAATCGCAAATTCTATAACTTCAGCCCTAACTTTCAGCTAAAACTGAATGTCATCCTTTACCCTTTTTTGGTTTATTATACAGATAATTTCAAAACACTAATATCAAATTACCTTTACACCCCCATACTAAATACCACTCAAACGAATGTTTAGTTTTATTACAAAAAAAACCACCTAATAAACCGAACCCATATATAAGAAGCATAAAAAAAAACATAATCATTTATATATAAAGTTATTTCTTTAAATATAGAAAATACAATTTCATGAAACTTTATACTTATTCTCATTCATCACTCTATTTATAACATACTAAGAACTCCCCCAAAAAAAAAAGCAACAACTAACAATATCACCAAAACATGAAAAAATAATTAGAACAAAAACCAACACATAAATTGTCATTCATCATACTATATATTACTAACTACATACGAAAAACAAAAAAAAACATACAAAAAACACCAAAACATAGTTCAATACTTGCAACAAAAAACAACACAGAGAAATTTACACCAACATTTTATACATAAAATAAAACGATAAATTCAAAGTTTCACAACACGAGAACGACGGTGAATTGAAACTTTTGGAACTTTAAGTTTCCGATTGTAACTTTCTAGTGAATCAGCGGTATCATCAACTTCATCTTCAGAATCAGAAAATTGGTCAAAACCAGACTGACCGATAACCTCATCCACATCAGCATCAACAATCATATCAATAAACTCAATTTCTTCGTTAGAACTGCTGATCGAAACAACATCATCCCAATTCCAATATAACAAGTCTCTAGATCGTTTGCGCTGCCTCTCAATCCTTCGTATCTGGGTAAGAGAAATAACTTGTTTCATTACGAGCTAGAAACTATCACATAACAAATTTTACTAAGATTTAAAAAATTACAACTTCAATATATATTACCTCCTCACTGAACTCACGAGAAAGGTGGGATTTATAAGGACTAAATGGCCCAACAGAAATTATCTCTACACTACCACTGTCGGCCTGTAATCAAACAAAATAAAAATAATAAAACAACAAAACAATAATATTAAAATATTACAAATAAACTTTATTTATTGATGATATTACTAAATTACTTGTTCTTGACGATTTAAAGGATTGATAAACGTCTGCAGCCGGTCATCACCTAAATGAACAGCATTATTACTTCTTGTAGATGCATTTTTCTCCATCACTTGCTCAATATTTTAAGGATAAATCTATAAATTCTGCTACAAATTCACAAACCTAAATAGATTTATACTAACATGTTCCTATTATACAAGCTATTCTACAACGGTTTTTAACACACGTTCAAGAATTGTAGCAACTGCTATATACACACGACACATATCAAGATAATGGAACAGTTGATATTTCCAGTTTTATAGGAGAACATAATTTCGAAGGAAATAAAAAACAGTTTAATATAACTTATATAATAAACCGACAATTGATATCCTAATCGAAATTATAAGGCTACATCCCAAATAGGTACAAATAATATGCGAGAATGGGAAGTGGGTAGTTACTTCCCATAAAGAATTGCTCTTCTCAACAACTGCTGATCTTGTAAACAACTGTTAAGTCAAAGCACTGCTGATCCCGTAAAAAACTGTTAAGTCAAAGCACTGATAAAGCATAAAGAATTTATCTAAAAATTATAGATAAATTATCATTTGTTTTAAGTTGTGGACCACAAGTTAGCTTAATAGGAAAAAAAAATCACACCTACTCATGTGCCTAGTTCAATTAGCTTTAGTCGGCACTCTACACAATACTTGTGTTACAACCCCAAGGCATGTTACAGGAATCATAGGAGTTAAATAGATCAGGGGTATACCTCTTGTCAACATATAATACTTCTCTTCATTTACAAAAGTTTTCCCGCCAAAGGCTCATTTACCCATAACTACTACACTCCCGTGTCACATATAAAAAAAATACAACAGTTGATATAATAAGTTTGAGTAAACTTCCGATTTGCTCCCTGTGGTTTGGCCACTTTAACGATTTTGCCCGAAACCTTCAAAAATAGCCATTTCCAACCAATAGTTTGCTATGGTTTTTCCATTTTGCTCCCTACAGGAAGTAAAATGGAAAAATAGACAAATTGGATGGAGTTAGAGGCGGGGAGCAAAACGAAAATTTACTCAATAAGTTTTGATTCGTTTGAATATAAAAACACAAGTATATTAACAAAAAAACACAAAAGAAAAAAAAACACAAACGAAAAAAACAATGTTATACCATAAAATAAATAGCTTTCGTTAAAACACAATCCATTATATCTAAAACAAAATACTTTAGTTGATTTACAACTAAAGATTAACTTATTAATTGAAATACAACCATATTATAACATTGTAATTTGTATGAATGAAAATTCAAATCTTATCAGATGTTGTGCTTTGAATAAAAAAATGTTTTTATTGTTTTTATAAATATACTGTTTTTGTTTACAGACATTACACTTTTCACAACAACATAGAGCTTATAACATTCATACACAAGCATTAAACCTAAACATTCATTTGACCAGACCACATTCAAACAACAACAGCTACATATAAACAATCAACCCAATATCCAAATGTTTTAAGCAACAGGAATACATCACACAGGACAATACAGTTTCATTCGTGTAACACCTGTGTCATTTCAACCATCAAACAAATTCCAAACCAATGAAATATTGTATTTCATACTTTGGACTTGTATAAATATGTGTATCTTGTGCACATATCAACTCTTGTTCGATTTCAAACTCTAAATCGCTTTCTAGAAGGTTATACGCGCACTAATGCGTAAATATAACCAGTTTAATGCAACAAACACTCCGGAATAGTGAAATCAGTTTAACATACCTTAAATAACCTTTACATAACTTAGATATAAGTTTTGGAAGGTTTGGTGTGGTGAAATCAAAGTTTAATCGCTTACAGGGACTAAAGTTGACAAACTACGAAAGTATGCCAATTTGAACTGTAACAGACATTCCGGAGCATGACCATAAGTTAAACATACCATAAATACCCTTCACATAGCTTAGAAATAGGCTTTGAGGTGTTCGGTATGCTAAAATAAACTTTTGTGTCACTCAGGGACTAAAAGTGTCAAAAAGTGCACAAGTTTGCATTTTCGCGCATAACTTACGTTCTGAATACATCCGGACATCCAAAAATTTATGTAAGCATGACTATATTATATTTTAGTGTTCGCCATAAGAAAAATCCATTCATCGCGTCATTTGGATCGTTTTTCGCGCTTATGCGCATTCCGTCGTAATTAAGCGAACATCGCGTTCGTACGGCCAAACGAACCAACCTCCGGCATATTTTTGAGCATGTTTTGAGTTCCCTATACTTTAACTTCATTTTAGAGCCTTGAAATGAGGTTAACGGGGTTCAAACGCATCGAAAAAGGGCTTAAAACACAACAGGGACCATTTCTGCCAATTTAGAAACATTTCTGAATCAGATGGGTCAGTGGCGTAGCGCGACGCCTAAAGCCTTACCAGTCGCGCTACGCGACTGCCTATTCTGGACCAGATTCCATGTTCTAAACACAAGTTGCAACTAATTGATTCTTAACCACATGTTTTAAGTTGATGTGTCACTAAGATAAGGAGCATATGTGGCTCCATAACCTTTCCGACAAGTGTACGCACGAGATTCGATCACGTTATTCAAGAAACGATCCTAACGGTTACCCGAAAACTATATATACCCATCCACCCCCATTGCATTTCTCACTAGAATTCTGATTTTGAGAGCTCTAAGTTGAAACCATTGTTTCATACCTGAGTTCTTGGATCGGGATTAGCATTCGGGGACCCTTCGTAAGTATTCTTTCGTTCTTTTCCTTATTTTACTGCTTTTCGAGTCAGAAAGTCAAACTTTGTTTGACTTTCAGCGTTGACCAGTAATGGTCAATGCGAAGTTCGTTAGAACTTCGCAACGTGATTGTAATCACGATGGTCATAGTCCCTTGGGACTATGCCTACTGATTACCACGTTGTCTAGTGTCGTAGGGTAAGCGATCTAATAAATCGCTTATACCTCGAACCCGACCCAGTTTGGTCGATCATTAGGATCCGACCAAACACATTAGGTGACCATAGTAGGTAGGGAATAACCTTCCGAGGTTATACCCTATGGTCACATCGTTTAAGTAGTTGTATGATAGGTAGTTTATATGCCTTAGGTAAATTACCAGAATACCCTTTTCATGTATAATTGGTAATTAAGCATATGTAACCTAAACTTTTGTCACATAACTGATTATGTAACATGTTTAGGCATATAACACTTGTCATAGGGCTAGTTAGGCGGTCCGAACGCGTTTCACGCGAACGACGCGTTAAAGTAGCATAAGCTACCTAAACGGGTCGTAATGGGTCGTAAGCAGTTAGGTTAAGTTTCATTTAGTATGTAGGCTTTGTTAAACCATATCACACGAGTCTCCACACTCGTTTGGTTTACAAACCCTAATGCTACCCAATCTTCCGATTTAGGTCCGGTTTATTAATGTAGCTACCTATACTAGGTGCCGTTTGATATCCGCGATCTCTAGCATTGTTTAGTTGTTACTCAAGGACTACTGAGCAATCTCAGGTGAGTACATAGACCCCTCTTTTACCGTTTTCCAAACTGTTTTGGGGTGGAACACATGTGCCTACTTGTTACTTTCCTGCTTTCCTGTTTTCACATCATATACTGCTATGTTCGTTAGTACATTATAGTACATGATTTCATTACATTTCATGCTATGTATTGCCATTGTGTGCATTACTTAGTACATTGTTTTACATGACATTTTGACATAGACATTTCGACATAGACATTTTAACATGATTGACATTGATCATGTATTTCCCACAAAACATAACTTTGATTTAAACCAAGTTTTACTTCAATACTTTGTTGTTGTGCATATGGTTTAGTTGAGACATTTCACTTGCCATACATGGATATTTGACATAGACATTTGACATGGATATTTGACATAGACATTTGACATGGATATTTGACATAGACATTTTGACATGATTTACATCTTGACATGAATACTTTGACATATTATTCAATACATTTGACAATTGATTTAAACATAGACATTTTACATTGTTTGGTTTGGTTTGATTAAGTGATTAAGTAACGATGTGTGTGTAATATGATACAAGCATGGTGGATACGCCGCTGGTACTTCCTATATATAAGTGTTTGTATGGTATTACATATCGTAGCGTTATTTGAATCATTTCAATTTGAGACATATAACATTTTATACAAATAACATATTTTTCACAAGACATTGTTTTACAAACAACTTATCTTATACAAACTCAGTTACATGGTTATTCATTTAACCATACATTATTCACTTATTTATACATATCATCTGAACTCATTGTTTTTCAAATGATTTACAAGACAAAGCAAATTACAAGGTTCATGACTAAACATTTTCTCAAACATAAGTCATGAAACCTATTTTCACAAAAACCTATGTATCTCACAGGCATTTTTATGCTGACGTACCTATTTTCACATGTGTTTTTCAGGAGCTGTTGCATAAGATGATCAAGATACACATAGGCAGACTTGGGCTTTAGTGACAATAAAAGATACAAGACTAGTTAATTATGTTGTATTTCTTTGTTTGTTAAGACATTGTAACACTTGTAATCAATAAAACGAAACTTCAATTGCCATGGATTTGACACGATTAATTCTGTTACAACACTCCCCGATGTTTCCGCCGCGATTTGTTGTTTTACGCGGTCGGGGTGTGACAGAAAAGATGGTATCAGAGCCAATGGTTATAGGGAATTAGGTTATTAGTAATGCTTTGACCTAGTCTATAACCTTTCTAGGACCCTAACGCGAGTTTACTTGCGTTTAGTCATAAAACAATACCGTCACCTATCCTTAGGCGACGACCACAATAAGAACATAAATTTCAAAACCGCTTTGAAAACTAATCATCTGTTCTAGGATGATTTATTACAAGGTTTTGAACCCTCTGTTATAAGATTTTGAACCCCTTTGAGTTTTCAAAATCTCGTCAAAGTTTTGGGTCCTAAATAGTGTGAACACGTGCAAACTGGAAGGGTGAATGCCTGTATTCTGGGTTTTCTGTCTAGGCAAGCACTTCGTATACATCTCATCAGACGCGAGACCAGTTGTGCTTACCTGGGGATTCTTGGGATGAGTGTTCACTTATAGGAGAGCATGTCTTCGCGATACATTATTTTTGACCCGCTTACTTTGATTAGTCACTGTCTCATTTGTTTGCCTTTGGTAACAAACAAATGGTCGCAATCTAAATGCCTTGTCATTTTCTTTTGACTATATTTCCCTTGTTTCCTCCCATGTCTTCTATTTTCTTCATGGTGCCTCTTCATCGCAACAACAATGTCCGAACCAGGTGCTGCAATTACCCAGCGAATAGGCGTCGTACTCCAGAGGACCGTTGACTTAGCTATCACCATGACTCGCCTCAGGGATGAAGCTGTATAAGGGAACTGCTCCTTGGTGCAATCAATGCCATCGTCATTATTCAAATCAAATACCATGTTACAAATGTACCCACGGTGGACGAAGGAGACATTTGGTAAACATGTGTCGCTTTGCTGTTCAAAGCAAAGCAGTTGCAAACCCTGTTGCTACTTAACCTTCAAGTTCTGCTTCATATGTCGCCTTGGCATATCTAGCGCCTCAACCGCATGAACTTTCTACTTTGTGTATCGACTTAAGCACGCCTAGTGCAAGGTGTCGAAGCACCTCTCGTTACACAAATTTCAAAATCCATAAAGGATCTTTCTATCCTCATAATCAGATCCTTGTGGATGAATATCACTCAAATCGGAGCCCTTAATTGAATTATTCGTATGCCTTAATACGAACATTACCATTCAATAAGGACAAAGCCGAATTCTTATTTAGATCTTCCTATCTTCATAGTTAGATTCTAATGATTTAAGTGCCGCATGGAATCCACGGATTGGATTCCTGGTGTGCTTTAAATATCCGTGTCCAAAGATAACAAAGTAAAGATCAAGTTAAACAATTATGTGATTATGTTCTTATGTGTTTTTTGTTTTTATGTGATCCATCCAAATCCTCGTAGAATCTTTCTTACCTTCATATGAAGGATTCATAGTAGGATATTCAAAAAGGTACTATCTTAAATCCTTAATGGACTTCTACGTTGTAGTTAAATCCCTTGGATTATAAAGTACTATTCCAAAGTTTAAGGGCAACATGTGTTGATAAGTTAAATACATCCTACGTCGATGTAGTTAAATATTCCCCGTAGGTAATTTAGTTAAAGAGATCCTACGTCGATCTAAGTTAAATAGATTGGTTCGACAATCTAGTTAAATACATCCTACGTCGGTGTAGTAGTTAAAGAGATCCTACGTCGATCTAAGTTAAATAGATTGGTTCGACAATCTAGTTAAATACATCCTACGTCGGTGTAGTATTTAAATACATCCTACGTCGGTGTAGTAGTTAAATACATCCTACGTCGGTGTAGTAGTTAAATACATCCTACGTCGGTGTAGTAGTTAAATATTCCTCTTGGGTAGTTTAGTTGAATAGATTGGTTCGACAATCTAGTTAAATACATCCTACGTCGATGTAGTAGTTAAATAATTCTCTTGAGTAGTTTAGTTGAATAGATTGGTTCGACAATCTAGTTAAATACATCCTACGTTGATGTAGTAGTTAAATAATTCTCTTGAGTAGTTAAGTTAAATAGATTGGTTCGACAATCTAGTTAAATGTATCATGTGTTTATGTAGTTAGATAGACCCTCGTGAGGTCTAGTTCAAGAGATTATTCGTTTAATTTTTCCCCATACGCATTATGAAATAAACTGTGCGGACTGTGCAAGGAACTACGTAATTATGGAGGCCTACATAATTATGGAGTTCAGTGCATAGGAACCACAGGAAGTTTTGTCATGTGTTAAGACCAACAGTGGCAAGAGTAATGATACGGGAGAAGTCTTGGACTTTGACCAATGTCATTTATTCTCACACTACCCAATTCTGATTTCAAGCACACACAAGTTTCCTATGATAATTCTTCACGGGAACTGTTCTCCTGTCTATAGTTCAAAACTCCATGTTTTGTTACTACAATGACTTCAATTTGAGGGTTGACATCTTTGCTAAGAATCCTAACATGGCCCAGAGTTTTACTTAAGGGCTCAATGGATTTGTCTAAAGGCAAAACCGGCACAGCTGTCTCCACAAGTTTCCTCTAAAACTAAATTTCGGGACGAAATTTCCTAAAGTAGGGGAGACTGTAACACCTGTGTCATTTCAACCATCAAACAAATGCCAAACCAATGAAATATTGTATTTCATACTTTGGACTTGTATAAATATGTGTATCTTGTGCACATATCAACTCTTGTTCGATTTCAAACTCTAAATCGCTTTCTGGAAGGTTATACGCGCACTAATGCGTAAATATAACCAGTTTAATGCAACAAACACTCCGGAATAGTGAAATCGGTTTAACATACCTTAAATAACCTTTACATAACTTAGATATAAGTTTTGGAAGGTTTGGTGTGGTGAAATCAAAGTTTAATCGCTTACAGGGACTAAACTTGACAAACTGCGAAGGTATGCCAATTTGAACTGTAACAGACATTCCGGAGCATGACCATAAGTTAAACATACCATAAATACCCTTCACATAGCTTAGAAATAGGCTTTGAGGTGTTCGGTATGCTAAAATAAACTTTTGTGTCACTCAGGGACTAAAAGTGTCAAAAAGTGCACAAGTTTGCATTTTCGCGCATAACTTACGTTCTGAATACATCCGGACATCCAAAAATTTATGTAAGCATGACTATATTATATTTTAGTGTTCGCCATAAGAAAAATCCATTCGTCGCGTCATTTGGATCGTTTTTCGCGCTTATGCGCATTCCGTCGTAATTAAGCGAACATCGCGTTCGTACGACCAAACGAACCAACCTCCGGCATATTTTTGAGCATGTTTTGAGTTCCCTATACTTTAACTTCATTTTAGAGCCTTGAAATGAGGTTAACGGGGTTCAAACGCATCGAAAAAGGGCTTAAAACACAACAGGGACCATTTCTGCCAATTTAGAAACATTTCTGAATCAGATGGGTCAGTGGCGTAGCGCGACGCCTAAAGCCTTACCAGTCGCGCTACGCGACTGCCTATTCTGGACCAGATTCCATGTTCTAAACACAAGTTGCAACTAATTGATTCTTAACCACATGTTTTAAGTTGATGTGTCACTAAGATAAGGAGCATATGTGGCTCCATAACCTTTCCGACAAGTGTACGCACGAGATTCGATCACGTTATTCAAGAAACGATCCTAACGGTTACCCGAAAACTATATATACCCATCCACCCCCATTGCATTTCTCACTAGAATTCTGATTTTGAGAGCTCTAAGTTGAAACCATTGTTTCATACCTGAGTTCTTGGATCGGGATTAGCATTCGGGGACCCTTCGTAAGTATTCTTTCGTTCTTTTCCTTATTTTACTGCTTTTCGAGTCAGAAAGTCAAACTTTGTTTGACTTTCAGCGTTGACCAGTAATGGTCAATGCGAAGTTCGTTAGAACTTCGCAACGTGATTGTAATCACGATGGTCATAGTCCCTTGGGACTATGCCTACTAATTACCACGTTGTCTAGGGTCGTAGGGTAAGCGATCTAATAAATCGCTTATACCTCGAACCCGACCCAGTTTGGTCGATCATTAGGATCCGACCAAACACATTAGGTGACCATAGTAGGTAGGGAATAACCTTCCGAGGTTATACCCTATGGTCACATCGTTTAAGTAGTTGTATGATAGGTAGTTTATATGCCTTAGGTAAATTACCAGAATACCCTTTTCATGTATAATTGGTAATTAAGCATATGTAACCTAAACTTTTGTCACATAACTGATTATGTAACATGTTTAGGCATATAACACTTGTCATAGGGCTAGTTAGGCGGTCCGAACGCGTTTCACGCGAACGACGCGTTAAAGTAGCATAAGCTACCTAAACGGGTCGTAATGGGTCGTAAGCAGTTAGGTTAAGTTTCATTTAGTATGTAGGCTTTGTTAAACCATATCACACGAGTCTCCACACTCGTTTGGTTTACAAACCCTAATGCTACCCAATCTTCCGATTTAGGTCCGGTTTATTAATGTAGCTACCTATACTAGGTGCCGTTTGATATCCGCGATCTCTAGCATTGTTTAGTTGTTACTCAAGGACTACTGAGCAATCTCAGGTGAGTACATAGACCCCTCTTTTACCGTTTTCCAAACTGTTTTGGGGTGGAACACATGTGCCTACTTGTTACTTTCCTGCTTTCCTGTTTTCACATCATATACTGCTATGTTCGTTAGTACATTATAGTACATGATTTCATTACATTTCATGCTATGTATTGCCATTGTGTGCATTACTTAGTACATTGTTTTACATGACATTTTGACATAGACATTTCGACATAGACATTTTAACATGATTGACATGGATCATGTATTTCCCACAAAACATAACTTTGATTTAAACCAAGTTTTACTTCAATACTTTGTTGTTGTGCATATGGTTTAGTTGAGACATTTCACTTGCCATACATGGATATTTGACATAGACATTTGACATGGATATTTGACATAGACATTTGACATGGATATTTGACATAGACATTTTGACATGATTTACATCTTGACATGAATACTTTGACATATTATTCAATACATTTGACAATTGATTTAAACATAGACATTTTACATTGTTTGGTTTGGTTTGATTAAGTGATTAAGTAACGATGTGTGTGTAATATGATACAAGCATGGTGGATACGCCGCTGGTACTTCCTATATATAAGTGTTTGTATGGTATTACATATCGTAGCGTTATTTGAATCATTTCAATTTGAGACATATAACATTTTATACAAATAACATATTTTTCACAAGACATTGTTTTACAAACAACTTATCCTATACAAACTCAGTTACATGGTTATTCATTTAACCATACATTATTCACTTATTTATACATATCATCTGAACTCATTGTTTTTCAAATGATTTACAAGACAAAGCAAATTACAAGGTTCATGACTAAACATTTTCTCAAACATAAGTCATGAAACCTATTTTCACAAAAACCTATGTATCTCACAGGCATTTTTATGCTGACGTACCTATTTTCACATGTGTTTTTCAGGAGCTGTTGCATAAGATGATCAAGATACACATAGGCAGACTTGGGCTTTAGTGACAATAAAAGATACAAGACTAGTTAATTATGTTGTATTTCTTTGTTTGTTAAGACATTGTAACACTTGTAATCAATAAAACGAAACTTCAATTGCCATGGATTTGACACGATTAATTCTGTTACAACACTCCCCGATGTTTCCGCCGCGATTTGTTGTTTTACGCGGTCGGGGTGTGACAGAAAAGATGGTATCAGAGCCAATGGTTATAGGGAATTAGGTTATTAGTAATGCTTTGACCTAGTCTATAACCTTTCTAGGACCCTAACGCGAGTTTACTTGCGTTTAGTCATAAAACAATACCGTCACCTATCCTTAGGCGACGACCACAATAAGAACATAAATTTCAAAACCGCTTTGAAAACTAATCATCTGTTCTAGGATGATTTATTACAAGGTTTTGAACCCTCTGTTATAAGATTTTGAACCCCTTTGAGTTTTCAAAATCTCGTCAAATTTTGGGTCCTAAATAGTGTGAACACGTGCAAACTGGAAAGGTGAATGCCTGTATTCTGGGTTTTCTGTCTAGGCAAGCACTTCGTATACATCTCATCAGACGCGAGACCAGTTGTGCTTACCTGGGGATTCTTGGGATGAGTGTTCACTTATAGGAGAGCATGTCTTCGCGATACATTATTTTTGACCCGCTTACTTTGATTAGTCACTGTCTCATTTGTTTGCCTTTGGTAACAAACAAATGGTCGCAATCTAAATGCCTTGTCATTTTCTTTTGACTATATTTCCCTTGTTTCCTCCCATGTCTTCTATTTTCTTCATGGTGCCTCTTCATCGCAACAACAATGTCCGAACCAGGTGCTGCAATTACCCAGCGAATAGGCGTCGTACTCCAGAGGACCGTTGACTTAGCTATCACCATGACTCGCCTCAGGGATGAAGCTGTATAAGGGAACTGCTCCTTGGTGCAATCAATGCCATCGTCATTATTCAAATCAAATACCATGTTACAAATGTACCCACGGTGGACGAAGGAGACATTTGGTAAACATGTGTCGCTTTGCTGTTCAAAGCAAAGCAGTTGCAAACCCTGTTGCTACTTAACCTTCAAGTTCTGCTTCATATGTCGCCTTGGCATATCTAGCGCCTCAACCGCATGAACTTTCTACTTTGTGTATCGACTTAAGCACGCCTAGTGCAAGGTGTCGAAGCACCTCTCGTTACACAAATTTCAAAATCCATAAAGGATCTTTCTATCCTCATAATCAGATCCTTGTGGATGAATATCACTCAAATCGGAGCCCTTAATTGAATTATTCGTATGCCTTAATACGAACATTACCATTCAATAAGGACAAAGCCGAATTCTTATTTAGATCTTCCTATCTTCATAGTTAGATTCTAATGATTTAAGTGCCGCATGGAATCCACGGATTGGATTCCTGGTGTGCTTTAAATATCCGTGTCCAAAGATAACAAAGTAAAGATCAAGTTAAACAATTATGTGATTATGTTCTTATGTGTTTTTTGTTTTTATGTGATCCATCCAAATCCTCGTAGAATCTTTCTTACCTTCATATGAAGGATTCATAGTAGGATATTCAAAAAGGTACTATCTTAAATCCTTAATGGACTTCTACGTTGTAGTTAAATCCCTTGGATTATAAAGTACTATTCCAAAGTTTAAGGGCAACATGTGTTGATAAGTTAAATACATCCTACGTCGATGTAGTTAAATATTCCCCGTAGGTAATTTAGTTAAAGAGATCCTACGTCGATCTAAGTTAAATAGATTGGTTCGACAATCTAGTTAAATACATCCTACGTCGGTGTAGTAGTTAAAGAGATCCTACGTCGATCTAAGTTAAATAGATTGGTTCGACAATCTAGTTAAATACATCCTACGTCGGTGTAGTATTTAAATACATCCTACGTCGGTGTAGTAGTTAAATACATCCTACGTCGGTGTAGTAGTTAAATACATCCTACGTCGGTGTAGTAGTTAAATATTCCTCTTGGGTAGTTTAGTTGAATAGATTGGTTCGACAATCTAGTTAAATACATCCTACGTCGATGTAGTAGTTAAATAATTCTCTTGAGTAGTTTAGTTGAATAGATTGGTTCGACAATCTAGTTAAATACATCCTACGTTGATGTAGTAGTTAAATAATTCTCTTGAGTAGTTAAGTTAAATAGATTGGTTCGACAATCTAGTTAAATGTATCATGTGTTTATGTAGTTAGATAGACCCTCGTGAGGTCTAGTTCAAGAGATTATTCGTTTAATTTTTCCCCATACGCATTATGAAATAAACTGTGCGGACTGTGCAAGGAACTACGTAATTATGGAGGCCTACATAATTATGGAGTTCAGTGCATAGGAACCACAGGAAGTTTTGTCATGTGTTAAGACCAACAGTGGCAAGAGTAATGATACGGGAGAAGTCTTGGACTTTGACCAATGTCATTTATTCTCACACTACCCAATTCTGATTTCAAGCACACACAAGTTTCCTATGATAATTCTTCACGGGAACTGTTCTCCTGTCTATAGTTCAAAACTCCATGTTTTGTTACTACAATGACTTCAATTTGAGGGTTGACATCTTTGCTAAGAATCCTAAAATGGCCCAGAGTTTTACTTAAGGGCTCAATGGATTTGTCTAAAGGCAAAACCGGCACAGCTGTCTCCACAAGTTTCCTCTAAAACTAAATTTCGGGACGAAATTTCCTAAAGTAGGGGAGACTGTAACACCTGTGTCATTTCAACCATCAAACAAATGCCAAACCAATGAAATATTGTATTTCATACTTTGGACTTGTATAAATATGTGTATCTTGTGCACATATCAACTCTTGTTCGATTTCAAACTCTAAATCGCTTTCTGGAAGGTTATACGCGCACTAATGCGTAAATATAACCAGTTTAATGCAACAAACACTCCGGAATAGTGAAATCGGTTTAACATACCTTAAATAACCTTTACATAACTTAGATATAAGTTTTGGAAGGTTTGGTGTGGTGAAATCAAAGTTTAATCGCTTACAGGGACTAAACTTGACAAACTGCGAAGGTATGCCAATTTGAACTGTAACAGACATTCCGGAGCATGACCATAAGTTAAACATACCATAAATACCCTTCACATAGCTTAGAAATAGGCTTTGAGGTGTTCGGTATGCTAAAATAAACTTTTGTGTCACTCAGGGACTAAAAGTGTCAAAAAGTGCACAAGTTTGCATTTTCGCGCATAACTTACGTTCTGAATACATCCGGACATCCAAAAATTTATGTAAGCATGACTATATTATATTTTAGTGTTCGCCATAAGAAAAATCCATTCGTCGCGTCATTTGGATCGTTTTTCGCGCTTATGCGCATTCCGTCGTAATTAAGCGAACATCGCGTTCGTACGACCAAACGAACCAACCTCCGGCATATTTTTGAGCATGTTTTGAGTTCCCTATACTTTAACTTCATTTTAGAGCCTTGAAATGAGGTTAACGGGGTTCAAACGCATCGAAAAAGGGCTTAAAACACAACAGGGACCATTTCTGCCAATTTAGAAACATTTCTGAATCAGATGGGTCAGTGGCGTAGCGCGACGCCTAAAGCCTTACCAGTCGCGCTACGCGACTGCCTATTCTGGACCAGATTCCATGTTCTAAACACAAGTTGCAACTAATTGATTCTTAACCACATGTTTTAAGTTGATGTGTCACTAAGATAAGGAGCATATGTGGCTCCATAACCTTTCCGACAAGTGTACGCACGAGATTCGATCACGTTATTCAAGAAACGATCCTAACGGTTACCCGAAAACTATATATACCCATCCACCCCCATTGCATTTCTCACTAGAATTCTGATTTTGAGAGCTCTAAGTTGAAACCATTGTTTCATACCTGAGTTCTTGGATCGGGATTAGCATTCGGGGACCCTTCGTAAGTATTCTTTCGTTCTTTTCCTTATTTTACTGCTTTTCGAGTCAGAAAGTCAAACTTTGTTTGACTTTCAGCGTTGACCAGTAATGGTCAATGCGAAGTTCGTTAGAACTTCGCAACGTGATTGTAATCACGATGGTCATAGTCCCTTGGGACTATGCCTACTAATTACCACGTTGTCTAGGGTCGTAGGGTAAGCGATCTAATAAATCGCTTATACCTCGAACCCGACCCAGTTTGGTCGATCATTAGGATCCGACCAAACACATTAGGTGACCATAGTAGGTAGGGAATAACCTTCCGAGGTTATACCCTATGGTCACATCGTTTAAGTAGTTGTATGATAGGTAGTTTATATGCCTTAGGTAAATTACCAGAATACCCTTTTCATGTATAATTGGTAATTAAGCATATGTAACCTAAACTTTTGTCACATAACTGATTATGTAACATGTTTAGGCATATAACACTTGTCATAGGGCTAGTTAGGCGGTCCGAACGCGTTTCACGCGAACGACGCGTTAAAGTAGCATAAGCTACCTAAACGGGTCGTAATGGGTCGTAAGCAGTTAGGTTAAGTTTCATTTAGTATGTAGGCTTTGTTAAACCATATCACACGAGTCTCCACACTCGTTTGGTTTACAAACCCTAATGCTACCCAATCTTCCGATTTAGGTCCGGTTTATTAATGTAGCTACCTATACTAGGTGCCGTTTGATATCCGCGATCTCTAGCATTGTTTAGTTGTTACTCAAGGACTACTGAGCAATCTCAGGTGAGTACATAGACCCCTCTTTTACCGTTTTCCAAACTGTTTTGGGGTGGAACACATGTGCCTACTTGTTACTTTCCTGCTTTCCTGTTTTCACATCATATACTGCTATGTTCGTTAGTACATTATAGTACATGATTTCATTACATTTCATGCTATGTATTGCCATTGTGTGCATTACTTAGTACATTGTTTTACATGACATTTTGACATAGACATTTCGACATAGACATTTTAACATGATTGACATTGATCATGTATTTCCCACAAAACATAACTTTGATTTAAACCAAGTTTTACTTCAATACTTTGTTGTTGTGCATATGGTTTAGTTGAGACATTTCACTTGCCATACATGGATATTTGACATAGACATTTGACATGGATATTTGACATAGACATTTGACATGGATATTTGACATAGACATTTTGACATGATTTACATCTTGACATGAATACTTTGACATATTATTCAATACATTTGACAATTGATTTAAACATAGACATTTTACATTGTTTGGTTTGGTTTGATTAAGTGATTAAGTAACGATGTGTGTGTAATATGATACAAGCATGGTGGATACGCCGCTGGTACTTCCTATATATAAGTGTTTGTATGGTATTACATATCGTAGCGTTATTTGAATCATTTCAATTTGAGACATATAACATTTTATACAAATAACATATTTTTCACAAGACATTGTTTTACAAACAACTTATCTTATACAAACTCAGTTACATGGTTATTCATTTAACCATACATTATTCACTTATTTATACATATCATCTGAACTCATTGTTTTTCAAATGATTTACAAGACAAAGCAAATTACAAGGTTCATGACTAAACATTTTCTCAAACATAAGTCATGAAACCTATTTTCACAAAAACCTATGTATCTCACAGGCATTTTTATGCTGACGTACCTATTTTCACATGTGTTTTTCAGGAGCTGTTGCATAAGATGATCAAGATACACATAGGCAGACTTGGGCTTTAGTGACAATAAAAGATACAAGACTAGTTAATTATGTTGTATTTCTTTGTTTGTTAAGACATTGTAACACTTGTAATCAATAAAACGAAACTTCAATTGCCATGGATTTGACACGATTAATTCTGTTACAACACTCCCCGATGTTTCCGCCGCGATTTGTTGTTTTACGCGGTCGGGGTGTGACAATTCGCTCCACACGACTTCCTCGTGCTTGCTCTTTCAACCTTTCCCTTTCAATTGCGTCCAGCACAACGTAAGTTTCACTATCATTATACACAAACTGCCTTCGAGCATTAAGATAATGCAACAATATTTTGGTTGCATATTTGCATCTTAATTCATCTAATTGTTCTTTCTGCCCACAATCTACTTCTTTCACAAACCCACATCGCCAACATCGTAAAGAACTCCCTTCGAATGTCTCCATATGCCTCATTAAAAATATACCACAATCAACTTTGTTGTCTACGGTTCTCCATGACATTTTTAGTCGACTTATCTGAGCTTTGTGCATCTTACGTCCACCCACAACACCGTGAGTTAACATAAAATCTGCTACTAAATGCCTCTGCAATATAACAATAATAAATATAAACAAATTATCTTTTCCATATGATTGTGTTTTTTAAATGTTAAGGAATATACCAATTTTTCTGGCCAGCCTCGGTATTTTAAGTCAAAACTATCATCATATAGACTGCTGTTATCAATCACAGCTATTTGGCACTTTTTCATATGAAAGCATACCAAGTAGAAGTGATCAGATTGCAAAACAGTTATGAATAAAAGATCAACTTCTTTCAACGATGCTACTTGTTCTTCTTTTAGAACTTTAATCATATTTCCAAAAAATTCAGCTTGCATCATCTCATAGCTGAACCATATGTGCCACCATCCTGTGTATCAGTTATAATAACATTACTAAAATAAATAAATAAATAAACAATTCACTTATGTTATTTACTTACCAGCATCTGATATGTACAAAACAATCGCTTAATTTTGTCATCAGCCTTAAACTTCTCCTCATGATTTAAGATTCTGGCCCACACATTAACAACAGCAAAATGGACATACTCATCATGACTCAATGTTTCTAGCACTATCCTTGTTAGACCTGAATCTGGCTGATCTTCAATTTGAAAAACAACGTCCCTACAATGAATACAAGTTAAAACATCGATTAACTTATAATCATAGCACATTATAAGAAAAGAAGTTAAAACACATACATTTCAAATCCTCTAGCAGAGAAAATCCAATCAGAATAAATTTTCTCTACAAATGTCAACTTTTCACTCAATTCCACCACCCGGTTAATGTAAGGTGATGCTGGCACCAAAGTCTCATCCGTAGAATCAACTACATTTTCTTCATCCTTTTCATCAGATATGATGTGTGAGATATTTTGACCACATGATCGTTGACTTGATGCAGATTGATACATTGTTTCATTTGAAACACACGCAGATACCAACAGGACAGCATGCACACTTTCCATGTTTTCAACTGAATTTACATTTACACCCGTATTACACTCAGTTTTCGTCTCTTGACTTTGAGTCTTCTTTTCTCCCTTACTCTGTATTTCATTATCATCTTTTGGAGATGAATCTGGATCTCTGCTCATAAAACCTGCATTTTTTGCAAATGAAATCAACGGATCCAAATGAGCTTTAGCTTCTTTAATCACCTGATTATCTGCATAGACCGTAAACCCCTCATTCAGCATTGTCTCTACATTCTTCAAAGACTCTTTTGACTTTTCAATTTCTACAGTCAAATTTCTGACAAAAACCTGTTTCAATATGAACAATAAAAGATGATAAAATATATATATATATATACAGGAAGGTTAACGTACATTACGGCTTAACGTACATCACATACGACAGGTAATTACAGACATTCATTTTAAAATCACACATTATAACTCAAAAATCCAAAATCACGCATGTTGAAACACAATAATCACGCATATTGAAAACATTAATCACGCATGTTATATAACAAATCACGCACGTTGTTGAACGTGAAGTACGTTATGTCACACCCCCAAATTCCACCTGCGGAGTACCGTCCGCTTGAGGGCGTGACCGACCAGGATCCAGCCACCAATTATACTGAATAATTGAATTAATAACCAAAGTAATACTTACTAACCATACGATTAGCAAATGTCAAGTTCAGAGTTTAAAGTTTTAAGTTCAAATAGTAGTAAGTAGCGGAAGCATAAGTAAAACAGTCTTAAACATGGTTCATAGTTCATGTTTATTTAACACCCAACACAGGGGTAGACGAACACTACACATCCCCCAAGCAGCAGCTCCTCAGTCACTGGTTACCTGCAAAGCATGCAGTAAGGGGTCAACAATAATGCTGAGTGAGTTCACTAGTTGTCCAGTTTTAATTACCAAAAACTTGTTTCACCAGTTAATTTATCCGTTTATACATGCCATGGGGAGCTACCCCAAAAGTTAGCGACTAAACTGTTTTTCCAATACCGAACACTAGGTGACCGTTGCGTATCCGCAGAGTGCCCCGATGTCAATGTTCTATCATCATTGACGGATGCCTGAGTACATTAGTTCACGACCGATCCCATACCTTGGCACGGTGTGAGGTTGGTAAGACCTAAATAGCGCTATCAACTAATAACCCGTTCGCCTGGCCCCGGCGACTAATCGGTATTATGTAGTAGGGACTTTAAGTGATAGAGTTTCGTTTAGTGCCGTTTGTTGCAATCCGTATAAACAGTAATTAACTAAAAGGTTCCCAATAACAAGGGAAGAAAAGTAAGTTGTATCCCTCATAAGGGGATAGTGTTGTTTTTAGTTCCGTTTCCCAAACCACCGGGAATACATGCTTTAGGTTGTGAACTCACCTTGGGTTGCTCGGTAGATTAATTACCCGGTCGATCACGTTGGTCACCACGTCCTAGCATGGTTACCGAATATGGGTCAAGTTGGGGTACAAGTAAACACGTACAGTCACACATAGCATGCATTCATACAAACACTTGGGTTATTGGGCCTGCCCTAACATTCCACAAACAAACAGTACAGATACATATGCAGTCCAGTCAACAGATAGTCCAACAAGCTTTTGGCCCAATAACACTTAGGCAGCCCAGTCGAGACAAGGGCGGTTTCGACTCGAGAACACACGGTTGCGAGTCGCAACCGGATGTTTCGACTTGTCATGCTCTGGTTGCGAGTCGTAACCGGATGTTTCGACTTGTCATGTTTCGGTTGCGAGTCGTAACTGGATGTTTCGACTTGTCATGTTTCGGTTGCGAGTCGTAACTGGATGTTTCGACTTGTCATGTTTCGGTTGCGAGTCGTAACTGGATGTTTCGACTTGTCATGTTTCGGTTGCGAGTCGTAACTGGATGTTTCGGCTTGTCATGTTCCGGTTGCGAGTCGCAACCTTGGATACGTGCACAAGAATCCTTCTAGAACCTCTGGTGTACTAACCAATGGAATTTTGTTTTCATGATAATGTGTACTAGCCAACCAGATTGCAATAACTTGTTTCTTTGTCTAACATATGATCAAAATGGATCAAACACACAATATTCAAATATTCATGTCATGTTCAACAAGTTCATCACTTTTAGGGTTTTTCATCAATTTGCAACTTGGTAAATCGAACAACCCTATCCTATCATATACTCAAATCAGCATCATCGACTCCTGAATATTGCATACATTCCTCGGATTACAAGCACACACATACACACTCTTATTGTCTTAACCACCTTGCATGTTATCTAACAATTTCTTATTAAAACATGAACATATCCTCATTAAACCAATATAAGCATAAACCACAATAGTCACAACCTAGTTATCCTTATTAGTCCTTATATCCCACATATTCGATCAATACATACTTGCATAGGATTTACTATCAACATTCAACCATTGTTATTTATCACACAACTAAACATCGAGCTAGCGTAAATAATCATCTAATCATTTTAACCCACTTAGCCATATAGAAACATGCACATCATTCATCAATCACACACCTTGTCACACATTAAAACACTAACCGGATGGTTTACGAAGTAGGAGAGGGAAAAACGGTTGCGATAAGGCCCTTGAGTGGTGAACGATGGCCAGTCTCCGAGCTCCAAGCTACCTCTTGTTGAATCCGAGAGATTGGGAGTTGATTTGTAAGTTTTTAGGGTTTTTAGTGAGAGAAAGTGAGTGAGGTGAGAAAGAGAGAAGGAGAGTGTGTGGGAGTGAGTGTGGGTTGTCCGAAAGTGGCAAGATTGGTTAGGGTTTTGGGTTTTATACTTGGCTTTGGGTTGGTGCACCCCATTGGGTTCCGAATGGGCTCAACTGCGCATGGCCCAAATCGTTTAGTGTTCACTCGATGTTTACTCGAGACCGAGTGGTCTCGAGTCAGGTTCATGGTCTCGGTTTACTCATACGTACACACACATATATATATATATATCGCACATAGCACATTAAGGTAAAACGCAACTTTTCATTTAATAACACATATATACGCCTAACGAAATTACAAAGTGTTCACTCGGAAAAACCTAGAGTGTCACATTATCCCCAAGTTTTAAGAACTTTCGTCCCGAAAGTTAAGGCAGCCACTGACAAGCTAGTAAAAGTGAGGGCGTTTCAACGGGGTGTCACATCATCCCCCCGTTAGTTTGGAATTTCGTCCCGAAATTCGGTTGTAGCTTCAGTGCTGGGGGTTTCATTTGGGAACAGCTGGGGATACTTGCGCTTCATCTGGTCTTCCCGCTCCCAGGTAAACTCTGGGCCACGGCGTGAGTTCCAACGAACTCGCACGAGGGGTATCTGGCTACGTTTGAGGGTTTTGATCTCACGATCCGTGATCTCAACCGGTTCCTCAGTAAAGTGTAGCTGTTCGTCAATAGTAAGTTCCTTGTAAGGAATGACGAGTGTTTCATCTGACAGGCACTTCTTCAGATTAGACACGTGGAAGACGTTGTGCACAGCACTCAGTTCTTCAGGCAGATTCAATCTGTAAGCGGCCGTGCCGATCTTTTCGGTAACTTCAAAGGGTCCGACATATCTTGGATTAAGCTTGCCCCGTTTTCCAAAACGAACCACACCCTTCCAGGGTGAGACCTTAAGTAGAGCCCGTTCACCAACCTGGAACTCTTGCGGTTTCCTATCTTTATCGGCGTAGTACTTTTGACGGTCACGAGCTGCCGCCATGCGTTGCCTAATCTGGGCAATCTTTTCTGTGGTGTCGACTACATGTTCCGGGCCTGTGATCTGGCTGTCACCAACCTCAGCCCAGCAGAGAGGCGATCGACATTTACGGCCGTACAATGCCTCAAAGGGTGCTGCCTGAATGCTGGTGTGGTAGCTGTTGTTGTAGGAGAATTCCACCAACGGTAGGTGCTTCTCCCAATTCTTGCCAAAATCGATCACACATGCCCTAAGCAAGTCTTCGAGGGTTTGGATGGTGCGTTCAGACTGCCCATCTGTTTGCGGGTGGTAAGCGGTGCTCATGTCTAAACGTGAGCCAAAAGATTTGTGCATGGCTTGCCACAACTCAGAAGTAAAACGCGCGTCGCGATCAGAAATAATAGAGGTAGGCACTCCGTGCTTCGAAACCACTTCTTTTAAGTATACCTCTGCTAGGGTAGAGAACTTGTCTGTTTCTTTGATAGCCAAAAAGTGTGCAAACTTAGTTAAGCGATCCACTATTACCCAAATGGTGTCATTTCCTCGTTGAGACCTAGGCAGGCCAGTAACAAAATCCATGGAAATCTGCTCCCATTTCCATTGCGGGATCTCTGGCTGTTGGAGTACGCCTGATGGCTTCTGATACTCAGCCTTGACTCTTGCGCAAGTTAAACATTTTCTGACATAGGTTGCTATGTGGGCTTTCATGCCAGGCCACCAATAGGTAGCCCTCAAGTCGTGGTACATCTTATCTGACCCTGGATGTACTGAGTAACGGGACTTATGAGCTTCATCCATCACAAGGTCACGTAAATTTCCATAAAGCGGAACCCATATGCGTCCGGCTACGTAGTAAGCACCGTCTTCTTTTTGTTCCAATCGTTGTCTCGATCCTCGTAGGGACTCAGCCCTGATGTTCTCGGCTTTCAATGCTTCAACCTGAGCATCCCGAATTTGATTAGGGAGGTTCGAGTGGATAGTGAGCTGTAAGGCACGAACACGCTTGGGTTTGGTCTCCTTTCTGCTGAGGGCATCGGCTACCACATTAGCCTTGCCTGGGTGATATTTGATTGCACACTCGTAGTCATTTAGGAGTTCGACCCATCGGCGTTGCCGCATATTCAACTCCTTTTGTCCCATTATGTGCTAGAGACTCTTGTGATCAGTGTAAATTGTGCACTTGGTGCCGTACAAGTAGTGTCTCCAAAGCTTGAGCGCGAAGACCACAGCTCCAAATTCTAAGTCATGCGTCGTATAGTTCCGTTCGTGGACCTTGAGTTGTCGCGAGGCGTAAGCAATAACTTTCTCGCGTTGCATCAATACGCAGCCAAGTCCTTGAATAGAAGCGTCGCAGTAAACGACGAAGTCGTCGGTACCTTCGGGTAAGGAGAGGATAGGAGCACTACAAAGGTTCTTCTTCAGTTCCTGGAAGGCAGATTCCTGAGCATTACTCCATTTGTAAGCAACACCCTTCTGAGTGAGTGTCGTAAGTGGTTGAGCGATCTTAGAGAATCCCTTGATAAATCTTCGATAGTATCCCGCCAATCCCAAGAATTGGCGAACTTCGGTCGGAGTCTTAGGCACAGGCCAATTCTTAATGGACTCAATCTTAGCAGGGTCAACATGAATCCCTTCCTGATTGACGATGTGTCCAAGGAAATGGACTTCCCTAAGCCAGAAATCACATTTCGAGAATTTGGCGTACAGTTGTTCATTGCGTAGGAGTTCGAGAATAAGGCGTAGGTGTTGTTCATGCTCCTCTTGGCTCTTCGAGTAGATTAGGATGTCGTCGATAAACACAATTACGAACTTATCGATGTAGGGTTTGCATACTCGGTTCATGAGATCCATGAAGATTGCGGGTGCGTTGGTCATTCCGAAAGGCATAACAAGGAATTCGTAGTGACCATAGCGGGTTCTGAAAGCAGTCTTAGAGATGTCCTCATCGCGGACTCTCAGCTGGTGATAACCCGATCGCAGATCGATCTTGAAATAATAGCTCGACCCTTGCAGCTGGTCGAACAGGTCGTCGATACGGGGAAGTGGATAACGATTCTTGATGGTAACCTTGTTAAGTTCGCGGTAGTCAATGCACATTCGGAATGAGCCATCTTTCTTTTTGACGAAGAGCACTGGGGCTCCCCAGGGTGATGAACTAGGACGGATAAAACCTTTGTCCAAAAGTTCTTGTAGTTGAGTAGAAAGCTCCTTGAGCTCCGCGGGGGCTAATCGATAAGGTGCACGAGCTATAGGCGCTGCTCCGGGAGCTAGCTCGATTTGAAATTCGACCTGACGGTGAGGAGGGAGTCCAGGCAGTTCCTCCGGGAATACCTCAGGATAGTCGCGTACAACTGGAAAATCTTCAATCCTGTTTTCCCTTTTCTGTGTGTCGGTAATGAGTGCTAAGATAGCGGTGTGCCCTTTTTGTAGATACTTCTGGGCCTTCAAGAATGAAATGATGCCCGTGACTTCTCCGCTCTTGTCGCCTTGAACTATAAGAGGTTTGCCAGGGGGACGGGGAATACGAATAGCTTTCTCCTGGCAGAGGATTTCAGCTCGATGTTTGGATAACCAATCCATACCAATGATGACGTCGAAGCTTCCAAGAACGATGGGGAAAAGATCGATACGGAAGGTTTGACCAGACAACTCTAATTTGCAGTCACGAATTATGTGTGAGGCCTCGAGGTTTCTACCATTAGCTATTTCAACGGTGTGCTTAGAGCTTAGCGGCGTAAGAGGGAGCTTAAGTTTCTTTCTAATACGTAGGGATACATAACTAGCATCTGCTCCGGAATCAAATAGCATGGAAACATAACGATCATTAAGTAGGAACTTACCCGCTACAACGTTGGGGTCATTCCTTGCTTCTCCAGCTCCAATCACAAAAGCTTTTCCTCTAGCACCATTTCCAGCATTGTTGTTATTGTTCCCAGCACCCTGATTGTTGTTGTTTTGATTCAGTTCAGGGCAATCCTTTCGTATGTGCCCCGTTGCTCCACACTTGAAGCATCCACGGTTGTTTCCTTGTTGCTGCTGCTGCTGTGGTTGTTGCTGATTCTGCCTAGCTGGGAACTGGCTTCGGCAGTCTTTGGCTTCGTGCCCCATCTTGTTGCATCGCTGACACTGACCTTTTCCACATGGCCCACTGTGATGTCGGTTACATTTGTTACACTTAGGGTGGTTTCCTCGATAGCCACCCTGTTGCTGAGGGCCCTTGTTGCTTTCAGTCTTCCTTTGTTGAACTGGGGCCTGAGTGGGGTTAGCATCCTTTCCCTGACTTCCATCCCACTTTCGCTTGTTATCGCCAGAAGTTCCAGCAGTAGCACCGATCCTCTTGGGCAGCTTGCCCTCTTCCACAGCCTGATTGGTGAGTTTGTGAGCAAGACGAACCACAGGCTGTATGGTATTGAGGTTGGCTGAGGTCACATGACTTCTGATTTCTGGGACCAAGCCTTTGATGTACAATTCGATCCTTCGATACATAGGTTGGGACATGTTTGGGGAAAGTGCAGCATAGTCGTTGGACTGCTTGGTGTAGGTCTCAATCTCTGATCCGACCATCTTGAGCGCATAGTACTCGTTCTCGAGTTTGTGAATGTCATCCCTGTGACAGTACTCCTCTTTGATCATGTCCTTGAAATCTTCCCATGCCGTAGCATTAGCAGTTTCCAGACCAAGCATCTGAATCTGTGCTTTCCACCATGAAAGCGCGTTTCCTTCAAGCGTACCAGTTGCGTACTTAACCCAGTTAGCAGGGGGACACTCGCAGACGGCAAAGACAGCTTCGGCCTTTTCAATCCAATGCAGAAGGCCTATGGCACCCTCAGTGCCGTTGAAAGGGAGAGGCTTGCCATCCATGAAGGTTTTGAAAGTACAAACACGTGGTTGCGCAGGCGCAGGCTGACCTGTTGTGAGAAATGGAGCGAATAGGTTTTAGAGGTGAAAAGACGATGTGGGGGGGGGGTAGGATCTAAACATCCTATAGCAACGAGTTTACCTCCAGGGTGAGCTGCGAAAGCTGCAGCCACCGTGTTGAGCAAGTTAGCGAATTGAGCCTGAGTCATGTTAACGCTTCCTCTTCCGCGTCCACTCATTGTCTTCATAACCAGAAAACACAGTATGGGTGTGATGTTGTAACGTAGCGAGAATAAGACAGAAGAGAGATGTGTATCTATCTACTTGGGCAAACTAGTACGTATAGTAGAGCAGTCAATATAAGATAAATAAGCATGTAGGCACAAGTCCGAGCTATGAGGTCAGATAAGTCGAGCCTTGCACTTGGAGTGTAGTGTCGTCACGAGTCACGGGTTATAGTCTGGTTTTTCTCAAAAAGACTCTTCTTTTTAAAACCAAATTCACTATAACCAATGGCTCTGATACCAATCTGTCACACCCCCAAATTCCACCTGCGGAGTACCGTCCGCTTGAGGGCGTGACCGACCAGGATCCAGCCACCAATTATACTGAATAATTGAATTAATAACCAAAGTAATACTTACTAACCATACGATTAGCAAATGTCAAGTTCAGAGTTTAAAGTTTTAAGTTCAAATAGTAGTAAGTAGCGGAAGCATAAGTAAAACAGTCTTAAACATGGTTCATAGTTCATGTTTATTTAACACCCAACACAGGGGTAGACGAACACTACACATCCCCCAAGCAGCAGCTCCTCAGTCACTGGTTACCTGCAAAGCATGCAGTAAGGGGTCAACAATAATGCTGAGTGAGTTCACTAGTTGTCCAGTTTTAATTACCAAAAACTTGTTTCACCAGTTAATTTATCCGTTTATACATGCCATGGGGAGCTACCCCAAAAGTTAGCGACTAAACTGTTTTTCCAATACCGAACACTAGGTGACCGTTGCGTATCCGCAGAGTGCCCCGATGTCAATGTTCTATCATCATTGACGGATGACTGAGTACATTAGTTCACGACCGATCCCATACCTTGGCACGGTGTGAGGTTGGTAAGACCTAAATAGCGCTATCAACTAATAACCCGTTCGCCTGGCCCCGGTGACTAATCGGTATTATGTAGTAGGGACTTTAAGTGATAGAGTTTCGTTTAGTGCCGTTTGTTGCAATCCGTATAAACAGTAATTAACTAAAAGGTTCCCAATAACAAGGGAAGAAAAGTAAGTTGTATCCCTCATAAGGGGATAGTGTTGTTTTTAGTTCCGTTTCCCAAACCACCGGGAATACATGCTTTAGGTTGTGAACTCACCTTGGGTTGCTCGGTAGATTAATTACCCGGTCGATCACGTTGGTCACCACGTCCTAGCATGGTTACCGAATATGGGTCAAGTTGGGGTACAAGTAAACACGTACAGTCACACATAGCATGCATTCATACAAACACTTGGGTTATTGGGCCTGCCCTAACATTCCACAAACAAACAGTACAGATACATATGCAGTCCAGTCAACAGATAGTCCAACAAGCTTTTGGCCCAATAACACTTAGGCAGCCCAGTCGAGACAAGGGCGGTTTCGACTCGAGAACACACGGTTGCGAGTCGCAACCGGATGTTTCGACTTGTCATGCTCTGGTTGCGAGTCGTAACCGGATGTTTCGTCTTGTCATGTTTCGGTTGCGAGTCGTAACTGGATGTTTCGACTTGTCATGTTTCGGTTGCGAGTCGTAACTGGATGTTTCGACTTGTCATGTTTCGGTTGCGAGTCGTAACTGGATGTTTCGACTTGTCATGTTTCGGTTGCGAGTCGTAACTGGATGTTTCGGCTTGTCATGTTCCGGTTGCGAGTCGCAACCTTGGATACGTGCACAAGAATCCTTCTAGAACCTCTGGTGTACTAACCAATGGAATTTTGTTTTCATGGTAATGTGTACTAGCCAACCAGATTGCAATAACATGTTTCTTTGTCTAACATATGATCAAAATGGATCAAACACACAATATTCAAATATTCATGTCATGTTCAACAAGTTCATCACTTGTAGGGTTTTTCATCAATTTGCAACTTGGTAAATCGAACAACCCTATCCTATCATATACTCAAATCAGCATCATCGACTCCTGAATATTGCATACATTCCTCGGATTACAAGCACACACATACACACTCTTATTGTCTTAACCACCTTGCATGTTATCTAACAATTTCTTATTAAAACATGAACATATCCTCATTAAACCAATATAAGCATAAACCACAATAGTCACAACCTAGTTATCCTTATTAGTCCTTATATCCCACATATTCGATCAATACATACTTGCATAGGATTTACTATCAACATTCAACCATTGTTATTTATCACACAACTAAACATCGAGCTAGCGTAAATAATCATCTAATCATTTTAACCCACTTAGCCATATAGAAACATGCACATCATTCATCAATCACACACCTTGTCACACATTAAAACACTAACCGGATGGTGTACGAAGTAGGAGAGGGAAAAACGGTTGCGATAAGGCCCTTGAGTGGTGAACGATGGCCAGTCTCCGAGCTCCAAGCTACCTCTTGTTGAATCCGAGAGATTGGGAGTTGATTTGTAAGTTTTTAGGGTTTTTAGTGAGAGAAAGTGAGTGAGGTGAGAAAGAGAGAAGGAGAGTGTGTGGGAGTGAGTGTGGGTTGTCCGAAAGTGGCAAGATTGGTTAGGGTTTTGGGTTTTATACTTGGCTTTGGGTTGGTGCACCCCATTGGGTTCCGAATGGGCTCAACTGCGCATGGCCCAAATCGTTTAGTGTTCACTCGATGTTTACTCGAGACCGAGTGGTCTCGAGTCAGGTTCATGGTCTCGGTTTACTCATACGTACACACACATATATATATATATATATATCGCACATAGCACATTAAGGTAAAACGCAACTTTTCATTTAATAACACATATATACGCCTAACGAAATTACAAAGTGTTCACTCGGAAAAACCTAGAGTGTCACACGTTAAGCCGTAATGTACGATATACTTTTTCTATATATATATATATATATCATATATATATTCAGAGTTAAATACTATATGTTTTTGTGTCTTACCGATTCTGCTTCCTCCGTTGGTTCTTTTGCCACGGGAATGTTTGATTCCCTGCCAACATCTGCATTCTCATCCCGCCTATTCAAATGTATATTTCGAGTATAATGATCATTGTCTCTACACTCATCATCATCCACTTGCCTTTCATCCTCTCCATTTATATCTTCATAAATCAAATCCTCCTCGACACCAGCACCATCATTGTCTTTGCCCTCGTCAGCATCTGTGACAACCCGAACTTTCAAGATTAGTGTCGTTAGCCTCGTGATCATAATATACTTATAATCATTCCATTTCGCGTCCTTGCTATATTAAATGATGGTTAAACGTTGGGTATGATAAGAATCATCGAGTGTAATCGTGTTTGAGTGGGTGTCAAATAGTTATAGAGGCCCGAACCAATTAAGCCCAAATTGCCATAATTAACCATTGGTTGTTACTGTTGGGTTGCGGCAGCCTTTATGGGCTTGAGCCCATTGTTTGTTTTCGGCCGAAAGGGGTAAAGCCCAAAACTCTTATCATATTTGTATACGTATTAGGCTCTAGATTGGAACAAAACTCAAAACAAACCCTATCATCTCACATATCTACGAACGGCAGTGGGAACCCCCCTTGTATTGTGACGGTAGTAGGACTCTCCTCGTATTCGAAGCATCACCTTCTTTCCTCAAGTTCTTGGTTAGTAACCCCGTATTCGTGTTAAATCTGATTTGATTGATCTTGTTTACATGTGAACATGATTTACAAAAGTGTGTACGAATGTTCGATGATGATTGTGTTCGATTTATGTTATGTGTGAATTGAATAGATTGGTTAGTTTATGTTAATAATTACATATGATTGCTTCGTTGATGATTCTCGTAATTAATTGGCAATTGACAATAAAGCAACGTTCGAATCCGATTCCTTTGTCATCCAAACAATATAGTGTAGCGATACATGGTTGGTGTTGTCGGTTATGTGCATACTTGATGATAGGTGTGTAATAAATTGTGTGATAATAGGGTTGTTGATCACTTGCCATATATGAGTGGAAACGAATGATTATGAATCGGCTGGGTTTGGTAGGGCCCTTGCAGAATTAGATAGATGAGCATGATGAATTGTTGATCACCACTAATGAATCGGTCCAATGAATATCGTTTGGATGCCTTTGCAATGTCGGCCACTATTATTTGTTGGTTAATAATTAATATGGATATGATCTTGGTGGTTGATTATGATATGAGTCCAAATACACAACTCATAGGTGGGCCGGGACATATTTGGGTTGGGGATTTAGCCGGTCACCCACATCTTAGTTGGGCCTGAAACCAACTGGGCTGCACAATAACATGAAGAACCGAAGTGGGCTATTAGGTGGCTGTTGTGTTGAATGTCGTGATACAATAAAGCATGTGGTCTAAATGGTTACGGCATATTAGATGGTGAAGTTATGAATTTCAATCGGATGAATGCATGAATTGTTTATGTGAAATGCTAAACTGTTAAGTGATATTATGATGTATGCACATGAGACGAAAGTAGATAGGAGATTCAAGTGATTTCTATGTGTTATGTGGTGACGACTAAACATACAAGTTAATAGAATGCGTGGTATAGGTGGATAGGGAACTGATTGTTTCAGTGGACACTATAATTAGTGTGATGCGTGAATTCTTGTTACGATTTGTATGACGATATGTGCATTAATGTACAATACTTGTGTTGTGAATGTGAACTACATGACTTACATGCATATAAGCTAATTATCTTTGGTAACTACGGTAGGAATTGGTTGACCAACTTGAAACTGGTAATTTAACATACCGAGCACAGCAAAGGTGAGTTCACTACATTCGAGCATGCGTCCCAGTGGTTGGGGACAGTCAGTGGTCTGGGTAAAAACGGGTATATTGTTTAATATTCTCACCTATCATTTTTGTAAGTCCCTTATTATGTTACCTGGAGGGTAACGGGTATTAGTTGGTAGCGCTACTTAGGTTTGGCACCCTCACACCGCTCCTGGATAGGACGGATGTGAACTAGTCGGGCCCAGTACTAGATAGGAGTACGTGGGAAGGGCAGTCATGTACATCAGGAGCCGTCTTGTTCGGAATTGAGATATTAACAATATTACCTGCATTGGTTATTGAACTGTTTTACATACAACTGGTAACAAAACCTTTTCTTAAACTGTAAACTCGCCAGCTTTGTCTGATACACTTGTTGCATGCTCGCAGGTCGTTAGGTATTCTTGGATTGGAGACTTGCTGTCTGGAGGGACAGGAGTGGTCATGGGTCAACTAAAGAAACTCATGGGATTATTTGTTCACTATGATACATTGGTTATTTTGACAACTTTGTTATGGTTTATTATTCGCTTCCGCTGAACATATTGTTTCGTATAAACTTATGATGAGATTTATTAATAATTTGAGAACCTTATTTTGAAACTTAGGGATTCAATGTAATTAGTGGCTCATTGTCAGTTCGTCACACGCCAATCAGGGACACTCCCAAGGTGGTATTTTTAGGGGTGTGACAGCATCGACTTGCCGTTCCACCTTTTCATGCACGGGTTCACCAGTTGAAGAACGTTGACGCACCTCGCTTTCATTTGATTTTTGGGTCTTTAATACTGTTTTAGACTTTGAAGTACCTTTCTTTCTTCTTTTCTCAGACTTCAGACCTTTATTCTTTATGTCCTCCAGTTTGCATAATGTACGCTCTTCAATATGTTCTATAACAAACAAACCTTTACGTTTAACACGTACATCATGCAACCTGCTTGTATGATCTGCATAGATAAGCTGTAAACAAAAAAATATTTGTCACTCCGTTTTGTTTGGATAAATGCCACAAATGACAAATTAATATTTAACTTATGATCTTACCTCAAGCAAAAACAGAGGCCCATTAAAAACTTGAGCAGGGTGCCAGCCTTTTCTCGCTCTGTCTAACAAAGTTAGCATGTAATCACACCAACCCAGTTCTTTTATGTCAACATCCTTTGTTATTAATGGCAAAAATCTTTGGTTAACAGTGCCACTTTTCGTTCCTTCACCTAGATGTGTAAACATCAACACCAAAAAGTTAAGAACAAACAACATTCCACAATCATCGCATTCTCTCTTGCATCGCCTATCCAAATAAGTTTGTGTTTCATGTATAAGAAACCTGGTGAAGACTGTTGGGAATTGACTTCTCCACAGTTTAACAACATGACTTTTTATGCTTGGCCTATTGTTCTCTGTTATTATTCTTGATCCGTTCGGAATTCCCAATACATTGTGAACCAATTCTGGACTTAACTTTATTGACTGAGATCCAAGATTTAATATTCTTGTTGAATCATCATAGTTCTTAGCCAACCAAAGTCCCAAGCTGGTAGGAACATGCTGAATCTTCAGATTTAGAATAGAACCAAAACCAATATCTCTTACAATGTTCTTTTGCTTGTCATTAAACTTTAGCATCCACTAATATAGAGTGTTTGGTGAGCATCTTGGTAAAATCTTCTCACCAGTATATGGGAAAAACATTTGACATTCATGGTGATTTGATTCCTCAGGTTGGTCCTTTCGACGTCTCTTCTTTGGTAAGGTATCATCAACTATTATATAACTTAACGAATTTTAGAAACAAACTACAACTAAGATTTTCATGTTTAAACGAATACCTGGTTTTTTTACTTTTGATGCAGCAGGATTAACAAAATCAACATCATCATTATCATCAGCATCACCACAGTCTGCCTGTAAAACTGCAGCAGCAAATCAAATAAAATAATAAACTATGAAGGGAAAAAAATGTATATTATATTTAATCATTTTAAATTGATCTATAACATACCTTCCCTCTTTTGTTTCACAGCAGCACCTGACAAAGTTCCTTCATGTCTCCACATTTTATTAGAAACAAAACACATAAAAAATATTAATTGTAACACGTTATTTAATCCTACTATTGACATTATCTAATGACTACAACATACAATACAACATTGTCTTGTTAATATATCACAGTGTTACAATTTAAACATTGTGTTATATTTATCAACCTGTTTTTTATTATTATCTAGTTATCGCAATCAGAAAGCACAACTACACTTGATTTGATGATTTTAAACTTGATAGACCCAAGTTTGATTACATTTCTCCAACTTATTCTGCCAATTTTAACAAAATACTATCAGGAACTATAACATTACAATGTTGTAAAACAACACATAATATTCAACATACAAAATCAATACAAAAACACAATCCTATAGTTTACCACATATGTAAAAAACACAACATGCACCAAGATACTGTAAATAATCAAGTAACATATGCAAACACAATGATTTCCAAAACCACAATATTAAAAAAAAGCATAATTAATATAAAAAAACATAGTGGATACAACGTTATACAACAAAAACAAACGTCTACATACACATTATAGTTATACAAAAACTAACCGACTTGTAGAAACAATATTCCAAACAAAATCACAAATCTAAAAACACAATATACTTGAACAACTTCTGTTTAAACATTAAAAATAAAAAATAAGAAATAAACCATACCAAAAATATATGAAACGCATTTACCTCTTCTTACGAATCTATTAGCTTTGCTTGTACAGAATGACTTCTTTCTATTTCCACTTATATGTTTCTTTGCAATTTCCACTTCAACCTCTTGGCTTTTACTTCCTCTAACAGTATCACCTACTTCATCTTCACTGTAATTTCTTGACGATTTCTTACCTATTTAACCAATAGACTTAAAACAAATCAAAACACAATGAAAATAGTAATCAACAACACCATGACAACTTACTTGTAAATCGCAAGTCAACGTTTGCAGTAGACGCCATTGCAAATGTAGTTGCAAATGATTAAGATTAGTAGACAAAGCAACAAACACAATCGCAAATTGTATAACTTCGAGCCCTAAGTTTCCGTTAAAACCGAATGTTCATCGTTTTCCCTTTTCTTGACTATTATACAGTTAATCTCAAAACAATAATAAGAAATTACCTTTTTGCCCCCCCCCCCCCCCCACACTGAATACCAGTTAAATGAATGTTTAATCTTATTCAAATCTTATTACAAAAAATAGTACCACTTAATAAACCGAACCCAAATATAACATGCATAAAAAAACATAATTATTTAAATATATATTCATTTTTTTTAAATATAGAAATAAAAATTTACTAAAACTTCATTCTTATTCTCATTCATCATCCTATATACAACATACTAAGTACCCAGGAAAAATAAGCAATAAGTCAATAACTAACAATAGCACCAAAACGTAATTCAATAATTAGAACAAAAAACCAAAGAATTTATAGACATCATACCTGTTATTCAAAAGAATGAGATATTGACGTCATTTAGAAGAAGCACATTTATTTAAAAATGGTAAAGGAGACAAAAAAAAAAAACACTTAACATAAAGACCTAATAGAATGGGAGAATCGGAATTGGAAAGTTACTAAAATAAGATTGGAGGGTATGGAGAGGGTCATCCCCATGAGGGTGGGCCACCACGTAGGACGCCACATCAACAGGAGTGATGATGGACCAAGGGGGTGGAGGATGGGCACCCACACTATTTATAGAAACACTTAAGAAAAAATAAACTGATTTGATTTTAGAGAGAGAGGGAGGAGAGAAAAAGAGGCCCGTAGATGTCGTCTTCAGGCGACTGAGAAGCCGGGACAATCCTCAGGAGACGGTGTGGGTGACCGGCGCCGGGGCTCGCCGAGGAAAGGCCGGCCCCCATACCCTCCACTATAAGTAACCATATTGATAGAAATCATACATACTGGGAAGGATATAAAGACTACTTTTAATAAGGTATACCTTGTTTTATTTAATCTTCTAAAAAATAAAAGAACACTTCATCTATTAGTTACACAAAGATTCTTACATATAGGGATTTGGACTGTCGTTTGGCATGAGCTGGCAGCCCATTTTTTCCTCTAATGTTAAACCAGATGAACCCAATGCTCACTCAATGATTGGTTTGAGATGGACCTATTCTTTTATCTTCTTTAAAACCTATGTTGCACCTAATAAGGATGACACTTTCAAGGCCCATGTTATCCGATTTTTGAAAGCCCATGGGATTTTGATAGTTCTAGAGTATACCTCTTGTTAACATAATAACATGTAATATTTCTATTCATTATCAAAAGTTTTACGGGCAAAAGCTCATTTACCCGTAACTACTGTACTCCCGTGTCACATAAAAAATATACAACTGTTGATGTAATAAGTTTTGATGCGTCTGAATATAAAAAACACAATTATATTAACAAAAACAAAAGACACAAAAGAAAAAACACAATGTTATACCATCAAAATCAAAAAACACAATCCTTTCTATCTAAAATAAAATACTTACTATAGTAGATCACTAATTGTAGGACCCATGTGAACACACAGGTAGGTTTAATAACTATCGAAATCAAATATTAAAAAATAGATTATAATACATCGTTTAAATTATTTGTGTTTAGTTACATATATTTATAAAACAATGTTAAAAACAATATGTGTTAGTATTATAAGTAAAATGATAAAAGTTTTTATCTACATCTATATGTAAAATATGATGTTACATTTTATCATCACAACTTCCTACTTTCAAACAATTAAAAGCAACAAAACAGTAAAGCAATCAGAGCCTCATTCACTTGATCAAAACACAATATAAGAAGATCATCAACTCATATATGATCAGAAGATCAAAGGGTAAAAGGGAGGTTATTATAAAAAACCCTCACACTCTCAACAGAGCCTCATTCACTTGATCAAAACACAATATTCCATGTAAGAGGCGCGTAAGTTTGCTATCACAATATGGAACATGAGCACCTTCTTTCCGTTACTTTTTATCGCCAAGGGTGTAAACTCTCTCAAAGACCTAAGAAAAGAGCCATGATGATTCAAAGAACCTTACTTGCAATGGAGGTATAACACAGGTGTGTTATTACTCATGTTCAAGAAAATCTCTTTCGTGTTCATATGAGCAAGAAGGGAGGAAGACACAAAGGATGTGTCAAACACAATTTAGATGATACAGGTTCAGGTAATAAGAAGAAACCCTCTGTTGAAGAAGCAACCAGTGATAGTGTTTTGGTGGAAAACATGGAGGGGTCGGTCATATTGTCGAGCGTTGTCAGGAAATGCTATTTGATTTTTGACAACCCTCGACAATGTCACCGACCCCTCCACGTTTTCCACCAAAACACTATCACTGGTTGCTTCTTAAACAAAGGGTTTCTTCTTATTACCTGAACCTATATCATCTGAACTGTGTTTGACACATCCTTTGTGTCTTCCTCTTTTCTTGCTCACATAAACACGAAAGAAGTTATCTTGAACACGAGTAATAACACACCTGTCTTCTACCTCCATTGCAAGTAAGGTTCTTTGAATCATCTTGGCTCTTTTCTTAGGTCTTTGAGGGATTTTACACCCTTTCATTGCCATAAAGTCTTCTTCTTTCTCTTTTCTTGATAATGTAGTAAACAATCTGCGCCACAAAACCAAAATATTTCTATGTTTTTGTGGAGACAATTACTATCCAATAAGTTTCAAAACCACATTGAAAAATCATACATAACCTAATTTTCGAGATGTATTAAGGAAAACCATTACCTGATATGTAAACGGAAAGAATGTGATGGCTCAATGATGGTTGTTGTCATTAGGTGCATTGACACCTAACAAAAAGAATGTGATTGCTTAAGTATAATTATAAACTTATTAACAAATGAGACCATATTAATTTAAAATTTAACCTTATGATAACCAAGAGGCAATCTTTGTATAGTCTGAAACATAAGTTATCTTTGAACATGGGTCATTGGCCAAATGAAATACTAAAAAATAGATTATGTCCCTGCATGGAAAACCAAATCGATAAATTTAGGGAAAATGGGTTTGAAACATGATAACCCAACAATAGAGGATCTCATTCTACAACTCCAATAAATGCAAGGGTGTTCTCAAATAATGGTTTCATAGATGTTTGAAAACCAACAAAGAACGACAAGTGTCCACAGTGCTGCTTCTTTAGACATTTATCAGTCTTCAAACATCTAGGAAGCATTATTTGAAAACACCCCTGAATTTATCAAGGCTATAGAATGAGATTCTCTACTGTTGGCTAATCGTCCTTCAATCACATTTTCCCTAAATTTATCAATTCTGTTTTTCATACCTCCCAAAGCCACCTATCCGCCTGCAGAGAAATCGAAAAAGCTTGAAGTATAACCTGTACTTAATTATATGGCACCAGATTTTCACTGATTCAAGAATCTCAACATCGCCTAACAACAAAGAACCAATTTACAAACACCTTAATAGCATTCCATAATTCAGATTATTAACTTCTGATTGCACTAACCGGTTTTTCCTGAAGAATTGTTGTCCACTCTGTGTAATGTGGTGTCAATTGTACTATTATTCCGCTTCTTCGCTGTATTAACACATTAAAATCTTAAAACATAAAAACAAACAAAATGTTTCAAAAAAAAAAAAATAAACAAAACACAAATTGTTAGTTATATGCTACCAACCTTGAAGTGTTGCACCGCAGCCTCCACATGTGTACACCGGTTTGTTGCTTATCAAACTAACTGTCATAGTAATCAAGAAATTGTTATTATCATGAAAACACATTTAAGAGAAAAGAAAAATGAATGAAAAACAAACAAACAACATTGAATCTATAAACATCATCCAGATTGCCTTCATTGAATCTATAAACATCATCTACAACAACCCAAAAATCATCACCACAAACAAAACCAACCAAAAAAGATACACCTAAATATGACCAATCACGACTAAGAACAAACAGACCAAGAACATCTTCAGCGATGGTAAAAGTACCTTATCTTTCAGAGTGAACAACAATAAAGACTTGAGACTAACTGCCCTGATCTGTAGGAGAATGTGACAAATTCACAGGAATCAGGTCCAAACGTCAATTTATATGACCGATCTACAAACGAAAAAATGGAAAACATACCAGCGTCCTCAGATACAGCTAAATACTAACAAAACAACTATGAATTACTTTCATTACCTCATGGCATCAAAATTTATTATAAATAATTTCCAAATTATAAATAATCTCCAAATTGCAAAATTAGCAAGTATTCTAAAATAGTAAATGATTCATCTAAATTATGCCTCATCTAATCAAATTGCAAATTCAAACATTAAACAACCATAAATTACCAATTGAAACCAGAGCCACCATCATCAACCACCATCCAGAAACCCTAAAGGGTTCAAAGACGAACACGGAACAACAAAAAGGTGGGGGCAGCGAGTCTGTGCTACCCATCATCACCATCAGATACTGAAACAAAAAGCTTCCATCATTGCCACATCAAAATCAAAAAAGTAAAATTGAAGATATAAATCTACAAAAAACAAATTCGATTTACCTACCGAGTCACCATCATAATCCCAATCGGAACCGCCAGATCTCGCCATCGTAGCCTTAGATGACAAAATCATCTTCATCGGTCTGAGTAACAAAGATAGTGATTCACCGAGGGATTTCTTTGCGGATGACATGGTTCGTGTGGAAGATGAGGAAAATAAACCCTAGAATCGGCTGCGATTTTGGAATGAAAAAAAAGTGTGAAGAAGAAAGAGATGGAGATTAAAGTGTGAAGAAGAAAGAGGGAGTTGGGATATGATTTACTTCTCACACTGGTGCATTATGCATTTCAAAATTCCCTCCAAAAAAAAACCAATTTATCATAATAATAATAAAACCAATTATCCTATATATTAATAAACCAACCTTATGAATAGTTGATGCCACATCATAATCAATAGTAAACTTTTCTTATTGGTTCACATACATCCACTCACATATTGACACGTGACAAAGTTAACGAATATGAATATTGTTACCCCTACCCACACCCACCCACTTAGACGAAATTGTTGACTTCTTTTCCCCTATCACCCGAAACACCCAATGCTTCAGTGTACTTCTAATTTCATTTTTTAGATGTGATTTTATTGTAGTTTTTTTTTTTACTCTTTTAAGTTTCAAAGGAAGTAATACACTTTGATGATCTGAAAAAGACACCACTAACAAAACCTAGAAATGAAGCATGATAAAGATTTTAACACAAAGATTAAACCTAGAAACCAAACATGTGACGCAAGAAATCCAAAAGAAAAAAACGTTTTAATGCTTTATAATCATATATGCTAACCACAATGTAAATCGCGCAACGCGCGTCGGGCAATGACCCTAGTTTATCATAATCATAAAATCCTATCATATACAAAAGGAATTATGACATCAGCATTGACATGTGGCAAATGTTAGAGATTGCCTACATCAGCTTAAAGTCTCCTATTATAAATTATATATACATAGTCTCACTATCAAAACATTGTGTTATATGAATCTAGCTATATTTAACGTAATATCATGCTCGGAATAAATACAAATAACTGTTGTTAAAATACCAATTTATTACAATTTAATTTATATAATTTTAATTAACATATATGTTTTACTTTATATATATTATATATTAGTTGCAAGTATATACCAACAACCATTAACAAAAACATCGTAAGAATATATTATCAACAATTTATAAAAGCACAACAGCGTACAAAATTACCATAATTTAATATTAAATGGATAAAACAATCTAATATAACATCATTTTTATCTAATAAATAGCGATAAAGGCTGGCGCAACAAAGTCAAACTCACCACATCTAACACACAAATATCAAAATGGTTATCTCAATTATTCAAACCATAATGTCATCCATTTAATAATTTTTAAACAATAAAGAAAAGAAAAAAATTAACCTAATTTAAGATTTTTTTTTAAAATAACCAGCACTATTTAAGATCCCTGCAACATATTCATACGACCAAGACTTTCCCCCATTTACATCGACTCTCTCTCACAC
Source organism: Helianthus tuberosus (assembly GCA_030545235.1). Lineage (NCBI taxonomy): Eukaryota > Viridiplantae > Streptophyta > Magnoliopsida > Asterales > Asteraceae > Helianthus > Helianthus tuberosus. The sequence continues at coordinate 181,289,650 of CM060375.1, forward strand.
CATCATTTATTTACTTCTCTTTTTAGTAGTCCCATACAGAAAACTCTACTTTTACCGCTTATTTCCTTCATTTTAACAGTTACATTTACAAACCCATTTTTATTCATCGTCATTACACTTGACCAATTATTACAGTTCAGGTCAAACTTGAAAATTGTATCATTTGATTCACCTTAAATTTTTTGCACAAAGATGGCGTCTTTCAAGAATGACAGGGACAAAAATGATAAAAAAAAACTTGAAGTTTGGTCTGAACTGGCATAACTAAACAAACTACAAGGCCAAAAATAAAATTCAACTAAAAACAAATATAACTTTAAAAATTTATACAGGAAATTCCCAAAAGATTTCATTAAGGATTATATTATTTTATATCTTATATTTTATATATATATATATATATCTACCATATATTTGAAAGTAAGTTGGGCTGATGTGGCAGGCATCAAATACGGTTTTTGGCTCCAAAACTCCCTTCTCAATCTTTTAACATGGAATGGAGCATCCAGCCTAAAAACCCGACCCATTTTTTCGGATCCTATAAAAGTCTTCTAAATATTTGTTCATCTAAATCATCGTTAAATCCTCACATCTTCTTCACGTTTCCCCACAAAACCTTTCATCATCACCAAATCTACACTTCATATCTCAAATCTTCAATCGATCAAATCTTAATTTCCAACACAAAAGAAACATTTCTTCTCTTAAACCTGGTTATCTCCACAATCTTCATCACTTGATTCTTCTCCGAGAAGGTATGGTTACCTTATATGTTTGTCTTTCAAGATTTTTATGATTTGGATGATGTTCATGGTTTATTTCTAATTATCTTCATCGATTAAGTGAGGATTATCTTCACAATCTGCATCAGTTGATTCTTCCCCGAGAAACTATGGTTACCGTATATGTTTTTTTTTTTGTACTAAGACTTGTAAGATTTTGTATCAATTGTGTGAAGTTCATGTATGTTATGTTATTATCTTTGTCGTATATGTGAAGATTCTACTCCGATTATAATTTTTTTGATATTTTGTTCCGTATTTAGGTATGCTTTTCGTTTATTTATTTTTTTGTATATTGCACTCTGACTCTCATATTTTGGATGTGTGGTTGAGTGTTTTATGATAGATTAGGTTTTCGATATTTGTTGATTTTATTGCTAGAATGGTTTATGATATGGGTTTTCTATGTTTATGACAACCTTGAGTTTGCTGGTTTTTTGACCTATACATGCAATGTTTAATGTCAAAAACTATAGCCACTTTTATCCGTGATTAAAGAACATATATCTCTAATACTTCATTAACACTCTTGTAATTTTTAAAACCTGTCATGCCCTTACCATTCAATCAAGTATGCCCTTATGAACCCTTAACAATACAAGCCTTAACCATGGATGTATGTTTTTACTACTTTTAGTGATAGCTGATAAGATATGTCTTAACCATGGATGTATGAATGAATTACTTTTACTGATAACTTATAACATAGGCACAAACTAAAAGGAATAAACTGTAGTTAACTATTGCATGCAGTTAGAATTTCCTGAGCTGAACATTTCGAATAATAAGGATATTCATAGACTTGAAAATGATATAAAGTATAAAGATTTGATAAAATACGATGTGATATATGACATAGCAAGTAACAATGAATAAGGACATCCGTAGCACTTAACATAGTAGAGCAAAATACATTGACAGTAGAAACACTTGTTTAGTTGTCACAACATAATATATCAAAAAAATTAGTTTAAAGCATTACACTTTATTAGCTGACTATAACAACTACAACATATATCTTACAAAACGACATGACTTTGCGTGCATTTGGAATTGCAGTCTGCAAATGGCACCATCTTTCTGCGTAGTGTTAAAACGACCATCACGTTCTCGACTGATACACATCCTCTGAGAATACAATTAAATATAAATAATTGCTTACTGGTTTTGTTTATCTTTCACACACTTATATCGTAAATCTTTCAGCCACTACCTCCATCAATTGGGTTCTTTCATGACAAAGAACTACAAAACAAAAGCAAAATTTGTATACAGGCAGATAACATGCATCATTGGGACGTCAACATCAGGAAAATAAACAGAGTATACAACTTTGCAGATGGCTGGAAAAATATTGTTGATGATTTAGGGCTTGATGATGTTTGTTTGATAGTATTTGAAGCTCACAGTGAATGCAAATACAAAATCAAAGCCTTTAAAGATTCACGTCAACTGGGACCATCATTCTGCGATGCAATATCCAAACGATCGGAGAAACACATTGTACACTCTCAACCATGAACTCCCAAAATAACTTAAAACCACAAATGTGTTATAATTTACATAACAAATAACTGCATCTCATCTGTCTAATTTAATTATTGCAGAGGCTCCCTAAAAACTTTCTCAAAGACAATACGAAAAATAAACCTCCAAACATGTCAATACAACTATCTGCAGGTGAAGGACATACATGGGAATTAAAGATAGAGAAAAGAGGAAAACGATACTATTTGACAGATGGATGGATGAATGTTATAAAAGACATGCAGCTAAAATTCGGCTACATTCTCGTGTTTGACATAATTCAAAATCCAAAGCTGACGATGACTGTTTTCCATCCTGATGGAAGTGAATTTATAATCCCAAAAAAAGAACCTGTTGAACAAAAAGAAGCGCACACGCATAACCAAGGATGCCACAACAAAGCACCATCATCTACTGCAGAGAACAGCACATTTGAAAAGACTGCCACAGAGAAATTCGTAAGATATCCGATACAATTTTTAACTATAATCACAGTTCACTTATATGCATTGAATTCTAACCAACTATTCCATATACTAACATTGTTTATTACACTACTTGAAAAACAGTTCATCCTAGATGAAATTGTTAAAAAGAAGAAAATTGCTCAGACACGCACTTTGATAATAAAAAATCAAGAAGGAAGTTGTTATAACCTGGGAGTCAAAATTCATTCACGTAGAGCGCGAAAGGAATATCTGGTGAATGAATGGCTGCAATTTATGGCATAGAATGATATATCTTTTGGAGATAAGTGCACTTTCAAGATCTTAGAAGATGAAGGTATGATATTACTTTCAAACGTTTGCAGGTTAAATTAATTCACACAGCCAGAAGCAGATTCAGAACCAACTTGACTTCTTTTTGCAACAACTAATATGCAGTATGGTTGGTGATAGTTTTTTTTTGTTTAAATTAACCGTCGTTAAACATGAAGGCTTATAACACTTTCCCTAAACTTCAAAAAACAATGTATTTTGTATTGGTAATACCCGTACACAATGATAATCATCGTTGCTCTACTTACATTGTTGTTTATCATATTGTTTCAAAACGAATATGTCCTTGCAAACAAATAGTAAATAATAATTTTGTATGAACTAACATGTTAACGTAACATATAGCATCTGCTATAGACCATTGTAATAATCACCACAAAATACAGACCACTCAAACATACATCAACTACTATATCCCAATAGCAGTAATTATCTGCATTTGATGCAATGGTTGTTTAATATGTAAACATGTCTATAAGTGTGATGGATTAAAAAATATACACTGGTTTACAAATGTTTCTACTTTTACATAAATCATCAAACAAATGATAAGTAATACATATTCAAAACGAATAAAAATAGCCAACCACAATTAATACTACAATGGAGTCCCAAAAATGTTCCCAATAACAATAGAAAAATAAAACTAAATAAAATTGAAACACTTTTTAATAAACACAATAAACAAAATTGCTAACAATATAACAGCAAATAAAAATACAAGAAAATAGCACTACCCAATAGCTGAATCAACAGTCTCTAAAAATAATGCTCCTTTACGACCAAATAATGCTCCTTTAAGCCAACAAAAAGAATCAACATGTTGAAGGTATTCAAAATCTTGTACACTCATGTATACTTCAGCAATATTCCCAAATTTGGGGAGCAAAATCAATTTGCCATTTGCCACATCCGATGCTCCACACCATTCCACAAATGAGAATGTTTCAACATTTGGGAAAGACGACACCTTAGACCATAAATTATCTTGATATTTGAAAAGACTCGCATTAACATTAGGCCAGATTTCAACAACAAACATATGAAGCTTATTGTTAACAGTGAGAAAATGTCCGTCATAAGCATACAGGTCATTAACTGGTGGAAAAGGAAACCTCTTAAACGATTCAGTAATTACATCAAAACCAATTATATGAATGTCACCCCGTACCCTCACTTGTTTAACAGTGAAATATAAGGTATTGTTCACAAAAGAGCCAACAGACCAAATATAACACCCCGCTGCATATTTTTTCCCAATAAAAAAGTCTACATTTCTCCAAGTGCCGAGTCGTCGTGAATAAACACGAGCAAGATCATAATTACGACGACGTTTAATGTGTAATATTTTAAGATCGGAGGATGTATCAAAATACATACCAGCTGCATCCGATTGCCAATCATATATACGATCAGAGTCCTCATCAAACAAAATTTTGAAACTCATAGTAGTTGGATTCCAAAGCATCATTTGATATGAAGGCCTTTCGTTGCAAACTAATAAAAGCCCACCAACAGTAGAAATAATATGTAACAACAAAGGCCGAGTTTTACCAGGGAAACAAATAGTTTTCCTTGCACCAATGTCTACCTGTCCATCCACTATGCTATCCATAAATATTGATAGTGGTTGAATGGTGATTCGTTTCCGACATTTTGAACTAGCAATCCGGCTAGAATGCAAAGCAGCAAACTGAGAACTTGATAACTCATCACGCCATTGTTTACAAACACATTTGAAACGACCGATTGCCTTAACTGGGAGTCTAGATAGTATTTCAGAAACTACAACTTCGATTCCAAGGTCTGCCATGCAATAACCTACATTAAAAAGATAAAATTATATATAAAGTAAATACACAAATAACCGTAAGAAACTGCCTTAACTGGGACTCTACTTAGTAAAAGACGTTCAATTATTGTAGTAACTCCTAAACTACCACGTCACATATCAAAAACACAACACTTGACTTAATAAGTTTTGAATATAAAAACAAACAATATATTAACAAAAATAAAAACGCCTTACATAAAATATTATCAAACAACTAAACTGTAAATAAAAAAGACCATTCCATACTCAATAATTGCATATAACCCTTAGCCCAACGTAAATTCAATAGTAATCATTTCACTCAATCTTAAATCCTATTATATATAATACTTCTCATAACTACATCTTTTTTTATCATCTTTTCAACCTTTGTTTATCTTCACTCAACTCACACAATAAAACACACAACGAAGTAGAACAAAAAAAAAGATTAGAAAAAAAAACACAACATCATACCATAACAAACAATTGGCTTGCGTATAACACAATCCATAGAAAAAAAAAACAGAACTATAATTTAGAATATATATACAACTAAAATATAACATGTAACTAATAATCACTTAAGTTATCTAGACTATAAAAATAACTGACATTGGAAAAACACAATTTATATATTTATATCTTATATTTTTCTAAACCACTTTACATTAATTACTTGAAAAGATTCAACTGCAAATGAAAAGACCATTTCAATAAATCATCATTGCATCTAAGCTCATATCCCAATAAGAAATCATTACTCTTCTTTCACACAAATTGTTAATCCTATTATATATAATACCTCCTAACTACATCCTTGTCTAACCTCTTCAACGACTCTCTATCTTCACTCAACTCTTCTCTATTCTAACTACAATGAATACATCAAACTCCAAAGGTTGGTCTGAACTGTCCCAAGTTAAAAGGGATATCTATGAAGGATTCAAAGGTCAACATGAAGACACAGAAAGAGAGATCAGAGACAGCTTGATTGACATAACACGACTACTTCAACAGCAACTACGGGAGAATAAGAAGATGAGAATGAAGATCATGAGCAACCCACCTTCACATGAACAGTACATTGTTGGATTGCTTCTGTCTGATGAAGAAAGGGACACAGAGGATCTTCTTGATAAAGCAAACAGCTTAGCTGACCAATACACAGCAAAAACCAACCAAGGAAAGCAAGCTCTTACTAAATTTCTGGCTTCTTAGACTGAATGCAAATTAGTTTGTTTAATGTGCATGTAGCTGTTAGTATGAGGTTTCTTTCCATGATAGTAGGACACTTCCTTATCTTTTCGCTTTTTGATCTCATACTTAACGACCAACGAGATTCCACATCTAATGTATTGACAAATTTTGTTATTATCTATAATTTTGTCAATGAATGATGGTTATATTTATGTTCCTCTTATAAGTTTTTATATATACAACTTAACTAATGTACTACCTCCGTCCCATTAAAAGTGTCATGTTTTGAATTTTCAAAGTCTTTATTTATAAACTTTGACTTTAATTATATATTTTTTGTGTTGTATAAAACTTGATGAAAATTAACCCGATAAAAACATTTGTAAAACACACTCAAATTATATAACTTTCATCAAGTATCATCTAACACAAACAAAATTAATTAAGGTCAAAGTTTATAAATAAAGACTTTGAAAATTCAAAATAGGACACTTTTAGTGGGACAGAGCGAGTAGCATATTATTATTAACAACCAATATCTAAACTGAACTTCAGATACTCACACATAAGAAATCTGAACAGTGTCAAAACATACGAGAATAAAAAAAACAGAAGAGAAAGTTTATGTCCAGAATAAAAAACATTGAACAAACACAAAACATAAAAACCATCGCTCTAAAATGCAACAAACAAAAGAAACTACATCTCACTCATTAAAATGGGTAAACTTAATCTCTTTCTTACCAACATCTTTCACGCTCTCCACAATATTATTACTTGTACTTTCACAGATGCTCGAGTTCGAAATGACATCCAAATTGTAAAGATCAAGCAATTTATGCTTAGACGTCGTATCTTTACAAACCATTGAACATGTTTTTTTATCAATTGAATCACCATCGGAACTCATCACAAGCGAAATTGGAGTACCATTCTTCTTATCATCAAGCATACAGCTCTAAACCAAAATTGAAAAAGTTTATTAACTAAATACAACTATAATACTTCAGTTAAAAATTCATAGTACCTGACTAATCCCAGACATTTGTTTAACCACATCAACAACTGATTCATCGTCAGTTATTCTTTGAATCTCGTATTCTTCATCACAATATGTCAAGTTAGTCTCACTGACTTCAATCTTGAATGCAAACAATTTATCCACCAAAGTTTTTAATTCGTTTGGAAATCGCACAGTACCATCATCCTGAAAACATAAAAGATAGGATATATAACCAAAAAGTTAGCTTACAAAAAAATATAATTTGAGAAATAGAAACTAAATATAAATCATACACATGCATACTACCAATGTGTTATCCTGAACCAACTGTTTTGCAGACTTCTCGATAACATGGTTAGCCGTATTATGAAACAAAATAAGAGATACATCACCACTGCTATCCTCAACACGAACCTTCAATCTAATTGATAACATAACAAATAAATTTGAATTCAAACGGATCACATAAACTAAAATAAGGTAACTGATGAAGAAAGTTACAATGTCAAAATGACAACATAAATAACAACAGAATACCTTAAAACCGGTTCATCAATAACATTTTTTCGACAAAATTCATTAGTGCACACATACAACGTATGTTGGTCTTCATCACAACCTCCGTCAGATTTAGTTAAACCCATGTTTTTTGTACAAGCCTCATTTAAACAATTAGGACACTTCAAAGAAAACCAACCAACCTCCTTGGATATTTCCTTTACGGTACCCAGTATGATAACAGATCGTGGCTGTAAAAAATATAAATATATCCACTTACATCTAATGTAAATACGTATTGAAATACCAAACTTGAAATGGTCTATGATTACCTCACTAATTTCCCACACATCATCGATGTTACTAAAAACAACATTCTTTAGAAAATCATCCATAACCACCTGCAACCCGATAGAATTAGAAAGCAGTAATGCATCAACTTTGATGTCAGTAACTCAGAATCTAATACAAAAACAATGCAGACAATTATCACATAATGCAATGCACTTGTTTTCAAAACAGAAAGAATATGAACTAAACAAACCTTACGAATAAAACTGGACATAATCGAGTATGATATGTTTATTAAATAATCAAGTAATACGATATTTATACACCAGATTTGTAGGAACATAGGCGACAGCACATAAGTAGTAAACCGCTAATACATACCATGTTGTAAAACAAATAATACATAAAGTATAGCATGTAAAATAAAAAAACAATAACATAGAAAAAACACAATCATAATACTACCATATAAAATAAAAAACACAATACTATATAAACACACAATCATAAACACTCCGGATGCTTAGCTTATAATCCAATAAGGGAATTTATTAATTTCTCTGCCACAAAATATTTATTACACATCAAACACAGCATTTAATGTTATACAATAAGATAAAATAAGACACACAACTACAAAAGAATAGTTAAACCTGAATACAAAAGTTCTAATACATACATTGTCATATAATAAGAAATACTGTTTTGCTCCCTGTGGTTTGGTCACTTTAACAGTTTTGCCCCAAACCTTAAAAAATAGCCATTTTCCTCCAATAGTTTGCTATGGTTTTTCCATTTTGCTCCCCGCCTCTAACTCCATCCAAATTGTCTGTATTTCCATTTTGCTCCCCGCAGGGAGCAAAATGCATAAACCATAGCAAACTATTGGAGGAAAATGGCTATTTTTAAAGGTTTGGGGCAAAATCATTAAAGTGACCAAACCACGGGGAGCAAAACGGAAGTTTACTCATAAATCACTCTTCATAAAATAACACAATTTCTTAAAAAATTACACAATAATAACCATTCCAGATAACTACCTCTACATTAAATTTGAGTTAGGATATATTAAGAGAGGTTTATTAACAAATGAACACAGCAGTTTACCTTACCATCTTTGTAGGACAACATGCAAGAAAGACTACAACAACTTATTAACCTAAAATCCTGCATTATAAACCGCTAGTACATACCATATATTAAAATTACACATATTAAAGATTTCATTTAATATAATAACACAATATTATACAAAAGAAGGATAGAACCAAATGATAAACATACCATCTGTTTTTACAACTACCTTTTAGCACACATTCATGAGTTGTACTAAATGATATACATACATGACACATATACAAAAAAAAAGCAATTGTTGATATCAGGTTTGTAGCACTTCTTCACCTAAATATATAGTAAAACAAATTAAACTGAAAATATTAAAAGTTCGAAATAATATATGATTAAATAACACCAATCAGAAATAAATATCCATGCAGACAACTGTTAATACACTTATACATACGGAACTACTTGAAACAATAAACAAAATTCGAAAAAACGACCACCATTCCCTATAATATAGCATAATAATTTCTAATCAATCGGCGAAACAACGGTCTCGATAAATAATGCTTGTTCCACACCAATGTAGGAATCAAGATGTTGAAGGTAAATAAAAACTTCATTGCTCAGCTTAGCTTCAACAGGACGAATCCAAACGTTTCTAAGCAACCACATGTTGTTTTGAAATATAGTAGACCAACGCAAACTTTGTTCATAACTAATAATATGAATATTATTGATAGAAAACATCTTGATGAAGGCTTCATCTTCAACTTTGTACAAACCAACAGATAACTCGGGAGACCCTTCAACAACAATAAAATGGAGCTTCTTTGCAATGCTCAGAATTTTTCCTGGTCAAGGAGTAACTTCCAAACTTTCAGGAAAACGAATGCTTCTAAAAGTTTCGGAAATACCATTGAAAACAACTATATACCTCTCGAAAGGGCCAGGATACCAACTTCTTGAACACACGAAATATATGGATTTGCCAGAATAAATTCCGGAAGACATTGAATAACCCCGACCACCGAAATTAACTCCCCTCAAGAAATCTATTTCCCTCCACGTCTCACAACGTCGTGAATAAACACGAGCAGTAACGACATTATTCAACAAATAATATTTGATGTGAAGAACTTTAAGATCATTGGTTTCATCAAAATACATTTCACCTGTATCACATTTTTGAACATACCGCTGAGAAAAGCCTGAGACGGACAACAACTTATGGCACCTGGTTGTTGGATTCCAAAGGATCAGCTCACAGCATCTCGCATTAAAAGACACTAACAACAGCCCATTAAGCGACGCTAGAATATGTAAGAATATAGGGTCAACATTGCCAGGAAAACTGATCTGTTTGCTTGTAAACACATCCAAATTCCCACCTATTACGTTGTCAACAACAATTGACATACTTCGCAAGGAGAGATATTTCTTATGTGAATTTACAATTCGACAAGAATGCCTCATCTCAAAAAAATGAGTTGACAGTTCCTTACGGAAATCTTTGCAAACACATTTCAAACAACCAATAGCTTTGGCAGGGAGCCTTGTGAATATTTCATCAAAGATCAATGCAAACCCAAGCTTTTCCATTTTATAATCTATGGGGCTACAATATAAAATATAATAAATGAAATACAATTGAGACAATTTGATATGTAAATGTTTATATATAAACACAATGCATACAACCGCTTTTCATACACAACCGGATGATAAAATAAGACTAACCAACCACGTAACTTATATAAAAAAAACTGTTAATGAAAGCAGTTTAACATTGTATTAGCACAATCTTAAAAAACTGCTGATTTTAGCAAATATTGACCTTTCTACAAACATTTTGAAATCAACACAGCAGTTTACCTTACCATCTTTGTAGGAGAACATGCAAGAAAGACTACAACAACTTATTAACCTAAAATCTTTTATAAACACAACATTTAATGATATACAATAAGATAAGATAAGACACACAACTACAAAAGAATAGTTAAACCTGAATACAAAAGTTCTAACACATACATTGTCATATAATAAGAGAAAATATCACTCTTCATAAAACAACACAATTTCTTAAAAAATTACACAATAATAACCATTCCAGTTAACTACCTCTACATCAAAATTGAGTTAGAATCGATGAACACAACAGTTTACCTTTCCATCTTTGTAGGAGAACATGCAAGAAAGACTACAACAACTTACTAACCTAAAATCCTGGATTATAAACCGCTAGAACATACCATATATTAAAATTACATATATTAAAGATTTCATTTAATATAATAACACAATCTTATACAAAAGAAGGATAGTACCAAATGATAAACATACCATATATTTCTACAACTGCCTTTTAGCATCCATGAATGAGTTGTACTAAATGATAAACATACATGATACATATACAAAAAAAAAGTAATTGATGTTATCAGAATCTACATAAAAGCCAAAAAATACACGATGTATACTACCAAAATACAATTTCGTTGGTAAAACACAAACCATTGGAAAAAACAAAATTCATGATATCAGGTTTGTAGGACTTCTTTACCTACATATATAGTAAAACAAATTAAAATGAAAATATTAAAAGTTCGAAATAATATATGATTAAATAACACCAATCAGAATTAAATATCCATGCAGACAATTGTTAATACACTTATACATACGTAACTACTTGCAACAATAAACAAAATTCGAAAAAACAACCACCATTCCCTATAATATAGCATAATAATTTCTAATCGATCAGCGAAACAGCGGTCTCGATAAATAATGCTCGTTTCGCACCAATGTAGGAATCAACATGTTGGACGTAATTAAAAACTTCATTGCTCAGGTTAGCTTCAACAGCACCACTCCAAATGTTTTTTATCAACCACTTGTTGTTTTGAAATATATTGGACCAATGGAAACTTTCAACATAACCAATAATTTGAAGATTATTGATAGAAAACATTTTGATGAAGGCTTCATCTTCAACTTTGAACAAACCAACAGATAACTCGGGAGACCTTTCAACAACAATAAAATGGAGCTTCTTTGCAATGCTCAGAAATTCTCCTCGCCAAGGGCTAACTTCCAAACTTTCAGGAAAACGAAGGCTTCTAAAAGTTTCAGAAATAACATCGAAAGCAACTATATACCTCTCCAAAGCGGGATACCAATTTTTTGAACACACGAAATATATGGTTTTGCCAGAATAAATTCCGGAAGACCATGAATAACCCCGACCACCGAAATTAGCTCCCCTCAAGAAATCTATTTCTCTCCACGTCTCATGACGTCGTGAATAAACACGAGCAGTAACGACATTCAAAAAAAATATTTTATGTGAAGCACTTTAAGATCATTGGTTTCATCAAAATACATTCCACCTGCATCACAGTTTCGAACATACCACTGGCAAAAGTCTGACACGGACAACAACTTATGGCACCTGGTTGTTGGATTCCAAAGGATCAGCTCACAGCAACTCGGTTCAGAGGACACTAACAACAACCCATTAAGCGACGCTAGAATACGTAAGAATCTAGGGTCAACATTGCCAGGAAAAGTGATCTGTTTGTTTGTAACCACATCCAAATTCCCACCTATTACATCGTCAACAACAATTGACATATTTGACAAGGAGAGATATTTCTTATGTGAATTTCCAATTCGACAAGAATGCATCATCTCAAAAAAATGAGTTGACAGTTCCTTATGGAAATCTTTGCAAACACATTTCAAACAACCAATAGCTTTGGCAGGGAGCCTTGTGAATATTTCATCGACGATCATTGCAAACCCAAGCTTTTCCATTTTATGATCTATAGGGCTACAATATAAAATATAATAAGTGAAATACAACTGAGACAATTTGATATGTAAATGTTTATAAATAAACACAATGAATACAACCGCTTTTCATACACAACCGTGTGATAAAATAAAACTAACCAACCACTTAACTTATATAAAAAAAACTATTAATGTAAGCAGTTTAACATTGAATTACCACAATCTTAAACAACTGCTGATGTTAGCAAATATTGACCTTTCTACAAACATTTTGAAATAAACACAACAGTTTACCTTACCATCTTTGTAGGAGAACGTGCAAGAAAGACTACAACTTATTAACCTAAAATCCAGTATTATAAACCGCTAGTACAAACCATATATTAAAATTACACATATTAAATATTTCATTTAAAATAATAACACGATATTATACAAAAGAAGGATAGTACCAAGTCCAATATACCTTCTGAATAAACGTATATAACTGAATTTAACACACGTACAACCAATATAAGTAACAACTATTAACTACCCACGTTACATATATATAAAACAACAGTTGATATTAGCAGTTTTTTACAACTGCCTTTTAGCATGAGTTGTACTAAATGATAAACATACAGGATACATGTACAAAAAAACAAGCAATTGATGTTATCAGAATCTACACAAAAGCCAAAAAATACACGATGTATACTATATAATACAATTTTGTTGGTAAAACACAAACCATTGGAAAAAACACAATTCATGTTATCAGGTTTGTAGGACTTCACCTACATATATAGTAAAACAAATTAAACTGAAAACATTAAAAGTTTGAAATAATAAATGATTAAATAACACCAAGCGGAATTAAATATCCATGCAGACAATTGTTAATACACTTATACATACGGAACTACTTAAAACAATAAACAAAATTAGAAAAAACGACCACCATTCCCTATAATATAGCATAATAATTTCTAATCGATCGGCGAAACAGTGGTCTCAATAAATAATGCTCCTATCGAACCGTTGTAGCAATCAACATGATAGAGGTATTTAATAACTTCATTGCTCACGTCAGCTTCAACAACACCACCCCAAACGTTTCTAAGCAACCACTTGTTGTTTTGAAATATATTGGACCATTGGAGACTTTCTTGATAATCAATTATATGAAGATTATTGATAGAAAACACCTTGATAAAGGCCTCATCTTCAACTTTGTACAAATCAGCAGATAACTCGGGAGACCTTTCAACAACAATAAAATGCAGCTTCTTTGCAATGCTCAGAAATTGTCCTCGCCAAGGAGAAACTTCCAAACTTTCAGGAAAACGAAAGCTTCTAAAAGTTTCGGAAATAACATCGAAAGCAACTATATACCTCTCCAAAGGTGGATACCAATTATTTGAACACACGAAATATATGGTTTTGCCATAATAAATTCCGCAAGACCATGAATAACCCCGACCACCGAAATTAGCTCCCCTCAAGAAATGTATTTTTCTCCACGTCTCACGACGTCGTGAATAAACACGAGCAATAACATCATCAAAATTTTTTTTTTTGATGTGAAGCACTTTAAGATCATTGGTTTCATCAAAATACATTCCACCTGTATCACAGTTTCGACCATACCACTGACGAAAGTAGTCGTCGGACAACCACTTATGGCACCTGGTTGTTGGATTCCAAAGGATCAGCTCACAGTAACTCGGTTCATAGCACACTAACAACAACCCATTAAGCGATGCTAGAATACGTAAGAATCTAGGTTGAACATTGTCAGGAAAAGTGATGTGTTTGATTGTAACCACATCCAAATTCTCACCTATTACGTCGTCAACAACAATTGACATATCTTGCAGAGAGATATACTTCTTATGTAATGAATTTCCAACTCGACAAGAATGCATCATCTCAAACAAATGAGTTGACAGTTCCTGACGAAAATCTTTGCAAACACATTTCAAACAACCAATAGCTTTGGCAGGGAGCCTTGTGAATATTTCATCAACGATCATTGCAAACCCAAGCTTTTCCATTTTATGATCTTTGGGGCTACAATATAAAATATAATAAATGAAATACAATTCAGACAATTTGATATGCAAATGATTATATATAAACACAATGTATACAACCGCTTTTCATACACGACCATGTGATAAAATAAAAATAACCAACCACTAACTTATATAAAACAAAACTGATAATGAAGGCAGTTTAACATTGTATTAACACAATCTTAAAAAACTGGTGATGTTAGCAAGTATACTATAATATACAATTTCGTTGGTAAAACAAAAACAAATGTAAAATACACAATTCATGTTATCAGCTTTGTAGGCCAACTTCACCTATATCAATAGTAAAATAAATAAAACTGAAGATATTAAATAATTTACGAATAAATAACCACAAAGTAATGTATTCAAAAATCTACACAAAAAACTATTTGAACTTCAACTATTAAGAACATCTATAACAGTGTCTACATTTAAGATAATAATGACTTTTTATTCGATTACAAGTAGTAACTACAACTGTTCTTATATTCTCATACATCGAATTGTCATACATACTAACTTAAAATCTTACATCTAATTCACACAATTTAAAACTTTTAAGAAACTATTTTTAAATTGATTAACACAGCAATTACTAACACCATTAAATAAAGATAGATGAGATCTATCAAAATTAGATGTTTATGGTATAGATAGTGTTTTTTTTTTTTCATGTTTGCAACTCTATATTCAGGCACAATTCAACATCAACATAAACTAAATCAATTACAATTCTCTATATGGTCGCTCGAAGGAAAGGCAGCATATGAAGTACTAAACAGAAAAGTCGGCATCATCAGTGATAACAATTACAATCAAACCTGGAGCAGCATCGGATAGCTTGATGAAGACCTCCACTCTCCCCCATCAGATTTCATGAACAACGCAGAAGAATTTATCACACAACTGTTGAAACAGGATCAGAAAATCTGCAACATCCTAGCCGATCTGCAAAACAAAAGAAAGAATGAAATCGCGTGGAAGAAGACGAGAGTCGTCGAAATCTTAGGACCTTTTAATAGAACATCAAAAATAGTTACTATTATAATATTCTCTAAATATATTATGAAATTTCATTTTTGTAAATTATCAACCAAAACAGAATATGTGAATTTTAATCTTTTATATGAAAAGATAAACGAATAATAAAAAATATATATAAAAAAAAAAACAAAACGGCGGCAGCAACAATATATCAGATTTTATGAAATCTTCTCATCAAAGCCATATTCTCTCTCATAATTAAAGGTGTATCAAAAAGTCAAAATATCCATCATACCTGAACTTCTTTATGACTACCCTTCCAACAAAGATCCTTTCGGTTAGTGGATTTGTGATAAGGGTTTCAAAATTTCTCTCATTTGCATTGCTCATTTCTCCAACATACGATTTCTAAGTCAACAAAAATCAGGTAAAGTAATTCCTTTTTTTCAATATTGATGTTCATTTGCCATTTGTTGGTTGGAATAAGTTAATGAAAATGGCAATCTGTATACAGAAACGTAGATGTAACTTGTTTGGTTGACATATTTACCTTGATTCAGTTACATAACATACATATGTTCTTATTGTATTGACTACATACATGTCTTCGGGTATGAAAAAAAAACAGATTTAGGAAATCAACTGAACACAGGGAAATGCTAAAAGACATTAAATATAAGATGCACACCAGGTGTTCGAACAAATGACTGTATGAAAAATTTTGTACGTAACAAAAGCATCATTTTGTTAAAGTAAAACTTTCAACAATAGTGAGGTGTTTTATATGATTAGGTTGAATAAATAAATAAATAAATTATGTATGTTTGTCATTCCTTTAAAGTACAACAAAAAGAAAAAAATAAATAAATTTCGCGTTACTAAAATGGGTCAACGTTTTAAATGTTTCTTAGAATGGCTGGAGCTGAAAACGATGTTATCGTCATATCGGATTCTGAAGACTCTTCGGCTGAATCAGAGGAGTTTGATGATGATGAGACTGATCCGCTCATATTTTTTGTGACATACACCAAACGGTTTGTAAGTACCAACAAAATTATATCTTAATAGGCGTCTAATATATTTACATAATTTGGTTAACTTTTGTATTTTTTTAATACTTCAACATCATTAATGGAAATTATTATTATGCTTTGTAACTTATAGCGCATACCGGTTGCAGTAGCACAGATGACAGGAATTGACAAAACCTTGAAAGTTAAGATCGTCAACAGACAACATGTAGAGACAAAACATGATGTTAGGACGGAGCCAAATAAAAACACTATCAAATACATTGTCAAAGACTGGGCGAAATGGCTTAAAGATAACAACATAAAAAAAGGTGATCATTGCACGTTCCAGTACTTTCCAGATATTCGTGCTTTGTTCCTTACCGATGTTTTTCGCTAGTGGTGATGTTTGAAACTTTGAAACAGGGTTGAACCATAACATATGGTAGTTTTGGCAAACGAAGAAACTTAGCGTAGCTTCTGTAGTGTTAAAATAGTTGTTTGTAAGTAGGTTACCATGTTTGTTAGTTCCAAACTTTACATAGTTTGGACGGCTACTATGTAACCGTGTTTATAAATATATACTTTTTCTAGTTCTAATTTATATGTTATATATTGAACATATTTTTTTATCAATTGTATCACCATCAGAACTCAACACAAGCGAACTTGGACTACCATTCTTCTTATCATCAGGCATACAGCCCTAAACCAAAATTGAAAAAGTTTATTAACAAAACACAACAAAATGGAAAAGACAACTATAATACTTCAGTTAAAAGTTCATAGTACGTGACTAATCCCAGACATTTGTTTAACCAGATCAACAACTGATTCATCGTCAGTTTTTCTTTGAATCTTGTATTCTTCATCACAATATGTCAAGTTAGTCTCACTGACTTCAATCTTGAATGCAAACAGTTTATCCACCAAAGTTTTTAATTCATTTGGAAATCGCACAAGACCATCATCCTGTAAACATAAAAGATAGGATATATATACAATTTCGTAAGTAAAACACAAATCACTGTAAAAAACACAATTCTTATTATCAGGTCTGTAGGACAACTTCACCTACATCTATAATAAAAGTAATAAAAATCAACTATTGATGTTAACAGTTTTCACTCTTCTACAACTACTTTTTAGCACACATTCATGAGTTGTAATAAATGATAAACATGCAGGTTACATATACAGAAAAAAAACAATTGATGTTATCAAGATCTCCCAAGGATATTACACAAAAGCCAAAAAAAACACAATATAAACTATAATATACAATTTCGTTGATAAAACACAAACCATTGTAAAAAACACAATTCATGTTATCAGGTTTGTAGGATAACTTAACTTACATCTATTACCACTGATTACAAATTACTAATTATAAGAAAAATACAAAATATAAGAAAACTACTGCTTCAACTTTCCACTATTGTAGTCTAAGCACTGATGATGAGCATCAGAGCTTTCTTCAAAGGTGATCAATGGTTGAAGGTTGTTCAGACTCAAGACTTTCTACAATCATTCTTTTAACTCCTACTTTCACAAGATACTCTTCTGCTTCTTAATCTGCTGCTGTTACTTTATCCATCTGCTTTTGTCTCCTTCTTTGATGAAAGAAGGCAGCTGGTGAAGCAGTGGATCTTTTGAATTGTTGCTTTTGTGGCTTTTCTGGAACCACTTCGTTAGAATAATCAGGCTTTTGGGGAATATCAGGATTTTTCTTCCTTAGTTCTTCCAGCCTTTGGTAATTTGCCCTGACCTTGTCTTCCTTCCATCTTGTTACTTGATTTTTTGACCCAAAATCAACAGTAATAAGTTCCTCTTTCATTCTTTTCAGCTCTAGCACCTTGTCTGGAAGATTTTTCATGTATTTTGACCAGACAGGTGGAGTATGTTTAACCTTGTCCTTATTCATCTTTTCAATCCTTTCTAACTCCTCTTTGAGTTCACCCACTGTCCAATCTTTATATTGACCTTTGTCACCTTTGTACCTTTTGAAGACCATGATATGCTCAATATAATGTTTCTTCATGGTTTCATCATCTCTTTCTGAAAGCTTTTGACACAATTTTTTTGCAAACTCCTCCAATTTTCTGACTTGTGTGAACAGGAATTGATCGTACCTTTGAATTTCTTTATCAGATTTTCCTTGTGACTCTCTTTTAGAGATATTATCTGCTTGTTGAACTTTGACTTTCAGGTATTCTTCAATATTATTAGGCCTTGAATATCCTTAGACAGATGGTAGGTTTCTTTTAGCAGGGTCATCTTCAAAATAAAAAGATATAATTTCTTCTCTGACTGCTATAAGTTCCAGAGGATATTGGACAGCTGCTGAAACAATGGCAGTGTTTGTGTTAAAAGCCTGTGCAGAAGAAAATGGAACAGCGTATGGAATTATAGCAAGTGATGATGGTTGTGAAGATGGTGGTGGTGGAGAATCATCATCTTTTAAAATCATCCTTCTCCTTTTTGGTTTACGAGAGGCTGATGGTGTTTTGGTTGGTTCAGTGCTGGTGGTGATTTGAGTGGTGGTTATTGTAGTGGAAGATGGTTGACAAACAGCTGTTGAAACAACTGGTGTTTCAACCACTGTTGACACTACAACTGATGATGTGTCATCAGCTGTCTTCTGATTTTTAGCAGGAGATGATGGTGGTGATGAAGTTGTTTTTGGTGGTGAGGTGGTTTTTGGTGGTGATGGTATTTTTGGTGGGGTAGTGGTTGAAGTGGGAGCAATGATTGTAGTTGAAGTGGTGATTTTTGGGTTAACAACTGTTGAAACCATTGAAGTACCAACAGTTGATACAACAGTTGTTGGTTTGGGAGAGGCTGGTGGTGTTTTGGTTGGTTCAGTGGTGGTGATGATTTGAGTGGTGGTTATTGTAGTGGAAGGTGGTTCACAAACAGCTGTTGAAACAACTGGTGTTTCAACCACTGTTGTCACTACAACTGATGATGTGTCATCAGCTGTCTTCTGATTTTTAGCAGGACGTGATGGTGGTGATGAAGGTGTTTTTGATGGTGAGGTGGTTTTTGGTGGTGATGGTATTTTTGGTGGGGCAGCGGTTGAAGTGGGAGCAATGATTCTAGATGAAGTGGTGGTTGTTGGGGTAACAACTGTTGAAACCACTGAAGTACCAACAGTTGTTGATACAGCAGGTGAAACAACAACTGTTGATTTGGGAGATTGACTAACAGGGGTTGAAACAACAGGTGTTTCATCTACTGTTATCATTACAGCTAATGATGTGTCAGCAGATGTCTTCTGCTCTTGAGCAGATGGCTTTTGAGGTGGTGTTGATTTTGGTGTGATAGTTGGTTGAATGGTGATGATGGAAGTGATAGGTGACTGACTAACATCTGTTGTCTTCTGCTTTTTGGCAGGAGATGAAGGTGGTGTTGATGATGATTTAGGTGGTGGTGGTGGTAAGGCAATGGTTGTGGGGTGTGATGAAGTGGTTGCAGGTGTTTGCCTAACAGCTATTGAAACCACTGAAGTATCAGCAGGTGTGAAAACAGCTGTTTGCATGGAAGATTGATGTTTGCAGCTTTTGGAAGGTGTTTCCCTCACTTTTCTAATGGGATTCTTTCTTTTTGGCTCAGGATTTTTATCATCCTTTGGCTCAGAAATACCCTGCTCATTCAGCTCCATAAAAGCTCTTTTCTCCTCATTCCACCTGGATTTATCCTTAGCCTCTCTATCCCTTTTTACACTTGCTATTGCTTCAGCAAGTGCATTTGTGGTAACATCAATCTTTTTACTACCATCTGGCAAGGGAATGTCTTTAATCATGCTATGTTTTTGTGGTTCAACATAAAAACCATCTTCAATTCCCTTCTTTTTCCACTGCTTGATTTTGCTCCCCCTTTTTGGCATTATCTGGAGGGGGGTTATCAATAAAGAGAACAGTAGGAGGAGCAGCGCCAGTGGTGTTTAGAATGTGGGCCTTTATAGCCTTGATATCAGCTTGAGTATCTTTGAACCTTGACTCCATGTGATTTCTGATTTGTTGGATGTGGAGTTCATGTTGTAAATCAGCATACTCTCTTTGCTTGTGGAGCAGTGGTTGAAACAGCTCCCAAAGAGCATCAGAGGATGGGGTAGTGGAAGCAGATGGAACATGTGATGCAGCAGTGGGTATGGACTTTTGTGAATTTAACAACTGTTGCAGCATTGTTTTGATGTCTGTAACAGCTGAGTCAATTCTGTCTACCCTCTCCGTCAATTCTTGATATTTCAAACCATCACCCAAGTTAATGGGATCATCTGATTTCCCACCTGCAGTGGTTGTATCAATGTTTGATTTAGGGAACGAATTCCAAAAGTCATCCATTGATGCCCCTTGTTCTTGGTACTGGGGTCTTCTTCCTTCAACACTTGATACCCTTTTGATGGTACCGGTGGTCATAACAAACTCACTGGTGGATATCAGAGGTGCTATGGAAGGAATTGCCTTCAAGGGAGTCTGATTGATGAAACAACTGGCCAAATGTAGATCTGTTGATCCAACATTTGTAGTTGCTGCTCCACTTGAACTACTGACTGGAATTTCAGGTAATTCCAGCAGTGTAGCCTCCTCATTTGTTGTTGGTGGGTTAACAGTGATAGAAACACCAGACTCAGTCACTTGTTGATGTATATTCTCGTTGACAGGTGATTGAGAAGAACAACTTTGTGTCTGGGCAATATCAACTGCTTCCAACAAAGGTTTTATTGATGGTGGAATTTGTGAGGTAAGGATAGGGGTGGAAAGAGAATTTGCCCCGGGAAGTGAGCTTTGGATGATGGAATCAAGTGATCCCAGAGCATCATAATTTAGTGTCCCTGTGTTTACAACCTGATCTTTTTGTGAAGATGCAGGAGGAGTTTGAGGCAAGGATGAAGATCTTTCTTCCATCTGCTGTGAGGAAGTAGCAGCAGTGGTTGTTGATGACATTTGTTTTGTCACTGGCAGTGGCTCTGGGATCTCATCTTCCAGAGTTGCCTTTTTAGTGGGTTTGGGGGGATTTTTGGATGATTTCTTTTTGGGCTTTTTGGTAATGATAGGTGTGGGTTTCATAGCAGTGGTTGTGCTACTATGATCACCTGGAGCAGTGGGCTCAGCAGCAGATACCTGAGGAGCAGTGGTAGCTGCTAAAGTCTGCTCAGGAACCTCTACTTGTCTTTTGGAAGATTTCAACATTCTTGTGAATGTTTCTGCAGTTAAACTGTTTATTTGAAAAGGAACCCCCTGTGTAAGCACATGGGCATTATCTTTTGAAAACTTTTTCTCAAAATAATAACTCAAAAACCTTGGAAATAGTAAGAAAGCCTTTTTATCAACATTTTTGACCAAGTAATTAAAGATTTCCTGGGAGTAATTAAAATTTTCTCCTTGCAGGATAGCATAACCCAGATATTGAATCTTCAAGGGGATTTCAATGAAAGCTGTGGTTTTGTTGGATACACACATAAGGAGGGTATGAAATAAAAACCTTGTAGCAGATGGAAAACTGCCTTTTTGTAAAGTATCTTTTTGCATTTCTTCTTCATACCCTCTTTCAAGGAAATCCCTTTGGTACTCCGTTTTAGGAAAAGAACTTTTACCTTCCAAATCATTGAGTTCAAAAACTTCAGAAATCGATTGAGGTGTGATGGAGAACTTTACAGCCTTGATTGAAGAATTTATGGCTACAACCTTTTTGTTCACCTTTTCTAGGGTTGCATTTTTCCAAAACTCCCTTTGTGTAGCCAAGTAAACGGTTGCATCACAAGTTAACAAAGTTTTGTACTTTGTGGATGAAAGTGTGTCGATGATGGAATCAAAGATTCTGGTTTCACTGGGTTTTTCAAAGATACCCAAGTAATTGTGTGAAAATTTAAACGTAATCTCAATTTTGGGTGAATCCTTTTGTGTGGTTTTATTGGATTTTTTCACCATGATTGAATCGGGGATGAAGAAGATGAAATGAAGGCGAAGAGGATTGTGTGAAAGTTTTGAGAACAACTGTTTTAGAAGGGAATTTTGAAGTACAGTAAAAACCCTGTTTGGGGTTTTTGATCAGGGTTTTATAGTCAGGAAAAAAAATATATATATATACATACTCATTAATAAAATAAACTACCATGTTGAACTAAAACAATGTTATCTTACAATTATAAAAGAATTATTACATACATCTCCAGTTTCATCAGATATCTTACTCAACTTTTGAAAATGATCATCCACAAAAATGTCGTCAGCCACAACATGGAAAAAAAACAACTGTTAATCACTGTTGTCATAGTATATTTTAAAATGATTTTTAAAAATAAACAACATGATAAAATATTTTACAAGAATTATTACGCACGTTTCCAACTTCATCACATATCCTGCTCAACGTTTGAAAATGATAATCCACAAAAATGTTGTCAGCCACCACCTGGAAAAGAAAAAAAAACAACTGTCAACCACTGTTGTCATAGTATATTACAAAAAAAAAAAAAAAAAACCGTCACAAAAAACACAATTGCTGTAAATAACACAATGATTCTAAGTAACACACAATATCATAAATAATAACAGAAACTTCATCATAAACTTGCTTCTAAATGTACATTCTCATTAGAGCAATAAGAAAATTCATGCAAATGACCATCCACACACTCGTCAGCTACAACCTGACAAAAAAAGCATGTCAATGATTTTTTTATTATAATAACACAAAGGATTACTACAAACACAAAACGATTGTAAAAAACACAATGCTATCTAAATCACAATACTTGACAAAACAAAATGATATTACATTTCCAACTATATTAGAAGACTTCATATCTGCTGGCTGCTTCATTTCCACAACGCTGTCCAACCCAGAAAACTGAAAAACTAAGCATCATTATTCAAATGAACAAACATGGTTAAATAAACACAATAGCATATATTCAAATGAACAAACTTGGTACACTTTGTGGATGAAAGTTTGTCGATGATGGAATCAAAGATTCTGGTTTCACTGGGTTTTTCAAAGATACCCAAGTAATTGTGTGTAAATTTAAATGGAATCTCAATTTTGGGTGAATCCTTTTGTATGGTTTTACTGGATTTTTTCACCATGATTGAATCGGGGAATTTTGAATTACATTAAAAACCCTGTTTGGGATTTTTGATCAGGGTTTTATAGACAGGAAAGGTAAATGCTGACATGGCAGCGGTTACAAAGATCTGATAGTCGAAACACTGTCCACGTGACAACCTCTGATGGAAATGAAGGACAAGTATTTTATGAAAACCACTGATATAAAAAGACCAGTGGCTATAATGGTGACAAATGAAAGCAGTGAGTGATTTTTACTATCAGTGGATAGCATATCAGTGGATAAAAACACTGATTTTGAATAACAGTGCTTATCAAAGAAAAGAGGAAACAGACTTTCAAGAAACAAAACAAAACATTCCATTAAAATAAAAAATACATAATAATTGAATACAAACCACTTCACTATAACAACTATCACTAAACTTAACAAAACTACTTATAAGGAAACTAAAAACCTACGCTTCAACTCCATTGACTCATTAACTTGTCTATATATCTCTAACATCTGTGCCATTAACTGAACATATTTATTCCCACTCTCACCATTATTCAACAGTGCCAGGTCACGAACAGCAGTTGGAGGCAATAAACGCAACGTCTCAGTTACATCATCACGAGAGCCAACTCCAGTCTTCAAAGATTGAAAACATTTCCTCAGATCTTTAGAAAACTCTAACTCAGCTTCCAAATCTTCCAACACTGCTTTATAAAACAGTTCCTTCAAATCTTCTCCTTGGTTACTTGATGAAGCCATTGAAAAAAGTTAACTTTTTAATTAGAAATCTGTAAAACTTAAATAACTTGAGATACGATATACATGAAATGTCTGCATATATATATATATAAAAGGCTTAAGGACACTAACGCGGAACCATTAATGGCATCAATGGTTACAAGATGTAAAAATTGGTCCGGCAAACGATACAATCATACAAAAAACTGAAGAGACACACGTTTACATACATTTACTACTATAAACACACAAACCATTAATTAAACACCGGAAACTTAAACTGGTACACGGCTAACTATGCATCAATCAACGAAAATATTAATTACCATTAAATTATAACGAAAATATTACAAACAAAGAAAAACATGCATGTTTAAGAGAAAAGAAAATACACACATAAAAAAACTCCAACTCAACAGAGTATCATTACCAAAATATAATAACCATCATCATACATAAAAAAACAACATAACTAATCTTCGCCAAAACTGTCGATTTCAATCACCTCATCCCACTTCCAATTCTTCAGCGCCTTTACCCTTTGATTAATTCTTCTGAAATTACGAGGCTAGAGAATAATATATCAGTCATTCATCTAGAATATTAACTAAACACAACTAAACATAAAGATATGGAACCAACCATGTTGATCTCATGCTTTATAGAATTGTCGGGACATCCAACCAAAGCACCAAACTCCAAGTCAAAGCCTTTAGATTTGTTCTGAAATTTACAAAACAAAATATAAGCAAACATAATAAGATTCAGCATAAACATAACCATCTATCACTAACAAAATAATTTACATACTTTAACATAAACGATTTACCTTTGCACCTCCGATTGAAGACATAGTCAAGTCAGGAAGTACTCCAAACAATTCTTCAAACTGAAAAACAATATACTCATTAATAAAATAAACTACCATGTTGAACTAAAACAATGTTATCTTACAGTTATAAAAGAATTGTTACATACATCTCCAGTTTCATCAGATATCTTACTCAACTTTTGAAAATGATCATCCACAAAAATGTTGTCAGGCACAACCTGGAAAAAAAAAACAACTGTTAATCACTGTTGTCATAGTATATTACAAAGATAAACCAAAAAACACAGTATATGTAAAAAAACACAATGATTTTTAAAAATAAACAACATGATCAAATATTTTACAAGAATTATTACGCACGTTTCCAACTTCATCACATATCCTGCTCAACGTTTGAAAATGATAATCCACAAAAATGTTGTCAGCCACCACCTGGAAAAGAAAAAAAAACAACTGTCAACCACTGTTGTCATAGTATATTACAAAAAAAAAAAAAAAAAAACCGTCACAAAAAACACAATTGCTGTAAATAACACAATGATTCTAAGTAACACACAATATCGTAAATAATAACAGAAACTTCATCATAAACTTGCTTTTAAATGTACATTCTCATTAGAGCAATAAGAAAATTCATGCAAATGACCATCCACACACTCGTCAGCTACAACCTGACAAAAAAAGCATGTCAATAATTTTTTACTATAATAACACAAAGGATTCCTACAAACACAAAACGATTGTAAAAAACACAATGCTATCTAAATCACAATACTTGACAAAACAAAATGATATTACATTTCCAACTATATTAGAAGACTTCATATCTGCTGGCTGCTTCATTTCCACAACGCTGTCCAACCCAGCAAACTGAAAAACTAAGCATCATTATTCAAATGAACAAACGTGATTAAATAAACACAATACCATATAAATTAACAACTTACATTTTTCCCCATAATTGAATCCTCATCATATACAGCATACAGCATTATCCATCGATCATAACTGAAGCAAAACAAACAAACTAAATAAGAAACTATTATCGAAATATAACAAACATCATAAACACATAAAATATGTAACCACCTTACAGTGATATGCTTTATTGAAAATGATGTAATGCAACGCATGCACGGACATATATATACATCTTGTATGCTAACTACCACGTAGAAGTTATTCAAGATGAACCGACAAGGTTGAGGGAGCGTACCCACGAAGCGAGAAACATGCAGAAAACACAGCAAAATTTAACTGGCGTTGAAAAAACAAACTGCCAAATTTTTTGGGTTTGAACGGATGAGATTGAATCTTGAAGGTAACCACCTGAATTATTACGGTCAGGATCTACTTGAACGTGGTTTTGACTGACGGTTGTTTCGCGGCGAACAATTTATTAATAATTAGCTCGGTTCGACTCGACTCGTTTACACTAAGGCTCGTTAAGGCTCGACGAACCTAACGAGCTTCACATGTGAGGCTTGAGCTCAAGCTCGATAAACAAACGAGCTTTATTTTAGATTCAAGCTCGGCTCAGGCTCATTAAGGCTCGGCTCGTTTCAAGATTTTTCTCGAGCCGATCTCGAGTAGCTTGCGAGCTGCTCGGCTCGTTTGCACCCCTAATCGCAATGCTTGTTAAGGTAACCTAGAGAGGACACGTCATCTCTATAAAAAAATAAAAAGAAAATATTTCACCTTACAGAGAGGACATGTCATCTCTATAAGATTACCTATCTTAAAAAGCACAAAATCCATATAGAGACGACATGTTGTTGCTATAGGTTTTTTTTTTCAAATAAAAGAAAAACTTTCTTAAACCCTATAGAGACAATATGTCCTCTCTATATGTTTATCCATAAAAAATATAAGAAAATTAAAATGGCTTATAGAGACGATATGTTGTCTCTTCAATTGTATTTTTTAATTATTTATTAATTTAGAATAAAAAACAAATCAAAGTTATTTTCCCTATCATCCCTATATATTAGATTATTTCTTTTCAATTTTTTTGTCGGATGGTGGGAAGTTTTGCCGCCTAAATGAAAATTCATTTTGACCGGTCAAAATTTTTAGAAACGGCATGTCGTCTCTATAAATTGAGATTTTTTTAATTTTCAATATTTATTGATTATTAACAAAAGATAATAAAAAATGATTTAAAATTATAGAGATGACATGTCCTCTCTATAAGTTTAAACATTTTTCAGGGTTTCTAATTCATTAAACTTGAGAATATAAAAAATACAAAATAATATTTTCACCCTATAGAGAATAAAAAAAATACGCCTAAGCATACGTACACAATTAAATATTCATGCATGCATACGCACACACACGCACGCGTACACATACACATATATACACACACTACACAAAGACGTACATATACACACACATAGTCGTACCCTCATATGTACACAATTACATTTACTGCACGTATACATCGCATATGTACACATACACATACATACATACATACATACATACATACACTATTAAACGTACATACGTCACACATCGACATAGAGACACATACACATACATACGCACACACACATACACATACACAACAACACATATACATATACATATACACATACATCACATATGTACACATAGACATTGATACACACATGCGTAAATAGTTACATATACATCGTACACTATGTCACACCCCAACCGATGGCGGAAACATCGGGGCATGACACTGAGCGAAACAGATTATCCAGAAGTTTCCATAACAATTATCATTACCAATCAATTTAAAGTAACATGTCCCATACCATGTCTCAAAAGGTAAACAAATTATTACAGAGAAAATCTAGGTAAATAGTTCTATTCCGACAACTCAGATTTAAATTGAGCAATTGTTTATCTGCTTCTAGAGACCCTTAACTAAATTTGTACAGACAACTATTTGTTGGCCTCTAGAGCCTTATTCTAGCTTCGGTTTCCTACCAGATGTGCATCCTAAGCACCTGTCACATACGTTAAAATAAGTCAATACATATAATGTAAAGGTGAGCATACAGGTTTGATAATAGCATATAAAGTTCGAATTCGTTTACGCATAAACAGCACGTACACATAGAGAAATGAAGCACGTTAGTTATCGACATAGATCCATCGATACCAATGACTGCGGGTTGACTGCCTGAGGTAGTTCGCAATACATGATTACCACCGTAATTCATGCAAGTAATTGTCCTTAACAACCCCTGCGAATAGGTGATGAGTCCAAACTATAGTACTATCGTTGCTAAGGCAGGTAGACAGCATTCCATGTGTAAACATAACAAACAAGCATTCATAAGCCACGTATAACATGCATTAACGGTTAGCGTTCAAATAGTATTGAGTAGTGTGATGATTGTGTTTTGAATATTCGTAACGTATGTAACACCCAAAAGTGCTTAAAGCAAAAAGGGGCTGAGTATACTCACATCGGTTGATGGATTGAAGGGAGCGCTTAGCGAGTAATGTTAGCCTGAATAGTTTATTAGCATAACGATAGGTGGCACGTAAAACGATGCAAAGTATCAGTGGCTCGGACAGCATTTCGGTCGGATGGTAATCCGATCGGACGGCTTGTTCGTGCGGATGACAATCCGTTCGGGTGGTCATCCGGTCGGACAGCTTATCCGGTCGGATGACTATTCAAGTGGATTGTCTCTTACTATGAGAAGGATGTGTTTGTGTATGATGGCTTGACCTTTGAAGTTTTCGTTGTAGCATTTTGAAAACATTGAAGTATCTCTATCCTTCAAGTCGGTCGATCGGACGGTCAGTCGTGCGGATGACAATCCGTTCGGATGGTCATTCGGTCGGACGGTAGTCTGGTCGGACAGCAACCTTAGTGATAAGGTTACTTATGGGAACAAATTCACAGCATAACTGTCACGTGGTCGGATGTCCATTCGACCGGGCGGCAACCCTGTTAATGAACATGTTGAAAATTGTTTAAGTCATTAAAGTCCTAGTATCTCATGTTCCGAAGAGTAATCCGGTCGGATGGTAGTCCGATCGGATGACAATTCGTTCAATACTCAAACTTAGATAAAGTTGATTAAGTGTGGGACCCAAGGTGTGATCCGTTCGGATGGCAATCCGTTCGGGTGGTTTATCCGCTCGGACAGTAGTCCGGTCGGATAGCACTCCATCTGGTTGCTCCGTCCGTCTTACACATGGTCGTTTTGTTTGTTTGTAGTTTTATCGAGAAGTTTTGACATTGTGTTAACCAACAGAACCCCATCTTGTCCCAAGTGACCTGATCGACCAGGAATCACCCTAGTTCGGCCAGTTAACCGGTTCAAGACGGTTGTTCTTGTTTAACCCGAAATCGGTGGTCTCGTGAGGAGAATCCAGATCATGGACTAGCACAACCCTAAGAATGAGTAGGAGACTAGAACAAGGTCCGATTATACCGGTTTTGAATGCATTGAGTGTAAAAGAGTTGAAAGAAAGTTAAAATCCATCTTTCAATCCTTTTTCACCATGAATGTGTTTAGATCTATGAAAGATCTTTGTGTATTCGTGTGGAAATCAGTTAGATCTAAGTTGTTCTTGGTGGATTGAAGTCAAAACATGTAGTTCTTCAAGAACTCATGATGGCGTCATCCTAGAACACCTCAAATCTAGTGATTTCACGATCAAAAGTTAAGATTCAAAAGATAGAAAGGTGTAGGAGTTCGTGTAGATCAAGAAAGTACAAGATTTAGGGTGAGATCTTACCGGAATCGAGAGAAATTGAGGAAAAGGTGAGGAAAGCGTGCTGTTCGGACGTGAGTTTCCAAAAGTAGAAATTTTGAGAGTGACATGGGTATTTATAGGATTCCAAAAGGGGAAAGTGTGGGTCGGTCGGATGGCATCCCGTCCGGATGACCATCCGGTCGGATGTCATCTCGGTCGAATGGCATATTGGCACCATGACCAAGTGGCAGCCCGGTCGGATGGCTATCCGGCCGGATGACACTTGGTTTGTGTGTTCGACGCGACGATTTTTGCTGATTCGATTTCGATTGCCAGCGATGCGAATGCGATAGATTTTCCTAATCAAATTACTTTTAATCCCAACCACTCATATCTCTCACTGTCCCTTCTCCACTAATTATCATAGTTCGATTATGATTTGAGTTTGATGTCGATTGAGTTCGATTGCATTTCGAGTTTCGATTCGAGTTCGATTGATTTCCACACATAACATAAATTAAACATGCACAAATAACACATAAGGCACACACATACGTATAACAATAACTAAAAGGCGTAGTTCGAGTTGCGATTCGATTCGATTGATTAGCATAGTTTGATTATCGTTTAGTTAGCTTTATCGCATTGTTACTTCCTATAGTTCACAGTCGTAGGTCGATTGAATAGTGATTAACATACGTCGATTTATTGTAATTATAGACACTTACTCCACATAATAGCTAAAATAAAGGAAATCTATTATTAGTCGGTTGCGCGAAATCGGTCGTTGACTTTGACCTTGACTTTGACTTCTCGAAAACACGGGGTGTTACAGCCTCCCCTAGTTTAGGGAATTTCGTCCTGAAATTAGGCTGAAAGTTGTACAACACCGTGAATCACTTTTCGCTCTCTAGACTTTCTCCTTTAATAAATGCGGGTACTTCGCCTTCATGTCGCTTTCGAGTTCCCAAGTAAACTCCGCGCCTCGTTTGCCTTCCCATCGAACTTTCATGATAGGAATGCGTGAGCGTCTGAGCTGCTTGGTTTGGCGATCCATGATTTCAACAGACCTTTCCACGAAGTGTAGTGTTTCGTTCACTTGCAGATCTTCTAGCGGAACATGTAAATCGTGGTCGGCCAGGCACTTTCGGAGTTTTGACACATGGAAAGTCGGATGGACGTTAATAAGTTCCTCCGGTAGTTCGAGTCTGTAGGCGACTTTTCCGATCCTTTCTAGAATCTTAAAAGGTCCAACATATCGAGGCGCGAGCTTTCCTTTCTTGCCGAATCGGACCACACCCTTCCAAGGTGATACCTTTAGGAGTACGTAGTCACCAACGTCAAATTCAAGGGTGTAACACCCTTATTATTATTTAAAGGTTTTCGTATTATTTACGAAAACAAACGAGTAATTATGATTTCAAATACATTGAAAATACGGGTTCATTAAACTTTATTTACAGAATTAAAAACTATACAACAAATTATGGGTGAGTTCGTCATTTTACATAACAACGATACAAAGTGCGGAAGCTTATTTCTTGATCGTGTTCAGTTCTTCGTTGTGCTTGATCGTCCTCCGGTGCTAAAATTATACCTGAAACTCATAAAACATGAGTTGGATTAGTCATACGTAACTTAAAACGTATTTAAACGAGTCCGGGAAGCGAAACTGATTAAAATTAAATTTTTTCGCCAAAACAGGGTTTTTCGCGCCACGCGAAGGAACCCAGTTGCTCCCTCGCGCCACACGAGGGAGACCGTTTTCCAGCAGGTCTGCAGCTCAGTTCAGCTATGCCAGTTTTTACGGAAACGACCATAACTTCTTCGTTATTGATCCGTTTTACCCGATTCTTTTTCCTACGCGTCCGTAATTTAATCCTCCATCTTATGGAGTTAAAACCCAACATCCAACAAAATAAATTTTGAGACATCTAAGCCTTCGACTCATCACATTTTTACCGAATTTTAACCCGTTTATGCATTTTATCAAACAAACATGATTGTTTGATCCCAATTTCACATGAACCTTATAATTTCAATGTTGTCTATCATATTAGGTTCAATTCACAAGTTTATGTACAATCTTAAACTCGTTTATACTTAAATGATTAATTTGACCCGTTAAGGGTATTTAAGCACTTTCCCGCATACATCATACTCGTCTATTTCTAGCATCTTATTTCCACAATATTTATCAAATAATCTTCCTCCACAACTATATGTGTGGTGAATTTAATGTAATGTTCTATGTAATCCTAGTTTTATTTCCTCGGATTGTTATTCTACGGTAAGACCCATATAGAGTCGTTTAACCAAAGTCCTACATCTTTCTCCTTCTTGTACCTATTGTAAGCATTTAATTAAGCATAAAACTCATTTCCAAACTACCATTAAAGGCCATTTGTTCAATTTAGCTTACAAGGGCGTAATGGTCCATTTTACCTTTCATTTATGATGAAGGACCTTCACTACTTATTTGCCCAAATTTGTACGTTAGCTATAATCATATTTATACGTACCTGGCTCGGGACAACAAATAGACCCGGTTTTGTACCTTGCTTTAATTGTCACTCAATCTATGGCGATGCATTTATCCGATTCGCCAATTGATCCTGTTAACATAACACTTGACCACCGCATTAGTCGGTATTGTCAAATGGTGTTATCACCACCATTTGACCCATTCGGACTATATACCCAACGTTATCTATTTAATCAAAAATATCGTTTTTGATTTCCAATTCATACATCCATCCCATCCCGGATTTTATTTCCATACCATTTTTCTTTTACACTCTTTTCTTACAAGTTCAACCCATTTCGGCTTATGCCATGAGTATCCTTTTAACCTTGATTTACATTAGTCGACATTTGACAAATTTCCGTATTTCCAATATTATCGTTTTCACGTTTACAATGTATCGAATAAATGAGTATTCTACATAAGTGTGTAAATTACACTTACCTCGCATTCACACCACGCTTTTCTTTCCGTACTTACTCCGTTTGACCCGCTCCCTCCTCCAAGCTTTCACCTAGCTTGTTACGCGTCAAACTATTGTCAATCATTTACAAGGCGGTTAAATTAGTCATTAACAATCACGACCATTCCATCTCACTTATTTTCTATGTCTAATTATCATTCATCACATCGTAGGTCAGTTTGAGTTTTTAGAAGTCAAATGCCCATTAGTATACTAATTGCATATTCGAGTTCATCAACTAGTCTTAGCGTTCTTTAATTACCCGGTAGGCATTATCTTTAGACCACCGTTTTAACCAAAGTTCTAACCACGTTTATCACATTTTAATCACTTTAGTTAGTTCAAGCGATTATCAAGACTAATTTATTCATTCATTTCACAAGAACTACGGGTTCTCATCTTTAAGTGAGACCCGTTCATCATATCACTAGCATTCATCATGACATCTTATATAATCAAGTTCTTCATATGAACTAGTAGGTACCCAAATTCACTTAGGCATTACCTTTTTATAGTTTTCACATCACGCCCTATGTAAGTAATGCCTCTATTTGCTTCTCTTGGAAACAAAATCCCGAATACATTTTCTATTCGGGTTTTTCCAAGTTTTTAATCTACATATGCAACTTTAAATTTCTACTTATTTGTTGCATATTACTATTTGTGCAATTATATTTAAAATGTGCACCTGGTAATGCTTGCCCCGACGGGCGTTTCTTGCCTTTAACTTTGTTCGCGGTCGTTACGCGATTTAGTCCTTGGTGAGCATGCTCCTCTTGTCATACTTCGGATCGTTCTTCATCATATCCACAATTCATTTGACTCTCTCCGTCTTCAAACGTGAGTGTCCTTCAATTAAAACATTCACAAAAGTTAGTAACGTCAACTTCAATAATCGCCCGTATTATAATACAAGGCTTTTCTACTATACGTATCAACGCGTGTAATTTCGTTGACTATATCTATTCTATATCGATTTATTGGTGTAACGTGTATTACACGATAACCATATGTGTTGTTCTCAACACTTTAATTATATTAAACCATTGATATACATGTACTTACCGGATTTGCGATCAAGCCTCGAACCGAACACATTTGTCAACAACCTTGAGCTCTGATTACCAACTTGTAACACCCTTTTATTATTTAAAGGTTTTCGTATAATTTACGAAAACAAACGAGTAATTATGATTTCAAATACATTGAAAATACGGGTTCATTAAACTTTATTTACAGAATTAAAAACTATACAACAAATTATGGGTGAGTTCGTCATTTTACATAACAACGATACAATGTGCAGAAGCTTATTTCTTGATCGTGTTCAGTTCTTCGTTGTGCTTGATCATCCTCCGGTGCTAAAATTATACCTGAAACTCATAAAACATGAGTTGGATTAGTCATACGTAACTTAAAATGTATTTAAACGAGTCCGGGAAGCGAAACTGATTAAAATAATTTTTTTTCGCCAAAACAGGGTTTTTCGCGCCACGCGAAGGAACCCAGTTGCTCCCTCGCGCCACGCGAGGGAGACCGTTTTCCAGCAGGTCTGCAGCTCAGTTCAGCTATGCCAGTTTTTACGGAAACTGTGACAACTCGGATTTCCAAGACTCTTTTGCGGGTACCGTTTCTACTTGTAATCCGGTAAACGTCGTGACTAAGTTTTCTTGTTAAAATTTAATGAGAGTGTTTGATGGAATGGATTGTTTTGCATATTATTAAACGACACACTATGTTGGGTCGCACATCCTCACACCGGTTGCGCCCCTCCCTTATTGCGTGGGTTCTTTAAGCCCAATTCCTCTCTCGAACTCTAACTGAGCCCAACCCACTCCCTTTGTAAGTGCATGAGTAGTTATGTCTTCATATGATCCGTTTTGCAACAACATTGGAAAAACCCTAAAACTCCTTCCAAACACACACCGGGCGACGACAATCTTTTCCAAACCCTTCGAAGCCTTCTCTTCTTATGAAGCCCAAGTATTTTCTGCACATCTCCAGGTTAGTTGTTGTAGCATGGAAACATGTACGTGTGATTGTGTTTATGATAGGTTGATGTGTTATATGTACTGTAGTCTTCGTTAATATAAAACTCGATAGCCGGTATGCTTGGATGCGTTAAAACAAAGATATTATGATCGTATGAAATTGGTAAAAATCCTGTGTCAATCGGCTGTTTTGACTTGAATAGTTAATAAGTGTTTTAGGTGATTGATTGTGATATCACAATACAGTTAAGAATGTATGTGTGTTTGATACCGATATGTGTGCATGAAATCCAATATATGATTCATAATTAATGTTGAGATAACAGTAGCTTTAATGGTCCAATAGAATGGAAGGCATATGGCCTAATAAAGCTGATGATCTTGAATAAAAATAGTGGCGGCCATGTGTTGATCTAATCAAACAATATATATATATTAATAATAAGTAAGAGTATGATGTGTGTTAAATGATTTGATAATGATCACTTCATGTTGTCTGCCATTATGTTTCAAGTTTGCATGTGTATTGTCAAGAAGCATGTGATTGTTGTTATGGGTGCAAATTGTTAATTAAAGTGGATATAGTCTATTAAGTGTTCCCATTAATCGATGACCTAATGATTGGATGTAGAATGTTATGATTTGCCATGCTTTTGAATCAGATGTGATGACCATGTAAATTAATGGTTCATGATAGATTACATTTGATGATTTAAAATTGATATGATATATGCATTCATGATTAATCTGAGAATCGATTAGAACAAATCGGTTCCCAGCTGGGCCGGAGCAAATTGAACAACATGACTGGATTTGGGCCAGCCATGTTGGGCCGGGTGAGACTACCAAGGCATGGCCGCATATAGCATAAATTGGACTGGACAATGAATGTTTCGTATGTCAATTATGTTGTGATACCTACACTTTTTATCCTTGGACCATACGTGTTTAATAGCTAGTTGAAGAGTGTATTAATAGATTATGTATGTATGTAAATGACATGTCTAAGTGGTTGCATGTTAAGCATTCGGTTAGTGCCTTAGATGGATGAATAAATTGTCGTGATGTGAATTACTTGTGTGCGCTATGTGAGCAATGCAAATACTTGATGTGAACCTTGAATACGTGAATTAGTTGTACGCCAGATGCATGTAAAACTAACTGTTATCGGTAATCCTTTTAGGACGTGTTTGTTCAACTGTTATTCAAGTAAACAATCTAACCGAGCAAAACCAAGGTGAGTTCACTACATTCGAGCATGCGTCCCAGTGGTTGGGGACAGTCAGTGGTCTGGGTAATAACGGGTATATTGGTTAATATTCTCACCTATCATTTTTGTAAGTCCCTTATTATGTTACCTGGAGGGTAACGGGTATTAGTTGGTAGCGCTACTTAGGTTTGGCACCCTCACACCGCTCCTAGATAGGACGGATGTGAACTAATGACCCAGTCGGGGCCCAGTACTAAATAGGAGTACGTGGGAAGGGCAGTCATGTATTTCAGGAGCCGTCTTGTTCGGAATTGAGATATTAACAATATTACTTGCATTTGTCAGTGAACTGTTTTACATACAACTGGTAACAAACGTTTTCAAAAACTGTGAACTCGCCAGCTTTGTCTGATACACTTGTTACATGCTCGCAGGTCGTTAGGTACTTGGGAACAGGAACTTGCTGGCTGGAGGGCGTGAGTGGTCATGGTTGCATTAATGGATTTATCTATCAAACATTTATTTACTATGGTTGTTTGGAAAATATTTACATTATGTTACGTTAACGCTTCCGCTGAACTTGATGGTTTTTGAATTACTTATGTTTGGATTTTATTACTATTAAATGATGAAACTTTATTTTAAGCTTATGGATTCAATGTAATTGGTGGCTCATTACTAGTGGTCACACGCCTAACAGGGACACTCCCTAGGTGGTAATTTGAGGGTGTGACAGAAACGGCCATAAGTTCTTCGTTATTGATCCGTTTTACCCGATTCTTTTTCCTACACGTCCGTAATTTAATCCTCCATCTTATGGAGTTAAAACCCAACATCCAACAAAATAAATTTTGAGACATCTAAGCCTTCGACTCATCACCTTTTTACCGAATTTTAACCCGTTTATGCATTTTATGAAACAAACATGATTGTTTGATCCCAATTTCACATGAACCTTATAATTTCAATGTTGTCTATCATATTAGGTTCAATTCACAAGTTTATGTACAATCTTAAACTCATTTATACTTAAATGATTATTTTGACCCGTTACGGGTATTTAAGCACTTTCCCGCATACATCATACTCGTCTATTTCTAGCATCTTATTTCCACAATATTTATCAAATAATCTTCCGCCACAACTATATGTGTGGTGAATTTAATGTAATGTTCTATGTAATCCGAGTTTTATTTCCTCGGATTGTTATTCTACGGTAAGACCCATATAGAGTCGTTTAACCAAAGTCCTACATCTTTCTCCTTCTTGCACCTATTGTAAGCATTTAATTAAGCATAAAACTCATTTCCAAACTACCGTTAAAGGCCATTTGTTCAATTTAGCTTACAAGGGCGTAAAGGTCCATTTTACCTTTCATTTATGATGAAGGACCTTCACTACTTATTTGCCCAAATTTGTACGTTAGCTATAATCATATTTATACGTACCTGGCTCGGGACAACAAATAGACCCGGTTTTGTACCTTGCTTTAATTGTCACTCAATCTATGGTGATGCATTTATCCGATTCGCCAATTGATCCTGTTAACATAAGACTTGACCACCGCATTAGTCGGTATTGTCAAATGGTGTTATCACCACCATTTGACCCATTCGGACTATATACCCAACGTTATCTATTTAATCAAAAATATCGTTTTTGATTTCCAATTCATACATCCATCCCATCCCGGATTTTATTTCCATACCATTTTTCTTTTACACTCTTTTCTTACAAGTTCAACCCATTTCGGCTTATGCCATGAGTATCCTTTTAACCTTGATTTACATTAGTCGACATTTGACAAATTTCCGTATTTCCAATATTATCGTTTTCACATTTACAATGTATCGAATAAATGAGTATTCTACATAAGTGTGTAAATTACACTTACCTCGCATTCACACCACGCTTTTCTTTCCGTACTTACTCCGTTTGACCCGCTCCCTCCTCCAAGCTTTCACCTAGCTTGTTACGCGTCAAACTATTGACAATCATTTACAAGGCGGTTAAATTAGTCATTAACAATCACGACCGTTCCACCTCACTTATTTTCTATGTCTAATTATCATTCATCACATCGTAGGTCAGTTTGACTTTTTAAAAGTCAAATGCCCATTAGTATACTAATTGCATATTCGAGTTCATCAACTAGTCTTAGCGTTCTTTAATTACCTGGTAGGCATTATCTTTAGACCACCGTTTTAACCAAAGTTCTAACCACGTTTATCACATTTTAATCACTTTAGTTAGTTCAAGCGATTATCAAGACTAAGTTATTCATTCATTTCACAAGAACTATGGGTTCTCATCTTTAAGTGAGACCCGTTCATCATATCACTAGCATTCATCATGACATCTTATATAATCAAGTTCTTCATATGAACTAGTAGGTACCCAAATTCACTTAGGCATTACATCGAACACCTTATGAGCATGAAATCTTACTACTTGAAATCAAGCTCAAGACTAACTATTTAACCAAGATTTAAACATCTTTTTACATGTTCATGACAAATCTTCATACCAAAAATTCTGGATTTGCTTCATAGAGCTCTAATACACTAAGTTAACAAGGATAATCCTAGTGTTTAACATAATTCTCCAAAACCCACTTGACACATAAGAGTATGATCATGAATTCACAATCATGAACATCAATTTAACAATAAATGACTAGGGTTTACTCCTAGACATAATATTACTTCAAGATTCATCCATGCATGACATAATCAAGCTCAATTTCAGTTTCTTACAAATAACCTAGAATTTGAGATGGATCAAAATATCACAATTTTACATACCTTATGATCCTTTCAACTAGGTGTTCATGAATTTGTGCTTGAAATTCGATTTAGACTTGATTAAAGGCTCCAATTTGTGAGTTTTGTGAGGATTTTAGGGTTTGAAGAAACCCAGGTCGCCCCCCTGCTTCTTTGTACGACCAGACATCCCCAAATGGGGTGTTTGGTTTTTGTTTTGATTAAAACTAGCAACATAAGTTTCAATTTTAACATCTTTGGCCCCTCCATTTTCCTTAGTTCATAATTTAAGTGTTTTAACCCACTCATAAGTCACTATCTAACTAGGTTAGAATTATTCCTAGTTAGCTTAGTAGGTTTGGGAAGTCGTAACCCGTTTTACTTTAAGTCCCGTTAAATCGGGCCTTTTATCTTCCTATTTTCTTGAAAGCTCTTGTTCACTTTAAATAAATATTAGGATTATTCAATTAATTCCTAATACTTGCCAGTTTACTTTTACCACTAACGGTACTTTCCCCGTCTTTAGTATTAACGGGGTTTAATTACCAAACCCGTTTTCGTGGTGTTACAAGTCTACCCCCCTTAAAGAGGTTTCGTCCTCGAAACCTTTTCTTACATAATTCATTGAGTTAAACTCAATGTATTCTATCCGAGAAATTACTTATACTTTTGAACCAATCGTTAGTATTACCCGAAAAGTATGGTAACATCTTTTTGGTTACTAATTGTCTACATATCTCATACGACATAGTGTAACTTCGAAATAACGTAATCACGTTATTTCCACTAGTTTAGTTAACTTAGCGATATCCATCGCTTTCATATACTATCGAATTCCTTATGAATCCGTTACTTCAACCCGTTTAAAGGTCTTTA
The DNA here is from genome assembly GCA_030545235.1 of Helianthus tuberosus. Classification (NCBI taxonomy): domain Eukaryota; kingdom Viridiplantae; phylum Streptophyta; class Magnoliopsida; order Asterales; family Asteraceae; genus Helianthus; species Helianthus tuberosus. The sequence goes on from CM060375.1 coordinate 181,329,623, forward strand.
GTGAAATCTTTCACTTTTAGCAACAATTTCTTTTGTTTTCAAAATTCATTTATTCGGTTCAGTTATACCGAATCCACCGCTTACAAGCAACCAAATTACTTAAATGACCTTAACCGGTCTCACTAACTAGACTTATTAGTCCAGTTACTTTTTACCGCTCGCTTGGTTATAATGTGATTCCACTTCACATTGCATTTTTTTGACCGTGATCGTGTCACATCATGTTTAATTTATATAAACCTTTCATTTTCAAAAAAAAAATCACTTTTCGAATATATCGTCTTGCGCCTATCAGTGTCAAGACTTGTATCTTTTATGCTTACTATTTAAATTCCTATTGGAATTTATATTTGTAGAAACGGTATTTCTTATCAAAACTGAAGTTTTAGTATAGCATCTTCTCCTTAACTTTTGTCAATTATCCATACCGGGATATTGACAGTCCAAAATTTATTCTTTTACAGTATTTGTTTCATGTGGGGATTCTCAATTTATTCCCTCGCTTTGTCTAATTAACCCGTAGGTTTTATCACTTTGCCTTATAGGCTATTTTATTAGACTTTCACCTCTTTAAGGCGAGGTCCTTATAATCTATTTCTTTCTAGTCGTGACCCGTGGGTCATTTTAGTCTCGTAGACCTTTCCATTGTTTATGACCCCAATGGTTAGGTTGTTCCCGTAGATCATTCCTTACTCATGTCATTCTTAAAATACATGTTTGGCGTCAAGGCATCCTGTTTTTATTTAAAAATCATTTATTTTCACTTTGGTATTTTCTTTGACCTTGACCGTAGTCTAAGGCTACATTCGTTTTCTTTCGAATTATCTTTCCGACTTCTTGACTTCTAACGTCAATTACACGTCGGTTTGCCCTACACTTACCGTTACCCGGTTCTTACTTGTACTTCTTTACGTCCCATTACCCGGGTTCTTTTATTTCAATGTTTTTAACGCCTATAACTCCTTTACATAGGTTTATTAATATTTCGCACTTTTATTTATCCGATTTGCGCTTACTTACTTTAGCAAGTGTCATGCTTTATTAAATTTGTTTGACTTGTTCGTGTGAACATTCATCACTTATAAATGCCAAACTTCAGTCTTTGTTTAACCCGTTCAGCTTTGAAATAGCTGAGCGTAGTTATTAACATTTCTATTTGCAAATTTTCATTGTCTTTTATTCATGACTCATATTCCGAGTCTTTTGACTTTCTATCTCGCGTTCCCGTCTCTTGGTTTACGCATTCTTTCCAAATCCTACCCATTCATCGGGTATCTTTACCGTAATCATTTTCAAGTAACCATTCTTATATGGTTTTAGACGTTATTTTAATTTATTTGGTCGTCTTAGCGAGATCCATCGCTTTTATTCACCCAAGTCCTTTATTCTTTATTCGATTCGTTTGACTTGTCCATGTGAATTTCATCACTTGTGACAGTCAAACTTTTATCCCTATGCCTTAGCATTCCTATTGGTCGGTCTGTATTTTCTTTTTACTTGACCCTTGTCCCTTCTCTCGGGCTCGTTATTCTTACGTAATACGCTTCCGTCATCCGACTTGCGTTTACGTTTACTATCAAACATCTTACTTATTTGATTCATTTGGGTACCATTTAAGTTAGTCCCATTCACCCCACCCTTATTACATCGGACATAAATGTGTCCGATATAAGAAGTTCATGGTATCATATGCAACTACTTACTTGGCCAGAGTAAGCGATTAACACATGACACGCATGACCTTTTTATAGTTTTCACATCACGCCCTATGTAAGTAATGCCTCTATTTGTTTCTCTTGGAAACAATATCCCGAATACATTTTCTATTCGGGTTTTTCCAAGTTTTTAATCTACATATGCAACTTGCAATTTCTACTTATTTGTTGCATATTACTATTTGTGCAATTATATTTAAAATGTGCACCTGGTAATGCTTGCCCCGACGGGCGTTTCTTGCCTTTAACTTTGTTCACGGACGTTACGCGATTTAGTCCTTGGTGAGCATGCTCCTCTTGTCATACTTCGGATCGTTCTTCATCATATCCACAATTCAATTGACTCTCGTCGTCTTCAAACGCGAGTGTCCTTCAATTAAAACATTCACAAAAGTTAGTAACGTCAACTTCAATAATCGCCCGTATTATAATACAAGGCTTTTCTACTATACATATCAACGCGTGTAATTTCGTTGACTATATCTATTCTATATCGATTTTATTGGTGTAACGTGTATTACACGATAACCATATGTGTTGTTCTCAACACTTTAATCATATTAAACCATTGATATACATGTACTTACCGGATTTGCGATCAAGCCTCGAACCGAACACATTTGTCAACAACCTTGAGCTCTGATTACCAACTTGTAACACCCTTATTATTATTTAAAGGTTTTCGTATAATTTACGAAAACAAACGAGTAATTATGATTTCAAATACATTGAAAATACGGGTTCATTAAACTTTATTTACAGAATTAAAAACTATACAACAAATTATGGGTGAGTTCGTCATTTTACATAACAACGATACAAAGTGCGGAAGCTTATTTCTTGATCGTGTTCAGTTCTTCGTTGTGCTTGATCGTCCTCTGGTGCTAAAATTATACCTGAAACTCATAAAACATGAGTTGGATTAGTCATACGTAACTTAAAACGTATTTAAACGAGTCCGGGAAGCGAAACTGATTAAAATAATTTTTTTTGCCAAAACAGGGTTTTTCTTTCCGTACTTACTCTGTTTGACCCGCTCCCTCCTCCAAGCTTTCACCTAGCTTGTTACGCGTCAAACTATTGTCAATCATTTACAAGGCGGTTAAATTAGTCATTAACAATCACGACCATTCCACCTCACTTATTTTCTATGTCTAATTATCATTCATCACATCGTAGGTCAGTTTGACTTTTTAAAAGTCAAATGCCCATTAGTATACTAATTGCATATTCGAGTTCATCAACTAGTCTTAGCGTTCTTTAATTACCCGGTAGGCATTATCTTTAGACCACCGTTTTAACCAAAGTTCTAACCACGTTTATCACATTTTAATCACTTTAGTTAGTTCAAGCGATTATCAAGACTAAGTTATTCATTCATTTCACAAGAACTATGGGTTCTCATCTTTAAGTGAGACCCGTTCATCATATCACTAGCATTCATCATGACATCTTATATAATCAAGTTCTTGATATGAACTAGTAGGTACCCAAATTCACTTAGGCATTACATCGAACACCTTATGAGCATGAAATCTTACTACTAGAAATCAAGCTCAAGACTAACTATTTAACCAAGATTTAAACATCTTTTTACATGTTCATAACAAATCTTCATACCAAAAATTCTGGATTTGCTTCATAGAGCTCTAATACACTAAGTTAACAAGGATAATCCTAGTGTTTAACATAATTCTCCAAAACCCACTTGACACATAAGAGTATGATCATGAATTCACAATCATGAACATCAATTTAACAATAAATGACTAGAGTTTACTCCTATACATAATATTACTTCAAGATTCATCCATGCATGACATAATCAAGCTCAATTTCAGTTTCTTACAAATAACCTAGAATTTGAGATGGATCAAAATATCACAATTTTACATACCTTATGATCCTTTCAACTAGGTGTTCATGAATTTGTGCTTGAAATTCGATTTAGACTTGATTAGAGGCTCCAATTTGTGAGTTTTGTGAGGATTTTAGGGTTTGAAGAAACCTAGGTCGCCCCCCTGCTTCTTTGTACGACCAGACATCCCCAAATGGGGTGTTTGGTTTTTGTTTTGATTAAAACTAGCAACATAAGTTTCAATTTTAACATCTTTGGCCCCTCCATTTTCCTTAGTTCATAATTTAAGTGTTTTAACCCACTCATAAGTCACTATCTAACTAGGTTAGAATTATTCCTAGTTAGCTTAGTAGGTTTGGGAAGTCGTAACCCGTTTTACTTTAAGTCCCGTTAAATCGGGCCTTTTATCTTCCTATTTTCTTGAAAGCTCTTGTTCACTTTAAATAAATATTAGGATTATTCAATTAATTCCTAATACTTGCCAGTTTACTTTTACCACTAACGGTACTTTCCCCGTCTTTAGTATTAACGGGGTTTAATTACCAAACCCGTTTTCGGGGTGTTACAAGGGGCTTGCGTCGTCTATCGGCATAACTTTTCTGTCGATTCCGAGCTTTTACCAAGTTGTCTCAAATTTGGAAAATTCTGTCTGTCATTTCTTGTAATAGCTCAGGACCGGTTAATTGCGAATGGCCGATCTCGTGCCACACAATAGGTGATCGACATCTTCTTCCGTATAAAGCCTCGAATGGTGCCATTTAGATGCTGGTATGATAGCTGTTGTCATACGAGAATTCGACTAACGGCAGGTATTTATCCTAATTACCTCCGAAGTCTATGACACACGAACGGAGCATGTCTTTAAGAGTACGGATCGTTCTTTCAGTCTGACCGTCGGTTTGAGGGTGGAAAGCGGTACTTAGATTAAGATATGTACCGAGTGCCGTTTGAAACGTTTCCCACAGTCGTGAGGTAAACCGAGCATCACGATCAGAGATGATGTCGCGAGGCGTCCCATGATTACAAATGATCTCGTTGGTGTAGATTTGGGCTAATCGTTCTACCTTGTAGTCTTCTCATATTGGCAAAAAGTGAGCCGATTTAGTCAAACGGTCAACCACAACCCAAATGCTGTCATGACCTGATGACGTGTGCGGTAGCTTTTTTATGAAGTCCATAGCTATAATGTCCCACTTTCACATAGGGATCGGTGGTTGTTCGAGTAAGCCAGAGGGTCTTTGATGTTCAGCCTTGACTCTTGCACAGGTCAGGCATTTTCCAACATAGAGAGCAATATCCCTTTTCATGCCCGGCCACCAGTACTTAAGTGAAGGTCCTGGTACATTTTATCGGCACCGGGATGAATGGAATACCTGGATTTGTGGTCTTCGTCCATCAAAATCTGTCGTAAATCGGTCCGTTTAGGGATCCAAATTCGGTCCAGAAAGTGGAATATCCCATTCGACTTGTTCACCAGTTGAGCTCCATCGTGGTTGATTCTTTCCTTCTTCAGAGTGCGTTCATTAAAACATGCATGCTGAGCTTCGCGGATGAGGGTTTCAAGATCATGTTGGGCTTGAACATTACGAGTGCTAAGCAGATAGCTCCGTCTGCTGAGTACGTCGGTAACAACATTTGCTTTGCCTGGGTGATAACGAATCTCACAGTCGTAATCGTTGAGAAGCTCTACCCATCGGCGTTGACGCATATTAAGTTCCTTCTGATTAAAGATATGTTGTAGTCTCCTATGATCGGTGAAGATCGTACACTTGGTACCATACAGGTAGTGTCGCCAAATCTTTAACGCAAAAACAACTGCGCCTAGCTCGAGATCATGGGTTGTATAGTTCTTCTCGTGGATTTTGAGCTGACGAGATGCGTAAGCTATAACCTTGTCCCGTTGCATGAGGACACAACCAAGACCAAGGTTGGAAGCATCACAGTAGACAATGAAATCGTTGTTTCCGTCGGGTAATGTGAGAACGGGAGTATTGCAAAGCATATGTTTAAGGGTTTGGAAAGCAGACTCCTGTTCGGTTCTCCAAACAAAAGGCTTGTCTTTATCCGTGAGAGCGGTAAGCGGTACGGCGACCTTTGAGAATCCTTCGATAAATCGTCGGTAATAGCCCGCTAGTTCGAGAAAAGAACAGACTTCGGATGGGTTCTTAGGTGTAATCCAACTCTTAACGGCTTCAATCTTCGCGGGATCGACATGAATACCTTGACTATTAACAATGTGACCCAGAAACTGAACCTCCTCTAACCAGAATTCACACTTGGAGAACTTGGCGTAGAGTTGATTCCCCTGGAGTAGCTCGAGAACCAAAAGTAGATGATGCACGTGTTCGGTTTTCGATTTGGAATAGATCAAGATATCGTCGATGAATGCGATGACGAAACGGTCGAGATATGGTTTAGACACGCGATTCATCAGATGCATGAAAACCGCAGGTGCGTTGGTTAAACCAAAGGGCATAACAACGAATTCGTAGTGGCCGTATTGAGTGCGAAACGCGGTTTTGGGTATATCCTCCTCTTGAATGCGTAGTTGGTGATAACCTGAGCATAGATCGATCTTTGAGAAACACGTAGCACCTTGTAGCTGATCAAACAAATCATCGATGCGGGGTAGGGGATAGCGGTTCTTGATAGTTAACTTATTCAATTCCCGATAGTCGATGCACATCCTGAACGACCCATCCTTCTTTTTAACGAAAAGGACCGGCGTTCCCCAAGGAGAGGTGCTCGGGTGAATGAAGCCTTTCTCAAGTAATTCCTGGAGTTGGTTTGAGAGTTCGCGCATTTCGGATGGCGCGAGTCGGAAGGGAGCTTTGGCAATAGGGTTGGCTCCAGGAATGAGGTCGGTACGAAAGTCGATATCACGACTTGGCGGTAGACCGGGAAGATCTTCAGGAAACACATTAGGAAAATCACGAACCACAGGAACGTCTTTCACTTCTGTCTTTTCTTTCTTATCCCTCTCTGCTACTATAATGTTAGCCAAGAAAGCTCTGTATTCCTTGCGGAGATACTTGCTAGCTTGGACACATGACATGAGCTTGAGACCTTTTGAAGTAGTTTCACCGTAAACGCACAATAGATCACCATTCGCGAGCGAGAATCGAATCATCTTATCGAAGCATACCACTTCAGCATGGTTTTCGTGAAGAAAGTCCATGCCTACTATGACGTCAAACCTCCCAAGTTGCATCGGAATAAGGTCGATTGGGAAGATGTGATTGTTGAGCTCAAGAGTACAATCACAAAGGACAGAATTAATGGCGACAGTTCTTCCCGTAGCGACTTCAACATCGAACGTCGAGGAGAGTTGGGTGCACTTACGACTAAGGAGTTTCTCGAATTCGAACGACACAAAGCAATTATCGGCTCCAGTATCAAACAAACATGAAGCATAAATACCATTCACAAGGAACGCACCATTGACCACGTTGTTGTCGGCTTGGGCTTGGCGCACGTTGATGTTGAAAGTTCGTGCGCGTGCTGCTTGTTGCTGTTGCTGCTGGTGTTGCTGCTGCTGCTGGGGCTCTTGCTTCACAACCCTGTTTTGGCACATGTTGGCGAAATGATTAGGATCGCTACATGCGAAGCAGGCTCTGGCGTTGACCGCGGGTGCCGGAGGAGCTTGTTGACCCTGAGGGGAGGTGAGTAGAGCTTGATGAGCAGGGGCTTTTCGAGCACGGCAGTTGGTAGTGAAATGGCCGTACATATTGCAATGAGCACAGAAACGGCAAGCGATGGTAGTCGGGTGGTGGTAGGTACATGTAGGGCAAAGCGGGTGTGGCCTAGTGTATGCACACTTAGCAAGCGGTGCATTTGCCACAGGCGCCGCTACTTGACGCTGTTGGGCTGGTACTGCTTGAATCGATGCAGCAGTGATCGCACAGTTCTTGTTGTTGGAGCTGTTCTTCCTCTTGTTCTTCCTTTTGTTGTTCGATGAGGTGGTGGTTTCAGCAGTTGGTGCGGCGGTGGTAGCTTGATGTAGATGCGTTGAAGGTTTATCCCAAACACCGGCTTTGACCCTCTTGTCATTGATCTCAGCGGCCAGTAGGTAAGTCTCTTCGATCGTCTTAGTCTTAGCCGCTTGCACGAAATCTGCAACATAGTCGGGCAAGGCTCGGATGTACTTCTTGATTGTGATCTCCGGAGTCTTGACTTGGTCAGGGCAGATGATACTGAGCTGCTTGAAGTGGGCAGTGAGAGCAGCGTTGTCACCTTCCTTCTGCTTTATGTGCCAGAATTCATCTTCTAGCTTTTAGTGTTCATGTGGAGGGCAGAATTCTTCCAGCATGACCTCCTTGAGTTTGTCCCACGACAGATCGTAGGCTGCATTGTTTCCCCGCTTGTTTTTCTCGGCCGTCCACCAGTCTAATGCGCAGGACTGGAAGACGCCGGTAGCATTCAGAGTACGAAGATCGTCGGGGCAACCGCTCTGTCGTAGAGTGACCTCAATGGAATCAAACCATTGGAACAACGCTGTAGGGCCTTCCTCGCCAGTGAATTCCTTTGGCCCACAAGACTTGAATTGCTTGAAATTGAAAGCAGCCTTGGTAGCAGCTTTAGGAGCTTCGGTTCTCGACTCCTCAGACGATTTGCTGACGTTCTCGTAGACATCACTCACGGCTTTTGCTATTTTCTTAGCGATGATAGCAGCAAGGCGTTTGTCTCTCTTCTCTTGACGAGAAAGTGGGTGACGGGATCCAGATGACATTGTCTGCAACAGACATCGTCACAGGACTCAACACAACGTATTCGAATCTCACCTCACACATCTAACATTTACTAAAGCTCAGGAACACAATGTATCATACATCACGTAAGCACATAGTCATATAATCACCGATTCACAAAAACACAGAAGCACATAAGCACGTAGAACACATAAGCACAGAAGCACATACACATTTAGTCACAAGATGCAGTCAGAATACAGAAACCTATTATTCCCAGTTCGCGAGTGTTCGAATATAGCGTTCGCGTTTTAGTATGTCGAATAGTGTAGTATTAGCGTATATCATATCATAAGATCGTCCACAATTTAGCGATTTGTTGGCGGTTTGAGATAGAAATGCAGTGCGAGTCGTGCATGTCGATCGATGTGAAAGCAAAATTGAGCAAGTTTCCCAAAATTTAAACACATAAACAGGTAAATTCACATATAAACACATAAAATCAATGAATCGTCAGAGTCAGCAGTTGCGGGCTCAGAATCGAAACACATAAAAATCGAGAAATGGATCGACTGCGGCTGGTAGACTTTTACTAACCAGAGTGATTCGACTATTCTCAAGGACTTGTTGTTCACACCTGACCTTCGGGGTAGTGCCTTTGCCTCGATTCTTGGGCATTGGGTACGCATTCCGTTGGTCATATCGTGACTTCAGGTCGTTGGAGTCCGTCGAGACTTTGGTGAGAGTTTTGTAAAATGAGCAGAACAAGTCGTCAAGGTTAGGGTTTCACCCCTAGCTTAACAACTTGGTTCCTGTTTTAATAAAATAGAGGAGATTATTCATCAAAACACAGATTTCTCTCCTGATTTGGCATAATTCTCCCCGTTTGTAAATAAAATGCGGGTTGATTAGCAACTTCAGTCGAGAGTTTACGGTTTTCACACCTAATCTTGACTTAGTTACTCTTTCATAGTTGAAAATTTGAGTGCAATGATAGTGTAGTATAGGCGAGAATATCGAGAAATAAGCTCGTACATAATCCCTACCGGATATGTATAAGTCGGTCTGTTGGTTCTTAACTATAGACTAGGTCTCTAAGGCATCGACCCGGACTAGGTCGTGCCTTGCCTAATTCTCTATAGTTATGGCTCTAATACCAATCTGTCACACCCCAACCGATGGTGGAAACATCGGGGCATGGCACTGAGCAAAACAGATTGTCTAGAAGTTTCCATAACAATTATCATTACCAATCAATTTAAAGTAACATGTCCCATACCATGTCTCAAAAGGTAAACAAATTATTACAGACAAAATCTAGGCAAATAGTTCTATTCCGATAACTCAGATTTAAATAGAGCAATTGTTTATGTGCTTCTAGAGACCCTTAACTAAATTTGTACAGACAACTATTTGTTGGCCTCTAGAGCCTTATTCTAGCTTCGGTTTCCTACCAGATGTGCATCCTAAGCACCTGTCACATACGTTAAAATAAGTCAATACATATAATGTAAAGGTGAGCATATAGGTTTGATAATAGCATATAAAGTTCGAATTCGTTTACGCATAACCAGCAAGTACACATAGAGAAATGAGGCACGTTAGTTATCGACATAGATCCATCGATACCAATGACTGCGGGTTGACTGCCTGAGGCAGTTCGTAATACATGATTCCCACCGTAATCCATGCAAGTAATTGTCCTTAACAACCCCTGCGAACAGGTGCTGAGTCCAAACTATAGTACTATAGTTGCTAAGGCAGGTTGACAGCATTCCATGTGTAAACATAACAAACAAGCATTCATAAGCCACGTATAACATGCATTAACGGTTAGCGTTCAAATAGTATTGAGTAGTGTGATGATTCTGATTTGAATATTCGTAACGTATGTAACACCCAAAAGTGCTTAAAGCAAAAAGGGGTCGAGTAAACTCACAGCGGTTGATGGATTGAAGGGAGCGCTTAGCGAGTAATGTTAGCCTGAATAGTTTATTAGCATAACGATAAGTGGCGCGTAAAACGATGCAAAGTATCAGTGGCTCGGACAGCAGTTCGGTCGGATGGTAATCCGATCGGACGGCTTGTTTGTGCGGATGACAATCCGTTCGGGTGGTCATCCGGTCGGACAGCTTATCCGGTCGGATGACTATTCGAGTGGATTGTCTCTTCCTATGAGAAGGATGTGTTTGTGTATGATGGCTTGACCTTTGAAGTTTTCGTTGTAGCATTTTGAAAACATTGAAGTATCTCTATCCTTCAAGTCGGTCGATCGGACGGTCAGTCATGCGGATGACAATCCGTTTGGATGGTCATTCGGTCGGACGGTAGTCCGGTCGGACGGCGACCTTAGTGATAAGGTTACTTATGAGAACAAATTCACAGCAGAAGTGTCACGCGGTCGGATGTCCATTCGACCGGGTGGCAACCCTGTTAATGAACATGTTGAAAATTGTTTAAGTCATTTAAGTCCTAGTATCTCATGTTGCGAAGAGTAATCCGGTCGCATGGTAGTCCGATCGGATGGCAATGCGTTCGATACTCAAACTTAGATAAAGTTGATTAAGTGTGGGACCCAAGGTGTGATCCGTTCGGGTGGCTTATCCGCTCGGACAGTATTCCGGTCGGATAGCACTCCGTCCTGGTTCCTCCGTCCATCTTACACTTGGTCCTTTTGTTTGTTTGTAGTTTTATCGAGACGTTTTGACATTGTGTTAACCAACAGAACCACATTTTGTCCCAAGTGACCTGATTGACCCGGAATCACCCTAGTTCGCCCAGTTAACCGGTTCAAGACGGTTGTTCTTGTTTAACCCGAAATTGGTGGTCTAGTGAGGAGAATCCAAATCTTGGACTAGCACAACCCTAAGAATGAGTAGGAGACTAGAACAAGGTCCGATTCTACCGGTTTTGAATGCATTGAGTGTAAAAGAGTTGAAAGAAAGTTAAAATCCATCTTTCAATCCTTTTTCACCATGAAGGTGTTTAGATCTATGAAAGATCTTTGTGTATTCGTGTGGAAATCTGTTAGATCTAAGTTGTTCTTGGTGGATTGAAGTCAAAACATGAAGTTCTTCAAGAACTCATGATGACGTCATCCTAGAACACCTCAAATCTAGTGATTTCACGGTCAAAAGTTAAGATTCAAAAGATAGAAAGGTGTAGGAGTGCGTGTAGATCAAGAAAGTACAAAATTTAGGGCGAGATCTTACCGGAATCGAGAGAAATCGAGGAAAAGGTGAGGAAAGCGTGCTGTTCGGACGTGAGTTTCTAAAAGTAGAAAGTTTGAGAGTGACATGGGTATTTATAGGATTCCAAAAGGGGAAAGTGTGGGTGGGTCGGTCGAATGGCATCCCGTCCGGATGACCATCCGGTCGGATGTCATCTCGGTCGGATGGCATCTTAGCACCATGACCAAGTGGCAGCCCGGTCGGATGGCTATCCGGCCGGATGGCACTTGGTTCGTGTGTTCGACGCAACGATTTTTGCTGATTCGATTTCAATTGCCAGCGATGCGAATGCGATAGATTTTCCTAATCAAATTACTTTTAAACCCAACCACTCATATCTCGCACTGTCCCTTCTCCACTAATTATCATAGTTCGATTACGATTCGAGTTTGATGTCGATTGAGTTCGATTGCATTTCGAGTTTCGATTCGAGTTCGATTGATTTCCACACATAATATAAATTAAACATGCACAAATAACACATAAGGCACACACATACGTATAACAATAACTAAAAGGCGTAGTTCGAGTTGCGATTCGATTCGATTGATTAGCATAGTTTGATTATCGTTTAGTTAGCTTTATCGCATTGTTACTTCCTGTAGTTCACAGTCGTAGGTCGATTGAATAGCGATTAACATACGTCGATTTATTGTAATTATAGACACTTACTCCACATAATAGCTAAAATAAAAGAAATCTATTATTAGTCGGTTGCGCGAAATCGGTCGTTGACTTTGACCTTGACTTCTCGAAAACACGGGGTGTTACACACTAACACATACATACACACACGTACACAATATCGTATACATACATACATACATACATACATACATACATACATACATACATACATACATACATACATACATACATACATACATACATACATACATACATACATACATACATACATACATACATACATACATACATACATACATACATACATACATACACACACACACACTCTCTGACACATACGTATACACATATACATAAAATAACACACACATACAAATTTACATATACATATACACTAACACATAACAAATACCCATACACATATCAATGGGAAGACGAGCCTTCACCGCATTCAGATTGCTCGTTTAATTGAATTGAATATCTTGTTATGTTTGATATTACGTGTTTTTTATGTTGCGTGAACTGATCTGGGCCCTTGATTTTTATGATCTTGAGATTAAAGTGAGTGGCATGATAGTAAATATGTGGTTAATTTTTTTCATTTAATTAAATGGAAAAGGTTATATTTGTAATTTCCATTTTAAGTTATTGCATAAATCTCATTCAATCTCACAAATCAATATTCAAACTTTCTTCAAGATCCAATTTTCTCTCTCACCTTCACCAGAATCGAATGTCAGTTTTTTCTTCACGTTGGTTAAATTGAAAAAAAAAAACATTTTCGTTCAGGATCTTGGGATGCAAAATGCCTTTGCTATGAGTCTTGATGGGGAGGAGCATACGACAGAAAACGTCCAAACAAATGGTGCACTTTCTATACCCCTGGCGGCTCTAGGGTTCATGACAAGATTGGCCAGTGGAATTTTTTCTAGGGGTCAAAGAAGTACAGATGATTCAAGTGTGAATTATGCAAAGTATTAGTTGCTGAGTTTTTTGTGCTATTATAGGAGATGTCGTTAACGAGAAAAGTGGAGATGGAAGGTCGATAAGGATGATTCACGTATGAGGTCGATAAGGATGATTCAGCATACAACGTGGCGAATAGTTGTAAAAGATTATGTTTTTTTGTTTTTTCGATTATGTTGGGTTTATTGTTTTTACGAAACTGGAACTTGTAATTATATGTTTTTTTGTTTGGTTTGGAAAACATTATGGAACTTGTAATTTGTTAAATATAAAATAGCTTTACAGGTATTATTTTTATGTATGTATTATGTAGCTAATTACACATTTTACGATGCTGAGTACACATGTGTACTGTTCTATTTATATCCAAGTACACATGTGTATACCATTGAAATATGAAGGTTACGTGGATCTTAAAAATAAAAATTTGAATTCTGGTGATGAAATCTAAAATAAAAATTAAAATTGAAATCCGGTGATTTGTTGTTTGTTTTGATAATTATCTTATTAATAAATAAAACATAATGTGGATAATGAATTTAAATTAGGAAAGATGTAACTTAATTCAATTATTAAAATAATGATTTAAATCTAATTTTTTATATAATTACAATCGTACCCTTAACAACTAAAAAGGAAATCAAGGGTTCAGATCTCTTCACGCAGTTCACTCTTGGGAGGTTGTTCACGCTGGAACCCTACCCTATATATATATATATATATATATATATATATATATATATATATATAGGTGAAGTATAAGAAGAAAACCCACTTGAGATGAAAAACCTCAAGAAAACCTTATGTAACAATTTTTTTTTCTAAAAAAATCAGGGAACGTAACTGTTATGGGTGGTTTTCTGAACCCATATCTTGAATTATATTCTGGAAATATTATTTCTGTTTGTGACTAGGATACCGAATCAGGATATTGGTAACATCCTGATGCGATAAATTGGTAGTTACTAATTAGTCACGTGCAGGTTGCGGTGGCAAGCTCTTAACGTTCTTGTGGACTTGTTCTCCTGGAGACTCGCTCTGATCCGTTGGGAGAAGAACGTTGAAGCCGGAAGAAGGGGTCTCCAACGTTCTAAAGGGAATATTCAAAGTATCCCTAGTTTATAGGATAGTTTGTTATTTCTTTTTTACTATAAATAGGAGTGTACGGATCGATAGAAACACACAACTTCACTCACTTTTTCACTCTCTTGGCAACTACAATCATTCGCAATCACAATCACCAACACTTACATTCAAAATTCATTGTAACACTTAGTTGATCCGTACAATATCCTGCACTGTATCCCGAATATTGAAGTAATAAGAAGAACAAGGCAGCGACGATTGTCAGCTCCTGAGGTTTTATGCCGGAGATCTAGATTGATCAAGGGCTTTCCTCGTATATCCTGTGTCTACGTTTTACTTTACAGCTCATTGTTTGATTAACGGTATAGTTTCCTATCCTGAAGCTATATCCTGAAACTGTTTTCATAAACAATCAATCTAGTATATTTTTTACAAACTTGACTAGCACCTTACCTCACAAACTAATTTGATCACTTAATTGCTTCGGTAATTTTTGACCAAAACAATTTGGCGCCCACCGTGGGGCAAGTGGTGCTATTCTTACTAAAAACCTTGTTAAAATCTTTACTTGGTTTTCTTTTTTTGAAAATTTTTGCACAACTATTTTCAATGGCCTCGAAATCAAACATGACCTCTTCATCCATGTCTGCTACAACCTCCGCCACAACCGGTTCGGTGCTTCGACGACCTCCACAGATGCAAGTTCCTTCACAGTGCAGGATAATGTACGGATCAGCTAAGTGTTACAATAAATTTTTCGAGTGTGAGTGTTAGTGGATGTGATTGCAAATAATTGTAGCTACCAAGAGAGTGTAAAAGTGAGCTGAATTCTGTGTCTCTAATGATCCGTACATCCCTATTTATAATAAACAGAAATAACAAATTCTCCTAAAATGGTGGGATGCCTTGGAATATTCCTTAGTGAACGTTATGGACCAAGTATTGCGGCTTCAACGTCTTTCTTCTAACCATTTAGTCCGAGTCTTCAGGAGAACAAGTCTTGGTGAACGTTACTACCCTGCACTCATGACTTACAAGCAAAACTGTTAGCAAACACCAGGATATAGCATCGATATATTACCAATATCCTAGTCTAGTATCCTGGTAGCAGACAGCTATTATGTAATCAAGATATAATCCAAAATATTACCCAGGATAGGGGCTCGGAATTTCACCCTTAACAATTGTCCCAAAAAATGTTACCGTTTGAGGATCCTGAGTCCCAACGGTTACATTTTTACGAGTTCCAAGGTAATTATAAGATAAGACTTTGATGTGACAACTTGTAACCGCCCAGGCTATAAACACTCAACACCCCCTATATCTTCTCATCTTTATCGTCATTTTTCCTTCACCAAGAAATCAAAAGGTAAAAGTTTTCTCTCTTTCTTCATCCTTTTTCTCCTTCTTATTCCGGCGAGGATATGGCGAGACAGACAAAATGCAGCTTCGGTGATTCAGCTCCCTCCCTTTTCCACAGAATATCCTCCAAAATTCAGAAAAGGAAATATGCTTCTTTGACAATGCTCACCTGTCGGCCCTCAATACTTCCGGTGTCTTCCTGGAAGGGGCGGTGTTCCAGCCATACGGTCGGGAAATCCGATCAGACATGGCATCCACTGAGTGGCTCTGTTTTAATGCCTTTTCGTTTACCTTCGGCTTCCGATTTCCTTTCCCTGATTTCATCACTGAATTTTTTCATATCACCAAACTCAGTTTCAGCCAGACTATGCCAATGCTCTGGCAAGTGTTGCTCGTTCTTGATTGAATCAAGAATGCTCACATTCCCGAGCTCTTTGTTCATGACCTTCCATTAGCTTATCGGCTAAGATCCCACGGGTCTTGTAGATTTTTGTTTTACTCTACTTCCAATGATCCTCTGATACTCCGAGCCACCAGGAACGAGGAGGAATGGAAATCCAAATTCTTCTTTGTAAAAAGAAGTTCGATCCCTGGTGGAGCAGATTATCTGGTGAAGTGTTTAAGAAAGGGTAGGATTTAGGGTTTTAGGATGATCCTCTGTTATATCCTATCATGTATCCTGAACTGATCTGTCTTTTTGTTTTGTGCAGCTGACTTCAGGAAACTAGCACCTCCTCTTGCTGATTCTGAAAAAAGAATTGAAGCCATCAGACTTCTTCCCGAGATTGAAAGAAGCTTTATTCCGTGCCCAGCATCCTCAAGCCAACATTCCAGTTCAAACATGTCTGGTAAGGATCCTGTTTAATATCCTACACATATTTCGTTATTTGATGTTTTACATAGTAGGGTTTTAAAATCACTCCCTGTATGCAGATGCCAGCAAAGTTCCAATCCTCCTGGACCATGATGAACTTGACAGCTATCCTACTCCTGTCCAAGTCAAGAAAGAGGCCCCTGTTGCTACCAGCTCCAAACCAGCCGCAACTCCAAAGCCTAACCCAAGAACTCGTGCTTCCACGTCCAAGAAAAGGAAGGGTCAAGAGACCACCAGTCCAGCTTCTGAAGGGTTCTCCTATGAGGAGCTCAGTTTCACCGAGTCCTTGGAGCCTATGACCTCCTTCCTCAACAAGGTAATATCCTGGTGCTAGATCATGTGCATATATATTGTCTGAATTTCCTGGTTAGTAAACATTAATCTGTACCTGTATTCTGCTCTGTTGGGTCTCCAGCATCTGTTACACCTGTACAATGAGTCCTGCGGGACAGTAAAGCTTCAAGAGGCCAGGATCAAGCAACTTGAGACCACCGTAGCTGACCAAGGTACAATCGCTTAAGCCAAGACCCGGCACTACGAGGATAAGCTGAAGAAGGTTACTCAGGATGCCGAAGTGAAGCTGGCAGCCGCTCATGTTGAGCACGAACAGGCCATGATGTCCTTTCGAGAGGGGATCAAGAATTCTGCCGTTGTCTCCCTCCCACAAGCTCACCTTAAGATGGCTTATGAAGCTAAGGAGACAGGCCTTAAATGTCCAGCTTGGTCGGTCGACTCCTGGGTGGCGAAACTTAAGGAGCTTGGAGGCAATGTTGTGCCTTATCCTGTCAAAGCTAGGGTTGGAGAGACTTCAAAGGCAGCTGTGGTGGTTAACGAGGCTGGATAAAAGAAGGATGCTGGTGGCGATGTTGATCAGGATGTTGCTCAGGATGCTGGTGCTCAGGAGGCGAAGAAGGATGGTGGTGATGCCGCTGTGTGAGGGCATTCGAGTGGGCAATGATGGATATTATTGCTTAGGCCAGAGCCCACTTTTTTAAATTTGAATAGTCTGTAACTCCAAACAATTTACTTTTCCTGCATTTACTTTTCCTGCACTTAGGTGCAATATGATGGCCATAGGTGGAGGGATCCTGAGTTTCAGGACAAAGCCCTTGGTCATCAATTTTAATATGCTTTTGAACAATCAACAGTTGAAGGTAGAGGGATGCTGTGTTTTCAGGACGAAGCCTTCAACTGCTTATGTAAATATGCTTTTGAACCGGTTGTACTTTTGGTGGATGGGTCTCGTTTTGAGATGAAGCCAAAAGTACAATCTTTTGGATCGTTAATAATAGATAACTAACCTTTTAGCCTTATCCATTGTTGTTATGTCTTTCTTTTACTTTTGAAAAATATCTTCTGAATATCCTGATCAAATATCCAAGTCAGGATACTGATATTATACTAAAAAATTCTTGTTACTTTATTCAAAAATGTTGGATAAAAATTTAATTAAATATGAGATGGTAAAAGCTTAACCTATTCAGATAAAGCTTTTGAACTTAGGGACATAAAAAACCATACCAGAAACACTTAGGCAATAATTTCCAACTTCAAGCTTTGAATGTTTTGCAATATCTCCAGCGTGGATGTCCCCTGTCTGTGCAGGATATTGCATGAGTGCATGACCTACTTCAATATTCCTTCAGTTTAATCTTTGTAATATTTTATCCATAAGAGAACGTGTTTAAACACAATCACACTTTGTTTGGAACCTGTCCATAAACTTTAGTTTTTCTGGGGATAAACCCTTAATATCCTGGGGAGGAACCCTTAATATCCTGGGGATAAACCCTTAATTTCGTGCGCTACAAGCGGGAGTGTATAAACTCCAAGACTTAAAAAGGTGAAAACCTTTAAACCTTAGAGAGTATGAAAATACCCTTTTGTGAGAGAGGGTGATCAATCCTCATATACCTTAAGGATCCAGGATATAGCCAATAATAACGAAATTGTCAGCCACTTTTACATGAACTGGTCCCGCTATCTTGAACTATCCCTGGATAACTTGCGCTCCAGGTGGGGTGTTTAAACCCAATTCAAGAGAAAGGTGAATACCTTTAAACCTTTGAAGGGATAGGGATCCCTTAAACGTGATAGAGGGAGCCAATCCTTTAATCTTTCGATTCATCTTGAGTGCATATCCTAGATTTACATCCTTAAGTATATCCTACAAAACACCTTTAAACTAAGGTGGGTGTTAGCTTGGCTAACACTCCTCCGATGCTTAAGTCAGTATTGGGTCCAAAAGAATAAATTCAAACACTTTTAAAAGAGATAGAACTCATACCATCCTGAGTTAGAAATTAAATTCTAAACTCACTTGAAATAGAGCTTGAGGTGTATAGCATTCCAAGATCTTGGTAACATATCCCCTTCTATATTCTTGAGTCGGTATGCTCCTTTCCCAGATTCTGATTCAATTTCATATGGTCCTTCCCATTTTGGGGCAACCTTCCCATCAGCAGGATTAGTAGTATTCTGGAAAGCCTTTCTTAATACCCAATCTCCAACTTGAAACCTTCTAGTTCTTAGATTTTTGTTATATGCTCTGGATAGTCTTTTCTTCAAATTGTTAACAATTATCTTGTTTAAGGATTCTGCCTGTCCATTTGCTTGAGGATGTACTGGAGTTGATGTGATCATCTTGATTCCCCAACTTTTGCAAAAATCAGTAGTTCTCTTGCCGATGAACTGAGAGCCGTTATCACAAATTATATCAGCTGGTACCCCAAATCTAGTCAGGATATTCCTCTTTATGAAAGATACTACTTCTTGATCTCTGACTTGAACTACGGCCTTAGCTTCGACCCACTTGGAGAAATAATCCATCATTGCCAGCATAAAAACTTTTCCTCCTAGAGCTGTTGGGAGTTTCCCCACTATATCCATACCCCATTTCATGAATGGCCAAGGGGATGCAATTGGATATAATGGCTCAGCAGGCTGCTGCAGTATATTATTGTGCCTCTGACACGTGTTATGGGTCATTTTCTGAGCGTACATATCTTGACTAATATCCTGCTTTTAATTGTTTATTTGTGACCAGGATACTGGACTGGGATATTGCTAACATCCTAAGTGATATCCTGAGGTTGATTGAATTAATCACGTGCAGGTTAAAGGATGTGGGTAACTAACGGTCAGATGGACTTCTTCTCCACAAGACTCGGGCGTATCTGTTATGTGAGAGACGTTGAACCCGAAAGACCAGGTCTACAACGTTCGAGTGGGTAATATTCGCCGCATCCCGGTTTATTAGGATAGTTTGTTACACTTCTTTTACTATAAATAGATGGGGGCGGATCAGATTAAGGCACACAACCTTCACACACACTTTCAAACACTTTTGCTCTCTAGCTCACTGCAAACACTATACACAAACACTTGTATTCGAATTACATTGTAACACCTAGTTGATCTGCACCACATCCTGCACTGTATCCTGATATTTGAAGTAATAGAAGAACAAGGCAGCTGCGATTGTCAGCTCCCGAGGTTTTGTGCCGGCGATCTAGATTGATCAAGGGCTTTCCTCGTACATCGCGTGTCAACCTTTACTTTTTCGCTCATTGTTTGATCGTAGATACAGCTCTATATCCTGAGCCGTATCCTGAAACTGTTTTTACAATTAACTTGGATAAAATATTTTACACACATATTTCTAGCACACTACCTCACTTAACTAATTTGATCACTTAATTGCTTCGGTAATTTTTGACCAAAACAATTTGGCGCCCACCGTGGGGCAAGTGGTGCTATTTTTGCTAAAAACTTTAGTAAAATCATTACTCGGTTTTCTATTGTCAAAACTTTTTTCTAAATTGTTTTCAATGGCCTCGAGATCAAACATGAGCTCTTCCACCATGTCTGCTACAACCTCTGCAACAATTGGTTCGGTGCTTCCACCTCCTCCTCCAAGAATGCAAGCTTCATCACACGGAGCTGAAAGTCATGTGGCTCGGGATCTTATCCCTGCTCCCAGTACCCAGGGATCTGGTCCCGTTTTGGCTTCTAATGATGAAATTCTGAATTTGTTTGGTAGTGTACAGGAACAGATGAGGCAGTAGCAGGAAACTAATCGGATGCTGATGAGAGAGATACAACTCTTGAAATCCGGCCCAAGTAGACCTGCTGAAGAAACTGTCACTCCTATATAGCCTAGGGCTTTAAACTTCAGTTCCGCAGTTTACACTGAGGATAACAGGGGGAATATCGTCCCAAGCCATTCTCAGAATCATACCCCTGAGATACCCTCCTCGGTCAGGATGTCAACTGTGAGGAGTTCAGGATATGCTTCAGGATATGGCCAAAATCCTCAGACTGGTAATGTGTCAAATAATAATATTCTTGCTACTAACAACAACGGGTCTTTACAGGATGCAGGTATAATGTTGACATTTACTAGGGAGCTTCAGAAATTGAAGGATGATATCCAGTGTACCTGGAGTGGTCCAGCCAATTCCAGAAGTATCTCAAGACAGCCACAGGATATCCCGCTTTGCATATCCTATCTGTGATGCTAAAATCCCAAAAAGATTTCAGACCCCCAACATGAAACTGTATGATGGGACTACGGATCCTGAAGAGCATATTGCCCAGTATAGGGAAAGGATGGAAATCAATCCTATCCCCCCAGATCTCAAGGAAGCATGCTTATGCAAGGGTTTCGGTTCTACCTTGACAGGATCAGCCTTAAAATGGCTGTTGAATGTTCCTCCTCACTCAATTACTTCGTTTGCTCATTTGGTTAATTTATTTAATAGTCAATTTTCTTGTAGTCGGAGTTTTGAGAAACTAACCAGTGACCTTTATAGGATAACTCAAGGACCTCAGGAATCCTTGAGGGATTATGTGAACAAGTTCAGTCGAGAATCCTTGGATATCCCACATCTTGATGTTGCAACAGCTGTGCAGGCTTTTAAGATGGGGTTACAAAAGGATTCTCAGTTTTATCAGGATCTTGTAATGAATCCCTGCAGGAATCTCGATGAAGCTCGTAACAGGGCTTTGAGATATATCCGCTTGGAAGATGACAAAAAGATGCAAGAGAGGATGAATTCTACCTCAACCTACGAATCAACCAACAGGAAATTAGAATCCTCGTATAAACCATATCGCTCCAAGCCATATGGTAGAAATGATAACAAGAAAGTGAATGTTGTTGAAGACGAGGATCCTGAAGAATATCCTGAATTATCTGAATACTGCTTTTCTGTTAATATACCTGAGTTAATGTATGCTATGCAGGGTTTAGGAGACAAAGCTAGGTGGCCTCGAAAGAACCAGCAGAAAGCTGATTGGAAGGATAAATCCAAATGGTGTGCCTTCCATGAAGACTTCGGACATGTGACCGAGGATTGTATTGCTCTAAGGAAAGAAATAAGTTACTTGTTAAGCAAAGGGTATCTGAAGGATTTGCTGGGAAGAAAGAGGAATAAAGGGCAGGATCCTGAGAAGGATCCTGAACGAGCAGCATCACCCCCAGCAGATGCCAAAATAATCAACTTTATTTCGAGAGGATCCGACATTTGTGGGACTTCGTATTCTGCGGCCAAGAGACATGCAAAAGAAGCTAAGACTGAAAGGGGGGGACAAACCAGCTAGGATGACTACCCTTACGACCGATAAAGTGATCACTTTCGATAGTGATAACAGGGATACTGTTCAGGATCCTCACCATGATGCTCTCGTAATAACATTATATGTTGCTAACCATTTTGTACGCAGGATATTAGTGGACAATGGTAGCTCCGTCAACATAATTCAGCTGGAAACATTGAAGAGGATGAATGTATCTCCGATGTATATTACTTCGAAGTCCACTGTGCTCGTTGGTTTCAGTGGAGAAGCTAGGAATACTGTAGGGGAGATAAAGTTACCAGTATATGTTGAAGGGGTCAACTCGATACAATGTTTCTGTGTAATGGACTCCCTATCCTGCTATAACATCATACTAGGCAGGCCGTGGATCCATGATATGAAGGCTGTACCATCGACTTATCACCAGTGCATCAAGATCCCTACCACTTGGGGGGTCGTCAAAGTTGATAGTGACCAGCAGGAGGCGAAGGAATGCTACTCATCCTCAATGAAATCCTCGACCAAGCCTAATCCAGCATAGCAATTAAAGATGCGGGCCCGGGATATCGTGGAGGCTTCAGAGTAGGATATGAAGAAAGTTATCCTAGATCAGGATAATCCTGATATCTCGGTGCTCGTAGGAACCAATATCCCTTAGGATATTGAAGAACAATTAACTAACTTTTTGAAGTGTAGGATGTCGACATTTGCATGGAAGCATGAGGATATGACAGGCATATCCAAAGACGTTATTACTCACAAGCTTGGAATTGACAGGTCGTTCAAGCCTGTTTAGCAAAAAAGAAGGAAGTTTGCTCCTGAACGAAATGCAATTATCCAAGAGGAAGTTGAAAGATTGTTAAAGTCCAAAATGATCAGAGAAGTTAAGTTTCCAAGATGGTTGGCAAATGTGGTCGTAGTACAGAAGAAAAATGGGAAATGGAGAGTCTGTGTAGATTACACAGACTTGAATAAGGCCTGTCCTAAAGACCCATTCCCTCTTCCTCATATCGATGCAATGGTGGATGCTACTGCTGGGCATGAGATGTTAACATTCATGGACGCATCCTCAGGATTTCAGCAGATTCAAATGGAGCCTTCAGACCAGGAGGATACTGCCTTCATGACACCGACAGGTATTTATTGCTATACTGCTATGCCTTTCGGTTTGAAAAATGCAGGTGCAACATACCAGAGATTGGTGAATATGATGTTCAAAGATAAGCTGGGGGACACCATGGAGGTATATATTGACGATATGGTGGTGAAATATAGAAAGGCTGAGGATCACCTCCAGGATATTAAGGGAGCGTTTGATATCCTGGATCAGTATAACATGAAGCTGAATCCTGCTAAGTGCCATTTCGGAGTAGGGGCAGGAAAGTTTCTAGGATATATGGTGACTAAAAGAGGAATAGAGGCAAGCCCGGAGAAGATTAAAGCCATCCTGGATATCAAATCACCTTCAAATATGAAGGATGTTCAACGACTAACAGGCCGAGTAGCAGCGTTGAACAGATTTATTTCAAGATCCTCGGAAAAATGCAAGGAATTTTATGATATCCTCAAGAAGAATAAGAAGTTCGAATGGGGAGCAAAGCATGAAGCAGCCTTGCAGGATTTGAAGCGATATCTCTCAACTGCACCTCTATTGATGAAGCCTGAAAATGGTGAACCACTATCCCTATACCTCGCTATATCAGGGAATGCGGTAAGTGCCATTCTTACAAAGGACCATGAAGGTCAGCAATATCCTGTCTATTATGTTAGTAAAAGTCTATTGGATGTTGAAACTAGATATTCTCATTTAGAAAAATTGATACTAGCATTAGTTATGGCATCAACAAAGCTTAGACATTACTTTGAGACACATAGGATTCATGTTAAAACCAATTATCCTGTTAAAAACGTGCTTAGGAAACCAGAGATGTCAGGTAGGATGGCCAAGTGGTCAGTGAAATTGAGTGCTTATGACTTAGTATATGAACCTAGAAATGCCATAAAGTCTCAGGCTTTAGCTGACTTTGAGGCCGATTTCACTAGTGACATCCAAAATGAAGTAGATTTAGATGTACAGCAGCTAGGAGAAAACTTAGAATGCTTGACATTGTATACTGATGGTGCCTCTAACGTAAGAGGTGTAGGTTTAGATATACTACTAAAATCGCCACAGGGGGACATATTGCCCCAGGCTATTAGGTGTGAATTTCCTGCTACTAAAAATGAGGCAGAATATGAGGCTTTAATTGCAGGATTAGAGTTGGCTAAGAATATGAATATCAAGAATTTGCAAGTGTATGTTGACTCCTTGTTAATCACTAATCATTTTAATGAATCCTATGCAGTTAAAGGAGGGAAGTTAATCGAGTATCTCGAAATTCTCAAAAAATTAGCAGGATATTTCGATATTTTTACACTTGAACAGGTACCAAGAGAGGATAATGCTGAAGCTGATGCCTTAGCAAATCTGGGATCATCGGTCAGGATACCGGAAGGGACCCGAATACCAATATTACATATCCTGTATCCTGCGACGAATCCTCAGGATGAGGAAGTAATAAGTATTCAGAATCCTGATGAGGAGTATTCCGAGGAGGATCCTAAGTCCTGGACGGCTCCAATCATGAGATATCTAAAGGAAGGATACATCCCAAAGAATGAGAATCCTAAAGCCTTTAGGATGAAGGTATCACGATTCACTATTATAAATGATGTTTTGTATAAGAAATATCTTGCAGGACCATATCTGAGGTGCTTGGAGGATCCTGAAACCAAAGAAGTACTTCAGGATATACATGAAGGGGATTGTGGCAACCATACTGGGGGCAGGTCCTTATTCTCAAAAGTATTAAGGACAGGATATTATTGGCCGACAATGAGGAGAGATACCACAGAATATGTTCGAAGATGTGACGCCTGTCAAAGACATAGTAACATACTACATCAGCCTGCTGAACCGTTGTATCCTATTGTTTCCCCTTGGCCATATATGAAGTGGGGTATGGATATAGTGGGAAAGCTTCCAAAGGCTCTTGGAGGAAAGGTTTTCATGTTAGCCATGACGGATTATTTCTCCAAGTGGGTTGTTGGACCGTTCTACGACCTTAAACCGTCAGTTAAGGCAGATCATCTTTGCGTACGAAGGCGGAATCAACGTAAACAAAGTCATAACAGCTCTAATCCTTTTAATCTTTCTTTTCTGATTGATTTGAGTGCTTGTACAACGTTTTCTGATACAAATCCGGCAGCACTTCGTGTTTCACACAATGACCTCTCTCTCCAGATCTATCTACCAAAAGAACACACAACCTATATATAAGCTGAAGATTTCGCTTGAGCATGCTTGAAGCGAAATCATCATGTGTTGATTTCGCTTGAAGATGTTTCAAGCAAAATCTTCAAGTTTAACATAAACAAACCCTAATTAAACCCTAATGTGTGATCATTCAACCTATCTAGACACAAGACTTAATGCAGACGAAGTCAACAGACATTCCATGCACTAACAGACTCCCCCTTGGATGTTGACGAAGTCTTCATCTCCTGAGTCTTCAGTCTTGGTCTTTTCTCCAACATTGTCTTTTTATTAAAAACACTCTATCTTCACAGGTTTAGAATCACAACCTGACTCCATCTTCAAACTTCCCTTTGACTGTTGATCCAGACTCCCCCTTTCACAGACTCCCCCTCTCGATATGCTAGAATCTGAGATATCTGGTTCAAGCTTTGTCATTTAGCTTCCGTGGGAATTCCTAAAACCTGCATATTCTCTACCACAACATAAGTTTCACAAATTTATAACAGTTAGATTTAAAAACTTACTGGTAGAAATCAACAATCATACTAGTTACATCAAGTTCAAATGAATGATCTTGATTAACTAACCCCTCAATCTTTTAAAACATTTGTATATGACATTCAAAATTTTCAACATATTCTCCCAACCCAATTCATCATGTTTAGCCCTTGGAATTTTGAAAATCCGCTTTCCAACATCAGTTGTCGAAAATCTTTTTGAATTTTTCAAAAACTTTATGCTAAAACACACTAAAATCTTTTTGAATTTTGAGTTTAAAGAAATGCAGTAAACAAATATATACAAACAATTATTTTTGTGAGTTTGTGTAAGAGGATCATATCAGTTCATGAGACCAATCACTAGCACCGTTAAGCTTTTGACATTTTAAGTTCTAAACGATTCACTTCAATTGTCAGTATACTGGTCCACTTAAATTTTCACACACATTTCAACTGCTTCGAGATACGAGTTTAATGTCTTAGATACTTAAACTTAATCGCGTGTCCCACCTCAGAATATACTCCCGTATCCAGATCCCAATATTCAGTCTTACAGGTAGATATAACACAAATGATATCTGTAAGGGGTTAATAATTTATGAAGAATCATGAGAGCTCAGGTCAGAACTACCGTTCAGCAGAGAGATCATGACTCAACTTGGGTGTGTCCCCTTTAGAGGATCTTTTTTACAACAGCATTGCTAAGCAATTTTATTGTCTTATCATTGATGCTGAGGGTGATGCTATGTTTCAAGCATTTGCAGAAAGTATTATTCGAGGACTAGGTCAGAACTACCGTTCAGCAGAAGTCCTGGAATAATACCCCAGATATCACTGAGTATAAAGACCTGTATATCAGAATACGAAACCTTTCAAACGAGATTTCGGGGGTTACCCATATATCCGAGAGATGTTACCCACGATATAAGCAAGTTTGAAATTTAGGTTTATATCTCGTCACAATTTACTAAATGAGCAAAAACCTACTGACACATCATCAGTGAGACCGTTTATCACATTTGACATTTCATATCTTTAGCATGCTGTGATAGTTCACTGATTTACTATCTTTTCCTCTTTTTCACAACAAAACTCATTTTTGCTTTTCAATGTTTTTGGCATTTTCAAATTTTCTAATTTTTTTAAAATTTTTCTCCCCCTAAAATCAAAATATGTTTCAATTTTGATTTTCTGAGAAAATTTGAAAACAAACTATACAAGAAACGTGACGAACTGATATCAAATCACTTCAATTCGCCATCCACTTGGCATAAACAATCAGAACTCCCCCTGACAACAAACTATTTTCCCATTTAGATTTCAAAACACTTAAGTTTGTTTTAATCAAATGGTTTTTCCGGAAAATTAGTTTTGTTTGTCTTTTCACAAACTCGGGGTTTCATCACCTTGTTCTTTTTCAACCATTTTAAAGAATTAACAATTAAGACCCGTGTCAACAACAAACACTAGTAGAAAATCAAGTACAATTTAATGTCCCTGATTTACCACTTGTAAATCGAAATATCACCAAAGTGAATTTCTCAAGAAATGTGCCGATTCATGTTCCACGCTTACCAACCTGGGAACTCCGGCAAGTCAGGTTTTTCTATTTGAAAAGATTCACCCAAGCCTGACCAGCCTTGGGTTTGACAATTTTTACCTCAACAGATGGCTCTTCTGGTTTTGACAAACCAGAATCATTGCCTGAACATGGCTTGTCTGACTTGGACCTGTCAGATTCATTGCCTGATGGTGGCTTGTCTGGCTTTGAGACGTCAGATTCATCGCCAACCATTTTCTTCTTCTTCTTTTCTTCTTTCGTCCTCAGATTTGCATCTGAAGAATTCAATTTACTTGGCTTTGCAGTCGAGTGAATTGATTCATCAGAACTTTTATTCAATCTGTCTGGTGAACCCGAAGACAAAATTTTCTCGAGATACTCTCTCGCCTTCTTCCTTTTCTTTCGCAGTCTGTCTTTCTGCCCCTGTGAAAGTTTAACTTTCTTTTCTTGAATTGTCTGATCCTGAACTTTAGGTTTTAGAACCTTCTGTTCATGGGGCTTGACGTTGACTGGCTTCTTTATCATTCTTTGAGATTCAACCCTCGATCTTCCCATTGATCTCCTTGGGCAATCTCTGGCAATATGTCCTCTGATATGGCATTCATAGCACCTTCTCGTTTCGAATCTCTGACTTTGGCAGTTAACAGCAATGTGTCCTCTCACACCACAAGTGTAGCACACTCTGTTATCGTACCATTCACCACTTTCACACCATATGCTTAGATCATAGCATTGTCTGGCTTTGTGGTAATCAACACTCTTCTTGAAAATTGATTTTGGCTTTGAAGCACTGTGGTCAAACCTGCACCACTTATTACCAACATTTTGTGAGTTTTCATTTTTAAATTTTTGTGATTTTTTATAATGAATGGATGATTTATCTGATGAGCTTTTATTTTCAATTTTAGGATTTTTGAAATTTTTATCTTTTTGTTTCTGTTCTACACTCTTCTTAACAGGTTTTTGTTTAGAACATTCACCTGTTTCAGTAGATTGCAAAACAGTATTTTTAAATTTTTCTTGTAAATCTAAAAATATTTTTCTTTTCTTTTCTTTTTCATCATCAGATATTTCATCACAATCTTCAATTTTGACTTTGACTTTGTCAAAATTTGTGACATTGTCACTTATTGGAACTGAATTGATCGGTTTTGGACAAAAATATGAAGCAGAAGTCACAAAACTTTTCAATTTATTTTCTAAATCTTTAATTTTCTTTCTATCACATTCAGCATCTTTTTCAAGTCGAATAATCGTCTGACGATGGGAATTTATTACCTTTTGCTTTTCAATATTGTTTTTGCTAAAAACAGATCTCCCATCTTCAAGAATCTTTATTTGACCTTGAAAATCTTTTTCAAATTTTACTTTTTCATTTTCAAAACTTTTGATTTTATCTTGAAAAACTTTGTTTTCTAATGTCAAACTGTTCAAATCACTCAACAGTTTGTCATTTTGTGACTTCAATTTCTCACAATTTTCTTTCATATCGAGAATCTGTTTATTATCAGATTCTTTCTCATCCTTCAAGCTTTTGATTTCCAATGTTAAACTTTCTACATTCTTCAGAAGTTTGACATTTTCTGTTTCTGATTTTTTACATTTCAAGCATTTTCCATTCTTCTTTCCATCATCAACTTCTATCTTTGTCTCCATCTTGTATGTTCCTGCACAGAAAATTTTAACAAAATCAAGAGGATTTATATTTTCATCAATATAACAACCCCTCTTAATATCGTATCTCATAACATTTTTTGCCGCAAGACACACATTGATTCGTTTTTTCATTTCAATGATCACATCCAAATCTATCTTTCCTAAATCCTCGTTTATTTCATCTATCAACTTCTTCTTTTTCTTTTCATTTTCATAATTGTGTGTTTTAATTTTATCGATGAATTCTCTTAAACTCAAATTTGAGAATCTATAATCCTTTTTCAGGTTAATCAAGAATTCATTCCATTCAGCCGGTAATACATCTGCAAATTTTGATATCTGTTCAGCATCTGACATTCTTATCTCATTCGTTTTTAAATTTGCAAGTAATTGATCATACCGTGTTACCAACTCATTCAACGGTTCATTTTTCTTGCAACAAAAATTTTCAAGTCTATTAACCCAAACATGCTTATTCCCATTTTCTCTCGCGTTAAACCAAAATCTACTATACCAATTATTCAATCTTTCAAGATTATCATTTTCCTTTTCGTCAAACATTTTAACCACACTTTCTTCGTTAAATGACATGATTCAAAAATTGTTGTTAGTTCAAAGTCCACAATGTTTCAACTTCTCAGTATTTGCACCTTGTAAATCTCCTCGAATCACCTGCAAAAACAACAAAACACTTAGAAAATTTTTCAAAGTTTTGAAAAATTCAGCAAGTTCAAGCGAAATACTTTGAAATAAAATGTTCTCAAGCGAAATCAGCACTATAGTATTGTTCAAGCGAAATCTGATATTAAGTGTTTCAAGCGAAATTCCAGCAAAGTCAATTTCGCTTCAAGATGATTAGAACCTTCAAGCGAAATCCCAAATGATCTATTTCGCTTCAACAATACAAGTTCCAATCGAATAAGCTTCAAGCGAAAACCAGCAGCTCTATTTCGCTTCAGATTAACTCAAGCGAAATCCAAGATCACAACACTATTTCGCTTCAGATGTTCAAGCGAAATAGTCCAAACAGTCTGATTTTGAAGCGAAATCAACTAAAACCTACGAACATTTTCAAGCGAAATCCAGTTTTAGGTCAATTTTAACATGTTTTAAACTGAATTTTGGTCCGAATCTTTGTAGGCTTTGTTAAAACTACGTTTTACACGTTATACTCGAAAATCAGACCATTTCGACCGTTGGAACTTGTTCAGATCTGAAAAATGTAAAAAGAAATGAGTAGAAAGAAAAGAATCCGCTGCTATGGTATGAACTCCTCGTCCTGAGCTCTGATACCACTTGTTGGACCGATCTACGACCTCTAAATGTCAGTAAAAGTAGTTCATCTTTGCGTACGAAGGCGGAATCAACGTAAACAAAGTCATAACAGCTCTAATCCTTTTAATCTTTCTTTTCTGATTGATTTGAGTGCTTGTACAACGTTTTCTGATACAAATCCGGCAGCACTTCGTGTTTCACACTATATCCTCTCTCTCCAGATCTATCTACCAAAAGAACACACAACCTATATATAAGCTGAAGATTTCGCTTGAGCATGCTTGAAGCGAAATCATCATGTGTTGATTTCGCTTGAAGATGTTTCAAGCGAAATCTTCAAGTTTAACATAAACAAACCCTAATTAAACCCTAATGTGTGATCATTCAACCTATCTAGACACAAGACTTAATGCAGACGAAGTCAACAGACATTCCATGCACTAACATGGGTTGAAGCAGAAGCATTTGTTCAAGTTAGAGATCAGGAAGTGGTATCCTTCATAAAAAGGAATATCCTGACTAGGTTTGGAATACCAGCTGAGATAATTTGTGACAACGGATCTCAATTTATAAGTAAAAGGACTACTGACTTCTGCAAGAGTTGGGGAACCAAAATGATTACATCCACCCCGGTACATCCTCAAGAAAATGGACAAGCTGAATCCTCAAAATAAGATAATTGTCAACAACTTGAAGAAGAGATTAGGGGCCAAGAAAGGAAGATGGGCAGAAGAATTACCCTTTGTTTTGTGGGCTGATAGAACGACGGTAAAAAATGCAACTGGTCAAACCCCGTTTTCCTTAGTATTTGGAGCAGAAGCAGTGATCCCGACAGAAATGGTGATACCTATAGCAAGATCCAACCTCAGGAATCCTGAGCAGAATCCTGAGGTCCTATGCCAGGAGTTGGATACTATTGATGAGACAAGAGATGCAGCAAGGCTAAGGATGGCAGCATATCAACAAAGGATATCACGAGCATATAACAAGAATATAAGGACCAGAAGGTTCAAAGTTGGTGATTGGGTGTTAAGAAAGGCTTTTCAAAATACTACTAATCCTGCTGATGGAAAGCTGGCTCCAAAATGGGAAGGACCATATGAGGTTGAATCAGAATCAGGAAAAGGTGCATACCGACTCAAGAATATGGAGGGGGATAAGCTGCCGAGATCTTGGAATGCTATACACCTTAAGCTTTATTTCAAGTGAGTTTAGAATTTAATTTCTAACTCAAGATGGTATGAATTATATCTCTTTTAAATATGTTTGATTTAATTTATTCTTTAAAACCCAATACTGACTTAAGCATCGGAGGGGTGTTAGCCAAGCTAACACCCACCTTAGTTTGAGGATGTTTTGCAGTATATGCTCCGGGATATAGCACCAGGATACACTCTCAATATACTTCGGAAGATTAGAGGATTGGCCCCCTCTCTCACGTATAAGGGATCCTGATCCCTTCACAGGTTTAAAGGTATTCACCTTTCCTCCGAATTGGGTTTAAACACCCCGCCTGGAGCGTAAGTTATTTGGGGATAGTTCAAGGTGGCGGGACCAGTCCATGTAAAAGTGGCTGACAATTTCGTTACTATTGGCTATATCCTGAATCCTAAAGGTATATGAGGATTGATCACCCTCTCTCACGAAAGGGTATTTTCATACTCTCTAAGGTTTAAAGGTTTTCACCTTTCTAAGTCTTGGAGTTTATACACTCCCGCCTGTAGCGCACGAAAATTTGGGATTTCCCCCCAGGATACGAGGGATTTATCTCCAGTAAATTTTGGGTTTTACCCTTGTAACACGAAAAATTGTCTATACAATTGGAACTGATGTCCAGAAAATTTCTAAGTATTTGAAGATATTATGCACAGGGGACATTCCTACTGAGGCAATGGTGTAAAGCTCAAATGATAAAGCTCGGACCTAATGCGCTAAGTGTCTCAGACAGGGGACATTTTCATTGGAAGAGTTGCAAAGGGATTGAAGTTTGAGAATAGGGTTATACCCTATTCCTGGTATGATCTTTCCTTTGTAAATGTTATTTGAGTTATTTGAGTTTTTGACAATACTATGTTTGACAAAAGCTTAAACATCCTGATTGAGATAAATTCTCGGGATATATTTTCAAAATACTTCTCAGGATATTTGATTAAAATATTTGGAACCGATACTAATTTGAAATTAAAACCTTGATCAAACAAGTATGGTCAAAACAGGTTTTAGAAAGTGGACTATCTTTTATTCTTTAAAAAGTTTTCTATAAAGTTGATTGAATTTTTAGAAGTTCTATTTAATAAAAGTTTTCATAATATATCACTGAGCATATTGATCAGAATATTTTTGAAGAATAGTTTTACAAAATTTTGCAAAGCTAAAATCTGCATTAAGGAATGCATAACGGAAATTAAAAGGCAACAACAAATAAGTCAAAAGCAAGTTATATTATTAACATGTCAAAAGTTGTGCTTTTGGATTCACCTCAAACCGAGGCCCATCCACCAAAAGCACAATTAGTCTTTACCATACTTATGTAACGGTTGAAGGTTCTATCTCAAAACAGGACCTGTCCACCTTCAACCGTTACGACATTCAAAAGAGGTTATACTAACCGATGACCAAGGGCTTCATCCTGAAACCCAGGACCCATCCACCTTTGGTCATCGTATTGTTCTAATGCAGGAAATGTAGATTGTTCAACGACAGGAAAGGTAAATTGTTTATACAAACCACAACCATGAAATTTAGAAAAGTGGGCTCCGGCCTTGGCACGTATATCCATCATCGCCCACTTCGCCGCCTAAGGAGCGGCACCTTCTTGATCAGCAGCCTCTTTCCCAGCATCTGCACCAGCATCAGCCTCAGGATTCTTCTCGGCATCACCATCACCAGCATTGACCACTTCTTCTGCCACCTTTGAAGTCTCTTCACCAGCATGCTTTGCAGGATGAGCGACGGGATAACCTCCAAGATCCTGTAGTTTCGCTTCCCAAGCCTTTACATTCCAGGAGGGGCATTCGAAGCCCAAGCTCTTGGCCTCATAAGCCATCCTTAACCTAGCTTGGAGAAGGGAGATAACAACGGATGCTTTGAGGCTGTCCCGATATGAGCTCATATCCTACTGGTATTGAAGAAGAGCAGCATCTAGTTTGGCTTGAGCATCCTCATTGGCTTTGTGGAGGGCAGCTTGGTGTTCCTGGGTCATTGCCTTGTATTTGTCCTCATAATGCTGGGACTTGGCAGCTGTGATTGTTCCTTGATCAGCTATGGTGGCTACAGCTTCATCGAGCTTAATCTCCAGCATCTTGTTAAGCCCACAGGTGTCTTCATACAAGTGCATGAGACGTTCCAAGCCCTGCAGTTAAAGATACAGGTATCAGTATAAAATGAACAGGATAATGATTAACATGCATGTTCAGGATATTAGAAGGGAATTCTTACCTGCTTGAGGAATGAAGTCTCGAGAGAGAATGTCTCAGAGGCGGCTGGAGAATCCATTTCTTTCCTCTTCTAGGAGCTAGAGGCCCGGGTCCTGGATGCCAGAGGAGCTTTAGGAGCAGTAGTAGTCTTTGAAGTGGTAGGCTTCAGTGTGGCAGATGGCTTCGGCTTAGATTCTTGTTTGACAGGTACAAGGCTGGAGTAACTATCCAACTCGTCAAGTTGGAAGCCTTCAAGGTTGACAACTGGTACTGCACAAGAGAAGATATTTTTAAAACTCATAATACCTCTGAAAAAATAATCAGGTTGATAAATAAAGATAAATACTGAGAATATGCTTACTAGACATCTCTGAACTTGATTTTTGGCTTGAATCTGTAAGAGACAGGGAGAAAGTTCTTTCACTGGCCGGAAGTTGGTAGATTCCTTTGATCCTGGACTTGGATTCCGCACTTGGGGGTGCTAAGTCTCTGAAGTTCGCTACATAAAGACATCAGGATATAAGTTTAGGATATAGTTTAAGGATACACTTTGGGTTATTCCTAAAACCCTAGATCCTACCCTTGGTTAACCATCTAACCGGCAGATCAAAACCCTTGTCGATGGAATCTCTTTTCACGAAAAAGAACTTTCACCGCCATTGGTCTTCGTTCTTGGTGGCCTTAAGGACTAAAGGGTTTTTGGAGGTAGAAAACAAAAGAAAATGGTTGTCGCCATGGGACCTCAACCGGTATGCTATAGGGAGGTCTTCAATACACAGTTCAGGGCAATGGCGAGATCTAATTTGATCCAGTACTATTAAAACTCGCCAGACCATTGGCATAGTTTGGGCATAACTAAGGCCGGTGAGGTCGAAGAAACGAGAGATAAAAGGTGGAAATGGGTACCGGAGTCCCAAAGAAAAGGGGTAGGCGA
Source organism: Helianthus tuberosus (assembly GCA_030545235.1). NCBI lineage: Eukaryota > Viridiplantae > Streptophyta > Magnoliopsida > Asterales > Asteraceae > Helianthus > Helianthus tuberosus. The sequence continues at coordinate 181,364,270 of CM060375.1, forward strand.
AAAAACAAACCCACTCTTCCGATGACACGTCTGATCGGATCTCTCGATCAAAAGGGCGAATGACTGTTCCAGTGGGAAAGGCGCCAAAATTCTTGGGGGCAGCGATATCGGTATTGTTGAAACAACAGATTTCTTTTTCCGATTCTCGTATGAGGTTTTGACTCACGAGGGTTGGGACTGGTTCATCCGAAAGAGATCTTGTTCGAGATGCCATGAAATGTGTTGAGCAAACTAAAAGAAACTTTGGAGAAAGAACAGAGAATGAAGAGAAGGATGATTACCTGAGAATCGCTTGGAGAGTAATGATAACAAGAAGAGAAATATCTCAGCTAATTATAGGCTGAGTATAGGGGGATGAAAAGTAAATATTGCATTGAAAATGGCACAAGGTCACCTCAGCCGTCGTTTCATCTTAATTGCCTCTGTCTACAAGTTAGAACTTTTAAAATATATCCGTTGGATTGGTATACCAACAGATATATTTGGGGACAATTGTTATGGATCATTTTCTGAGCGTACATATCTTGACTAATATCCTGCTTTTAATTGTTTATTTGTGACCAGGATACTGGACTGGGATATTGCTAACATCCTGAGCGATATCCTAAGGTTGATTGAATTAATCACGTGCAGGTTAAAGGCTGTGGGTTACTAACGGTCAAATGCACTTCTTCTCTACAAGACTCAGGCGTATCTGTTATGTGAGAGACGTTGAACCCGAAAGACCAGGTCTACAACGTTCGAGTGGGGAATATTCGCCGGATCCCGGTTTATTAGGATAGTTTGTTACACTTCTTTTACTATAAATAGATGGGGGCGGATCAGATTAAGGCACGCAACCTTCACACACACTTTCAAACACTTTTGCTCTCTAGCTCACTGCAAACACTATACACAAACACTTGTATTCGAATTACATTGTAACACCTAGTTGATCCGCACCACATCCTGCACTGTATCCTGATATTTGAAGTAATAGAAGAACAAGGCAGCTGCGATTGTCAGCTCCCGAGGTTTTGTGCCGGCGATCTAGATTGATCAAGGGCTTTCCTCGTACATCACGTGTCAACCTTTACTTTTTCGCTCATTGTTTGATCGTAGATACAGCTCTATATCCTGAGCCGTATCCTGAAACTGTTTTTACAATTAACTTGGATAAAATATTTTACACACATATTTCTAGCACACTACCTCACTTAACTAATTTGATCACTTAATTGCTTCGGTAATTTTTGACCAAAACAACACGCATCACATCTTTGAGCATATTCTGCAGCATCCTTTCTCATAGTTGGCCAGTAGTGTCACACCCCGACCACGTAGAACATACAAAACGTGGCGGAAATATCGGGGAGTGTTGTAACAGAATTAATCGTTTCAAATCCATGGTAATTAAAGTTTTGTTTTAATAATCAATTATGAGAGTTTACATTGTTTAAACAAGAAACCAAGGGTACATAACATAAGTTAACTAGTTATTGTCTCGTTTTAAGTTGCTAAGGCACGAGTCCATCCTAAATGTAGCATGTATCAACAATCATTGCAAAGCAGTACCTGAAACATGTGTAAAAACGAGGTCAGCAAAGAAATGCTGGCGAATACATTGGTTTTGTAGGAGTGTCGAAATCATGGCTAGTTTAGACGTTGCAATACTTTATTTAAAAACCTTGTTTTTTTTTTTGAAAAGAGTATAATATTGCAACTTAATTAATCAACTCAAATCAAGCTGTTTATAATTTGTAAAACTTCGTAGCCATGACTCTTAACCCAAAAACATTTGTTTTAGTAAATTATTTGAAAATCAATGATAAGTTCTGATGATATGTATAAATAAGAGGATAATGCATGATTAAATGAATAACTATGTAAAATGAGTTTGTATAATATATGTTGTTTGTAAAACAATGTCTTGTGAAAAGTATGTTATTTGTATAAATGTTATATATCTCAAACTGAAATGATTCAAATAACGTTACAGTATGTAATACCATACAAGCACTTATATATAGGAAGTACCAGCGGCGTATCCACCATGCTTGTATCATATTACACACGCATCGTTACTTAATCACTTAATCAAACTAAACCAAATCGATAGATAGATAGTACATTAAATATACCTTCGTTGTTCAAAAGAATAGATTTAGATAGTATAGTACAAGTATACTTCGGATTTATAGATAACATATCAAAATATGCTTTGGATGTGATAAATAACATATTAAACTATGTTTTTGTTTAGTAGATAACATATCAAAATATGCTTTGGATGTTTAACAAAATATATGTTGGTTTGTACAATACCACACATGAGAGTATATCAAAATATACTTTAATAGTGTGATTTAAGAATTCAATCAGACCTGGTGCATCAAGATACACCTTTGAGACTATAGAAATACCACAAAGGCAATTCCTATTTGGATGGAGCAACAAATTGGTTTCAGACATTCCATGACAACAGGAATGGGGTGTCAAATCCTATAGCGCTATATCATACTAACAATCGGTCTGGTGAACATAAAATAAGTACAATTCAACATTTATTATTTTATGTTCTTTGAGAAATCAATGCTTAAATCATAGATAGTCATTCAATTTGTCAATAGATAAGTAATAACATGTATAATCAATTATACTTTTGGAAAACATGAAAGTAACAGATAGGTACACATGCTTCACCCCAAAACAGTTTGGAAAACAGTAAAATAGGGGAATAATGTACTCGCCTGAGATTGCTCAGATGTCTAAAGATAATCACCAAGTAATGCTAGAGATCTCGGAATATCAAACGGCACCTAATATAGGTAACTACATTAATAAACCGGACCTAAATCGGAGGATTTAGATAGAATGAGGGTTCGTAAACCAAACGAGTATAGAGACTCGTGTCATATGGTTTAACAAAGCCTACATACTAAATGAAACCTAACCTAATTGTTTACGACCCATTACGACCCGTTTAGGTAGCTTATGCTACTTTAACGCGTCGTTCGCGTGAAACGCGTTCGGACCGCCTAACTAGTCCTATGACAAGTGTTATATGCCTAAACATGTTACATAATCAGTTATGTGACAAAAGTTTAGGTTACATATGCTTAATTACCAATTATACATGAAAAGGGTATTCTGGTAATTTACCTAAGGCATATAAACTACCTATTATACAACTACTTAAACGATGTGACCATAGGGTATAACCTCGGAAGGTTATGCCCTATACTAGGGTCACCTAATGTGTTTGGTCGGATCCTAATGATCGACCAAACTGGGTCGGGTTCGAGGTATAAGCGATTTATTAGATCGCTTACCCTACGACCCTAGACAACGTGGTAATCAGTGGGCATAGTCCCAAGGGACTATGTCCAACGTGATTACACTCACGTTGCGAAGTTCAAACGAACTTCGCATTGACCATTACTGGTCAACGCTGAAAGTCAAACAAAGTTTGACTTTCTGACTCGAAAAGCAGTAAAATAAGGAAAAGAACGAAAGAATACTTACGAAGGGTCCCCGAATGCTAATCCCGATTCAAGAACTCAGGTATGAAACAATGGTTTCAACTTAGAGCTCTCAAAATCAGAATTCTTGTGCAAAATGAGGTTGTGTGGGTTGGGTATTTATAGGAATACCCGAACCGTTAGGATCGTTCCATGAAAAACGTGCCATGAATCCAACCCGTACACTTGTCGGAACCTTATGGTGGCTACATATGCTCCTTATCTTAGTGACTAAGCAATTTGGAACTTGTGGTTGTGGGTTAATCTGCTGAAAACAGGCTGTTAAGTACTCTCCATCTGGTCTGCAGACCCCTTACGGACCGTAAGGTCATTTTGCTTACGGTCCGTAAGCTACATTTTGGCAGAATTACAACTTTGGTCCCTGCAATGCAATCGGCCCATTTTCGACACGTTTAAGGCCCGTTAACCCCATTTCAAAGCTCTAAAATGAAGTTAAAGTATAGGGAACTTAAAATGTCCTCAAAAATATCTCGGATGTCGGTTCGTTTGGCCGTACGAACGCGATGTTCGCTTAATTACGACGGAATGCGCATAAGCGCGAAAAACGAACCAAAAGACGTGACGAATGGATTTTTCTTATGGCGAACACTAAAATAAAATATTTTAGTGCTTACATAAATTTTTGGATGTCCGGATGTATTCAGAACGTAAGTTATGCGTAAAAATGCAAACTTGTGCACTTTTTGACACTTTTAGTCCCTGAATGACACAAAAGTTTATTTTAGCATACCGAACCCCTCAAAGCCTATTTCTAAGCTATGTAAAGGATATTTATGGTATGTTTAACTTATGGTCATGTTCCGGAATGTCTGTTACAGTTCAAATTGGCATACTTTCGCAGTTTGTCAACTTTAGTCCCTGTAAGCGATTTAACATGTTTTTGCCATACCAAAGCCTTCAAAACTTATTTCTAAGTTATGTAAAGGTTATTTAAGGTATGTTAAGCCTATTTCACTATTACATAGTGTTCGTTGGATTAAACTGGTTATATTTACGCATCAGTGCGCGTATAACCTTCCAGAAAGCGATATAGTGTTTGAAATCGAACAAGAATTGATATGTGCAAATGATACACATATTTTTACAAATCCCAAGTATGAAATATAATATTTCATTGGTTTGGTATTTGTTTGATGGCCGTGGAGGCACAGGTGTTACAGTCTCCCCTACTTTAGGAAATTTCGTCCCGAAATTTATTTAGAGGAAACTTGTGAAGACAACTGTGACGGTTTCGCCTTCTAATAGATCCATTGAACCCTTAAGTAAAACTCTGGGCCATGTTAGGATTCTTAGCGAATTTGTTAACCCTCAAAGTGAATTCCTTGTAGCAGTAAAACATGGAATTTTTGAACTATGGATAGAAAAACGTTTCTTATGAAGACTTATCATAGGAAACTTGTGTGTGCTTGAAATCATAATTGGGGAGTGTAAGATAAAATGACATCGGTCAAGGTCCAAGACTTCTCCCGTATCATTATTCTTGTCACTATGGGTCTTAACACATGACAAAATTTCTTGTGGTTTCTGTGCACTGACTTCCATAATTATGTAGGCCTCCATAATTACGTAATCCCTTGCACAGTCCGCACAGTTCATTTCATAATATGTAGTGGAAAAATCAACAGAATAAACATGAAGCAACTTGTCTAGACCACCAAAGGATCTTTTCAACTAGATCAGCGAACGATCTTTTTAACTAGATCAACGCATGATCTTCTTAACTAGACCGTCGTGCGATCTTCTTGAATAGATCACTTAAGGGATCTTTTTAATTATATCATCACATGATATTTCTTATCAGATTTTCAAAATCAATCTGTTTAACCAGACCACTCAAGGGTCCAATTATAGAATAGTACTTTAAAACCCAAGGGACTTGACTACAACGTAGAAGTCCATTAAGGATTTAAGATAGTAACTTTGGATATCCTATTATGAATCTCTCATATGAAACATAAAAGACTCTACGAGGATTTGGATGGATCACTTACAACCACAAAACATGTAAGAAAACACATAAGCACATAATTAGTTAACTTGATTCTTTAATTTGTTGTCTTTGGGGCATGGATATTTAAAGCACACTAGAAATCCAATCCATGAATTTCATTTGGTACTTTAATCATTTCCAAGGATTCATCTAAAAAGATAGAAGGATTCTCAATAAGAGTTTGGCTTTGTTTCTTAAAAGAAACAAGTGTTTAAGGTTCTTGGGGAGATCACAAGTGATCATAAAATAACTGAACCATAAGAATAGTTTGTCTTTGAGTTGACATCATAAGATTGTATCCAACGTTCACACAATCGTATCAGTTTTGCAAAAATAAAAACGACGAATTTTTATTTATATAACAACTGACTTGTCTTTAAACATCATAAGATAACAACCAAGGAAAAAAAACAAAACACTAATTGTTCACTGCTGCATCGTTGTTCATGTTTGCCTCATTGATGTTAAACACTCGTCCATGCGCTGGAGGTATGTTAACAAGTCTTGGGCAATTGTTCCTGTAGTGGGTAAGGTCACCACAATTATAACATGACCCCGGAGGGAACCGTGCTTGAACAGCAGCAGGATTTGCAGCAGCTTGATTTGCATAGCGACAAACATTGATCAAATGTCCCAACCGCCCACAGTGGGTACATTTGTGACACTGCTCTTGCGCTAGATGATGACGGTTGCACTTGTTGCACAAAGGTGCAGTACCAACATAGTTTTGCCTTTTGCGAGGTTGTGCTGGTTGGTTTGGTGCAACCTGTTTGTCTTGAGCAGTTACAGCGCAGTTCTGAGAGGCTTTGCGCTTCTTCTTCTTGGACACCTCAGCATTTTCTTCCTTTGGTTCCACATGAGCAGTCTTGTCAGATGGTCTTGGGTCGCCCTTCCGAAACAGCTTTTTCTTTCTGATGTGGGATTCAGTCAGAGTGGCAGACAGTTCAATGGCTTGTCTGACAGTAGTAGGGTTGCTGCCAGTAACAATATCCTGAACTAGGTCAGGAAGACCATCAGTATATTTCTCGATCGCCTTATCCACAGGAGTAACCATAGCAGGACACAACAGGCTCAATTCTTCAAAACGGTCAGTATAGGCTCGATGTTCGCCACTGTCTTGCTTCAAGTCATCAAACTCCCTCTCCAAAGCTCGCAGTTCATGACGAGGGCAAAACTCCTTCATCATAAGAGCCCTAAGCTCAGCCCAAGTCTGTGCTAATGCAACCTCAGCACCGCGATCTCTCATCACCCCGTTCCACCATGTAAGAGCCCTCTTCTGAAACACACTCGAAGAAAACTCGACCTTACGATTTTCAGGACACAGAACATGACGGAAGGTATTCTCAATGCTCTCAAACCACTGAAGAAGCCCAGTTGCTCCCTCAGAACCACTAAACTTGAGCGGTTTTGCCGAGTTGAAACTCTTGAAATTGCATGGAGCATTGTTGTTGTTGATGGTTTGCATCATTTGAGCATAAAGATTTGGGAAGGCAACAGCCATTTGCTGTGCAATGATTTCTGCCAGTTCGGCATTATCCATCTGATTGTCGCGTCGAGGAGGCATTCTAAAAGAGGGAACATGAAAGGAAACGAGTGAGAGATTTAGACGAAAAGAATGAGATGAAACAAATCTGATGAAAGCAAGGATAGTGGTTATTTGTTTGCATTACAAAGCAACCAAACTACACACAGTGACTAATCAAAGTAAATGGGTCATAAATAATGTATCACGAAGACATGCTCGCCTATAAGTGAACACTCATCCCAAGAATTCCCAGGTAAGCACAACTGGTCTCGCGTCTGATGAGATGTATACGAAGTGCTTGCCTAGACAGAAAACCCAGAATACAGGCATTCACCCTTCCAGTTTGCACGTGTTCACATTATTTAAACCCAAAACCATATAACAGAGGGTTCAAAACCTATTAAGCAATCATCCTAGAACAGATGATTTGTTTTCAAAGCGGTTTTGAAATTTATGTTTTTGTTGTGGTCGTCGCCTAAGGATAGGTGACGGTATTGTTCTATGACTAAACGCAAGTAACTCACGTTAGGGTCCTAAGAAGGTTATAGACTAGGTCAAAGCATTACTAATAACCTAATTCCCTATAACCATTGGCTCTGATACCATCTTTTCTGTCACACCCCGACCACGTAGAACATACAAAACGTGGCGGAAATATCGGGGAGTGTTGTAACAGAATTAATCGTTTCAAATCCATGGTAATTAAAGTTTTGTTTTAATAATCAATTATGAGAGTTTACATTGTTTAAACAAGAAACCAAGGGTACATAACATAAGTTAACTAGTTATTGTCTCGTTTTAAGTTGCTAAGGCACGAGTCCATCCTAAATGTAGCATGTATCAACAATCATTGCAAAGCAGTACCTGAAACATGTGTAAAAACGAGGTCAGCAAAGAAATGCTGGCGAATACATTGGTTTTGTAGGAGTGTCGAAATCATGGCTAGTTTAGACGTTGCAATACTTTATTTAAAAACCTTGTTTTTTTTTTGAAAAGAGTATAATATTGCAACTTAATTAATCAAATCAAATCAAGCTGTTTATAATTTGTAAAACTTCGTAGCCATGACTCTTAACCCAAAAACATTTGTTTTAGTAAATTATTTGAAAATCAATGATAAGTTCTGATGATATGTATAAATAAGAGGATAATGCATGATTAAATGAATAACTATGTAAAATGAGTTTGTATAATATATGTTGTTTGTAAAACAATGTCTTGTGAAAAGTATGTTATTTGTATAAATGTTATATATCTCAAACTGAAATGATTCAAATAACGTTACAGTATGTAATACCATACAAGCACTTATATATAGGAAGTACCAGCGGCGTATCCACCATGCTTGTATCATATTACACACGCATCGTTACTTAATCACTTAATCAAACTAAACCAAATCGATAGATAGATAGTACATTAAATATACCTTCGTTGTTCAAAAGAATAGATTTAGATAGTATAGTACAAGTATACTTCGGATTTATAGATAACATATCAAAATATGCTTTGGATGTTTAACAAAATATATGTTGGTTTGTACAATACCACACATGAGAGTATATCAAAATATACTTTAATAGTGTGATTTAAGAATTCAATCAGACCTGGTGCATCAAGATACACCTTTGAGACTATAGAAATACCACAAAGGCAATTCCTATTTGGATGGAGCAACAAATTGGTTTCAGACATTCCATGACAACAGGAATGGGGTGTCAAATCCTATAGCGCTATATCATACTAACAATCGGTCTGGTGAACATAAAATAAGTACAATTCAACATTTATTATTTTATGTTCTTTGAGAAATCAATGCTTAAATCATAGATAGTCATTCAATTTGTCAATAGATAAGTAATAACATGTATAATCAATTATACTTTTGGAAAACATGAAAGTAACAGATAGGTACACATGCTTCACCCCAAAACAGTTTGGAAAACAGTAAAATAGGGGAATAATGTACTCGCCTGAGATTGCTCAGATGTCTAAAGATAATCACCAAGTAATGCTAGAGATCTCGGAATATCAAACGGCACCTAATATAGGTAACTACATTAATAAACCGGACCTAAATCGGAGGATTTAGATAGAATGAGGGTTCGTAAACCAAACGAGTATAGAGACTCGTGTCATATGGTTTAACAAAGCCTACATACTAAATGAAACCTAACCTAATTGTTTACGACCCATTACGACCCGTTTAGGTAGCTTATGCTACTTTAACGCGTCGTTCGCGTGAAACGCGTTCGGACCGCCTAACTAGTCCTATGACAAGTGTTATATGCCTAAACATGTTACATAATCAGTTATGTGACAAAAGTTTAGGTTACATATGCTTAATTACCAATTATACATGAAAAGGGTATTCTGGTAATTTACCTAAGGCATATAAACTACCTATCATACAACTACTTAAACGATGTGACCATAGGGTATAACCTCGGAAGGTTATGCCCTATACTAGGGTCACCTAATGTGTTTGGTCGGATCCTAATGATCGACCAAACTGGGTCGGGTTCGAGGTATAAGCGATTTATTAGATCGCTTACCCTACGACCCTAGACAACGTGGTAATCAGTGGGCATAGTCCCAAGGGACTATGTCCAACGTGATTACACTCACGTTGCGAAGTTCAAACGAACTTCGCATTGACCATTACTGGTCAACGCTGAAAGTCAAACAAAGTTTGACTTTCTGACTCGAAAAGCAGTAAAATAAGGAAAAGAACGAAAGAATACTTACGAAGGGTCCCCGAATGCTAATCCCGATTCAAGAACTCAGGTATGAAACAATGGTTTCAACTTAGAGCTCTCAAAATCAGAATTCTTGTGCAAAATGAGGTTGTGTGGGTTGGGTATTTATAGGAATACCCGAACCGTTAGGATCGTTCCATGAAAAACGTGCCATGAATCCAACCCGTACACTTGTCGGAACCTTATGGTGGCTACATATGCTCCTTATCTTAGTGACTAAGCAATTTGGAACTTGTGGTTGTGGGTTAATCTGCTGAAAACAGGCTGTTAAGTACTCTGCATCTGGTCTGCAGACCCCTTACGGACCGTAAGGTCATTTTGCTTACGGTCCGTAAGCTACATTTTGGCAGAATTACAACTTTGGTCCCTGCAATGCAATCGGCCCATTTTCGACACGTTTAAGGCCCGTTAACCCCATTTCAAAGCTCTAAAATGAAGTTAAAGTATAGGGAACTTAAAATGTGCTCAAAAATATCTCGGATGTCGGTTCGTTTGGCCGTACGAACGCGATGTTCGCTTAATTACGACGGAATGCGCATAAGCGCGAAAAACGAACCAAAAGACGTGACGAATGGATTTTTCTTATGGCGAACACTAAAATAAAATATTTTAGTGCTTACATAAATTTTTGGATGTCCGGATGTATTCAGAACGTAAGTTATGCGTAAAAATGCAAACTTGTGCACTTTTTGACACTTTTAGTCCCTGAATGACACAAAAGTTTATTTTAGCATACCGAACCCCTCAAAGCCTATTTCTAAGCTATGTAAAGGATATTTATGGTATGTTTAACTTATGGTCATGTTCCGGAATGTCTGTTACAGTTCAAATTGGCATACTTTCGCAGTTTGTCAACTTTAGTCCCTGTAAGCGATTTAACATGTTTTTGCCATACCAAAGCCTTCAAAACTAATTTCTAAGTTATGTAAAGGTTATTTAAGGTATGTTAAGCCTATTTCACTATTCCGGAGTGTTCGTTGGATTAAACTGGTTATATTTACGCATCAGTGCGCGTATAACCTTCCAGAAAGCGATATAGTGTTTGAAATCGAACAAGAATTGATATGTGCAAATGATACACATATTTTTACAAATCCCAAGTATGAAATATAATATTTCATTGGTTTGGTATTTGTTTGATGGCCGTGGAGGCACAGGTGTTACAAGTAGTATCATGTTCTCAATACCTTTGAGAACAACGATCTGCCCCCAGTATGGTTGCCACAGTCTCCTTCGTGTATATCCTGAAGCACCTCCTTGGCTTCAGGATCCTCCAAGCACCTTAGATATGGACCTGCAAAAGACTTCTTATACAAAATATTATTTATGATAGTGAAACGAGATATCTTCATCCTGAAAGCCTTAGAATTCTCATCCTTTGGGATGTCTCCTTCTTCAAGGTACTTTATGATTGTAGTCGTCCAGGATTCAGGATTCTTTTCAGGATATCCATCATCAGGATCCTGGATACTTGCTACCTCCTTATCCTGAGACTTGAAGAGCTCCATCGCAGGATACAGGATATGTAGTATTGGTATTTGAGTTCCTTCCGGTATCCTAACTACAGATCCTAAATTTTCCAGAGCATCTACCTCCGCATTATCCTCTCTTGGTACCTGTTCAAGAGTAAAAGCTTCGAAATATCCTACTAATTTTTTGACAATTTCAAGATATTCAATTAACCTTTCACCTTTGACTGCATAGCATCCATTGAAATGGTTAGTGATTAACAAGGAATCAACATATACTTGCAAACTTTTAATATTCATATTCCTAGCCAGTTCTAATCTTGCAATCAGAGCTTCATACTCTTCTTCATTATTAGTAGCAGGAAATTCACATCTAATAGCCTGGGGCAATATGTCCCCCTATGGAGATTTAAGTAGTATACCTAATCCTACACCTCTCACATTGGATGCACCATTAGTATATAATGTCCAGGATCCTGAAGTTTCTCCTAGTTGTTGTACTTCTAGGTCTACTTCATTTTGAATGTCATTACTGAAATTAGCCACAAAGTCTGCTAGAGCCTGAGACATTATAGAATTTATAGGTTCATATACTAGAGATCATAGGCACTTAATTTTACGGACCATTTAGCCATTCTACCCGACATCTCAGGTTTCCTAAGCACATTTTAACAGGATAATTAGTGTTTTAGTCAAAAAATTGTGACAACTGTGGCTCCATGACCATCAATCAAATACCAAATCAATGATATATTATGTTTCATACTTGGGATTTGTAAAAATATGTGTATCGTTTGCACATATCATTCTTGTTCGATTTCGGGCTTTAAATCGCTTTCTAGAAGGTTATACGCGATCTGATGCGTAAATATAACCAGTTTAATGCAACAAACACTCCGGAATGGTGAAATAGTCTTAACATACCTTAAATAACCTTTACATAACTTAGAAATAAGTTTTGGATAGTTTGGTATACCGAAATCAAGTTATTTCGCTTACAGGGACTAAATTTGACAAACTGCGAAAGTATGCCAATTTGAACTGTAACAGACATTCCGGAACATGACCATAAGTTAAACATACCCTAAATATCCTTTACATAGCTTAGAAATAGGCTTTGAGGGGTTCGGTGTGCTAAAATAAACTTTTGGGTCATTCAGGGACTAAAAGCGTCAAAAAGTGCATAAGTTTGCATTTTCGCGCATAACTTACGTTCTGAATACATCCGGACATCCAAAAATTTATGTAATCATTAAAATATTTTATTTTAGTGATTGGCATGAGAAAAATCCATTCGTCACGCAATTTGGATCGTTTTTCGCGCTTATGCGCATTCCGTCGTAATTAAGCGAACATCGCGATCGTACGGCCAAACGAACCGACATCCGAGTTATTTTTTAGCACATTTTTAGTTCCTTATACTTTAACTTCATTTTAGAGCATTGAAATGGGGTAAACGGGCCTTAAACATGTCGGAAATAGCTCTAAACACCAACAGGGACTAAAACTGTCAATTTGCCAAAGTTGCTGGCTTACGGACCGTAAGCCATCACCCTTACGGTCTGTAAGGGACTCCCAGATCAGTAAAATCAGTTTCCAGCCTGTTTCCAACTGTTATGCACTCCCAACTCACACCCACATGTTGATACCTGATCATGGGGGGCCAATTTGAGTTACCTTAGTGTTGCAACAAGTGTAGGGACAAGATCAAAGCACGGTATTCGAGGAACGATCCTAACGGTGGTCCAAATCCTATAAATACCCATCAATTTCACTTGCAAAACCCACTTGAATTCTGAGATTTCTCTAAGTTGGGGTGTTTTATCACTTCATACCTGAGAATACTTGGAAGTTCAATCTTGCGGGGAACCTTTGTAAGTGTTCTTTCGTTCTTTTCATTAGTTTTAGCGTTAAAGTCAAACTGCGTTTGACTTTCTGCATTGACCAGTTTATGGTCTATGCGAAGTTCATTTGAACTTCATAACGTGAGCGTAATCACGATGGTTATAGTCCCTAGTGACTATACCTACTGATTACCACGTTCTCTAGGCTCAGTGACGAGTCGTAGTTTCGGCCAAAATGCGTATTCTTGCGTATTTTGTAACAAAACTACTTTGGGGTATCAAAACCGTTTGTTTTGATACCAAACTTGTTTTCTAACTTAGTTAAGCATGTTTTAACATGTTTAGCTCGTGACTTTTAGTTTTGTGCTTGTCTAGGGTCGTGAGGGTAAGCGATCTAATCAATCGCTTATACTTTCGAACCCGACCCGTTTGGTCGATTATTAGGATCCGACCAAACACATTAGGTGACCATAGTGTTTAGGGAATAACCTTCCAAGGTTATACCTTATGGTCACATCGTTTAAGTAGTTGTATGATAGGTAGTTTATATGCCTTAGGTAAATTACCAAAATGCCCTTTTTACGCCAAAATTCATTTTAAGCATATGTAACATAACTTTTGGTATCTAAACTGATTTGGTAACAAGGTTAGACATGTTAAGGCGTATTTTACTTATCGTAGGACTAGTTAGGCATTCCGAACGCGTTTCACGCGAACGACACGTTAAAGTAGCATAAGCTACCTAAACGGGTCGTAATGGGTCAGAAGCACTTAGGATAGGTTATGTTTTAGTATGTAGGCTTTGTTAAACCATATTACCTGAGTTCCCATACTCATTTGGTTTACGAGCCCTCATTCTATCCAATCCTCCGATATAGGTCCGGTTATTAATGTAGTTACCTATATTAGGTACCGTTTGATTCCGTGATCTTCTAGCTTTGCTTGGTGGTTATCCTAGGACTTCTAAGAAATCTCAAGTGAGTACATAGACCCCTCTTTTACCGTTTTCAAATTGTTTTGGGGTGAAACACATGTGCCTACTTGTTACTTTCATGTTTCCATGTTTTCATATCACATACTTGCTATGTTCATTAGTACACTATTAGTACATTGTTTTACATTACATTTCATGCTATGTATGTCCATTGTGTGCATACTTAGTACATTGTTTTACATTACATTACATTTCATGCTATGTATGTCCATTGTGTGCATACTTAGTACACTGTTTTACAATACATTTCATGCTATGTATGTCCGTTGTGTGCATACTTAGTACACTGTTTTACATTACATTTCATGCTATGTATGTCCATTGTGTGCATACTTAGTACATTGTTTTACATTACATTTCATGCTATGTATGTCCATTGTGTGCATACTTAGTACATTGTTTTACATTACATTTCATGCTATGTATGTCCATTGTGTGCATACTTAGTACATTGTTTTACATTACATTTTGTTGCATATGCTCATACAGCATATGAACACATTATATTACATTATGTGAACCATTTTTATCTATTGAACCATGTGAACCATTTGACAATAGATATTTGACTATAACTAAACATTTCTACAATTGTTAAACATTACATCTTGATGGTTTGGTTTGAGTAAGTGATTTAAGTAACGAGGCGTGTGTAATATGATACAAGCATGGTGGATACGCCGCTGGTACTTCCTATATATAAGTGTTTGTATGGTATTACATATCGTAGCGTTATTTGAATCATTTCAATTTGAGGCATATAACATTTTATACAAATAACATACTTTTCACAAGACATTGTTTTACAAACAACTTATCTTATACAAACTCATTTTACATGGTTATTCATTTAACGATACATTATTCTCTTATTTATACATATCATCTGAACTTATTGTTTTTCAAACGATTTACAAAACAAATCAATTTACAAGGTTCATAACTAAACTTTATTAAACATTTTCTTAAACTTTGTAGGATCGTATTCGGCCCTGATTGAGTCGATCAGAAGAATTCCTATCCAAAACAAGAAGCGGAAACTAATGCTTTGGTGCGATTTCAGCTAGATTCACTTTAAACTGTTGTTGTATTGATAACTGTAGCGATTACAAGCTCTGACAACACTTCGGCAGCACTTCGTGGCTTACCGGAAGAGAACACCTACAACTCTGTATCTGTAGTTTCGCTCTTACAGCCTATATATAGGTGAGCATATTTCGCTCATACGGACATGTACGTATGAGCGAAACCCCTACATGACACATAAGCGAAACTATAACTTGACACATGAGCGAAACCATCATAATGACACATGAGCGAAACCCCTACCCAACACATAAGTTTCTTTTTAAAGATTAAATCTTTTAACAATTTAGAAACTATGCCAGATAATCTATGAAAAAAATTTGTTCTTTGAAAAACCACTTGTAGATACAAAACATTTTCACACTCTCTCCCAAACCTGTTCTTCATGTTTAGCACTTGGAATTTCGAAAATCAGCTTCTCAACACCAGTCGTCGAAAATCTTTTTGAATTTTAAAAAATTTATGCTAAAACACACTAAAATCTTTTTGGATTTTCTGAAAGAAAATAACTAACACCACTTGTAGAATCAAGAAAATGCAGAAATGAAATATATACAAACAATATTTTTGTGAGTTTGTGCAAGAGGATCATATCAGTTTCTAAGACATATCACCAACACCGTTAAGCTTGATTACATTTTAAGTTCTAAACAATTCACTTAGATTGTCAGTATGTTTGTCTACTTAAATTTTCACACAAAGTTCAATTGTTTCGAGATATGAGATTAATGTTTTAAGCACTTAAACTCAATCGCGTGTCCCACCTTAGAATATACTCCTGTATCCAGATCCTAATATTCAGTCTTACAGGTGAGTATACCTAGATGATATCTGTAAGGGGTTAAAATGCGAGGGCCGTGAGAGCTCAGGTCGATACTCCCGTATACGCAGAGAGATGACGGCTTCGACTTTTGGTGGGTCCCCTTTAGAGGATCTTTTTTACAACAGCAATGACTATCAATTTTATTGTTTCATCAATTTGCTGAGGGCGACGCTTATATTTCAAAGCATATGCAGAAAGTATTATGCGGGGACTAGGTCAGAAATTTCTTTCAGCAGAAGTCCCGGGATAATACCCCAGATATCACTAAGCATAAAGACCTAGTATCTCAGAAAGAGGGACCTTTCAAACAAGATTTCGGAAACCTACTGGCATATCATCAGTGAGACCGTTTATCACATTTTAACTTTCCATTTCTTTAGCATGCTGTGACAGTCCACTGATGTACTATCATTTCCTCTTTTATGCAACAAAAACTCATTTTTCATTTTATCATGTTTTTGACTTTTTCAAATTTTCTAATGTTTTTGGATTTTCTGAAAAAATTTCTTACTCCCCCTAAAATTCAAAAACATTTAAAGGAAATTGAAAACAAACTGTACAGAAATGTGATAACTGATATTGAATTGCCTCAAATCTCCATCCGCTTGGCATAAACAATCAGAACTCCCCCTCTCAACAAACTATTTTCCCATTATGATCTCAAAATACTTAAGTTTGTTTTAATCAAAATGGTTTTTCCGGAAAATAAGTTTTGTTGATTTTACCACTTTTTAAATTTTGGGGATCAAATCATCACATTGTTTTACCAATCATTTGAATGATAGTTAACTCAAGTTCAATTTAATGACCTTGATTAACCACTTGTAGGATCAATCTGATTCAACTTCTGAACCACTTGTAAAAATCAAAAACATACAACTCAAACCTGCTTTTCAACCAATTTACCATCTGTTGGTTGAATTCTCAAGGTGCCGATTCCTACTCCACGCTTACAAACCTGGGAGTTCCGGCAAGTCCTGCTTTTCAAAACAAATTCTATAAGCATTTTAAAGAATGATGCCGATTCATGCTCCGCGATTACCAACTTTGGAGCTCCGGCAAGTCAGGTTTTTATTCTTTGAAAAATATATCCACCCAAGCCTGACCTTCCTTGGGTGTAACAACATTTTCTTCTTCATCTTTTCTTTCAACAGACTTGTGAACACGTCTTTTAGAAGCATAAAATTCTTTGACACTTTTGGCCTTACCATTGACCATTTGTCCAAAGATACGTTTCACATTTCCATTGAAAGTCTTTTCAACATCAAATTTCTTCTTGTCAGAATAAAATTGATTTGAAATTTCTACTTTTCCAACTTTCTTCATAAAATTTTCAGCACGCAAAGGTGGAAAATTTTCATCATTCATAGTTGGAACTGATTTTTCAACCTTTTTCTCAACACGTGGCTCCTCTGATTTGTGGAATCAGATTCATCACCAGAATTATTACCTGAACCTTTCACAACCCATTTTTGATTTTTTACATTTTCTTTTCCTTTCAAAACACTCTTTGAACATTCTCCCTTTTCAAAGGTTGAATTTTCAAAGCCAGTAAACTTTCGGGTTTTCAGTTCAGTGTTCTCAACTACTTTGTCTTTCAGTTTACCAGAGACTTCCTGTTTCGGTTTGAAAGTCTTCGGACAATTCCTAGCAACATGACCAACAGTTTTACACTGAAAACAGGTTCTCTTTTCAATCCTTTTCTGAACATCATTCTTCTTCAACTCTTCTTGCTTCTTGGCAAGGAATTCTCTATTTGTCTGCTTTCTGAACATTTGTTCTTTCTCAGCCTCTGATGTTTTCCCTGAAACAAACACAGTTTTTGGTTTAAAAACTTTTTCATTTTTATAATTTTTCGGTTGAATAAAACCAAGACCTTTCTTTTTGAAATTACGATTATGGTTTGGTTTCTTTTGGAAACTATAACCACAATTGTAACCCATTTTCTTGTTAATTCTTTGTTGTTTACTTGAAGTGTATTGCTTAGGTTTTCCAGAAAGATTTAAATCTTTTATTTCAGAAATATTAATTTATGTGATTTTGAAAACCTTTTGAATCATTTCAAATCTGACACTTCTTATTGGAAAAACTTCATCAGAATATAATTTGTCAGAATCTTTCAAAGTATATGCCACTTTGAATGATTCATCATTCAAATTAGATTTTGATAGCAAAAACTCTTTATCATAAACCCATTTGTCCTTTTTGATTGTTGACTTTGACGCATCGGACTCAGACTTTGACTTTGATTTGAACTCCGGCTTTGACACCTCACAGACATCTTTATCTAACACCTGATCGACCACACTTTTTATCCAATTTGACTCATGATCAGTGTCGGACGACGTGTACGTGACATCAATATTTTCTGGCAAGTTATCCGACGGCCCAGACTCCCATTGTAAATTTATTGCCTTTTCGACTCTTTCGGAATTTGGATTTCGAGGTGAATATCCATTTTCGACCGGGGGCGGACATCTATTGTAGACCACACTTGGTTTCTTACCAGAAATCTTCACTTTATCTTCGTCTTCTATCACAGATTTCTCTTCTTCTGAAGTCTTTACTTCTTCAAAAGTATTCAAATTCTCCACAACCGGATAAATCCTGTCAACAACAAAAGTAGAACATGAGTAACTTTCTAATAACTTGTTGACTCTTTCAGTTTCGATTCTTTGTGTTTCCAGCTTTAATTCCAGCTCAGCACACTTCTTTATATGAAAATTAACATTATCAAGCTGTCCTAAATAAGCTCTCTTCAGTGTATTCATTGCCACAACTTGTTCACCGTTTGAATCAGTATACTTGTTGATTTCTCTGTTCATTGTATCATAGGATTCTTTCAATCTGTTTATGTTATGCAGCAACTCATTGTTCTGCTTGATTAAAGAATCACAGTTCATGCATTTTTCAGGAACTTTGACAGGTTCTACATCAACTTTGACTTCAAATTCAGGAACCTCTTTGACTGTTCTGTTTGATCGTAAAAATTCAGCTCTTCTCTTTTTCTCAGCTTCTGCCTCAGCTTTTAATCTCTCTTCCTCTTCTTCCTCTTCTTCAAGCTTTCTCCGTCTTGCTTCAGCAGCTTCCATTACTTTTCTGCACTTTTCGGCACATTTCAAATCGTAGGCATTTGCAATGAAAGCTTTAGAATATGAAGTGTCTTTGGACATCTCTTTAGCCATAAGTTCTTGATCTGGGCAAAAATTATCCCAACAGAAACCTTCAGCCATCTTTTCATTATCTTGTTCTGCCAAACACACTTTGCTGTTTATTGGAAGATATTTATCCCAGCTAAAATTATCATACTTGCCCTGATTAACTAGACATGCTCTTTTTGACCCTTCAATCACATCTCTCCCGTGTGCAGTTTGTGCCTGATGCGGTGCTGGTGGTGTGACTTGATGATAAATCGCCTTTTTGTGATAATCGTTTTTTCCAAAAGAATTCTGGGCTCCACTAGCTTCACGATTTTTGCACTCCCTCTTGAAATGCCCCTTTTCCCTGCAACGAAAACATGTAACTTTAGATTTATCAAAGCCTAAAGTTGAAACATTTGCATCATGGAAATCATCTCTTCCCGTAATTTGTTTAAACTTCTCAGCTCGTCTCAACACACTTGCCATGCACCATTTAATATCCATCAATTCCATTTCCTCAGCATCGATTTGATCGTAATCCTCTTTCATGAGCATTGGATTACCAATCTTTCCAGCACAAAACTACTATAGGATTCCAGAACCATTCCCAACAAAGACATTTGATTTTTTGCTACTTCTTCAAAATAATCTTGATCACTTTCAAGATTTAATACAATATTGCATTGAAGTTTTCTTCCATTCTTTGTTCCAGAAATGTTTGGATAGAATGATGAAAATCTTGTGCTACTTGATCCGTGGGATGATTTCTTTTCTGAAGAATCTTTTGCACTGTAAGCACTTTCAACTTTTGGAGAAAATTTTGACTTTTCGTTGACACCACCTTTGTAATACAAGCTGGTATCCTGTTCTCCATCGTAGTTCTTCATCCTGGCAATCTTCCTCTGCTCCATCTCTTGAGCTTCCAGGTGTTTGATGAAGTCTCCCAGTGTTAAATTTTTATAATCCTTTCTGTTGGATCTCAGCATCATCAGAAATGTTCCCCATGTTTCATGTGGTAGCGCATCTGCAAGTTTTTCAATCAATTCATCAGTATCCTTTTTAATTCCAAGTTTTGTCATATTTCTCACCAAGTTACAATATCTATCAATTATTTGCTTGGTGTTTTCAGATTTCAAACCACGGAATAAATCAAATTCTTTCTTCATGAGAGACATTTTGTTTTTGAGCATATCATCACTTCCAACAAATTTTGCTTCCAATTCTGTCCAGATTGAGTAAGCAGTTCCATCATGTTGAAGCAATATCAAGATATCTTCTTTTATTGCTTGCTGAAGCAGACTCACCATCAATTTCTCATCTCGATATTTCTTTTTATCTTCCGTACTCATTTCTCGAATTGTTAATTGCACACCATTTGTTGTGGGTCTAACATATGGTTCCTCAGTGTGTTCCCACGCATCCAAATTATACGCCTCAACCCAATTTCCAAACCGTTCGGACCAACCATTATAATCATCAATATCCATGAGCTTAGGCGGTTTCTGAGACGTCCCGGTTTCGTTTTCAAGCAAAGCATTCTGTGTGATTGTAATCGAGCTAGCAAAAGCGTTATAAAATTCGTTGTCCATTGTTCAATGTACACAAGTTCACAAATTTCCAAGCTTAGACAAAATTGACCCTTGGAGCGAAACCCTAGTTGTCACTAGAACGAAACCCCAAGATTGTCACAAAAGCAAAACAGGCTTTCATCCTTGGAGCGAAACCTCAATTGTCACTGGAGCGAAACCTTGAGTGTCACAAGAGCAAAACCTTGAGTGTCACAAGAGCGAAACCTTGAGTGTCACAAGAACTAAATACCAAAGTGTCTGTATGAGCGAAACTAACTGATGACGTCACTTTTTGCACGAGTCACTTGGAGCGAAACCCTCAAAATTCAAGTTTTTAATTCGATTTTAGCTCTGAAACTTTTAAGGATTTACTAAAACATGATTACGAGTGCTGTGTGTGAAATTGAGCCGGTTTTACTGAGAAAAATTTTTGTAATTTTGAAGAAAGTGTAGAAAATCAGAATAAATGCAGCTGAAATGGCAAGAACTCTTCCTCCTGAGCTCTGATACCACTTGTAGAATCGTATTCGGCCCTGATTGAGTCGATCAGAAGAATTCCTATCCAAAACAAGAGGCGGAAACTAATGCTTTGGTGCGATTTCAGCTAGATTCACTTTAAACTGTTGTTGTATTGATAACTGTAGCGATTACAAGCTCTGACAACACTTCGGCAGCACTTCGTGGCTTACCGAAAGAGAACACCTACAACTCTGTATCTGTAGTTTCGCTCTTACAGCCTATATATAGGTGAGCATATTTCGCTCATACGGACATGTATGTATGAGCGAAACCCCTACATGATACATAAGCGAAACTATAACTTGACACATGAGCGAAACCATCATAATGACACATGAGCGAAACCTAGTCTAACATATGTTTCTTGGATTTTGTGCCATTTTCTAACCTATACTCTACTAGACTCGATACAAGACGTAGTCGACAGACGTAGTGCACCAACAAACTTACAAGTCATGAATCCTATTTTCACAAAACCTATGTATCTCACAGGCATTTTTATGCTGACGTACCTATTTTCACATGTGTTTTCAGGAGTTGATGCATAGGACTTATCAAGACATACTTAGGCGGACCTGTGCCTTAGTGACTTAAAACGAGACAAGAACTAGTTAATTTTTGTTATGTACTCTTTGTTTCTTGTTTAAAACAATGTAACTCTCTTATTTGATTAATAAAACGTAACTTTAATTTCCATGGTTGTGAAACAATTAATTCTGTTACAACACTCCCCGACGTTTCCGCCACGTTTCGTTGTCTCACGTGGTCGGGGTGTGATAGAAAAGTTGGTATCAAAGCCAATGGTTATAGGGAATTAGGTTATTAGTAATGCTTTGACCTAGACTATAACCTTTCTAGGAACCCAACACAAGTTATCTTGTGTTTAGATCTTAAAACATGCACGTCACCTATCCTTAGGTGATAACCACGACGACATCATCAATTCCGAATCCGCTTTGAAAATTAATCATCTGTTTTTGGATGATTGATTACTAGGTTTTGAACCCTCTATTGTAAGGTTTTTAACCCTCTGTTATAAGGTTTTGAACCCCTTTGAGTTTTCAAAATCTCGTCAAAGTTTTGGGTCCTAAATATTGTGAACACGTTCAAACTGGAAGAGTGAATACCTGTACCCTGAGTTTTCTGTCTAAGGCTAGAGTGTTCGTACAAATCCACATAATCGGACCAGTCACTCTTACCTGGGAACTCTTGGGGTGAGTGTCCACTTATAGGCGAGCATGTCTTCGCGATACATTATGAGGATCTAATTGCTTTGATTCAGCCTTTGTGTGTTGTTTGTTTGCTTCGTGGTTCAAACAAATGACCATCACCCATGATTTTGGTTGGTAATTGTAACATCCTATTCTTACCCAATTCCATTTCATTTGTTTTCTCTCTTGTTTCCCCTTTTAGAATGCCTCCACGACGCGAAAATCAGGTATCTAGTGAAGAGCTGGCAGCTGTCATTACACAGCAAATGACTGCTGCAATCCCGAATATTGTTGCTCAATGTAACCAAGCCCTCAAATAATGCCCCCCTGCAACTTCAAAACGTTCAACTCGGCTAAGCCATCAAAGTTTTCTGGGTCTCAAGGAGCGACTGCACTTCTGCAATGGTTCGAGAGTTTAGAGAGCACCTTCAGACATGTTCAATGTCCAATCGAGCGAAAGGTAGATTTTGCATCTAGTGTCTTTGAGAAACGAGCTTTGACATGGTGGAACGGTGTGATGAGAGATAGGGGTGCCGAAGTGGCACTGGCTCAAACGTGGGAAGAACTTCGAGCACTGATGATGAAGGAATTATGTCCTCGTCACGAGATCAGGGCCTTGGAAAGGGAATTCGACGATCTTAAGCAAGACAGCGGTGAACATCGAGCATACACTGATTGATATGTGGAGCTGAGCCTGTTGTGTCCTATCATGGTTACGCCTTTGGATAAGGCGATCGAAAAATACATTGATGGTCTCCCTGACTCAGTTCAGGACATTGTTACTGGTAGTAACCCCACTACGGTTAGGCAGGCCATTGAGCTATCTGCTACCTTGACTGAATCTCAAATCAGGAAAGGTAAACTTTTCTGAAAAGATGATAAGAAACCAATCGAGGAATCAAAGACCATGGATGAACAGACTGGATCCCCTAAGAGGTCAAAGAAGCGAAAGGCTTCTCCCAACTTCGCCGTGGTCGCTCACAATGGTCAAGCCGTCCCCAACCAACCAGCTCAACCCCCTGCTAGGAAGCCATACAATGGAACTTCACCCTTGTTCAACCAATGTAACCTTCATCATCATGCTAGTGTGAAGTGCCGCGAATGCCAAATTTGTGGACTTAAAGGTCATACAGCAAAAGTTTGCCGAGCTGCAGTTGCACCAAATCAAGCTGACAACAATCCTGCTCAAGCTCGCTTTCCACCAAGTTCTTGCTACAACTGTGGCGAGATGGGTCATTTCCGAAGAAATTGCCCAAAGCTTGCTAACGCAAATCCAGCACAGGGATGAGCATCTGACCGACTAGAAGACAACACCGTTTAGAAATAATCACGTCTTATGTATTATTTTCTTTTGTTGTCAAGGTCCATGAAATAGTTGTTATCATTGTTTATAAATAAATCTTTTATTTACATTGCAATGTGTTTATGAGGTTGTATGTATAAACAACATATCCCCTACAATACCGACAATCAAGGAATCGTATTCCTTGAAAAACAAACTACCCCCCAAAATTTTTCTATATTATGATCTCTTGCGTTTTCCACGAAACTCCTAAGTACTCGTTTCTTCCAAGGAAACGAAGTACAAGGCGCAAGTTACAACCTTGGACGAATACCCAAAGTACCACTATAAATCCGTAATAGGGTACCTATGGGTATTTCCGTAAATCCTAAAAATGTTGTGTTCCTTAATTCGAATATTACTTTTCTTTGAAAACAAAATCGAATTTTTGGGAGATCTTCCTATCTTTTCAGATAGATCCCAGAGGACATTGAAGTCCATCGACTGGTTTCCATATCCATTTTCAATCGATAACAAGTTAATAACAAATTAATAATCAAGTTAAACAACTATGTGCTTATGTGCTTATGTGTTCCCTTTTATGTTTTTGTAATCCAAGTTTTGTTATCCAAATCCTCGTAGAATCTTCCATATCTTCGTATAAGGGATTCACAGTAGGATATCCAAATGTACTATATTAAATCCTCAATGGGCTTTTACGTAATAGTAAAGACCCTTGGATTATATTGTACTATTCCATAATTAGACCCCTTGAGTGGTCTAGTTAAACAGATTGAGCCAAAAATCTGGTTAGGAATATCATGTGATGAAATAGCTAAAAAGACTCCTGGGTGGTCTAATTAAAAGAGATCATTTGTCGATCTAATTAAAAGGACCCTATGATAGTTTAGTCACACTCATCACAGGTTTAATTTTTCTTCCCCTTCACATTACAAAACAAATTGTGCGGACTGTGCAAGGAATTGCGTAATTATGGATGCATACATAATTATGGAATTCAGTGCACAGAAACCGCAACAAGTTTGGTCGTGTGTCTAGAGTTGACTCAGTTCATTCCTGTTTTTGAAGAAATTGTGGAAAATGACTCATTCCGTTCATTTTCGTTTCTGAAGAAATTGTGGAAAATGACTCATTCCATTCATTTTCGTTTCCAAAGAAATTGTGGAAAATGACTCATTCCGTTCATTTTCGTTTCTGAAGAAATTGTGGAAAATGACTCATTCCGTTCATTTTCGTTTCTGAAGAAATTGTGGAAAATGACTCATTCCATTCATTTTCGTTTCTGAAGAAATTGTGGAAAATGACTCATTTCGTGCATTTTCGTTTCTGAAGAAATTGTGGAAAATCACTCATTCCGTGCATTTTCATTTCTGAATAAATTGTGGAAAATGACTCATTCCGTTCATTTTCATTTCTGAAGAAATTGTGGAAAAGGACTCACTCCGTTCATTTCCGTTTTAGAAGAAATTGTGGAAAATGACTCATCCAGTTCATTTTCATTTCTGAAGAAATTGTGGAAAATGACTCATTTCGTTCATTTTCGTTTCTGAAGAAATTGTGGAAAATGACTCATTCCGTTCATTTTCGTTTCTGAAGAAATTGTGGAAAATAACTCATTCCGTGCATTTTCGTTTCTGAAGAAATTGTGGAAAATGACTCATTCCGTGCATTTTCGTTTCTGAAGAAATTGTGGAAAATAACTCATTCCCTTCATTTTCGTTTCTGAAGAAATTGTGGAAAATGACTCATTCCATTCATTTTCGTTTCTGAAGAATACCCATTAAGGAAAATGACTCATTCCGTGCATTTTCGTTTCTGAAGGATACCCATTAAGGAAAATGACTAATTTCGTGCATTTTTCGTTTCTGAAAATTTTCCATCGAAGGGAAATGAATATCCCTGATTCTTCCTTCATTTCCATTTCTGAAAAATGTCCGTTAAAGAGGAATACCAGGTTTATGCCTTATCCTTGATGGTTATTTAACACAAAGTCACAGACAGACTCCTACAAATAAATTTCGGGACGAAATTTCCTAAAGCAGGGGAAACTGTGACAACTGTGCCTCCGTGACCATCAAAAAAATACCAAATCAATGAGATATTATGTTTCATACTTGGGATTTGTAAAAATATGTGTATCGTTTGCACATATCATTCTTGTTCGATTTCGGGCTTTAAATCGCTTTCTGGATTGTTATACGCGATCTGATGCGTAAATATAACCATTTTAATGCAACAAACACTCCGGAATAGTGAAATAGGCTTAACATACCTTAAATAACCTTTACATAACTTAGAAATAAGTTTTGGATAGTTTGGTATGCCGAAATCAAGTTATTTCGCTTACAGGGATTAAATTTGACAAACTGCGAAAGTATGCCAATTTGAACTGTAACAGACATTCTGGAACATGACCATAAGTTAAACATACCCTAAATATCCTTTACATAGCTTAGAAATAGGTTTTGAGGGGTTCGGTGTGCTAAAATAAACTTTTGGGTCATTCAGGGACTAAAAGCGTCAAAAAGTGCATAAGTTTGCATTTTCGCGCATAACTTACGTTCTGAATACATCCGGACATCCAAAAATTTACGTAATCATTAAAATATTTTATTTTAGTGATTGGCATGAGAAAAATCCATTCGTCACGCAATTTGGATCGTTTTTCGCGCTTATGCGCATTCCGTCGTAATTAAGCGAACATCGCGATCGTACGGCCAAACGAACCGACATCCGAGATATTGTTTAGCACATTTTAAGTTCCATATACTTTAACTTCATTTTTGAGCTTTGAAATGGGGTTAACGGGCATTAAACATGTCGGAAATAGCTCTAAACACCAACAAGGACTAGAACTGTCAATTTGCCAAAGTTGCTGGCTTACGGACCGTAAGCCCTCACCCTTACGGTCCGTAAGGGACTCCCAGATCAGAAAAATCAGTTTTGCAGCCTGTTTCCAGCTGTTATGCACTCCCAACTCACACCCACATGTTGATACCTGATCATGGGGGGCCAATTTGAGTTACCTTAGTGTTGCAACAAGTGTAGGGACAAGATCAAAGCATGGTATTCGAGGAACGATCCTAACGGTGGTCCAAATCCTATAAATACCCATCAAGTTCACTTGTAAAATCCACTTGAATTCTGAGATTTCTCTAAGTTGGGGTGTTTTATCACTTCATACCTGAGAATACTTGGAAGATCAATCTTGCGGGGACCCTTTGTAAGTGTTCTTTCGTTCTTTTCATTCGTTTTAGCGTTAAAGTCAAACTGCGTTTGACTTTCTGCATTGACCAGTTTATGGTTAATGCGAAGTTCGTTTGAACTTCATAACGTGAGCCTAATCACGATGGTTATAGTCCCTAGTGACTATACCTATTGATTACCACGTTATCTAGGCTCAGTGACGAGTCGTAGTTTCGGCCAAAATGCGTATTCTTGCGTATTTTGTAACCAAACTACTTTTGGGTATCAAAACCGTTTGTTTTGATACCAAACTTGTTTTCTAACTTAGGTAAGCATGTTTTAACATGCTTAGCTCGTCACTTTTAGTTTTGTGCTTGTCTAGGGTCGTAAGGGTAAGCGATCTAATCAATCGCTTATACTTTCGAACCCGACCCGTTTGGTTGATCATTAGGATCCGACCAAACACATTAGGTGACCATAGTGTTTAGGGAATAACCTTCCGAGGTTATACCTTATGGTCACATCGTTTAAGTAGTTGTATGATAGGTAGTTTATATGCCTTAGGTAAATTAACAAAATGCCATTTTTACGCCAAAATTCATTTTAAGCATATGTAACATAACTTTTGGTATCTAAACTGATTTGGTAACAATGTTAGACAAGTTAAGGCATATTTTACTTATCATAGGACTAGTTAGGCATTCCGAACGCGTTTCACGTTAACGACGCGTTAAAGTAGCATAAGCTACCTAAACGGGTCGTAATGGGTCAAAAGCACTTAGGATAGGTTCCGTTTTAGTATATAGGCTTTGTTAAACCATATTACCTGAGTTCCCATACTCATTTGGTTTACGATCCCTCATTCTATCCAATCCTCCGATATAGGTCCGGTTATTAATGTAGTTACCTATATTAGGTACCGTTTGATTCTGTGATCTTCTAGCTTTGCTTGGTGGTTATCCTATGACTTCTAAGAAATCTCAAGTGATTACAAAGACCCCTCTTTTACCGTTTTCAAACTGTTTTGGGGTGAAACACATGTGCCTACTTGTTACTTTCATGTTTCCATGTTTTCATATCACATACTTGCTATGTTCATTAGTACACTATTAGTACATTGCTTTACATTACATTTCATGCTATGTATGTCCATTGTGTGCATACTTAGTACATTGTTTTACATTACATTTCATGCTATGTATGTCCATTGTGTGCATATTTAGTACATTGTTTTACATTACATTTCATGCTATGTATGTCCATTGTGTGCATACTTAGTACATTGTTTTACATTACATTTCATGCTATGTATGTCCATTGTGTGCATACTTAGTACACTATTTTACATTACATTTCATGCTATGTATGTCCATTGTGTGCATACTTAGTACATTGTTTTACACTACATTTCATGCTATGTTTTACATTACATTTCATGCTATGTATGTCCATTGTGTGCATACTTAGTACATTGTTTTACATTACATTTCATGCTATGTATGTCCATTGTGTGCATACTTAGTACACTGTTTTACATTACATTTCATGCTATGTATGTCCATTGTGTGCATACTTAGTACATTCTTTTACACTACATTTCATGCTATGTATGTCCATTGTGTGCATACTTAGTACATTGTTTTAGATTACATTTCATGCTATGTATGTCCATTGTGTGCATACTTAGTACATTGTTTTACATTAGATTTTGTTGCACATGCTCATCCAGCATATGAACACATTATATTACATTATGTGAACCATTTGTATCTATTGAACCATGTGAACCATTTGACAATAGACATTTACCTATACCTAAACATTTCTACAATTGTTAAACATTACATCTTGATGGTTTGGTTTGAGTAAGTGATTTAAGTAACGAGGCATGTGTAATATGATACAAGCATGGTGGATACGCCTCTGGTACTTCCTATATATAAGTGTTCGTATGGCATTACATATCGTAGCGTTATTTGAATCATTTCAATTTGAGACATATAACATTTTATACAAATAACCTACTTTTCACAAGACATTGTTTTACAAACAACTTATCTTATACAAACTCATTTTACATGGTTATTCATTTAACCATACATTATTCTCTTATTTATACATATCATCTGAACTTATTGTTTTTCAAACGATTTACAAAACAAATTAATTTACAAGGTTCATGACTAAACTTTATTAAACATTTTCTTAAACTTACAATTCATGAATCCTATTTTAACAAAATCAATGTATCTCACAGGCATTTTTATGCTGACGTACCTATTTTCACATGTGTTTTCAGGAGTTGATGCATAGGACTTATCAAGACATACTTAGGCAGACCTGTGCCTTAGTGACTTAAAACGAGACAAGAACTAGTTAATTTTTGTTATGTACTCTTTGTTTCTTGTTTAAAACAATGTAACTCTCTTATTTGATTAATAAAACGTAACTTTAATTTCCATGGTTGTGAAACAATTAATTCTGTTACAACACTCCCCGACATTTCCGCCACGTTTCGTTGTCTCACGTGGTCGGGGTGTGACAAAAATCAAGCTAGGATAATGCAACCAAATCTTTTGATGTGAGGTGTGATGCTTGAATCAATGAATTAATGTATGAATAACTTGCAAATGAAATGAACAAGTGACACAAGGATTTATACGAGGAAAAAGGCCTTGATCAAGAGTTGATCTCCGGCATAAAAAACCTCGGGTGATGGAAACTACCGATCCCCAACTATAATTCAACAAATGATCTTTACAACTTGGGATGATAACATTCTTGTTACAAGGATCACTATAGTGTAATGTGTATGAAATCGCTAATGAACTGTCGAGAGCTGTTTCGAGTGTGTGTGTTTGCTTAATTGTTCTAACTCAAGCTTGTTATCCCCTTTAAAAATAGAAATAACTTAAATAACTAACTATCCGCTAAATGTGCAAGCTCCCCACGACTTCTAAAACGGTCACCAAGCCATGCACGTGCGGAATATTGAGGGCATATTCCCCAAGAATATCGGCAAGACCAAGTCCAATGCGTATACTCCTGCAAAACAAGCTTAAACATAGTGAAGGCAACCGTTAGTATAAGGATAACTATGGGGATCCTAGATCCTGATCCTGCAATGTCTTCTGAGGATCCTTAATTCAAACAGAATTGAGGATCCGTGATCCTGACAGTACTTGAGGATCCGTGATCCTTAGGTTTAGAAAATCTATCCCTAACAATTGCCCCCAAAATATGAGGAGTAAAGTGTAAATTAACGAGTCGAATTTTTGATCTTATCTCCAACTGACTAACGGATATATAGTCGTTGCTGATCATACGTCAGCGACATGACATCCTGCAGAACCATCATTATAAATTTGAGATTAGAGATAAGGATCGATAGGCATTTAAATTCGTGCATTACTCCCTTTAAATCCTCATCCCAAGACCGATCAGGTATTTCTCTTCTCTTTCTCTCTTCATCTTCTTATTCTGATCTTCATCAAAATCTTTAGATCACAATGAAGCTACGATCCTCCCCCGCCAAGGTTCACTAGAAAGATAGTCCTTTGAAAAGCCAAGGGATTATCAAAAATCCTTCGAAGGAACTCTGCTGCTTCACTGATCCGGAGATTGACCGGATTCGCCACTGTTTTCTGGCGGATACCGTCTTCAAGCCTTTTGACCCTTCTGCCAAGAGTGATTCTGTCTCGAACATCTAGGTTGCTTTTCCGGCCACCCCATTCCTGATAGGATTCTCCTATCCCTTTCCTGCCTTCACCCAATCCTTCTTTTCCCTCACTGGCATGTGCTATATCCAGGCCATGCCAATGATGTAGAGGGTTTTATATACCCTAGAGAACATCATTGAGCAGGAAGGCATAGAGTTGGGAATCTCAGAACTGGCTGAACTGTATAACCTTGTGAGCCATGGTTCACATAGCTTCTTGTTCAAACACACACCTGGTGATTCTCACCCAATCCTCAAGACCACAAAAAACAATACCAACTGGAAGAAGCGTTTCTTCTTTGTTAGAAGGGACTCTATCCCTGATGGGAAAGATCTCCCCATAAAGTGGACAACCCATGGTAGGATCCTTATAGAAGGATCATAGGATGATTCTATTTCTGTTGAGGATAAATGATCCTTTTCTGTCTTTTTGTGTAGCTATCTCAGTCTCTCATATCATTCAATCACCTGCAACAAAAGAAAGGATCACTGCTTTTTGGAGCCTTGATCCTGCAGTTAGATCATTCCAGGCAAACACAAAGGATTCACAAGAAGTATCCTCCGGTTCAGTCACAATGTCAAGTAAGTGTTTATTTTTATGTATGATTAAATAAATAAAGATTAAGGATACTTATCTGTTATTTATCCTTTGTAGGTGCTGGAAAATCCTCAAAGTCAGCCACTCGCTTCAGCGTCACTGATCTTGATACTGTCTCTGGCCGGTCCGGAGAGAAGAAATCTGCTGCTAGCCCAAGCGTTCCAATCCCTAAGCCTATCAGCTCCAAGGGCAAGGGAGGAAAGAAGAGGAAGTCCACTGAAGCTGATAATCTTGATGGCCTGCCCCTCATCCGTCATCAGTTTGAAGAATACTTTGCTGATGTAAGGATCCTTGATCCTTAATCCTATCCTGCACATTTGAGGATAACGGATCCTGAATTAAATCCTTCTTTCTTTGCAGAAATTCGCTAAGATCCAGATGCTCTTTGATGCGTATGTTGAAGAGGCTGAGCAGAAGGAGCTGGACTTCCAGAAGATCTTCCTGGCTAAGGATCAAACCATCTCCACCCTCGAGAAAGAGCTCAACTTGGCAAAAAAGCAGGTGGTCATGGCCCACATCACTGCTGATCAGGAGAAGAAAGAGGTGATGGAGGATGCTAAACTCTCTGCTGCCATTGCTATGTACAAGACCAAACTACAGATGGCCCAGGAAGCTCAGGATCCTAGCTTTGACAGCACCAATTGGGACCAGGAGGGCTGGAAGGTTAGGCTGGCTGAACTGGATGATGAAGAGGAGGCTACAGAGGTCTTGATGCTTGAGGCAAGCAACAGCAGGGCTAAGGATCAGGCTGGTGATGCTGAAACTGGAGGTGATGGTGATGGTGATGCAGCGAAGGTGTGAGCTGCAGAAATGGGCGATGATGGATTTATCTAGACGCAGCCGGAGCCCATTTTTTATGGTTTGGTAGTTGTTTTTTGTTTGATGGTGTTTTTCTTGAACAATGGTTTGTCTGTACTTAAACAATAGTTTTTAGGTTTAAGGATCACTGATCCTTCAGACAATAGGTAGGATTACAAATGGTGGAGGGATCCTCTGTTTGGGGGATGAAGCCATTGTGATCATGCCATACTTTTATTCCTGCACTTAGACCTCGTTAACATGGACACCCGTTGCCAACCCAAGTGGACGGGCCACGTTTTGCTGGTAGAAACTTGGGTTGGCAATTTTGACAACCTTTTAAGGGTTTAACTTTTGGTAAATAAAAACTTAATCTTTTGGCTATCTCATGTGTTGTTATATTTGTGAATACGTTATCTTTCAATTGTTATGATATACTTTGTTTGAATTCATAAGTTAAGAATAAAAGTTTATTAGATTATGTCAAAAAGTTTAGGGTATGATCAAGGATCAAATATCCTATAATCGATAAATTCAAAAGAGTGGTGTAATTTAAGGATCATATGTCTTGTTGTCAAAGAGTAAGGGTCACTTAGATAAATAAAAAATGAAATCAAAGTGATCAAGGATCATACCTGAGAATCCAAGTTAGGATCCTAAACCTTTAACATTTACAATCAGGATAACCAAAAACAAACCTTAATAAAAGGTTAGGATCAAGGATCCTTAGCTGTTTAACTTCAAAAACCTGAAATGGAACACAACTTGGGACTAAGCCAATATAAGAGAAGAGTTAGCAACTGGGGACAAGCCAAACAATTTAGGGGACAAGCCCAATATACTGGGGACAAGCCCAAAAAACTGGGGACAAGCCCAAAAAACTGGGGACAAGCCCAAAACCTGGGGACAAGCCCAAAGGATCTTGTGTAAACTGGAGTATGACCCTCACTGGCGACTATCCAAACTTAGTGACATGAAAATGCCAAAACCTTAGCTAACTTGAAAACGTTAGAAACCTTAGGAACGGATGTATGGTACGTCTACCATTATACGTAGGATTCTGAATACAGCCAGTACAATGAAATTGTCAGCCCCTAAAGCGAGTACTGGTCCCAACGCCTTGAACTGCATCAGGATCATCGTGCGCTATTGGCGATACTGGGGACAGGCCCAAAAACTGGGGACTAGCCCAAAAACTGGGGTCAAGCACAAATAATTGGGGTCAAGCCCAAATAACTGGGGTCAAACCCAAATAACTGGAAACTTCTGTGGATACTCAATCCTCTGTTAAGGATATATTAACCTTCTGCAAAACTCAGAACTAAGTGAAAGAAGGTTGAAGGATTCAGGATCCTTCTCCTTGTATATACGATAATTAAAGAATTAAATAGATTGAAATTAGATCATTACCAGAATGAGGATCATCTATCCTCTAAGGATCCTTCGAGGATATCAGTCATGAATGTTGCTAAGGATCCTGGATCCTTATTACATGAAGTATTTTTTCAAATGGACAGCATTCCAAGCTCTTGGTAGCAAATCACCTTCCATTGTTAGCAATCGATATACCCCCTTTCCTGCCTTAGCTTCAATTAGGTAGGGGCCTTCCCACTTTGGTGCCAACTTTCCATCAGCAGGATTT
Source organism: Helianthus tuberosus (assembly GCA_030545235.1). Classification (NCBI taxonomy): domain Eukaryota; kingdom Viridiplantae; phylum Streptophyta; class Magnoliopsida; order Asterales; family Asteraceae; genus Helianthus; species Helianthus tuberosus. The sequence goes on from CM060375.1 coordinate 181,397,964, forward strand.
GTGGTATTCTGAAATGCTTTCCTTAATACCATATCACCAACTTGGAACTTCCTGATCCTGACATTCTTATTCTAGGCTCTAGCCATCCTTTGTTGATAACTAGCCATCCTTATCCTTGCTAAATCCCTGAGTTCTTCTATGGTATCCAAGTCTTGAACTAAGTTTTCAGCATTTCCTTCAGGATCACGGATGCTTGTTCTTGCAGTAGGAACCACCATCTCTATAGGGATCACTGATTCTGCTCCAAATACTAAAGAGAATGGAGTTTAGCCAGTGGCATTCTTGGGAGTTGTCCTATCAGCCCATAGTACATAAGGTAGTTCTTCTGCCCACTTTCCTTTCTTGGATCCAAGCTTCTTCTTCAAGTTGTTGATGATGATCTTGTTAGATGATTCTGCTTGACCATTGGCTTGTGGGTGGACTGGTGTTGATGTTATCATCTTAATCCCCCAGCTGTCACAAAAGTTAGTAGTTCTACTCCCAATAAATTGGGATCCATTATCACAAACAATTTCAGAAGGGATACCAAATCTAGTATTGATATTTCTTTTAATAAAGGATATCACTTCTTTCTCTCTGACTTAAGCAAAGGCTTCAGCCTTTATCCACTTAGAGAAGTAATCAGTCATAGCAAGCATGAACACTTTTCCACCAGGTGCCTTGGGAAGTTTGCCAACTATATCCATTCCCCATCTCATGAATGGCCAAGAAGAGGATATAGGATGCAGGAGTTCTGCTGGTTGGTGAAGGATATTACTATGTCTCTGACAAGGATCACACTTTTTGGCATAATCCACAGCATCTTTCTTCATAGTAGGCCAATAGTATCCTGTTCTAAAGATCCTTGAGAACAATGCCCTGCCCCCAGTGTGGTTTCCACAATCTCCTTCATGAAAATCCTTTAGGACTTCTTGAATTTCAGGATCCTCAATGCATCTTAGATATGGACCAGCAAGGGATTGTTTATATAACGTGTTATTTAATATTGTAAACTGAGATACCTTGATTTTGAAAGCCCTGGGGTTTTCTCCTGTAGGGATCTCTCCATGTTGTATATACCTCATGATTGGAAGGATCCATGATCCTGAATGAGACTGTGCACCATCACTAGGAACCATTGTAGAATTCTGTTCTATCTCCATAGTTATGTGATCTTCAATAGCAGGAGCCAAAATATGGATGATAGGGATCTTGATATCCTCTGAAATTTTCAAAGATGATCCTAGGTTGGCCAATGCATCAGCTTCTGCATTTTCTTCTATAGGTACCTGTGTCAAACTAAAGGAAACAAAAGAGAGTGTCAATTCTTTGACTATCTCTAAATATTTGATTAGGTTTTCACCTTTAACAGCATAGGATCCATTAAAGTGATTGGTAATTAACAGTGAATCTACATGTACCTCAAGATACCTGATCCTCATATGCTTGGCAATATGCAAACCAACTATCAAGGCTTCATATTCAGCCTCATTATTAGTAGTTTGAAACTCACAAGCTATTGAGTGGGGTATTATGTCCCCCTGTGGCGATTTTAGTAGTATTCCAAGTCCTGTTCCTTTAACATTAGATGCTCTATCAGTGAAGAGTATCCAAGGATCCTTAGTCTCTTCAAGCTGTTGAACTTCTAACTCAGCTTCTCTTTGTAAATCACTACTAAAATCTGCCACAAAGTTAGCTAAGGCTTGGGATTTGATGGCAGTCCTTGGTTCATATCTTATATCATAAGCACTAAGCTTCACTGCCCATTTAGCCATCCTTCCTGACATTTCAGGTTTCCTGAGAACATTCTTAATTGGAAAGTTAGTCTTAACAATAATGGCATGAGTTTCAAAATAATGTCTTAGTTTAGTAGATGCCATAATTAAAGCAAGGATAAGTTTCTCTAAATGAGAATACCTGGATTCAGCATCAAGCAAACTCTTACTTACATAATAGACAGGATGTTGTGTACCTTCGTGATCCTTAACAAGGACTGCACTTACTACTTTAGAGAATACAGCTAGATACAAGGATAATATATCCCCTTTTCTGGTTTCATCAAGGCAGGAGCTGAGGATAGGTAATCCTTAAGGGCTTTGAGAGCATTTTCATGCATTTCAGTCCATTCAAATTTCTTGTTCTTTCTAAAAATGTCATAGAATTCTTTGCACTTTTCTGATGACTTGGATATGAACCTATTCAAGGCTGTGATCCTCCCTGTCAACCTTTGCACATCCTTGGCATTGGCAGGAGATTTGATATTCACAATTGCCTTGATTTGCTCTGGACTTGCTTCTATGCATCTTTTTGTTACCATGTAACCTAGGAACTTAACTTCTTTAACACCAAAGTGACACTTTGAAGGATTCAACTTCATATTGAATTTGTCAAGGATATTGAATGCTTCCTCCAGGTCTCTAAGGTGATCCTCAGCCCTCTTGGACTTAACCACCATGTCGTCTATATAGACTTCCATAGTGTGTCCAATTTGTTCCTTAAACATCATATTGACTAGCCTTTGATAAGTAGCACCTGCATTCCTTAGTCCAAATGGCATAGCAATATAACAATAGATACCAGTTGGGGTCATAAAGGCTGTATCCTCTTGGTCAGATGGTTCCATCTGAATTTGTTGAAATCCAGATGAAGCATCCATAAAAGTCAACAACTCATAACCCGCGGTAGCATCCACCATGGAGTCAATGTGGGGTAATGGGAAAGGATCCTTAGGACATGCCTTGTTTAAATCAGTGAAATCGACACATACCCTCCACTTTCCATTTTTATTTTGAACAACAACCACATTGGCTAACCACCTTGGATACTTGACCTCTCAAATCATACCTGCTCGGAGTAATTTGTCTACCTCCTCCTTGATAATAGCATTCCTCTCAGGTTCAAACTTCCTCCTCTTCTGATGTATTGGCTTGAATAACCTGTCAATGCCAAGCTTATGAGTAATTATATCTTTAGAGATACCTATCATGTCTTCATGCTTCCAGGCAAAGGTAGTTTTTCTCCTCTTAAGGAAGGATACTAGATCCTGTTCAATGTTGCTGAGGATCCCTGATCATATGAAGACTTTGGATTCAGGATCATGAGGATCCATAAGGATATCTTTCACATCCTATTCTCTTGCCTCCAAGACGTCTCTTGGAGGATACTTTAGCTGCTATTGCTCCGTTGGTCTTGAGGCTGGCTTCATTGATGAGGTATAGCAATTCTTTGCTTCTTGTTTGTCACTCTCAATCTTTATCACCCCCCATGGACTAGGAAGCTTCACACATTGATGATATGTAGATGCAACTGCCTTCATGTCATGAATCCATGGCCTTCCAAGGATAACATTGCAACAGGATAAGCAATCTATTACACAAAATTTTTGATAAGAATGAAGTCCTTCAATGTAGATGGGAAGCTTAATGTCCCCTAAGGTATTCTTGGTTTCTCCGCTGAATCCCACAAGAACTGAGGATCTTGGGACAATATCCGATTCAGGGATGTTCATTTTCTTGAGGACATCAAGTTGAATGATGTTCACCGAGCTTCCTCCATCGATTAGGATCCTGCGAACAAAATGGTTAGAAATGAACAAAGTAATGACAAGACCATCATGATGAGGATCCTGAACATCAACACGATCATCCTCATCAAAAGTTATGACTTTCTCATGTGTGACAGTAGAGGTCCAGATGGGTCTGTCCCCATTATCCATCTTGGTCTCATTGGCATGTCTTTTGGCTGCTGAAAAGGAAGTACCACAAATGTCTGATCTACCAGATATGAAGTTTATAACTTGTGCATCTGCCGGAGGAGCAGGAGCTCTTTCTGGAACCTTTTCAGGATCCTGGATCCTTGACTTTTTTCTTCCCAAAAGCTCCTTCAAGTGCCCCTTGCTTAACAAGTAACCGATTTCTTTTCTCGGTGTAATACATTCTTCAGTGAGATGTCCGAAATCCTCATGATATGCACACCATTTGGATTTGTCTTTTGTTGCAGCTGGTTTATCACTTTTTCTAGGCCATCTTGCTTTCTCACCTAAATTCTGCATTGCAAGAATTAGTTAATTGTTATCAACAGAAAAACAATATTCAGAAATGGGAGGATAATCCTCATCATCCTCTTCCTGTTCCACTGCATGCACATTCTGGTTGTCAGACTTGTTATAAAATTTGGACTTGTTCCTGAAGTACGATCCTTGCTTTTCCTACTTCGAGGATCCTGCCAGTCTTTCCTGGATCCTTTTATCATCCTCTAGTCGGATGAATCTAAGGTCCCTGGTTCTTACTTCATCAAGATTCCTGCAAGTGGTCATGACAAGATCATCATAGAACAATGAATCCCTAAGTAAACCCATTTTAAAGGCTTCCACGGCCGTAGCTATATCCAGATTAGGAATATCTAAGGATTCTTTACTAAACTTAGTGATATAATCTCTAAGTGATTCAATTTGACCTTGTGTTACCCTATATAGATCACTAGTTAATCGTTCAAATTTTCTACTACATGAGAATTGGCTATTAAACAGATTAACTAGATTAGCAAATGAAGTAATAGAGTAAGGGGGAAGACTTAGCAGCCATTTAAGAGCTGATCCTGTTAATGTGGATCCGAAACCCTTGCATAGACATGCTTCTTTTAACCTCTCCGTGATGGGATTGATCTCCATCCTTTCTCTATATTGAGCTACATGTTCTTCTGGATCCGTTGAGCCATCATATAGCTTCATGGTTGGTATTTGAAACCTCTTTGGGATTTCTGCATCACAAATGGTTGGTGCAAAGAGAGATATCCTGTGGCTTCCATCTGCAATTTCAGGAATGGGCTTGACCACTCCTGGAACACTGGATATCATATCCTTTAATTTCTGTAGTTCCCTAGCCATAGCTTGATTGATAGCTGTATCATGCACAAAGCCATGGTTAGTGTTATAAGAATTATTCAAAGTGTTACCTCCCGGAGGATTCAAGTTTGGAATCCCAGATGTGAATCCATATTGACGAGATTCTGGTATGACTAAAGGACCAGAAGAAGCAATGGTCTGCATTGGAATGAAGTCTCCTTGATGAACATCTGAACTTGAGGGCTGTGCACTTCTTAAGAATCCCTGATCCTGAAAGATGTTGGATCCTTGATGTGCTGTGAATGGGGGTCTTGGAGGATAATCCATGGATCCGTAAACCTGAGATGAGGATCCTTGAACCTGAGAGGATCCTTGAACCTGAGAGAATCCCTGAACCTGAGAGGATCCTTGAACCTGAGAGGATCCCTGAACCTGAGAGGATCCCTGAACCTGAGAGGATCGCTGAACCTGAGAGGATCCCTGATGCTGGAAGAAGGATCCTAAAGGTTGAAAATAGGATCCTAGAGCTTGAGTTATTGCCGATGATCCTGAGCGCATTCCTGTTGATCCACCCCAGTATTGGACATCTGAAGCTGCAGAATGCTGGGAAGTTATGACCGGAGTGTCGAAATTCAACGACCTCGGCATCAAAGGAGAGTCATCCTCCACTGATTTCTTCTATTTCTTGATGTCACCAATCTCCTAGAGCATCCTTTCGTTGGTTTTATCCTGCTCTTGTATGTGATCCCTCATCTGCAAAATCAAAGTAAAAACATCACTGTTAGTAGGGCCAGAAGAAACAGCAGAAGTTGGTGGTTTTGAGAAAACGGGGGTCGGTTTCTTCGCAGGATTCTCAGCATTCTTCTGAGATCCAAAAGGTGGTGGAGGCAAAGGTGGAACGCCCTGTGAAGAAGTGATTGCCGGCATGGAACTTGAAGTGTTCTTTGCTGAAGAAGCCATCTGGTTGAAGATAATGAACCAAAACGAACATAATGAGCAAAATTTTTCAGAAACGAAGCACCAATTGCCCCACGGTGGGCGCCAAACTGTTTTGGTCAAAAAATCAAGCTAGGATAATGCAACCAAATCTTTTGATGTGAGGTGTGATGCTTGAATCAATGAATTAATGTATGAATAACTTGCAAATGAAATGAACAAGTGACACAAGGATTTATACGAGGAAAAAGCCCTTGATCAAGAGTTGATCTCCGGCAAAAAAAACCTCGGGTGATGGAAACTACCAATCACCAACTATAATTCAACAAATGATCTTTACAACTTGGGATGATAACAAGCTTGTTACAAGGATCACTATAGTGTAATGTGTATGAAATCGCAAATGAACTATCGAGAGTTGTTTCGAGTGTGTGTGTTTGCTTAATTGTTCTAACTCAAGCTTGTTATCCCCTTTAAAAATAGAAATAACTTAAATAACTAACTATCCGCTAAATGTGCAAGCTCCCCACGACTTCTAAAGCTTTGATCTGTTTCGGGCTTGCTTCTATTCCCCTTTTAGTCACCATGTATCCCAAAAAATTTCCTGCCCCCACTCTGAAATGGCACTTAGCAGGATTCAGCTTCATGTTATATTGGTCCAGGATATCAAATGCACCTTCAATATCCTTGTGATGATCCTCAGCTTTCTTGGATTTTACCACCATATCATCAATATACACCTCCATGGTGTCCCCTAGTTTGTCTTTAAACATCATATTCATCAATCTTTGGTACGTTGCACCTGCATTTTTAAAACCGAAAGGCATTGCAGAATAACAATAAATACCTGTTGGTGTCACGAAAGCAGTATCCTCCTGGATCAGACGACTCCATTTGGATCTGCTGAAATCCTGAGGACGCATCCATAAAGGTCAGCATTTCATGGCCGGCGGTTGCATCTACCATTGAATCTATATGAGGTAAGGGGAACGGGTCTTTAGGACATGCTTTGTTCAGTTCTGTGTAATCTACACAAACTCTCCATTTCCTATTCTTCTTTTGAACCACGACCACATTTGCTAGCCACTTGGGGAATTTGACTTCCCTAATCATCTTGGACTTCAATAAGCTTTCAACCTCCTCCTGTATGATTGCATTTCTTTGAGGAGCAAACTTTCTTCTCTTTTGTTTAAGGGGCTTGAAAGATCTGTCAATCCCAAGCTTATGAGTTATAATATCTTTAGAGATACCTATCATATCCTCATGTTTACATGAAAATGTGGACATCTTGCATTTCAAAAAAATAGTTAGCTAATTTTCAATATCCTGAGGGATATTAGTTCCTACGAGCACCGAGATATCTGGATTATCCTGATCCAGGATAATTTTCTTAACATCTTGCTCTGAAGCTTCGATGATATCCTGGGCTTGTATCTTTAATTGCTATTCTGCTTTGGGCTTCGTTGAAGCTTTCATTGAGGAGGAATAACATTCTTTTTCCTCTTGTTGATCGCTTTCCACTTTAATTACCCCCCCCCCCCCCAAGGGGTAGGGATCTTGATGCATTGATGATAGGTTGATGGGACGACCTTCATATCGTGGATCCATGGCCTGCCCAATATAATATTGTAATAGGATAAGAAATCCATAACACAGGATCGTTGCACTGAATTTACTCATTCAACATATACTGGCAGCTTTATTTCTCCCATAGTATTCTTTGCCTCTCCACTGAATCCTACAAGCACAGTGGAATTTGAAGTGATCTCCATCTGGGGAATGTTCATTCTCTTTAGTGTTTTCAGCTGGATAATGTTGACAGCACTGCCATTGTCCACCAGTATCCTGCGCATAAAATGGTTAGCAATATACAAAGTGATTACCAAACCATCATGATGAGGATCCTTGACGCTATCCCGGTCATCACTGTCAAACGTTATCACTTTATCAGTTGTAAGAGTTGTCATCCTGGTCGGCTTATCTCCTCGTTCTGCCTTAGCCTCCTTGGCATGTCTTTTTGCTGCGGAGTAAGAGGTTCCACATATGTCAGATCCTCCTGAAATAAAGTTAATTATCTTAGCGTTTGGAGGAGGTGACGCTGCATGTTCAGAATCCTTCTCAGTATCCTGGCCCTTATTCTTCTTTCTGCCTATAAGATCTTTCAAATATCCCTCGCTTAACAAATAGCTTATTTCCTTCCTAAGGGCTATGCAATCTTCTGTCACATGTCCAAAATCCTCATGGAAGGCAAACCACTTGGATTTATCTTTCCAATCGGCCTTTTGCTGGTTCTTTCTTGGCCACCTTACTTTATCTCCCAAGCCCTGTATATTATTCATTAGTTTGAGTATATCAACAGAAAAACAATATTCTGACAATTAAGGATACTCCTCAGGATCCTCATCCTCAACATCAATCACTTTCTTGCTGTCATTCTTGCCATATGGCTTAGAGAGATATGGCTTACATGAGGATTCTGACTTCCTGTTAGTTGATTCGTATGTTGAGGATGAATTCATCCTCTCTTGCATTTTCTTGTCGTTTTCAAGTCTGATAAATCTCAAAGCCCTGTTTCGAGCTTCATCCAGGTTCCTGCAAGGATTCATCAGAAGATCCTGATAAAATTGGGAATCCTTTTGTAACCCCGTTTTGAATGACTGTACAGCTGTGGCAACATCAAGGTGTGGGATATCCAAGGATTCCCTACTAAACTTGTTCACATAATCCCTTAAGGATTCGTGAGGACCCTGAGTTATCTTGTAGAGATCACTAGTTAGTTTCTTGAAACTTCTACTGCAAGAAAATTGACTATTAAACAAGTTAACCAAATGAGCAAATGATGTAATTGAATGAGGTGGAACGTTTAAGAGCCATTTTAGGGCTGATCCTGTTAGGGTAGAGCCGAAACCCTTGTAGAGGCATGCTTCCTTGAGATCTGGGGGAATAGGGTTAATCTCCATCCTCTCCCTATACTGAGCTATATGCTCTTCAGGATCTGTGGTCCCGTCATAAAGTTTCATATTAGGAGTTTGAAATCTTTTTGGGATTTCAGCATCACATATAGGATATGCAAATCGGGATATCTTGTGGCTATCCTGGGATACATCCGGGATAGGCTGAACAATCCTAGGTACACCGGATATCATATCCTTCAGCTTCTGAAGCTCCCTAGAGAGTGCCGATGTTACACCTGTATCCTGCAAAGATCTGAAACTGTTAGTAGCATGAGTATTAATATTATTAGACACGTTACCAGCTTGAGGATTCTGGGCATATCTTGGAGCATATCCTGAGCCCCTCACAGTTGATACCCTAACTATTGAGGGTATCTTAGGAGCATGATCTCGGGAGTGACTTGGTACAACATTGCCCTGATTATCCTCTGTATATACTGCTGAGCTGAAGTTCAGTGCTCTGGGCTGCAAGGGAGTGGCAACATCCTCAGCAGGCCTACTAGAGTTAGACTTCAAGAGTTGTATCTCTCTTATCAGCATTTGATTGGTCTCCCGCTGCTACTTCATCTGATCCTGTATACTGCCAAAAAAGTTAGAATTTCATCATTAGAAGCCATAATAGGGGTTCTCCCTGACGCAGCAGATCCATGGAGGTTTTGAGCAGGAACAACAACCCGAGATGTGTGAGTTTCAACACCCCTTGGTGGAGCTTGAGGCTGTGAAGAAGCTTGCGTCCTTGGAGGCGGTGGAAGCACCGGACCAATTGTGGCAGAGGTTGTAGTAGACACGGACGAAGAGCTCATGTTTGATTTTGAGGCCATTGAAAATTATTGTGCAAAAAGTTTCGAAAAAAGAAAACCAAGTAAATATTTTAGCAAGGTTTTTAGTAAAAATAGCACCACTTGCCCCACGGTGGGCGCCAAATTGTTTTGGTCAAAAATTACCGAAGTAATTAAGTGATCAAATAAGTTTTGTGAGGTAGTGTGCTAGCTGTGTTTGTAGAAAATATGTTGATTTAGTTGCTTGCAAAAACAGTTTTCAGGATATAGCTCAGGATACCGAGCTATATTAGCAATCAAACAATAAACAAAAAAGTAAAGGTTGACACGAGATGTACGAGGAAAGACCTTGATCAATCTAGATCTCCGGCATAAAACCTCGGGAGCTGACAATCGTTGGCTGCCTTATTCTTCTTATTACTTGAATAACCATGATACAGTGCATGATAATGTACGGATTAGCTAAGTGTTACAATGAGTTTTTCAAGTGTGAGTGTTAGTGGATGTGATTGCAAATGATTGTAGTTGCCAAGAGAGTGTAAAAGTGAGCTGAATTGTGTGTCTCTAATGATCCGTACATCCCTATTTATAATAAACAGAAATAACAAATTCTCTTAAAATGGTGGGATGCCTTGGAATATTCCTTAGTGAACGTTATGGACCAAGTACTGCGGCTTCAACGTCTTTCTTCTAACCATTTAGTCTGAGTCTTCAGGAGAACAAGTCTTGGTGAACGTTACTACCCTGCACTCGCGACCTGCAAGCAAAACTGTTAGCAAACACCAGGATATAGCATCAGGGTCTTACCAATATCGTGGTCCAATATCGTGGTAGTAGACATCTATTTTGTAATCAAGATATAATCCAAAATATAATCCAGGATATGGGCCGGAATTTCACCCATAACAACTGTTATGGGCGAAATTCTGAGCCCATATCCTGGGGGATATCTTAGATTATATCTTGGTTATATGATATCTGTTCACATCCGGGATGCTGATTCAGGATATTGGTAACATCCTGAATGGTATCCTCAGGATCACTAACGGATTATGTGCAGGTACGTGGGTTGGAAGCTAGCAACGTTCATAAGGAATCATTTCGCGGGAGACTCGGTCCAAGTCGTTCAAATAGAGACGTTGAAGCCGTATTACTCGGTCCACAACGTTAACTATGGAATATTCGGAGTATCCCATATTTATAGGAATTATCATTTGTAATTTGTTACTATAAATAGGTGGGTATATCGGATCGAATAGGACATCACATCAACACTCGCTACACTCTTACACTTGTTCTCTAGTAATGTTCACTTTCGCACAAAAGCATTGTAACACTTAGCGATCTGGTCTATATCATGCACTGTATCCTGAAGTTTAAAGCAATAAGAAGAACAAGGCAGCTGCGATTGTCAGCTCCCGAGGTTTTATGCCGACGATATAGATTGATCAAGGGCTTTCCTCGTACATCTCGTGTCACTTCCTTTTACTTTTTGCTCATTGTTTGATCGTAGATACAGCTCAATATCCTGAGCCGTATCCTGAATACTGTTTTTCCAAACAACTTAACCAGCATATTTTCAAACACACTTTTTAGCACACTACCTCACTTAACTAATTTGATCACTTAATTGCTTTGGTAATTTTTGACCAAAACAATTTGGCGCCCACCGTGGGGCAAGTGGTGATACTTTTACTAAAAATCTTTGTGAAATCGCTAATCGGTTTTCTATTTTCAAAACTTTTTGCCACATTGTCTACAATGGCCTCAAGATCAAACATGAGCTCCTCCACTATGTCTGCTACGACTTCTGCTACTACCGGTTCGGTGCTTCCACCACCTCCTCCAAGGATGCCAACCTCTTCACAACCTCAGGATATTATCCCTACTCGGAGTGTTCAGGGATCTGCTCCCATTTTAGCTTCTAATGATGAAATTCTAACCTTATTTGGAAGTGTGCAGGAACAAATGAGGCAGCAACAGGAAACAAACCAAATGCTGTTGAGGGAAATACAACTCCTGAAGTCTGGCTCAAGCAGATCTGCTGAGGATATCGTCACTCCACTACAACCCAGAACTCTAAACTTCAGTTCGGCCGTGTACACTGAGGATAATAGGGGGAATATTATGCCTAGCCTCCTCGATCAGGATATCAACCATAAGGAGTTCAGGATATGCTTCAGGATATGTGCAAAATCCTCCGACGGGTAACGTGTTGAATAATAATAATATTCATGCTACTAACAATACTGGATCTTTGCAGGATACAGGTGTAACATCAGCATTTACTAGGGAGCTTCAGCAGTTGAAGGACATGATATCCAGCGTACCTGGAGTGGTCCAGCCGATCCCGGAAGTGTCCCAAGACAGCCACAGGATATCTCGCTTAGCATATCCTATCTGTGATGCTCAAATTCCAAAGAGATTTCAAACCCCCAACATGAAGCTTTATGATGGAACTACGGATCGTGAGGAGCATATTGCCCAGTATAGGGAAAGGATGGAGATTAACCCTATCCCTCCGGAGCTCAAGGAAGCATGCTTGTGCAAGGGTTTTGGTTCTACCTTAACAGGATCAGCCTTGAAATGGCTCCTAAACGTTCCTCCTCATTCGATTACATCATTTGCTCACCTAGTGAATTTATTTAATAGTCAGTTTTCTTGTAGCAGAAGCTTTGAAAAACTAACAAGTGACCTCTACAGGATAATGCAGGGGCCACAAGAATCCCTAAGGGATTAGGTGAACAAGTTCAGCCGGGAATCCTTAGACATACCGCATCTTGATGTTGCAACAGCTGTGCAAGCTTTCAAGATGGGGCTGCAAAAAGATTCTCAATTTTACCAAGACCTTGTAATGAAACCATGCACGAACTTGGATGAAGCTCGAAACAGGGCCCTAAGATATATTCGATTGGAGGATGACAGAAAGATGCAAGAGCGGATGAACTCATCCAACACCTATGAGACAACTAACAGGAAGTCAGAATCCTCATTTAAGCCATATCGCCCTAAGCCATATGGTAGAAATGAAAATAAGAAAGTGAATGCTGTCGAAGATGAGGATCCTGAAGAGTATCCTGAATTATCTGAATATTGCTTTTATGTTAACATTCCTGAATTGATGTATGCCATGCAGGGTTTAGGAGACAAGGCTAGGTGGCCTCGAAAGAATCAACAAAAAGCTGATTGGAAAGATAAGTCAAAATGGTGTGCCTTCCACGAAGATTTCGGACATGTGACTGAGGATTGCATTGCCCTAAGGAAAGAAATAAGCAATCTTCTGAGCAAGGGGTATTTGAAAGATCTCCTAGGAAGAAAGAAGAACAAGGGTCAGGATACTGAGAAGGATCCTGAACGAGCAGCCTCACCTCCCGCGGATGCTAAGATAATCAACTTCATTTCGGGAGGATCCGATATTTGTGGGACTTCGTATTCGGCAGCGAAGAGACATGCAAAGGAAGCTAAAGCTGAAAGGGGAGACAAACCTGTCAGGATGACTACCCTCACAACTGACAAAGTGATCACATTTGATGCTGATGACAGGGATACTGTTCAAGATCCTCATCATGATGCTCTGGTAATAACGTTATATGTGGCTAACCATTTTGTACGCACGATATTGGTTGATAATGGCATCCCCGTCAATATAATCCAACTAGAGACTCTGAAGAGAATGAATGTATCTCCAATGGATATCACTTCAAACTCCACCGTGCTTGTTGGGTTCAGTGGAGAGGCTAGGAACACAGTGGGAGAGATAAAATTACCAGTATATGTTGAAGGAGTCAACTCGACACAACGATTCTGTGTGATGGATTCTCTATCCTGCTATAATATCATACTGGGAAGACCATGGATTCACGATATGAAGGCTGTGCCATCAACATATCACCAATGCATCAAGATCCCTACCCCTTGGGGAGTCGTCAAGGTTGAAAGTGATCAGCAGGAGGCGAAAGAATGCTACTCATCCTCGATGAAATCCTCAACCAAGCCTAGTGCAGCATAGCAATTAAAGATGCGGGCCCAGGATATCATGGAGGATCCGGAGCAGGATGTGAAGAAAATTATCCTGGACCAGGATAATCCTGATATCTCGGTGCTCGTAGGAACCAATATCCCTCAGGATATTGAAGAACAGTTAATTAACTTTTTGAAATGCAGGATGTCAACGTTTGCATGGAAGCATGAGGATATGACAGGCATATCCAAAGACATTATCACTCACAAGCTTGGAATTGATAAATCATTCAAGCCTGTTCAGCAAAAAAGAAGGAAATTTGCTCCTGAGCGGAATACGATTATCCAAGAGGAAGTTGAGAGATTGTTGTAATCCAGGATGATCAGAGAAGTTAAGTTTCCAAGGTGGCTAGCAAACGTGGTCGTGGTACAAAAGAAAAATGGGAAATGGAGAGTCTGTGTAGACTACACAGATTTGAACAAGGCTTGTCCTAAAGACCCATTTCCTCTTCCTCACATTGATGCAATGGTGGATGCTACTGCCGGGCATGAAATGTTGACCTTCATGGATGCATCCTCAGGATTTCAACAGATTCAAATGGAACCCTCTGACCAGGAGGATACTGCCTTCATGACACCAACAGGTATTTATTGTTAGACGGCTATGCCTTTTGGTTTGAAAAATGCAGGTGCAACATATCAGAGATTGGTAAATATGATGTTCAAAGACAAGCTGGGGGACACCATGGAGGTATACATTGACGATATGGTGGTAAAATCGAAAAAAGCCCAGGATCACCTCCAGGATATTAAAGTTGCATTTGATATCCTGGACCAATATAACATGAAGCTAAATCCTCCTAAGTGTCATTTCGGAGTGGGGGCAGGAAAATTTCTAGGATATATGGTGACCAAAAGAGGAATAGAGGCGAGCCCGGAACAGATTAAAGCCATCTTGGATATTAAGTCACCCTCGAATATGAAAGATGTTCAACGATTAACAGGGAGAGTGGCAGCATTAAACAAATTTATTTCAAGATCTTCAGAGAAATGCAAAGAGTTTTATGATATCCTGAAGAAGAATAAGAAATTTGAATGGGGTGAGAAACATGAAGCAGCCCTGCAGGATTTGAAGCAATATCTTACAACTGCACCTCTGCTAATGAAGCCTGAGAATGGTGAACCACTATCCCTATACCTCGCAGTATCAGGAAATGCTGTAAGTGCCGTCCTTGTAAAGGATCATGAAGGTCAGCAATATCCTGTTTATTATGTTAGTAAAAGTTTGTTAAATGCTGAAACTAGGTATTCTCATTTAGAAAAATTGATACTAGCATTAGTTATGGCATCAACGAAGCTTAGACATTACTTTGAGACACATAGGATTCATGTTAAAACAAATTATCCTGTCAAAAATGTGCTTAGGAAACCAGAGATGTCAGGCAGGATGGCCAAGTGGTCAGTAAAATTGAGTGCCTATGATTTAGTATATGAACCTAGAAATGCCATAAAGTCTCAGGCTTTAGCTGACTTTGTGGCTGATTTCAGTAGTGACATTCAGGATGAGGTAGACCTAGAAGTCCAACAGTTAGGAGAATCCTCAGGATCCTGGACATTATATACTGATGGTGCATCTAATGTACGAGGAGTAGGATTGGGAATACTACTAAAATCGCCATAGGGGGACATATTACCCCAGGCTATTAGATGTGAATTTCCTGCTACTAATAATGAAGCAGAGTATGAGGCTTTAATTGCAGGATTAGAGCTAGCTAAGAATATGAGTATCAAGAATTTGCGAGTATATGTTGACTCCGTGTTAATTACTAACCATTTTAATGGATCCTATGCAGTTAAGGGTGAGAAATTAATCGAATACCTCGATATTCTCAAAAAATTGGCAGGATATTTCGATGTTTTTACACTTGAACAGGTACCAAGGGAGGATAATGCTGAAGCAGATGCCTTAGCAAATCTGGGATCATCGATCAGGATACCAGAAGGGACCCAAATACCAATATTACATATCTTGTATCCTGCAACGAATCCTCAGGATAAAGAAGTAGCGGGTATTCAGGATCCTGGAGCAAAGTATCCTGAACCGGATCCTATATCATGGACGGCTCCAATCATGAGATATCTCAAGGAAGGACACATCCCCAAAAATGAAAATCCTGAGGCATTTAGGATGAAGGTATCATGATTCACTATTATAAATAATGTTTTATACAAGAAATCTCTTGCAGGACCGTATTTGAGGTGCTTGGAGGATCCTGAAGCAAAAGAAATACTTCAGGATATACATGAAGGGGATTGTGGTAACCACACTGGGGGCAGGTCATTGTTCTCGAAAGTATTGAGAACAGGATATTATTGGCCAACGATGAGGAAAGATGTTGCGGAATATGCTCGAAGGTGTGATGCATGTCAAAGGCATAGTAACATACTACATCAACCAGCTGAACCACTATATCCTGTAGTTTCCCCTTGGCCATTCATGAAATGGGGGATGGATATAGTAGGGAAGTTACCAAAAGCTCCAGGAGGAAAAGTCTTTATGCTAGCGATGACGGATTATTTCCCTAAATGGGTTGAAGCTGAAGCATTTGTTGAAGTTAGAGACCGAGAAGTAGTATCCTTCATAAAGAGGAATATCCTGACCAGGTTTGGGGTACCGGCGGAAATTATTTGTGATAATGGGTCCCAGTTCATAAGCAAGCAGACTACTGACTTTTGCAAGAGTTGGGGAATCAAAATGATTACGTCGACTCCGGTACATCCTCAAGCGAATGGACAAGCTGAATCCTCGAACAAGATAATTGTCAATAACTTAAAAAAGAGACTTGGAGCCAAAAAATGGAAGATGGGCAGAAGAATTATCCTTTGTTTTGTGGGCTGATAGGACAACGGTAAAGAATGCAACAGGCCAAACCCCATTTTCCTTGGTATTTGGAGCAGAAGTAGTGATCCCAACGGAAATGGCAATACCTACTGCAAGATCTGTCCTACAGGATCCTGAACAGAATCCTGAGGCCTTATGTCAAGATTTAGATACTATAGATGAAAGAAGAGATGCAGCAAGGCTAAGGATGGCAGCATATCAACATAGAGTATCCAAAGCATATAACAAGAATATAAGAACTAGAAGATTTCGAGTTGGTGATTGGGTGCTAAGAAAGGCTTTTCAAAATACCACTAATCCTGCCGATGGCAAGTTAGCTCCAAAATGGGAAGGACCATATGAAGTTGAGTCAGAGGCAGGAAAAGGAGCTTATCGACTTAAGAGTATGGAAGGGGATATGCTACCAAGATCCTGGAATGCAATACACTTAAAGCTCTATTTCAAGTAAGAATAGAATTTAATTTCTATCTCAGAATGGTATGTATTCTATCTATTTAAATATATTTGTTTATTATCTTGTACCCAATACTGACTTAAGCATCGGAGGGGTGTTAGCCAGGCTAACACCCGCCTTAGTTTACAGTTGTTTTGCAGTATATGCTTCAGGATATAGCTCCAGGATATACACTCAGGATAACTAGAAAGATTAGAGGATTGCCCCCCCCCCCCTCACGTATAAGGGATCTTGATCCCTTCAAAGGTTTAAAGGTATTCACCTTTCTTTCGAATTGGGTTTAAACACCTCGCCTGGAGCGCAACTTATCTAGGTATAGTTCAAGGTAGCGGGACCAGTTCATGTAAAAGTGGCTGACAATTTCGTTACTGTTGGCTATATCCTGGATCCTGAAGGTATATGAGGATTGATCACCCTCTCTCACGAAAGAGTATTTTCATACTCTCTAAGGTTTAAAGGTTTTCACCTTTCTAAGATTTGGAGTTTATACACTCTCGCCTGTAGCGCATGAAAATCAGGGTTTATCCCCAGGATATTAAGCGTTTATCCCCAGTATGCTAAGGATTCATTTCAGGATATCAAAAGTTTTGCCTCGGGGTGTTCGAAATTTATTCAAGCCAAAGTGTAAATACATTTGCGTTTCTGTGTTGTACACAGGGGACATATATTATACTATTCGAAGGATGGATCCAAGTTTATAAGTTTGCACTGGGGACATTCCCAAGATGGAAGATTGGAATTAACTCTCTAAGAGTCTTTGGTATGGTCTCTCCTTTTTTCAAATGATTTAAGTCTTCTAAATTATATGACGATATCCTGACCAGGATATCTGTAAGAATACTTGTCAGGATATTTTCAGAATGCGTTCCCATAATATTCTTAAAAATATTCAAACATAACGATTTTCATAAGTAAAATTTGTACACCAATAACAACAATAATAAAGTCAAAAGAGAAGTTATATTATTAACATACCAAAAGATGTGCTCTTAGTTTCACCTCAAAACAAGGCTCATCCACTAAGAGCACTAGTAGTTCCTTACCATATTTACCCAACAGTTGAAGGTTTCGTCTCAAACCGAGACCCATCCACCTCCAACTATTGTATTGTTCAAAAAGCATGCAGTAAATGTAAATTGTTCAAGTGCAGAAAAGTAAAGTGCAGAAAAGTAAATTGTTTAAAGGATTACAGACCAACATTCAAATTTAAAAAGGTGGGCTCTGGCCTTGGCACGTATATCCGTCATCGCCCACCTGAATGCCCTCACACAGCGGCATCTTCTCCAACCTTCTCCGACTTCTCAGCACCAGCATCCTGAGCAGCATCCTCACCAGCATCCATCCCAGCATCTGCTCCAGCGTCCTTCTTGTCTCCAGCCTGGTTCACCGCCTCTGCTGACTTGGAAGATTCACCGGCTTCAATAGGAAATGGCACAGCTTTGCCCCCAAGCTCCTTTAGCTTGGCCACCCAAGATTCAACCGGCCAGGATGGGCATACAAGGCCTGTCTCTTTGGCCTCGTAGGCCATCTTGATGCGAGCCTGTAGCAAGGAGACGATAGCGGAGGCTTTAATTCCTTCCCGGAAAGAAACCATGGCCTGCTCGTGATCCATTTGGACAGTGGCAAGTTTGAGCTCAGCATCCTGGGTGACCTTCTTCAGCATGCCCTCGTAATGCCGGGTCTTCGCTTCAGTAATGGCACCTTGGTCAGCAACGGTGCTTTCAAGCTATTTTATCCTGGCCTCATGGAGTGCAGCAGTACCACAAGCATCATTGTATAGGTGGAGCAAATGCTGGAGGCCCTGCACATCAATTTCAGGTATGAGCCAGAATATATTAACCAGGATATCCTGTCAGGATATCCTATCAGGATATATGTGCAGGATATATGTGAGGATATTACCTTGTTGAGGAAGGATGTCATTGGCTCTAAGGAGTCAGAGAAGCTGAGTTCATCATAGGAGAACCCTTCTGAACCTGGAGCACTGACTTCAAGACCTTTCCTCTTTTTTGTTGTGGAAGCACGAGTTCTTGGATTAGCCTTGGGAACCGGAGCGGTTTGGAGCTGGTGGCAGCAGGGGTCTCTTTCTTGACTGTGGCTGGAGTTGGGTAGCTGTCAAGTTCGTCGAGGTCTGGATAGACTGGAACCTTGCTAGAGTCTGCACACAGGGAGTAAAATTCTAAATTTCTCCTAAGAATATCAAATGAAAACATGTATGTACAGGATATTTTGCAGGATCCTTACCAGACATGTTTGCACTTGAAAGAGGACTTGGAGTTGGTGGAGATGGGTTGAAACTTCTTTCAGCCTCTAGAAGGAGTCTGATGGCGTCTATCCTTTTTTGAGAATCAGCAAGAGGAGGTGCAATGTTCCTGAAATCA
Source organism: Helianthus tuberosus (assembly GCA_030545235.1). Lineage (NCBI taxonomy): Eukaryota > Viridiplantae > Streptophyta > Magnoliopsida > Asterales > Asteraceae > Helianthus > Helianthus tuberosus. Next base: position 181,417,152 of record CM060375.1, read on the forward strand.
GCTGCATGCACAACGTGAAAAAGAAAATCAATTAGTTCAGGATATGAAACAGGATAAGAGACAGGATCGTTCTTAAACCCTAAATCCTACCCTTTTTCAACCATTGTACCAGATATTCCGTTCCACCATGGATTGAGTCTCTTTTTACAAAGAAAAACTTGGATTGCCAGTTATCCTCGTTCCTGGTGGCACGAAGTATCAGTGGGTCACCGGAAGTGGAATAAAACAGAAATCTACATGATCCATGGCATCTAAGCTTGTAAGCTAGGGGGAGATCATGGACAGAAAGATCAGGGATGTGATTTTTCTTGATCTGGTCAAGAACAGACAGAACACGCCAAAGCATTGGCATTGTTTGACTAAAGGAGATTTTGGTAATGTTAAAGAATTCCGCGATGAAATCCGGAAAGGGGAATTGTAACCCTAAGGTGAAGGGAAAGGCACTGAAGCATATCCACTCATTGGAGACCATATCTGACCGGATTTCTCGGTCAAACGGTCGAAATACAGTTCCTTCCGGGAAGATACCGGAGGATTTCAAGGCCGATAGGTGGGCACTATCAAAGGTACATATTTCCTTCTCCGGTTCTTGGAGAAGGTTCTGTTGGATGAACGTGGGGGCCGAGTCACCTGAACTGGATCTTGTTTGTCTCGGCATTTGGTCACCTGAATTTTTCACCGGAGAAAGAGAATAAAGATGAATATGAAGATTAGAGAGAGAATGTTACCTTTTCCTTATCGATTGTGATTAAAAAAGAGATGAGGATGAGAAGATATAGGGTATAATGAGTAAATATAAGCTGAGTAGTTGCAAACGGTCACATCATTGGTCTTATCACTTAATTACCTCGGTCTTCGTGAAAAATGTAACCGTTAGTGATGAGGATACTAAACGGTAACATTTTTGGGGACAATTGTTATGGGCGAAATTCTGAGCCCATATCCTGGGGGATATGTTGGATTATATCTTGGTTATATGATATCTGTTCACATCCGGGATGCTGATTCAGGATATTGGTAACATCCTGAATGGTATCCTCAGGATCACTAACGGATTATGTGCAGGTACGTGGGTTGGAAGCTAGCAACGTTCATAAAGAATCATTTCACGGGAGACTCGGTCCAAGTCGTTCAAATAAAGACGTTGAAGCCGCATTACTCGGTCCACAACGTTAACTATGGAATATTCGGAGTATCCCATATTTATAGGAATTATCGTTTGTAATTTGTTACTATAAATAGGTGGGTATATCAGATCGAATAGGACATCACATCAACACTCGCTACACTCTTACACTTGTTCTCTAGCAATTTTCACTTTCGCACAAAAGCATTGTAACACTTAGTGATCTGGTCTATATCCTGCACTGTATCCTGAAGTTTAAAGCAATAAGAAGAACAAGGCAGCTGCGATTGTCAGCTCCCGAGGTTTTATGCCGGCGATCTAGATTGATCAAGGGCTTTCCTCGTACATCTCGTGTCACTTCCTTTTACTTTTTCCTCATTGTTTGATCGTAGATACAGCTCAATATCCTGAGCCGTATCCTGAATACTGTTTTTCCAAACAACTTAACCAGCATATTTTCAAACACACTTTTTAGCACACTACCTCACTTAACTAATTTGATCACTTAATTTCTTCGGTAATTTTTGACCAAAACAACAACAACTTTCTTCGTACAGGCTTGTCAGGCGTTCAAGACCCTACAATCCAAGGATACAAGTATCAGCATGTACTAACTAGTTAACATATATAATCAGCATATATGTGCAATATATAGGATAAGGATATGTACCTGATTAAGAAAGCTGGTCATAAACCCACTGGATTAGAGGAACCCATGGTTCTCATAGGGGAAGGTTTCAGAAGAAGCAGGAGAGTCCGTCTCCTTTCTTTTGTGGGAGCTTGAGGCACGTGGCTTCGTGGAAGGAGAAGGCTTAGGCACAGCCGTTGCCTTAGAGCTGGTTGCAGGCTTAGATGCAGTAGATGGCTTGATGGGTTCCTTCTTCACATGGACAGGGCCAGGGTAACTGTCCAACTCTTCGAGATCAAAGGCTTCTGGAATCTTGGCTGGTGCTGTACACAAGGGAGAAAATTTAAATCTTTACTTTTATTTTATATTTCACTAATTATGTACATGCAAAATTGTATAATCCTTACCAGACATATCAAATGAGGAATATTGACTTGAGCTTGGAGGGTGTAATGAAAAAGTTATGTCACTTTCTGGCAATCGATAAACTGCTTTGATTCTTTCTTCGGATTCTTCAGTGGGAGGCGCTTTCTTTTAAATTCGCTGCAAGAAAAACATAAGGGTATCAGTGCGAGATACAACATTAAGATACTTTTGGGGATAATCCAAAACCCTAAACCCTACCGGAGGTCAACCATTTCACCAGAAGGCTATCACCTTCGGCAATGGAGTCTCGCCTAACAAAGAAAAATTTACGTTGCCATCCGTCCTCGTTCCTTGTTACTTTGAGGGTGAGGGGATTGCTGGAAGTTGAAAAAAGTAAGAAACGCTTGTTGCCGTGTGAACACAGAAGGTAGGCAATGGGGATATCCTAGATGCAAAGGTCAGGGACATGAAGGGTTTTGATCTGGTTAAGTACGATTAGCACTCTCCAGACCATGGGCATTGTTTGGGCGAAACTAAGGCCAGTGGTACGGAAGAATTGCATGATGAACTCAGGAAAATGATATCGGAGACCGAGAGAGAAAGGGTACGTCGAAAAGCAGATCCATTCTTTTGATGACACGTCTTACCGAAGGCTCCGGTCAAACGGACGAATCACCGCCCTGTCAGAAAAAGCGCCGGAGGCTCTCAATACGGGGATGTTGGCATTATCAAAAGAACACACCTCCTTCTCGGGATGTTTGAGCAGATTTTGGTTGGCAAATGACGAGGTTGATTCGCCGGAGTGAGATCGGGTTCTAGTGGCCATCAAGAAAGTTAAGAAAAAGTCTCGAGAGAAGGGAGAAGAGATAGTACCTGAGAATTCTGAGGAAGATGGTTGATTTTCAACAAGAAAGTGAGAAGATATAGGGGCGAGATAGATAGGCAATGAGTGAAAATCGCTTGGGGAGTTGCACATTGTCACATCAACCATCCTTTTGTTTTAATTGCCTTGGTCGACGTGAAGAGTCTAAAATATATCCGTTTGAATTTATAAGTTCTAACAGATATATTTTGGGGACAATTCTTATGGGTAACGTTCTAAAGGGAATATTCGAAGTATCCCTAGTTTATAGGATAGGTTGTTATTTCTTTTTTACTATAAATAGGAGTGTACGGATCGATAGAAACACAAAACTTCACTCACTTTTTCACTCTCTTGGCAGCTACAATCATTCACAAACACAAACACAATCACCAACACTTACATTCAAAATTCATTGTAACACTTAGTTGATCCGTACAATATCCTGCACTGTATCCCGAATATTAAAGTAATAAGAAGAACAAGGCAGCGACGATTGTCAGCTCCCAAGGTTTTATGCCGGAAATCTAGATTGATCAAGGGCTTTCCTCGTATATCCTGTGTCCACATTTTACTTTTACCGCTCATTGTTTGATTAACGGTATAGTTTCATATCCTGAAGCTATATCCTGAAACTGTTTTCATAAACAATCAATCAAGTATATTTTTTACAAACTTGACTAGCACACTACCTCACAAACTAATTTGATCACTTAATTGATTCGTTAATTTTTGACCAAAACAGTAACATAAATATATTTGAAGATTTTTATTAAAAAAATATAAAAAGCGCCAAGAAATTTCTTTTTTTTAAAGTGTTCAAAATCTGTGTCATACCACGACCACGTAAAACAACAAACCGCTGCGGAATCGTCGGGGAGTCGAGTGGCAGAATCATTATTTCATAACACATGGATATTTGAGTTTTGTTTTATTAAATTAAAAGAGGTTACAATGTCTTAAAAACAAAGAAACATAACATATTTAACTAGTCTTTCATCTTTTATTGTCACTAAGGCCCTTGTCTAATCCTATGTTTGCATCATAATCATCAAACAACAGCACCTGAAACACATGTGAAAATAGGTACGTCAGCATAAAAATGCCTGTTAGATACAAAGGTTTTGTAAAAATAGAATTCATGACTTGTAAGTTTAAAGAAAATGTTTAACAAAAGTTAGTCATGAACCTTGTAAAGTGTTTTCTTTTATAAATCATACAAAAATTTATAAGAAATCAGATGATATAAAAGAAAGATGCATAGATAAATAAATAATCAAATAAAAATAAGTTTGTATAAAATATGTTGTTTGTAAAACAATGTTTATGTGAAAATATGTTATCTGTGTACAATATAATATGTCTAAATTGAAATGGTTTAAATAACGCTACGATATGTAATATCATAAAAGCACTTATATATAGGAAGTACCAGCGGCGTATCCACCATGCTTTTATCATATTACACACGCCTCGTTATTTAAATCATTTACCAAACAAACCACCAATGTAAAAATGTTCATGTATAATCAAATGTTATGTATGGTAAAATATATAAAAATATCTATTCTAACCATATGCACAAAACAATGTATTTGAATAAATCAAAAGCTACGTTTTGTAAAATTAATGCTTTATTGATACAAACATCTACGCGGTAATGTTAAACTCCTACATCCAAGCCTTGCGACTGTAAGATAAACCCTAGAACAAGTCAAAGGTCTACCAAAAATGAATTCGGATTCGGTCATCCCTTACGTCCAAACAAACCTAGGATTTCAGGAATGGGAGTTGTCAAGTCCTATGGTACCACTACCTACTACCGAGGGGCATGATCGGTGTTAATGAATGTATTTATGACCCGTTAAACAAACCAAATGTCATACCAAACGTAAGCATGTTATATGAAAATAATGTACTTAAACATGCTAAGTGAACATACAAAGTAGAAATGTAAAACAATGTGGCCATATGTTGGATGAACATATGCAACAAAAATGCAGTGTAAATCAATGTGTCCATATGCTGGGTGAACATATGCAACAAAAATGTAATATATGAAAATCAATGTGCTAGCATGCTAAGTGAACATACATAGCAAAAACATAATGGAAATCATGTACTATATGTGTACTAATGAACATAGCAAGTACATGTTATAAAAGCATGAAAAGCACGAAAGTAACAAGTAGGCACATGTGTATCACCCCAAAACAGTTTGAAACAGTAAAAGAGGGGACTATGTACTCACTTGAGAATTCTTAGAAGTCTTGCATAACAACCAAGCAAAGCTAGAGGGATCACGGAATCAAACGGCACCTAATATAGGTAGCTATGTTAATAAACCGGACCTAAATCGGAAGATCGGATAGAATGAAGTTTCGTAAACCAAATGAGTACAGGAACTCATGTAATATGGTTTAACAAGCCTACATTCTAAATCGAAACCTATCCTAAGTGCTTATGACCCATTACGAGCCGTTTAGGTAGCTTACGTTACTTTAACGTGTCGTTCACGTAGAACGCGTTCGGACCGCCTAACTAGTCCTATGACAAGTATTATATTCCTTAATATGTCTAATAATGTTACCTAACCAGTTTAGATGTAAAAAATTAGGTTACATATGCTTAAAATGAAATAATGCATAAAAAGGGCATTTTGATCATTTTCCTAAGGCATATAAATTACCTATCATACAACTAACTAAACGAAGTGACCATAAGGTATAACCTCGGAAGGTTATTCCCTGTACAACTATGGTCACAAAGTATGTTTGGTCGGATCCTAATGATCGACCAAACGGGTCAGGTTCGAAAGTCTAAGCGGTTGTTTAGACCACTTATCTTTACGACCCTATATAAGCACTAAACTAAAAGTGATGAGTTAAACATGTTAAAACATGTTTAACTAAGTTAGAAAACAAGTTTGATATCAAAACAAAGGGTTTTGATACCCAAGAATAGTTTGGTTGCAAAATACGCATAAACGCGTATTTTGACCGAAACTATGACTCGTTACTATGCCTAAATAACGTGGTAAGTAGTAGGTATAGTCACAAAGGACTGTAACTTTCGTGATTACACTCACGTTGCGAAGTTCAAACGAACTTCGTGTTGACCATTGACTGGTCAAAGTAGAAAGTCAAACACTGTTTGACTTTCTACTTGAAATACATGAACAAGCATGAAGGAAACTTACAAAAGGTCCAAGACTTGAAGATTTGATCAAGAACAACTCAGTTATGAAGCCTTCATAGATGAGAGCTTCAACTTAGAGTTGAATTTGAATAAAATGTGTGGAGAATGCAAATGGGGAAGGTGGGTATTTAGAGAAAGTGAAGAACCGTTAGGATCGTCCCTCGATAATTGAGCTTCGATCTGGACCATACATGTAAGGCACATGGTTTTGGAATACTAGGGGTGCCCCAAAACCATCAAACGATATTGCAATTGTTACAAAAAGGACCGTGAACTTCAATTCGTTTGCTGAAAATGGACCTGCTGTTGCTGAAACATGATTTTATGCCCATATAAGATGGTGGCATGCCGCCACAGCAATACCACTTTGTGGTGGCGCGACGCCACAGGTTGCCAGGTCCAGAAACTTTTGAAAATTGACAGTTTTGGTCCCTGCAACACTTTTAAGCCATTTTCGATGCGTTTAACCCCGTTAACCCATTTTCAAGGCTCAATAATGAAATTTAAGTATAGGGGACAAGAAACATGCTTGAAAATGACACGGATGTCGGTTCGTTTGGTCGTACGGTTGCGTTGTTTGGTTAATTACGACGAAACTCGAACGGACGCGAAAAACGATCCAAATTATGCGATGAATGGAATTTTATCATGCCAATCACTAAAATAAAATATTTTAATGATTACATAAATTTTTGGATGTCTGGATATATTCAGAACGTAAGATATGCGCGTAAATGCAAACTTGTGCACTTTTTGATGCTTTTAGTCCCTGCTTGACCATAAAGTTTATTTTTACACACCGAACCCCTCAAAGCCTATTTCTAAGCTATGTAAAGGATATTTAGGGTATGTTTAACTTATGGTCAAGTTCTGGAATGTTCGATACCATTTGATTCGGTAGACTTTTGCAGTTTGACGCAAATAGTCCCTACGATCGAATAAACTTGATTTCGACACACCAAACCCTCTAAAACTTATTTTTAAGTTATGTAAAGGTTATTTAAGGTATGTTAAGCCCATGTCCCTTTTCGGAGTATTTGTTGCATTAAACTGATTACGTTTACGCATCAGTTCGCGTATAACTTTCTAGAAAGCGATTTAGAGCTCGAAATCGAACGAGAATTTATATGTGCAATTGATACACATATTTATACAAATTCAAGTATGAAACACAATATTTCATTGATTTGGTATTTGTTTGATGGTCGTAGAGACGCAGATGTCACAGTCTGTATGTTACATTTTTTGGACATATATTTTTTGTAACATGAAATTTTTAACATTTATTTAAATAAAAACTACTCAACGGTTTTTTGTTTTTCTTTTTACAAAAATGTTCAAATATATGTATGCTACATTCCCTATTTTTTTCAGAAAAAAATGCTACATGGGATTTTTACAAGGGTTTCTTAAGTTTTTTCAACTCAACTGGATTTTCGTTTTATCCTCCCCATATATATATATATATATATATATATATATATATATATAGGATAGGGTTAATTTGAAAACCACTCTTATTGCGAGAACCAATGTAAATACAAAAAAGTACCTAAAATATTTAAAAACACACAATTTCTTTTAGTATTTTTTTTTAAATCCCTATATTTCATTAATAAAAAAAATTCGAGTAATAATTATCGATGCATATGTGCATATGTATCATTTCTTTGACAAATTCCGTAATACATTACTAAAATTAGACAATTGCACTTTCATGTATACTACCATCCGTAATCCACTACTTTTTACATTACCAATATTAAAAATGTGCATGTGCATTATTATGTATAACCATGATATAACGTATTTTGGTACAAAAGTTTGTGTTTTTGAATGATGAAGTAGGCCCATATACATGTTTCTGGTTAGTTATATCTAGTGCTTGATGGTTTTGTTATATTTGTCACTTTATGATGTAATATGTTGTTTGGATGGTGTTTTGGTCAAAAATTACCTAAGTAATTAAGTGATCAAATTAGTTAAGTGAGGTAGTGTGCTAGAAGTATTTGTGGAAAATATACTGAGAAATGTTGTAAATAAAAACAATTTTTAGGATATAGCTTAGGATATCGAGCTATATCTATAATCAAACAATGAGCAAAAAAAGGTAAAGGGTGACACGGGATATACGAGGAAAGCCCTTGATCAATCTAGATCGCCGACACAAAACCTCGGGAGCTGACAATCGCAGCGGCTTTGTTCTTCTTTTTACTTCAAATATCAGGATATAGTGCAGGATATGATGCAGATCAACTAAGTGTTACAAGGAGATTCGAGTACAAGTGTTAGTGTTTGAGAGTGATTGCAGGTAGTAGAAAGCAAGAGCGTGTAAAAAATTGCGTGTCCTCTATCTAATCCGATCAATCCTATATATAGAAAAGGAAACAACAAACTAGCCTATAAATCTGGGATACGGCGAATATTCCCTTCGTGAACGTTGTAGACCACTTCTTCCGGCTTCAACATCCCCTTTTCAACTGACTAGTCCGAGTCTTTGGGAGAACAGGTCCACTTGAACGTTATAAGCTTGCCTTGTTAATCTGCACGTGAACTAATTAGTTATCATCAGGATACTGTATCAGGAAGTTACCAATATCCTGATCCGGTATCCTGATCACAATAAAAAATAATATAGTCAGAATATTATCCAGGATATATGAGCAGAAAACCACCCATAACAATTGTCCCCAAAATATATATGTTGGGATACTAATTTCCAACGGATATATTTTAAATCTTATCTCTTAGATCGAGGCAATTAAATCAAAGTGACGAATGAGGTGATAGCGTGCAACTTTCAACGTGCTTATTACTCGATGGCTATCTATGAGGCCGCTATATCTTCTCTCTTTTCATTTGAAATTCAACCATCTTCAACAGAACTTCCAGGTAATCATTTATATCTTCCTATTCTCTTGTGATTTTCTTTGTTTCTCTCTCAATGGATACCATAACTCGTTCCCACTCCAACGAATCAAGCGAGACCTTTACCCAACAGAATCTTCTCAAGAATCCCGAGAAGGAGATCTGTGCCTTTGATAACGCAGACATTGCAGCGTTAACAGCCTCCGGTGCCTTTCCTTATAAGGCAATCATCAAACCATTTGACCGGACGGTCCGATTAGACCTATTGTCCAGGGAATGGATCTGTTTTCCGGCATTCCCCTTTTCTCTCAAACGATGCCTATGGTTTGGAGGGTGTTGATCGTTCTTAATCAGATCAAGGCCCTTCATGTTCCTGACCTTTGCATTGAAGATATCCCAATCGTTTATCGTCTTCGATCTCACGGTTCTAGCCGATTTTTACTGTTTTCCACATCCAGTAAACCTCTCATCCTCAAGGCGACCAAAAACGAGGACGGATGGCAAAGAAAGTTTTTCTTTGTTAAACGGGACTCCATTCCTGAAGGCAATAGCCTTCTGGTGAAATGGTTGACCTCTGGTAGGGTTTAGGGTTTTAAAATATCCCCAAACAAATCCTGATGACGTATCCTGCACTAACATCCTTTCGCTTTTATGCAGCAATCTTCAAAGAGTTGGCTCCTCCTACTGAAAAATCCCAAGAAAGAATCAACAAGATCTATCAGTTGCTTGACTGTGACAGAACCTTTACACTGCATTTTCCAAGTTCAAGCCAATACTCTTCATCAGATATGTCTGGTAAGGATTACACAATTTTTCCATATATTTAATTAACAAAATAAGAGATAAGAGTAGAGATTTAGTTTTTTCCCTCTTTTGCAGCACCGACCAAAGTTCCAGAAGCCTTCGATCTTGAGGAGTTGGACAGTTATCCTATTCTTGTCTAAGTGAAGAAGGAACCTAGCAAACCTACTTCCTCTTCCAAGCCAGTACCCAGCTCCAAAGCAGCAGTTGTTCCTAAGCCCTCTCCTGCTACCAAGCCACATGCCTCAAGCTCTCATAAAAGAAAGGAAACCGACTCCCCAGCATCATCGGAGACCTTCCCCTACGAAAGCCATGGGTTCCTCGAATCTAGTGGCTTTATGACCAACTTTCTTAACCAGGTACATATCCTTAACCTACATCCTGCACCATATGCTGGTTATATATATTAATATATGTTAATACCTATTTCTCTGGTTCGTACGGTCTTAAACACCTGACAAGCCTTTATGAAGAAAGTTGTGGTCTAAACAAGATGCTGGAAGTGAAGCTGAAGAAAGCAGAGACCACCATAGCTGATCAGGGGATGATAGCCGCCGCCCAGTCACGACACTATGAGTATAAATTCAAAGTTGTGACCCAGGAAGCTAAATCCGCCATCAACAAGGCCAACGAGGATGCCCAAGCCAAGCTGGATGCCGCCCATCTTCAATTTGAGCAGGATATGACTACCAACTGAGAGGGCCTTAAAGGGCCCGTCGTAATTTCCCTCCTTCAAGCTAGGCTAAAGATGGCTTATGAAGCCAAAGCTTTGGGCTTTGAATGCCCCTCCTGGAATGTTAGTGCTTGGGAGGCGAAACTGAAAGATCTCGGGGGTAGTCCTGTTGAACATCCTGCTAAGCCTATGGGTGAGGAGCCTTCCAAGGTAGCGGAGAAGGCAGCTGATTCTGGTCCCGATGCTGAAAAGAATCTTGAAGGCGATGCTGGTGTGGATGTTGGAGGAGGTGCTGCTATTGAAGAAGGTGCTGCTCCTTAAAAGCAGCGAAGTGGGCGATGATGGATATTGATGCCGAGGCCGGAGCCCACTTTTTAAATTTGATGGTTTGTCGTTGTTGAACAATGTTAATTTCCTGTCTGTCAAACAATTTACTTTCCTGCACTTAAACAATGTGATGGCCAAAGGTGGAGGGATCCTGAGTTTCAGGACGAAGCCCTTGGTCATCAATTAGTATGTTTTATTTTGAACAATATAACAGTTGGAGGCGGATGGGTCTTGGTTTTCAAGATGAAACCTTCAACTGTTAAGTAGTTATGGTTAAAAACTAATTGTGTTTTTGGTGGATGGGTCTCGGTTTGAGATGAAACCAAAAGCACAACCTTTTGCAATGTTAATAAACTAACCTTTTTTGACCTTATTCATTGTTGTTCATTTTTATTTTGCAAAGCTCGTTTTGATTTGAATGTAGTTTCTATTTTTATTCTAAGTATTATATTTGAAACATTCTGACCAAATATCCTCAGAATATATCCTGGTCAGGATACTCACAAATATCCTACCAATACTTTTGTCAAACAGAGTTTTAAAATTTAGACAATTTAGATAAGGCTTTTAAAGAACAAAAAAGGAAAGATCATACCAAAAAATAGAAGATATCTCAATCCTTGAACTTCAATCCTCTTGCAATCTTTCCATCGCAAATGTCCCCGGTCCGGGAAACTTAGTGAACCAAGTCTAAACTTGATCTTTTAAGCTTTTCTCAGTGCCTTGAGAGAAATGTCCCCTGTATATGTTACTGTTAAACACTCAAGAACTTTTGTGTATCAATCGCAACTGATTTTACACTTATGTATAACTTTAGTATTACAGGGGATAAACCCTAAAATATCCTGGAGATAGATCCTTAATATTCTGGGGATTAACCCTTAAGTATTCTGGGGATTAACCCTTAAGTATTTTAGGGATTAACCCATAAGTATTATGGGGATTAACCCTTATTTTCATGCGCTACAGGCGGGAGTGTACAAACTCCAAGACTTAGAAAGGTGAAAACCTTTAAACCTTAGAGAGTATGAAAATACCCTACCGTGAGAGAGCGTGACCAATCCTCATATACCTTTAGGATCCAGGATATAGCCAACAATAACGAAATTGTCAGCCACTTTTACATGGACTGGTCCCGCTATCTTGAATTATCCCTGAATATCTTGCGCTCCAGGCGGGGTGTTCAAACCCAATTCGAGAGAAAGGTGAATACCTTTAAACCTTTGAAGGGATCAGGATCCCTTAAACGTGAGAGAGGGGGCCAATCCTCTAATCTTTCGATCCTGAGCATATATCCTGGAGCTATATCCCGAAACATATTCTGCAAAACATCTTTAAACTAAGGTGGGTGTTAGCTTGGCTAACACCCCTCCGATGCCTAAGTCAGTATTGGGTTTAGTAGGGATAAAATAAAATTATATTTAAAAGAGATAGAATTCATACCATCCTGCGTTAGAAATTAAATTCTAAACTCACTTGAAGTAGGCTTTGAGGTGTATAGCATTCTAGGATCTTGGCAATATATCCCCTTCCATATTCTTATGCCAGTATGCTCCTTTCCCAGATTCTGATTCAATTTCGTAGGGTCCTTCCCATTTTGGAGCTAACTTTCCATCAGCAGGATTAGTAGTGTTCTGAAAAGCCTTCCTTAATACCCAATCTCCAACTTAAAACCATCTAGTTCTTAGGTTCTTGTTATATGGTTTGGATATCCTCTGTTGGTATGCTACCATTCTTAACCTTGCCGCATCCCTTGTCTCATCAACAGTATCCAATTCTTGACATTGGGCTTCAGGATTCTTCTCAGGATCCCGGAAGGTGGATCTTGTTGTATATGACAATTGTGCTCTGTAATTGATGTATGATGTAAAAAAATATCAATTATCAATAAAAAATGTGTTTAGGTGTTATTATATGTGTGTATTTGTGTTTGATGATTTTACGATTTGATTCGAGTTCGATTCCAAGCTTTAAATCGCTTTCTTGAAGGTTATACGCAAACTGGTGCGTAAACGTAATCAGTTTAATGCGAAAAACACTCCGGAATAGTGAAATAGGCTTAACATACCTTAAATAACTTTTACATAACTTCGAAATAAGTTTTTGATGGTTTTGTGTGTCAAAATCAAGTTTGTTCGATCGCAGGGACTATGTGGGTCAAACTGCGAAAGTGTGTCGATTCGTTCTATATCGAACATTCTGGAACTTTATCATAAGTTAAACATGCCCTAAATATCCTTTACATAGCTTAGAAATAGGCTTTGAGGTGTTTGGTGCGCAAAAATAGACTTATTTGATCAGAAGGGACTAAAAGCGTCAAAAGTGCATAAGTTTGCATTTTCGCGCATATCTTACGTTCTGAATATATCCAGACATCCAAAAAAAATTTAATCATTAAAATATCTTATTTTAGTGATTGGAATGCAAAAATTCCATTTGTCGCTTAATTTGGATAGTTTTTGCGTCCGTTACGACTTCCGTCGTAATTAACCAAATAACGCAACCGTACGACCAAACGAACGGACATCCGAGATGTTTTTGAGCATATTTTAAGTTCCCCATACTTTAACTTCATTTTATAGCCTTGTTAACGGGGCTTAAACGTGTCAAAAATGCATCGAAAATCAAGTTTGGAGACACAGGGGCCTGTTCTGCCATTTATGCAAACTTACTGCCAGCAACACAAGTCCTTACAGACCGTATGGAGATGCTTACGGTCCGTAAGCCACTCCCAGATCAGCAGAAACTATTTTTTTAAAACCCAGCTGTTTGTACCTTGTTTCCTTTGCTTGTTTTCAATCTTGTGGGCATGTTTGATGGTTTACCAAGTTCCCAAATCAGGCTCCAACACATGTATGGCCATGATCAAGTGTTAAAACAAGTGTAATAATCCTATTGATCCTTGATTCCTATAAATAGTAAGGTCCTCGTGCTCATTTCCTTGCACATTTGAATCAAAACCTACTCTAAGTTGTAGTCTTGACATCATACCTGAGTATTTTGATTCAAACCTTCTTTGCTTGGACCCTTTGTAAGTCTCCTTCATGCTTGTTCATACATTTCAAGCATGAAAGTCAAACAGTGTTTGACTTTTTGCTTTGACCTCGATTTGGTCAATACAAAGTCCGTTTGAACTTTGCAACGTGAGCGTAATCACGATGGTTATAGTCTCTTGTGACTATACCTACTGATTACCACGTTGATTGGGCATAGTGACGAGTCATAGTTTCGGTCAAAATGCGTATTTATGCGTATTTTACAACCAAACTATTTTTGGGTATCAAAACCCTTTGTTTTGATATCAAAACCTGTTTTCTAAATTAGTTAAACATGTTTTAACATGTTTAACTCGTCACTTTTAGTCTAGTGCTTGTATAGGGTCATAAGATAAGCGGTCTTAACAACCGCTTAGACTTTCGAACCCGACCCGTTTGGTCGATCATTAGGATCTGACCATGCATGTTTAGTGATCATAGTTGTATAGGGAATAACCTTCCGAGGTTATACCTTATGGTCACTTAGTTTAATTAGTTGTATGATAGGTAGTTTATATGCCTTAGGTAAATGACCAAAATGCCCTTTTCATGCATAATTGGTATTTAAGCATATGTAACTTAAACTTATGTCACATAACTAATTATGCAACATATATAGGCATATAATACTTGTCATAGGACTAGTTAGGCGTCTCGAACGCGCTTTTGCGCGAACGACGCGTTAAAGTGGCGTAAGCTACCTTAATGAGTCGTAACGGGTCAAAAGCACTTAGAATAGGTTTCGTTTTAGAATATAGGCATTGTTAAACCATATCACATGAGTTCCAATACTCATTTGGTTTACAAGACCTCATTCTACCCGATTTTCCGATTTAGGTGTCGATTTATTAACTAGTAATCCGATTACTAGGTGCTACATGATTTCCTTGTTTTGCTTGAGCTTGTTGAGTTCTTTGGATTGAGGATACTTTGCACTTCGATGTGAGTACATAGTTCCCCAATTTTACTGTTTTCAATGTTTTTGGGGTGATTCATATGTGTTAAACGATTTGGATGCTTTCAACGATGATTTTAAAAATGAATACTATGGTTTATATCAAACAAGAACGATTTTCGATAATGTGAACGAACATGTTGGACGTATTTACATAACGAATGACATTCATTAGTTTTGGCCAAACCGACCAGTATTAGGTTATGGTACCATAGGATCTGACAAATCCCATTATCAGACTGCACCCATGGTTATCTGTGGGGGTTATGTGGGTAACGACTGAATCTGTGATTGTTAACTTACCTTTTGGTGGTTTGTTAATGCGAGAGTAGCGATGGACGAGTTCGAAGGTTTGGATGTTATTAGCGAGGCGACCAAAAGTAGTTTTCACAATTAAAACGAGAGTGATTTTGGAAAAATTAAACGATTTTGGAACGATTTAAACGAATTGAACAAACAATTGGTTTTTGGTTAGTGTTTAGATAACGGGACGGGTGTAATGTGATGAAAACATGGTAGATACACCACTGGTACTTCTTATATATAAGTGTTTTCATCGTATTACATACCGTGGCATTATTTAGTTCACTTGGGTAAACGAGGTTAGAACTATGCGACATAACGATGTTTTCTAGATGATATAAACCATACGAGTTTTATTAACGAGATGATTTACAATTTGGCTTACTTAAACAAATGTTTTTGGGTTAAGAATCATGGCTACGAGATTTTATAAACTATAACCAACTTGTTTTTGAGTTGGTTAATCATATCGCAATACTTTATACTTTTCAAAACAAGGTATTTAAATATTGACTCTTGTAGTCAATCGAGGTATTGCAATATGCAAACGAGCCATGAATCCGACCCTCTCATAAAACCTATGTGCTCGCCAGCATTTCTTTGCTGACTTTGTTTTTACATATGTTTCAAGTGGTGTTGAATGATGTTGATTGCTAGGATGCATGTTCACATAGGATCTGGACGAGGCATTAGTGACATAATAAGAATGATAGACGATGTGTAACTTGTTTGTTTTGTTTTAAGACAATGTAAATTATCTAATGAATCAATAAAACGAAACTTTTTGAATCCATGGTTGTGAAACAATAATTCTGCCACTCCACTCCTCGACGTTTCCGCCGCGGTTTTGTTGTTTTAACGCGGTCGGGGTGTGACAGAAGAGTTGGTATCAGAGCCAATGGTTATAGGGAATTAGGTTATTAGTAATGCTTTGACCTAGACTATAACTTTTCTAGGACCCTAACGCAAGAAAATTTGCGTTTAGATTTTAAAACAATACCGTCACCTATCCTTAGGTGATAACCACAACGAGAACACAATAACAAATCCGCTTTGAAAATCAATCATCTGTTCTAAGATGGTTTCTTATAAGGTTTTGAACCCTCTAAGTTTTCAAAATCTCGTCAAAGTTTGGGTCTTATAGTGTGAACACGTGCAATTTGGAAGAGTGGATGCCTGTATCTTGAGTTTTTTGTCTAAGGCTAGAGTGTTCGTACAAATCCACATAATCGGACCAATCACTCTTACCTGGGAACTCTTGGGGTGAGTGTCCACTTATAGGCTAAAGCAGGTCTTTTCGATACATTATACTGACCCATTTACTTTGATTAGTCACTGCGTGCCGTTTGCTTGTTCGAGGTAACGAACAAATGATCGCACTCCTTGTGTTTTGTCGATGATTTCAATACCTCTTTCGTTTATCCAATTGTCGGCCTCACTCGTTTCTCATGTTTCCATGTTCCTTTTAGAAAATGCCTCCTCGATGAGATGCACAACCTCCGACTAACGAAGAAATCGCAGCCCTTGTCTCTCAGCAAAAGGCTGCTGTGCTTCCGAACATAGTAACCCAAATCCATCAATTATACAACAATAATAACAATAATGCTCAGTGTAGTTTCAAGAATTTCAATTTGGCTAAACCGTTAAAGTTTTCTGGGTCTCAAGGAGCAACCGCGCTCCTACAATGGTTCGAAAGTTTGGAGAGCATATTTAGACATGTTCAATGTCCAAATAAGTGTAAGGTAGAGTTTGCATCCAGTGTGTTCGAGAAGCGTGCTCTTACATGGTGGAACAGTGTGATGCGTGATAGGGGTGCCGATGTGGCCCTGGCATAAACGTGGGAAGAGCTTCGAGCTCTCATGATGAAATAGTTTTGTCCCCGTCACGAGATTCGAGCTTTGGAATGAGAGTTTGACGATCTAAAGCAAGACGGGGGAGAACACCATGCATATACAGATCGTTATGAGGAGCTTAGTTTGTCGTGTCCTACTATGGTTACCCCGTTGGAGAAAGTGATAGAGAGGTACATCGATGGTCTACCTGATTCTGTGCAGGATATTGTGACTGGTAGTAACCCTACCACTGTTCGTCAAGCGATCGAATTGGCCGCTACTCTGACTGAGTCTCAGGTCATAAAAGGTAAACAGACCCGCTAGGGTGACAATAAGAAGTCAGCTGATGCCACACAAGACAAGGAAAAGGGTAATGGTAAGAAGAAGGGTGAATCTTCTAAGAAGTCGAGGAAGCGCAAGGCTTCCCAAAATTTTGCTGTTACTGCTCGGAACCCACCATGTCACACCCCGAAATTATCAGAGCTGGCGTGACTGGACTGGTATTTCATTGCATAGCGGAAGTAGTTAAGCTAAGACTTCTAGAAAGTGAACGCCTACTAAGTACTCGAATCGCCAATGGTTCTCCTATTCCAATCGTGCCATGCTTTGAAAAAGTAACCTGAGAAAGAAACATGCGAAAAATCAACATAAAGTTGAGCGAGTTCATAGTTTGTTTTGAAAAGATTTTTAATAAATCTTTTTGAATCACCGGTTTGTGAAATATTATTGAGAAAATGAATTTAAAATCATTTTCTTGTCAAGTTATACGGAAACTTTGTATTTGTAACGCATTATGTTCGTAAAACCATGTATTTGTAAACTCCTGTATTTGTAAAGTTTGTATAACCATCAATGCCCACCCTGACTTTGACTTCATGCCCGCATAATCCTATGCTTTGAACTTGTATAAAACCTTTGTAAACCGTGTATGTATGTATATGAATCCCGGTATGAAAGCAAACAAGTAAAAGATCACCAATGGTTTGCAAGGCCACTGATATGTGTGACGGTGTAGGAAGACTCAAACCTAGCAAAGTTGTACCGGGCTTCCGGCTGCAAGACATAGTCACCACTATGGGCCACCCTGGTCCCCATGGGTGTGGGCTCGCTACACCCAAATAGATCTATCACTCATGTCCCTCGGTCCTTATACGAAGATTAATGGTCCCAAGTATCCGCCTACCCAATCACATGATCTATGGTTCTTTCCTAGGCTAACCATACCAATTGTATTTGTATGTAATCCTTTTGTAACATTTACTCCCTGGGTGTCCCGTTTCCCAAATGCAGACCAACCCAGCCCCATTATTATAACTAGACGATCCCATCCCTAGTCATGAAAATCATTCACTTTTCGATGATACGCATTTGTAAAAAAAAAAACCGGTATATTTAATATGATTCATTCGTATACCATTTGAGTTTCTTGAAATCCGTTCGTAACATGTCTTAAAAATATGAGTTTTCGTTCATTCAAAACCTCGTATGTTCCTGCAAAACGTTCTTTGTCTAAAATATGAAATCTTTGTTCATCGAAAACTTTGTATGTTTCTGAAAAACGTGCATGTCTTTCCACCCTGAAAACATTTACAAAAATGTAAAACCGTAAAAAGGTGGGGTTATGAACTCACCTGAATTGCCTTGTGCAAGGCTTGCTAATTACGACTTCGTGATGTCGTTTCCAAGATGAGACTCGCTAGCGTGCATTCTACAATATTCCTAACACGGAATATCTTATAAGTTTCTAAATAAACGCAGTAACTAAAACTACATCTCATCGAGCTCTCCCGAATCGTTAACCGAACGATTCGACGGTAAGTTGTTAACTTGATGAACCGATTAAGTTATATTCATTTAGCTCGTTTATTCTCGGTAATAAATAAGTCTTATTAAGACTTAGCTCTCGAGAGGTTTATAATACATGAATATTCATATAAAAATATATAACTATATCGATATAATCACGTTAATCGTCTCGAGAATTTGTAGGCGTATGTAAAGAATAGTTATATGAAAACAATATATAACCAACTCGTATCATGTTTCGCGTCTTAACAAAATATAGGTATATGCCGTTTAGACGTTTAAAATAAATATAAAAAGTTATATTTATTTTATAAAAGCATCATCGAGTCGTTCGATGTTTGAAATAAGTATATATAAACTATACTTATTTTTGTAAAAGAATACAAGTCGTATGATGTTTTGAAATAAATATATACGCTATATTTATTTTTTTATAAAAGTGTCGTCGAGTTGTCGTGTTTGAAAATAAATATGGCTATATTTATTTTATAAAAGAATTCGACTTGTTTGTGTTGGAAATAAATATATAGTTATATTTATTTATAAAAGGATTCGTTTTGTTTGATATTGGAAATAAATATATAAACTATATTTATTTTTATAAAATGAATTCGTGTTGCTCGATAACTGAAATAAACATATAAGCTATATTTATTTTAGTAAAACAATTGTCGTGTCGTTGGGTATTCGAAATAAATATATAACTATATTTATTTTAGTAAAAGGATCGTCGTGTTGTTTGATTGTTAAAATAAATATACAATATATTTATTTTTATGAAAAGAAGTCGCATTTATAAAACGCCGTCGAAAGTAATCGTTTATTTGTATCTGTTTTTCAAAAAGATTGTTTGTATCCGATGGTTTTGGTTTATAATAAAACACGTTATTTTTACGGATTTTCTCGAAAAACGGGCAGAGTTTTCTCTGTTTTTGGACGGCCCTGACTACACAAGTTGTCGTTATTTCTCCAAATTCAACAAGATTCAAACAATATAATAATTATATGAGATTTCATCAGTTATGTAAAAATGTAAACTATACTTAAATAGATCGGTTCGAGCTCGTTTTCACGTAATGAGTTAAAAGTATATAAAAACAACGTAATTAATTCTTGTTGTTAATATTTTACCAATCTTCGTATCGGAATGTCGAATAGGCTGACCGAGTTGACCGAGTCAACTGGGTTGACTCACGTTGACTGAGTGGACCCAGTTTGACAAAGTTGACTCGGTTAAACCGCTTCATGATTTGTCCCAAACCAAGCTGACCCGTTGACTGGCTTTGACTGTTGACCCGAGCCGTTGATCCAAACTGCTCTGTTGACCGAAGTTTGACCTGCTGTTGACCCGAGTTGACCGCACCAAAACTTGACCCGAACCTTAAACTTTGAACCAATAATCTGATCGTAAGAACCCGAAACCGAGCTGTTACCCGAAATGAATCTGAATCGAGCCAGAATAACCATCACCATCTCTACCGCCGTCGTTTGTCGGCGCGGCTCCGACGTCCACCAAAGACATCCACACCCAAACCACAACAAAGCCTGAACCCGTAACTTTGACCCGGAATAAAGCCTGAAACAAACCCGGCTCCCGAAACCGAAATCTGAATATTTGAATCCAAATGACCTGAATCTGAATCAGATCTGAACCTAGCTCGAACCAACTCAGGACCTGATGCTGAATCATTGTCTTTGCAGCCTCATCATCAACGGCTTCTACCTTCGTCATCATCAACTTCGACATCAGTCCGTGTCTTCATCTCCGGCGTCACCGGCAGAGCTGGTTTCACCGGTCGGACCTTGTAGCCGAGAGGGGGGTGTAGGTGGGTGTTGTCGGCCGGTTACCGAGGAGACGAAGGGTGTGGCCGGTACCGGCCGGCTCCTTGCCGGCGGTTTCATCAGAGAGAGAAGGGGGATCGAGAGAGTGAGAGTAGGATGTGAGAGATGGATGATGTTTGAACTTTGAGTGTGTTGTGAGAACAAGGTTTCAATTTATTTAAGTTATGAGTGTGTGTGAATTGTA
Organism: Helianthus tuberosus; assembly: GCA_030545235.1. Classification (NCBI taxonomy): domain Eukaryota; kingdom Viridiplantae; phylum Streptophyta; class Magnoliopsida; order Asterales; family Asteraceae; genus Helianthus; species Helianthus tuberosus. The sequence goes on from CM060375.1 coordinate 181,437,958, forward strand.
TTGTCTGCACAAAAGCCCCTTTTTATAAAGATGTTGGTGAGATCTTATATGATCTTTAGAGATCTTGTAGAGATCTTTAGAGATCTTGTTGAGATTTTTGTGAATCTTGAGAAGATTTGTAGAGATTTTGTAAAGATTTAATATATTATGTGCAGGTTTAGGCTTGTGGGTTTTGGGCTTGGGCCCAGGGCCCACAAGCTCAATCCCCGTGTTTAAGTGGCCTGTAATTCCTACGAGACCCGTTATCAAAACCCGAAATTGTCGGAACGTCATAATATAAAAATGTTTGTTCTAAAAGTGCGTAAAATAATACCCATAATCGTTGCCGTTTAATATTCTGCAGATTCCACGCGAATCTTTATGCGCGTATTGTAAAGTCGGATAAGCGTTCCTAGGCACTCCAAAGGCTTAATTAAATTAATTTGTGCTGTAAACACTATTTATTATCGCGTTAATAACCTGTTAATTACGTAATTAATAGCCGTAAATCACCGGTTGTCACATTCTTCCCCTGTTAATGAAATTTCGTCCTCGAAATTTAGACTACGTTAACTCCTTAGAGTTACGTTATGCGTAAGTAAATACGAATAGTATCAAAGTGGATGACCACGAAATCTGTTCAAGACTTATTCGAGTTATGTGAATTCAAGGACATACCTCAACAATAAGAACCCAACGGTTAACAAGAATATGTTTCAGAAATTGATGTCAAAGGAAACAAGACGTATAAATACAGTCACTAGTATGACTAAGTTAACAGGGGTACAACAAAGAACAGGAACTTCGACCAATTGAATTTCGTATGAACGTTCACAGTATGTAAATGAGTTCTGGAAGCAATAACCTCCACTGGATGACTTAGAATAAGCTCAAATGTAATAGTTTGCACGAAACACTCGGTCGTGATCAGCACAAGCTGCAAGTTATACCGACGCCACAAGGTGTCGTAGTGAATGAGACAATTCAAATATAGCGGTGATCGAACAAGTATCACCCGTGTTTTGCATGAGATGCTCAATCATGATTAGCCCAAGCTACAAGTTTGTACTGACACCACAAGGTGTCGTAGTGATTTAAATAATTCAATAATATCGGTGATCAAACAATTCACCGTGTTTGAAGTCAAATGAAAGCACAATGAAGTAAATTTGAAAATTTGTTTCTAACAACATCAGAGGATTTTTCAATTGAAAAATGAAACATCAATGAAATAGGGTTTTCGATCGAAGATGAAGAAGCATTGGATATCGCAAAACATTTGATCGATAATGAAAGAACCGTTAGTAGGTACACCGGAATATAAAAATGAATTTGTGTACCATTGCCTTAACACACGATTGTGTTAAGACTGCTGTGATATGATAAACCAAAGCGGATTTAAAGCAAATCAATAAATAAATAATTAAATCCGTGCATGAGATGCATAAACGAGACTAGCGCAAGCTTCAAATTAGTGAAAGCACCACCACATGGTGTCGAAATCAACAAACAATTTAATGGAGTCGAATATCAAACAAGTTTACCACTACTTGGAACAAATGAAGTGCTCGTTAAAAATTGATTTGAATATGATGCTCCCAATACATCATATGATGCTTTGAATTAAACATGTGGAATGGACAAGTTCAAACAATTGAATTTGATTTCGGCTCAAGCCGATGATAGGTACATGTATCGACAAGAAAACTTTCGACATGGTCACAACGAAAATCCATGTATGTAACTTGAAAAGAAGAGAATTTCAAGAAAATGTGTTGACTTGATAACAAAGGAGCCAACAGTTACAATAATGCGGGTTATTCGAATCACAAATCAATAATTAGATTTAGCGAAATAATATCTGAACTTTGATGAAATGCTTATTCGAAACGAAACGACATGCGTAACAAACGATGCATGCGTAACATATGAATTTCTCAAGAAATGAAGCAATTGAATATTCTCTATAATGAAAGTAATGATCGTGATACAATGCCCATTAAGAGGAGTAGAGATGTGAAAATCTACTCACTAGATGCAAAAGTCGGAATTTCAATAAAAGAAATTTAAGGACTTTACCTGGGGTTTCATGTGATGACCGGTTGTTAGTTGAAATTACCATGGAATGTCGAACATAGCGTATTTGTCGTTAACTGAAATAGGGGGATGCGGAGACATACGTCTTCTCCTTGGAGTGATTCGTGTCGTTGCAGGACCGCGTGCCAAACCGCCGCTTCCTGATTGATAGTTCTCCTGCTGACAGGAATCTAGCGTCGTCGAATTGTGTCATCGTTTCTTTTCAAAGGCCTCGCCTCGGTCATCATATCAGGATCACTCTCAGTATCTGACGCAAATATCCCCGGCGCAGGTGCAGTCTCATTATATGTGGCGGTGGCCATAGGGTCGTCAACATCTAACAACTTGCCCTCTGAGTAAGGCGACATGTGTGTCGATACATAATAGTCATAGCATGTATATCCATTGTAATAACTAAACACCTAGTCTCTCAGACTAAACCAACTAGTCTCCCAGACTAAACACCCAGTCTCCCAGACTAAACTACCTAGCCTCCCAGACTAAACACCCAGTCTCTCAAATTGAAACACCTAGTCTCTCAGACTGAAACACCCAGTCTCTCGCACTGAAACACCCAGTCTCCAAGACTGAAACACCCAGTCTCTCAGACTGAACTCCCCAGTTTCTCAAACTATCCCAACTAGTCTCTCAGACTAACTACCCAGTCTCTCAGACTGAACTACCTAGTTTCTCAAATTAAACTCCCCAGTCTCTCAGACTGTCCCAACTAGTCTCTCAGACTACCCAGTCTCTCAGACTGCCCCAGCTAGTCTCTCAGACTAACTCCCTAGTCTCCCAGACTGAATCTCTCAGATTAAACTCCCAGTCTCTCAGAGTTTTGTGTACTGTATGTAATTGTTTTGTGTACCGCGTGTAAAACACCACTTTAGCGTATGTTTGAAATCAAAATTTTTGGCATATTAATTTTGGCAACGGTTGGAGACCATATTCGAGTCTTAGGCGTTCTGTATGTATTCGAAGTCTCAATGATCTAAGTCCCAGAGAAAGGTGAGGTTAGAGCCTAGGTATCGCTAAAGAAACCTAATTCGCTGTAACCTATAGCTCTGATACCAATCTGTCACACCCCGAAATTATCAGAGCTGGCATGACTGGACTGGTATCTTCATTGAACAGCGGAAGCAGTTAAGCTAAGACTTCTAGAAAATGAACGCCCACTAAGTACTCGAATCTCCAATGGTTCTCCAATTCCAACCATGCCATGCTTTGAAAAAGTAACCTGAGAAAGAAACATGTGAAAAATCAACATAAAGTTGAGCGAGTTCATAGTTTGTTTTGAAAAGATTTTTAATAAATCTTTTTGAATCACCGGTTTGTGAAATATTATTGAGAAAACGAATTTAAAATCATTTTCTTGTCAAGTTATATGGAAACTTTGTATTTGTAACGCATTATGTTCGTAAAACCATGTATTTGTAAACTCCTGTATTTGTAAAGTTTGTATAACCGTCAATGCCCACCCTGACTTTGACTTCATGCCCGCATAATCCTATGCTTTGAACTTGTATAAAACCTTTGTAAACCGTGTATGTATGTATATGAATCCCGGTATGAAAGCAAACAAGGAAAAGATAACCAATTGTTTGCAAGGCCACTGATATGTGTGACGGTGTAGGAAGACTCAAACCTAGCAAAGTTGTACCGGGCTTCCGGCTGGAAGACATAGTCACCACTATGGGCCACCCTGGTCCCCATGGGTGTGGGCTCGCTACACCCAAATAGATCTATCACTCATGTCCCTCGGTCCTTATACGAGGATTAATGGTCCCAAGTATACGCCTAACCAATCACATGATCTATGGTTCTTTCCTAGGCTAACCATACCAATTGTATTTGTATGTAATCCTTTTGTAACATTTACTCCCTGGGTGTCCCGTTTCCCAAATGCAGACCAACCCAGCCCCATCATGAAAATCATTCACTTTTCCATGATACGCATTTGTAAAAAAAAAAACCGGTATATTTAATATGATTCATTCGTAAACCATTTGAGTTCCTTGAAATCCATTTGTAACATGTCTTAAAAATATGATTTTTCATTCATTCAAAAACCGCGTATGTTCCTGCAAAACGTGCTTTGTCTAAAATATGAAATCTTTGTTCATCGAAAACTTTGTATGTTTCTGCAAAACGTGCATGTCTTTCCACCCTGAAAACATTTACAAAAATGTAAAACTGTAAAAAGGTGGGGTTATGAACTCACCTGAATTGCCTTGTGCAAAGCTAGCTAATTACGACTTCGTGATGTCGTTTCCAAGATGAGACTCGCTAGAGTGCATTCTACAATATTCTTAACACGGAATATCTTATAAGTTTCTAAATAAACGCAGTAACTAAAACTACATGTCATCGAGCTCTACCGAATCGTTAACCGAACGATTCGACGGTAATTTGTTAACTTGATGAAACGATTAAGTTATATTCATTTAGCTCGTTTATTTTCGGTAATAAATAAGTCTTAGTAAGACTTAGATCTCGAGAGGTTTATAATATATGAATATTCATATAAAAACATATAACTATATCGATATAATCACGTTAATCGTCTCGAGAATTCGTAGGCGTATGTAAAGAATAGTTATATGAAAACAATATATAACCAACTCGTATCATGTTTCGCGTCTTAACAAAATATAGGTATATGCCGTTTAGGCGTTTAAAATAAATATAAAAAGTTATATTTATTTTATAAAAGCATCGTCGAGTCGTTCGATGTTTGAAATAAGTATATATAAACTATACTTATTTTTGTAAAAGAATACAAGTCGTATGATGTTTTAAAATAAATATATACGCTATATTTATTTTTTTATAAAAGAGACGTCGAGTTGTCATGTTTGAAAATAAATATGGCTATATTTATTTTATAAAAGAATTCGACGTGTTTGTGTTGGAAATAAATATATAGTTATATTTATTTATAAAAGGATTCGTTTTGTATGATATTGGAAATAAATATATAAACTATATTTATTTTTATAAAACGAATTCGTGTTGCTCGATAATTGAAATAAACATATAAACTATATTTAGTTTAGTAAAACAATTGTCGTGTCGTTGGGTATTCGAAATAAATATATAACTATATTTATTTTAGTAAAAGGATCGTCGTGTTGTTTGATTGTTAAAATAAATATACAATATATTTATTTTTATGAAAAGAAGTCGTATTTATAAAACGCCGTCCAAAGTAATCGTATATTTGTATCTGTTTTTCTAAAAGATTATTTGTATCCGATGGTTTTGGTTTATAAAAAAACACGTTATTTTTACGGATTTTCTCGAAAAACGGGCAGAGTTTCCTCTGTTTTTGGACGGCCATGACAACACAAGTTGTCGTTATTTCTCCAAATTCAACAAGATTCAAACAATATAATCAATATATGAGATTTCGTCAGTTATGTAAAAATTAGATCGGTTCGAGCGCGTTTTCACGTAATGAGTTAAAAGTATATAAAAACAACGTAATTAATTCTTGTTGTTAATATTTTACCAATCTTCATATCGGAATGTCGAATAGGCTGACCGAGTTGACCGAGTCAACTGGGTTGACTCACGTTGACTGAGTGGACCCAGTTTGACAAAGTTGACTCGGTTAAACCGCTTCAAGATTTGTCCCAAACCAAGCTGACCCGTTGACTGGCTTTGACTGTTGACCCGAGCCATTGACCCGAACTGCTCTGTTGACCGAAGTTTGACCTGTTGTTGACCCGAGTTGACCGCACCAAAACTTGACCAGAACCTTAAACTTTGAACAAATAATCTGACCGTAAGAACCCGAAACCAAGCCGTGACCCGAAATGAATCTGAGTCGAGCCAGAATAACCATCAACATCACTACCGCCGTCGTTCGTCGGCGCGGCTCCGACGTCCACCAACGACATCCACACCCGAACCACAACAGAGACTGAACCCGTAACTTTGACCCGGAATAAAGCCCGAAACAAACCCGGCTCCCGAAACCGAAATCTGAGTATTTGAACCCAAATGACCTGAATCTGAATCAGATCTGAACCCAGCTCGAGCCAACTCAGGACCTGATGCTGAATCATTGTCTTTGCAGCCTCATCATCAACGGCTTCAACCTTCGCCATCATCAACTTCGACATTAGTCCGCGTCTTCATCTCTGGCGTCACCGGCAGAGCTGGTTTCACTGGTCGGACTGATGCGCGTGTGGTGTGATAGGTTTTTAAGTATATTTTAAGCCCTTTTAAAACGTTAGCCAAGTTTTAAATTTATAAAACATGATATTTTACTAACACCAAACAAACATATGGGCAAGTGCACCCATCGTGATCGTAGTATAGTGTTGGCAAGATACCGAGGTCGTCCAAGGACACAAGAGCTTTTAGTACCGGTTTATCTTCAACGTCTAATCAAATCAAAAGTTAGAAAAAGGTTTTTAAACAAATAAAATAAAAACTAACTAAAATGCTGAAAAATAAAATAAAAGTAAATACAGATAGACAAGATGAATCACTTGGCTCCGACTCGTCTTTAGTGTAACCTTTGATTATTTCTGCACTTTTTAAGAGATTATCTTAGTTATTGTAGGAGGCCCCTCTTTTGAAGGTGACGTTACCCACAACCCAGTAGTTTGAGTCAGCAAGGATACAATCCTAAAGGGTCGGATTATTGAAAGATAATTAATTAAGTTATTAATGCATATTATGGTAGGCCCCTCTTTTGAAGGTGACGTTACCCTCGGCTAAGTAGTCTAAGTCAGCAGGGATACAGTCCTAAGTAGCCGGGTTAAAGTATTAATAGTAGCTTACATATGAGGGGATCAAAGAGTTTGGACCCCCGCCATCCAATACCGGTGGGTATTGAAGGAGGTCCTACTAAATTTGACCCAGGTCCTTGCAGGATCTATACACTGAACAAGGCAAGACTCTTACCAAACCGTTCCCTTAACCCCCGACCAGGTAGCCAACATATCTCCATATAGACTGTGGAGATATGAATGGTGAAAATCTTTTATTTTATATAGACGGTAAAATAATGCCAAGACACCACGAACAAACGATAAGGAAGAATCACCTTCAACAAAAGAAACTAGTTATTAAAGTCATTAATACATAACCAAATAAAAAGTGCGAAAAGATTAAAAATAAAAAGTATTACACTAGACACTTGTCTTCACCAAGTGATGTAAGAGACTTAGGCAAACAAGGCCTTTGATTGTCAAGAACTCTTACGATCAATCTTGGATCCCGAGATGACACACACACACTCTACGATGGATGATGGTGGTGGATGATGGTGTTGTGATGGTGGTGGGTGGTGGCTGAAGTGTGAGAGAGGTGGTGTGCGAAGGGATGGTTTGCAAATGAGCCAAGCACCCCTATTTATAGGCTGAACAGAGGCTCGGGCACGGCCCCGTGTCCACCTTCCTTCTCTTTCTTCATTAATTTCAGTTTGTCTGCATTAGTTGACCACGCCCCCGTGTCCGCTGGGCACGCCCCCGTGTGCAGAAGCGTATCTGTACTATCAAGATTTCCCCAGATTCTGCGAATCTTAGAGTTGACCAAGGCCCCGTGTCCGCTGGGCACTCCCCCGTGGTGGGTGATAGAAGCTTCTACAACTTTGTCTTTTCTGCTGACACTTGGGCACGCCCCCGTGCTCATTGAGCACGGGGCGTGTTCAGCCTTCTGTTCTCTTGTTTTGCTTGGGAAGATGCTGTCGGGGAGGCCGGGCATGCCACGTTTGTTCCTTTTCTTGTATTTATGTTAGATTTAGCTGCCTTTTTTCTTCTTTTGTTTATTTGAGCTCATTTAATCCTGAAAATACAAAAGGAAGACAAAAACATACTTTTTCCAACATTAGTACTAAAAAAGGGTTAGTTTTATGCCACATTTGATGTAATTTATATGTTGCATTTTGCACACATCAAATACCCCCACACTTGAATCTTTGCTTGTCCTCAAGCAAAACTCTTTATGATGTGGCTTTACACTCCCAATTGGAATGGGTAGAAGAGAAGGTTTTTAGGCTTGTCATAGAGTGTCGGGATTTCCAAGATTCTTTATTAAGTTTTATTTTTTTCATTTATTTACAATCCTATTCATCATGATTTATTTAAAACATTTCATAAGATAAATTACTTATTAGGGCATAGCATGTTTTTTTTTTAATTTCATTTATATACAAGTTCACATACCTCACGGGGATCACTCAACACTCGGCCGAAGATGTATTTTAGTGGATCACTCGAGAGCGGCATGGAACTTACTCCTACCATAAGCTTGCCAAGCAATCAATCCTCCTCCTTTTTAACTATACACCTTTGTAAATATCAAGAGGACTTTTGGGGTGAAGGGTAAGGCTTGGGTTAAAGGTAGGTGGTTGGGTTAGTGGTTAGTAGAAGGGCGAAAGGCATAAAAAGCGTCGGTTTTGGTTAGACTTTTTATTTTTGAAATTTTTATTTTAATGAAGCCATTATTCAAACAAAGTTATTTTCGATAAACTTGTTTGTTTATTTCTCTTTTGCTTCATCATCATCATCATCATTTTTTTTTGAAAGTCATAAGAAAAACCGAGCTTGTTACTAAAACAAAAGGATTAAAAATAAAAAGGTTTTGGTGGGTAAAAGGGTGTTTGTTTTTGGGTTAAGAAATGAAAAGGTTTAGGCTCAAAGGGGTTAACTAGGGGGATTTTGGGTAGGTGGTAAAAAAAATAATGGTGTAGAAATAAAAAGGGTTAGTCCTAATGCCTCCGTCGTTTACTTACTCGTGTTTAAGTTGGTAAGGACCGAGAATGTATCGTCATGGCAAGTTCTAGAGTCGTAATAACCAAGCGGCTATTCACACAAGAAACGAAAAATGAGCATTTAGTTTAAAGATATATATTGTATGCTCAATAAAGGCTCAAAACTCACTTTTTGTGGGAATGGGTTTTTATGTGATCAAGTATATATAATCAAATTTTAATCAAACTTGTCATGCCGTTTCATAATTTTCTTATGTTGGTTCTTTTTATCACGACGCTATCGGTTGTAAATTTGTAAAAATATAACCTTTTTTGAATTTGAAATTCCCAAATTAAACCTAGACAAGTAAAAAATGAAAAAAATTTGGGGTGATTAGCGGTTCTAATAGAGTTTTGTATAAGGCTTGTGTTTAGGACTTGCAAGATTCAAGGTTTTAGCATCGCCCCCACACTTAAATTACACATTGTCCTCAATGTGTCCCAAAAATAAGTTTTTAGGTTGATTGAATGTGTATAAAGGTGTGAAAAAGCAAAAAATTATGTTACTGGTTGTCTGGACACGGCCCCGTGTCGAATGGACACGACCCCGTGGTCAGAGTGCCAGTAACAATTACTTACAGAAGGTGGACACGGGGGCGTGTCGGCTGGACACGACCCCGTGTCTGGAAATAATCTGCAGAATTAAACAAACGACAGGTCTGGGGGTAATGGGCACGAGGGCATGTCGGCTGGACACGACCCCGTGTAGACAAACTGCAACGGTGAAAAACAGGTTTCTTGGCTTTGGTTTTCCTGCTCCGGCTTTAGTAGCACTAATGGTTAGTACTCTAAGCCTCGTATGTACCTGTTTTATCAATAAACACTACTCCAAATCATAACAAGCATCATAAATTACCATAGTTCAACATCCACATCACCAAGTTAAAAAGAAAAATAAATGCAGAAAATAAAAAGAGTTAAAGGAAAGTAAATTGTTCAACACATGACACGCAGGCCGGAAATTGTTCATAAGAAAAGGGGTTAACCTGTGGGATCACCAACCAGCTGCTCCTACCTCTGCTCCTCCCGCCTAGTCCATGTCCTCGTCTTCATCATCATCTCCTCCTCCGTGCCCCGCCGTGTACTCCCGGATGTTCCCAATGTCATCCTGAATGTCGGATATGTTTCTCTCAATTGCTCCGACCTGGGTGTACATGTTGCTCGCCATGTTGTAGGTGTTCCTGGTGCACATGAGGTTTTCTTGCAATAAGTCATGCAAACTTTGGAAGTTAGGAAAACCGCCTCCTTGTGAGGAGGATTGGCCCGGATCACCATGGGGCTGGTACTGGTACTGAGGAGGTTGTTGAAACTGTGGACCGTGAAGGACGAGTGCCTCTTGCGGGTTCCATGCATGCCCCTGGACTCTTTGGAAGCTAACTGTCCCGTCTTCGGCTTCATAAATCAGGTTCATGGAGCGGCAGACGTGTATGTCCACTCTTCCCGACCATGGGCTCTTTTGGAAGGACCTGGGCATGTTCACGAAGTGCTTGAAGAGACGGTATATCCACCCCCCGAAGAAGATAGGGGTAGGTGGAGTAGCAAGCCGGTTCCAATGCATGTTGCGGAGCAGGAGGTACGGAACATCGAGCTTTCTGCGAGTATGAATGCAATGAAGAACTATCAGATCTCTCAGCCCAACAACGCCACTGCTATCATGCCTTTGACTAAGAGAGTAGGTGAGGACCCGATGAATGTAACGGTAAAGAGGGTCCCTCAACCTAGTGATCTTAGTGCTGCTTGGGTTGTAGTGCCCATCTCCTATTTCAGCCCAAGCAGCTTGGCGTTCGTTTTCTGATAGTTCACGTAACCCTCCGGTGTTTTCTTCATTACCCGCATCTTCCTCCGCATACAACCCAACTATCGACCCAAATTGTGCCATCGAAATCGAGTATTTGGTCCCCCCACATCGGAATTCTACCCCTTCATTATCGAATGGGTCGCACCTTGAATTGAACACGATGTACTATAGAATTCCAGATTATATTCGTGGACCGAGCAAAGGCGAGTAGTGAGGGCGACTCTCAGCGGCCCGGTGACTAGGTTGTTGAAGCGGTCCCATTGGTTCACTCATCCCAAAAGATCTGTGCACACTTGTCTTGGGTATTCCTCCAGTCTGGTTCAAAGCACATCGTATCTTGCTTTAGCATCGAGCTCATTTGCATTGAACCTTGTGAATTTATTTGACATCTGGAAGAATACACCAAAAGTTAGCATGACACAGTGAAATTTTCGAAGAAAACTGAAAACAGCTAGCTGGACACGGCCCCGTGTTCAGTGGACACGACCCCGTGTCCAGACGTCTGTTACTCAAAAACTTCATTTTTCGACCCGGTCTCGAAAACTTAAAAATTTTTGTTCCAGTAGGTGCGATTTTCCTCGAAAATGAATCCCCAAGTGCCGTTTTTCTCAAAACAAGCCGTTTACCCTTTCGATTTTATCTTTTTCGGTTCAAAAACAATTGTTTGGGGTTTTTGTGAGAAATCAGGCAAATCTATGAACAATACAAGTGGATTTACTTCCTATAACACTAATCTAAACTAATGCTAACAGATTTATGCAAAAATTTGAGGTTTGATCCGGATGAAGTTCAAGAACCCTAGATTTTTCCCCAAATTTTTGATGTTTTAACTACATGCAAGTGCTTAATCTAACTACTAATGATGATAGAATCATACCTTGATGTTGTTAGAAGTAGAGGAGACGTCGGAATTCTGCGGAAAAATCGCCTAAACCAGAGAGTTTTTGGGGAAACGGGGCGTGTGGAATGAAGAAACTGTTTGAGAAAAGGGGTTTTATCCCGACAGTCGCGCGGACACGGCCCCGTGTCCAGCGGACACGGCCTCGTGCCGAGCAAAGTTTAATTTTTTTTTCGGAAGTGCTCGTGTGAGTGCCCCTTGTTTCTCAAAAACTTGGTTAGAAGACTTACCGATTTAGATGTCAACCCATTCGTTCGTAACTTACCAGGTATGATGTTGATGCTTTCATTCTTCGACCGTTTGAAGCGATATTTCTTCCTCTTCATCCTCAATGAATCCTTGATAGAGCTTCATCCGTTGGCCATTGACTTTGAATTGAATTCCATTCCGAGATTTAATTTCTACTGCACCGTGTGGGAAAATATGGGTGATGGAAAAAGGCCTTGACCACCTAGAGTTTAATTTACCAGGAAACAATCGAAGTCGGGAATTAAACAATAGAACTTGATCTCCTACTAGAAATTCTTTAGGTTTAATGTGTTTGTCGTGCAAATTTTTCATTCTTTCCTTATAAATTTCAGAGTTTGAGTATGCATAATTCCATAATTCGTCTAATTCATTTAATTGACAAAATCGATTTCTTCCAGCAAATTCTAAATCTAAGTTTACATTTTAAATAGCCCAGTAGGCCTTGTGAGCTATTTCTACTGGCAAATGACAGCTTTTTCCATAGACGAGCTTGTATGGGGTTGTACCTATTGTTGTTTTATAAGCAGTTCGAAAAGCCCATAAAGCATCATCTAATTTCACTACGCCAAAATAGGGATACAGCCACACCAAAAAAGTGTCACTATATGTCTTTCGCCACACATATTTTTTTCATATCAAGTGTGACCAAAGCTCGAGTCATCGTAGATATCATACGGCCACATACACTTTTTAGTGGCCTTAGAACTTAAAAGTGTGGCTAAAGGGTAACAACAGTTTTGGTTAAAATCTAGCATTTCCTCAATTAAGTGTGGCTATAGGGTTGCAATAGCCACATAAATTTAATTAAAGTGTGTCTCTTTGTATTATATAGTCACATATATTTACTAAAAAGTATGTTTTAGCCACATCAATTAAATAAAAGTGTGACAAAAAGAGTTGTAATCAAACATTTTATCTATTAAGTATGGCTAAAAGGTAGCAACGGCCACATGAATTTATTATAAGTGTGGCCGGTTCTATTACATTGTCACATGAATTTATTGTAAGTGTGGCTATTGTCTAACTTTTGGTCACATATATATGTTTTTCCTATGACATTTGTTATTAGTTCGTCACACAGTAAAAACAAAGTATTGATGGTGTGGTTATCGTCTAACATTTTGTCACACATATTTGTTTTTCTCATGACATTTAATATCATTCCGTCACACAAACAAAAAACAAAGTGATGAAAGTGTGGCTAATGGTTATGTATAGCCACATTAAATTTTGTAATTATAAGTATGGTTGTTGTCTAACATTTGGTCACATATAACTTTCTTTCCCATGACGTTTGGTATCATTCTGTCACACAACAAAAAACAAAGTAACTACGGCGTGACTAGTGGTTATTTATAGCCATACCAAATATTGTAATTTTAAGTGTGACTATTGTCTAACATTTGGTCACACATAATCTTCTCTTTTTCCATGACGTTTGGTATCATTCCGCCACACAAACAAGAAACAAAGTGACTACGGTGTGGCTAGTGCTTATTTATAGTCACATGAAATTTTGTAATTCTATGTGTGGTTGTTGTCTAAACTTTGGTCATTGTGACCATTTTCGTGTAATTACCCATTTTGTTTTCCATTTTTTGTCAAATAAAAACTAAAGTAAAATGAGAAAACTAAAAACCAAATGCTATTAACAATAATAACCCAAAATCCATACATAAGTTTTTAATTTAAATAGTAATACTAATTATAAACATTAACTTCTAATCAAAACCTATCTACAAAAGTTGCAAAGGATCTTTCCTTGGTAAGCGTTGTTTCGGAACATCTGAATTTTGGGAAGATGCAGCCTTTAAGGAATCAATACGAGCCTGCAAAATAAAAATATCCAAGGATATCAACATGGTTTTTCATTATTTAGCTATCTTTTATATTGTTCAAAAATTTAGTTTAACGAAATGGTATTGTTTTTGTAATCATAATCTACAAATAAGCTATTTAAAGAAAAAATTAAAATGGGTAAAAAGTGTTTATGGGTCACTTTGACCTGTCACCCGACCCGCCCATCCTACCATCTCTAATAGATTAACACAATTCAAAAGAGTGTTGTTTAGACATAGCGATGATAAATACCGGCATTCCGTTGATAACACTGGGACTAATTGACCCAAACTGAAGAAGAAATGCCCTAGAAGCATCAGCCGAACCTAAGCATCAAAAGATGACTTGTAAGTACTCAATTAAAACACATACTTGGTTCCAGATTGAATAATAAATTTTAACTCCAAAAATAATAAACTTCGTACCCTTAACAGGTGTAGAAGAGCCAGAACCAAAGGTGCCAGAACTGAGCGGAACTGCATTACTCGGTTGAGCCTTTGGCAGGCCCGGTGTGGTTTTCTGAACCGATGCATCAGCCGGCTTCAACACCACCAGTAGATGAAGCATCAGGTGTCCCTACAATATACAAACCAACATAAACACCACAAAAACTTCATAACTCTATAATCACCGAAATACAAACCGCAAACATACCTCTTAATGGCGGTTGAACATGTGCACCATTCAGTGGAGCTCTGGCATCACTAGATGAAGAACTTGAAGGTCCCAAATTCGCATTCAAATATCCTCCTTGTACATTACTAACCACTTTCTTAAAGCTATTAAAAGAAAATACAAATATATATTAGAAAACAGTATTAGTAAATAAAAAAGCCATGATTCAGATAAAAACAAGCCCCAACTTTATTTCACCTTTTGTCGGAATAATACGCAGAGGATGAAGGACCAGTGGTACCACCGCCACGACCACCACCACCGCCGCCACCTGAAAAGTTAGCGGATCGGCCGGATCTTCTGTAGTGTGGTGGCTCGTTTTTATCGCCTCTGGATTGATTAACGGACATGTATCCAATTCAAATTCTCAGGTGAAACACAATCCTTTTTTCTTCGTAATGGATAACTAACAAATTTATGTATTGTTTGGTGGGCAATTGACGGGTTTAATCAAACCTCTAACGGGGACGATCGGAATTTTTACCTACAGAAACGGATCGAGTGCACCTGGCATAACTGCAACAAGTGTATATTGGTAAGTTATCATAAAGACATAGGAGTAAATGAGTAACTGAACGTTAGTGTGAAGCCAGTAAGTCTCTTACATGTAGCAAATATTATTGGTTAGAGATTGAATTTCATCAGCTGTGAAATTATTCTCATCCCAGAGAACATGATAATGAGCAGGCCTGCTAGTTCCCTGTAAAGAAAATAAACACATTTCATATGAAAACCTCTATATATGTTTCATCGGGCCATCATGTTCAATGAAAGCAAGAAAATGATGTGATTTATTACTTGGATTCCTGCGTGACTACAAAGATAGAAGTCGAACTCGACTGGATGACAAATCTTAGTGTCCACCACAGTACCTACAATTGACCAAGTCAAACCTCAAATCAGTATCTAGAAAAGAGGAAAGTACCAGGTAAGATGTTGCCACTTTTGTCGGTGCTTTTTCGATCGTTATGGTTGCTTGGAAAGAGGCATGTGTGATGGCGTTTTTGGACGACGATGAATGTCACTGGAGGCTGATAATTAGGTTCTAAAGAAGCACAAGCCTGAAAAGATAAATATAATAAGCACTGGATAACTAACATAGCCATAGAAATTAAGTGAAAAGAATCATTAAACAACCTTACGAATTGCATCAAGTTCATAGAGTAGGACCTGATAGAACTGCCCATCACTTACACCATCCCTGCAAATAAAGGAACACCGAATAATGAAGTAATCAAACCGAACGATCTCGATTCTTCAATAACTAAAGATGTTGCTTTACCTGTAGAAAATGATCCTCAGTGGTTTTTTCCCAGTCGCCTTCTCAAAAGACAGCAAGAGCTCTCTGCAGTTAACATTTCCAAGTTATTGCATCAACAAATCTTACAATATATATTTATAAAATCCACTGAACGTTTTAAAAAAGTTGAATGAAGTTCACATGTGCACCTGATCATGCCTCCGTTAATTTTTCCACGTTGAGGATCTTGCCAAGTCTTGTACAAATCTTGTATAAGTTCTTGCCTATGCGGTTGAGCACTAACCAGCCCCGCATACTTTGTAACTTCTGGCCAGTCTTGAGATGCAACAACCTTTTTATAACAACACATGTAAGTACAAGCTCAAAATTTTTAAAGGTAGATTTATCAGTTTCGACCCATTAACCAAAGTTATCGTGGTTACCGCAGCAATCGATGGGTTACTATCTTCCCCGGACTCCGGGTGAGTTACGTCAGCTCCAAATATTATGGTTGGGATATCACTAACCAGAGGGAACTTCCATCTTAAGGCATCTAACAGCACAGTATTCCTTCCGCCCATCTGATGTAGTATAAAAATGCAAAAGTACATGAAAAAATCTGAGTAAGAAAGCAAAAATAAAGATTAAAATGCTCATGTTTGTTTCTTCATGAATTGTCTGACCTTGACGTTAATTTTGAGTGATACGTTTGAGAGATATTGTTTACTGATCTTTAGAACATACTTTGTTAGACAGCACTGTGAAATCAGCCCAAGATACGTTTCACATATCCGCTTCAAATCACCTGAAATAGATATATTTGATAGTTGTTTTATGTTAAATAGTAATCTAGTTATAATTTTTTAAGTTGTTCAAAGATTTATGTTTTTTTAAAATTAATTTTTCTATGTAAAAGAAAGCTACATACAATACAAACTGCCATTGTTGTCGGGAAGAATGGCAATAAGCAATTCCAACTCTTTTCCTCCAAGTTTGTTTACAGTGGCTGTACACACTTGTTTTAAAACATTTTTCACGTGATCTGGCCTTGCTGAGTAGACGGGAACCACACTATCGCTTTTAATATCCTGAATTTAAAGCAATATATTGTAAAGCATCGTGATTTTAATCAGCAAATATTAATCTTTAAAAGCTAATGTTTTAATTTAGTATACCATGCCAGATTCTTGGCACATTTGGACCAACTGATGACAAAAGCTTTGAGCTGCACTATCGGTTACTGTTCTTGAGAAGTTGATACACGCCCAGTAATTAATTACACTTCCATTTATCACTTTCTGAGAAACAAAAAATAGTACAGCTTCATAAATAAATTGCATTCGGTTGGCTATAGAGGAACTAATATAAGCATTAATGGTTATTACCTTATCTTTCATGTTCCATTGTCCCATTTGAGGTAAAACTTCTTTCTGTTTTCCACTATCATGGTACTTCAACTGTTGATAACAATATGTCAAGATCAAAGATAAATGTGTAAAGATTTTAAATAATAATATCATCACATGCTAAACTAAGAATAGTAAAACAGACGTACCCAGGGGGCAGGAAGCACTCGAGCATCAATTGATGTAGGTGTTTCATCGATGGTTATACCAAACTCCTTCGCATAGGGATCATCTTTATAGCAATTTTGCTGCATTGTCTGAAAATATTTTTTAAAAAAGGATTAGTCACCTAGTCAACCCCACCCCCCACCCCCCCCCCCCCCCCACAAGAAACTTGGCAAACTAATGGTCAAACCTGTAGTATTTCCTTCTCTTGTTCCTTGGGCCTCTGGCATGAAAACTTTAGCAAAGAAGTGATCTGTTTATTGTTCAGTCCCTTTGTGCGCCTTTGTCCCTCGTCAATCTTGCAAGCCTGAATAGTTTTTGAAAAGATACAAAAATAAACAAGTTCATAAAACAATGAAATCTAGTAAAATATTCAAGAATTACCTCCATGGGCTTTTAACAGAGCCGATCTTAAGTTTCACTCGAGCCTCTGGGCTTGTTTACACCCCTATAGATGACTAAAAAATCAACATTTATGAGACTGACGCTGCACATGATGATCAAAAAACCATGATCATTGCCAACAAGTTCAAATAAGATATAAGCTGAAAATCCATACATAATAAGTTAAGAATACCTGGAACACCCCCCCCCCCCCCCCCCCCACATGTAGTGGTGAGCTTGAGGGCTTGATGCCATGAACCCATGTAGAGGCCTATGGGGATAAGGCTGTTCAACAATTACATACAACCTAGGTTAGTAAAATATCTCAAATCTTAAATAGAATCATTTTGTGCAAGTTCAAATGTTTTTGAGATGGAACCTGAAACCCAGTCCAATCTGGAGTGACGTATTGTGCCCTCGGGAGTACCAGAAGTCTGCTCCTGAAGAAAGTAATAAAATATTACATGTTATTAGATTAAGGGCTACATGCTACAATATATAAATCCAAAAAAAAAGACTGTAGACAAAAGAGAGAAATTCACTTGGGAATTTTTTGACTTCCACTCCTTCGTCGCATCTTTCGCCTCCTTGTAATTATATAAAAGGCTTTCAAGTTAACGCGACAACATAAACCCAGAGCCACTAATATCAATAATACTATAAATAATCATTGAGACTCGAAAAGCTGGAAAGAACAGTACCATTAGTCATTTGCTTCGCCCTATCAAAACGTTCTTCTGCGGTTAAACCTCGTTTGACCAACATGTGTTCTGGGTCTGACAGTTTCAGTTGACTGCAAAATAAAAGGGTTATTATAAGTTTGGAACTAAACATGAATTTTACAGGTCAGGCCCAGTCATGTTATGAAAAAAAAAACTAAATAACTAAGATTTGCATATGATTACAATACACTTTTTAACATTTTCTCAATAATTAACTAACCCCAAACCCGTCCAAAATGTGTGGGGTTCGATTGAGATCCTTAGTTTTTATGCATTTGACCTGCTAAATACCTTTTCTTTTCAGCTCAATCTTTCAACCATTTGACCCATTAGAGGTTAAAAAAGAAACCCGAATCAATCCATTTATTTTCCTATCAACATAACTTTGCTGGAATCAGAATGACGAGTCATGAGAACCTAGCCTTTTTTAAAATGATTCATAATCTATAAGCTGATGAGAGAAACAAAAAGAAATTACTCTGTATAAATATGTAAGGACCAAAGTCTCATATGGCTCATTGAGAGTAATCACTCCCTGAACACCAAGATCATTGAGTCATTTGACATCTGATGGAAATGGAACAACACCTAGCAGACAAAACTGAATACAAAGAGAATATTACCCTTTCAAGTATTCAAGATCATATTATTACCTTTTCTTTTCATAAAAGTCTCACAATGCTCGAAGCAACACCCATCATCAAAGCCTCAAAACAATGTCGATGAATAACATAAGAGATTACATACCTATTATAAGAAAAGCTTCCTAAATTTTGCTTAAAAAGCCAACAATCTTACCTCTAACATGTATAGAAGTTACTAAAAATAGTTGGTAACCTAGATAAGAGAATATTGTTACAATCATTGCCGAACACACATACATTGTTCAACAGGACAAACCTAATATGTCAATTGTTGAACATATATGAATATAATCAATGAATCAACATCTTAAACTCAAATTTGTAGAGCGCACTAACCCTAGCTCCCTACGAACAAATTAACAAACTAAAAAACCCTACAAATTACAACAATCTAACCTAACAATTCTCAATTGATTTCACCCAGTGTGAGAGAGAGAAGTAGATACCTGTTGATTTAAGACTCGCTCACCAGATTCTGGATTGGGGGGGGGGGAGGTCGGAATCCAACTTTGGACTTGTATCAGATTGAAGGATGGTTTTGGGAGACGAAAATGAATGGAATGAGGGACTTCAGCTGTTTTAGGGTTTGAAAGGAGGGAAAACGAAAATGAAGGGAAGGAGGGAAAACAAAAATGAGGGTTGTGCGATCCACAATAAAAGCGCCCAAAACATGATTGGTCACACACAAGTTTTACTGTGTCCATTTACCAAATGTAGCCACACAAACACGTTTGTTTTTAAATATTATGACAGTTGGTCACATTTAGTCACATAAATTTATAAGTGATTATGTGTATTATCTTTTAGCCACAATATTGAAAATCAATTGTGTCACATAGTTACAAATGGCCATACTTTTCTACTATAGCTAGTGATTGTCATATTTTTTTATTAAACGTGTGACTAAAGATTTCGAAGAGATGTGTTTACGTCACATGAATCAAGAAATCAAACAAAAAAAGTGGCAATAGGTTACATTTGGCCACACTTTTCTAGTTGTGGCTAGTAAATGTCACAGTTTTTTCTGAAATTGTGGCTAAAAGTTTTGATTTGTTATGCAATGGTCATATTAATAATCAAATGTGTGGTTAAATGTTTTGAGCTGTTATACAATGGTCACACTAATAATAAAATGTGTGGCTAAAAGTGTTTTAAAATATTTCAAATGACCTTTAGTCACACATATAATCAAAACTGTGGCAGGCTTGTTTTTGAAAAAGTGTGGCTAAAGACCAATTTTGACGTAGTGTTTATCGGCCCATTCCTTTTTATTTAATCCTACGGTTTTTTCAAGTATTCGTTTTAAACCTCTATTAGTCACTTCGGCTTGTCCGTTTGTTTGAGGGTGATATGCTGTTGAGACCCGGTGGTAGACCCCATATCTTGTTAAGATTTTTTCAAGTTGATGGTTACAAAAATGGGTACCTCTATCACTTATTAATGCTTTAGGTGTTCCAAAACGAGAGAATAATTTTTTCAGAAATCTTACCACGACTCTTCCATCATTTGTTGGAAGTGCCTCAGCCTCCGCCCATTTAGACAAGTAATCTACTGCCACGAGTATATATTTGTTTCCTTTTGACGGTGGGAAAGGTCCCATAAAGTCGAGTCCCCACACATCAAAAATTTCACAAACAAGAATGCCATTTTGCGGCATTTTGTTTTTGGAAGAAATATTACATGTTCTTTGGCAAGCATCACATATCTTGAGAAGACTTTGGGCGTCTTTGTAAATGGTTGGCAAATAAAACCCTGAATCAAATACCTTTCGTGCGGTACTAGCGGCACCATGATGTCCTCCGTGTGGACCTTCGTGACAATGGCAGAGAATTCTTCATGCTTCGCTACCATGTACGCACCGTCGGATGAGTTGGTCGGCACACATTTTGAAAAGATAAGGATCCTCCCAAAAATAGTGTTTTACATCAGCAAAAAATTTCTTTCTTTGATGATGTGGCCAACCTTTTGCGACTATACCGCTAGCTAGGTAGTTAGCATAGTCGGCGTACCATGGCTCTTCTCTGTATTCCACCATTTCTAGGGACTCCGTTAGAAATTTTCGTTGATTTGTTCGTCCCTAGTTACCTCCAAAGATGGGTCTTCTAAGCGTGAAAGATGATCCGCTGTGGTGTTTTCAGCTCCTTTTTTTTTCTTTTTTTTGTCTTTGATTTCAATATCAAATTCTTGGAGGAGTAAAATCCACCAAATCAAACGTGGTTTTGCGTCCTGCTTTTTTAAAGAGATATCGAATGGCTGCATGAGCTGTATAGACTATTGTTTTAGACAGAACAAGATAAGAATGAAATTTATCAAAAGCAAATACCACAGCTAGTAATTCATTTTCAGTTGTTGTGTAATTTTCTTGTGCATCATTAAGTGTTTTACTAGGCATAATAATTTGGGTGAAAATGCTTTTCTTTTCTTTGTCCCAAGACAGCTCCGACTGCAAAGTCACTTGCATCACACATGATTTCGAAAGGAAATTTCCAATCAGGCGCTATCATGATAGGTGCATTGACCAGCATTTCCTTTAGGGTTAGAAATGCTTGATTGCAATCCTTGTCAAAGATGAAAGGGGCATCTTTTGCAAGTAATTTTGTTAGAGGCCTTGAGATTTTAGAAAAGTCTTTGATAAACCGCCTATAAAATCCGGCATGCCCTAGGAAACTTCTGATAGCTCTAACGGAGGATGGGGGTGGTAATCGAGAAATAGTGTCTATTTTGGCTCGATCAACCTCCATTCCTTCGCTTGAGATTTTATGACCGAGTACTATTCCCTCCGTTACCATGAAATGGCATTTTTCCCAGTTAAGGGTGAGGTTAGTTTCCTCACATCGGGATAGCATTCGTTCAAGGTTATCGAGGCATTGGTCGTATGAATCCCTAAAGATAGAAAAGTCGTCCATGAAGACTTCCATTGTCTTTTCTATCATGTCATCGAAGATGGCTACCATGCAATGTTGGAATGTTGCAGAGGCATTACATAGACCAAATGGCATACGTCGATAAGCAAAAGTTCCATAGGGACATGTGAAGGTTGTCTTTTCTTGGTCTTCGGGTGCTATCGGGATTTGAAAGTAACCTGAAAAACCATCCAAGAAACAGTAAAATATATGACCTGATAATCTTTCTAACATTTGATCAATGAAGGGCAAAGGAAAGTGATCTTTCATTGTTGCTTCATTTAACCGTCTATAATCTATACATACCCTCCATCCTGTGACGGTTCTCGTTGGTATTAATTTATTCTTTTCGTTAGTTATTACCATCATACCTCCTTTCTTTGGAACTACTTGGACGGGACTTACCCAAGGACTATCGAAGATAGGATAAATAAGTCCGGCGTCAAGTAATTTGATGACTTCGTTTTTAACCACTTCTTGAACATTTGGATTTACTCGACGTTGTGGTTGTATTACCGATTTGTAGTCATCGTTCATTAAAATTTTGTGTGTGCACATGGAAGGACTTATTCCTTTAACGTCTACAAGCTTCCAAGCAATTGTATTTTTGTGTTTTTTCAAAAGTTTAATTAATTTTTCTTTTTCTAAACTACTTAATTTAGACGAAATAATTACAGGTGATTTATCATCTTTGTCTAGAAAAGCATATTCCAAACCATTTGGAAGTTCTTTGAGCTCAAGAGGTGGGTCTTTAGAAGACTCCTTATTTGGTTGCTCATTTTGATCAAGAACTTTAAAAGTTTGTTCTATGGCGACCTCTTCTTCAACAAAGTGGTCAATCTTTTCACTTGTATCGGGTGGTTCATCTTCATCTTCAATTAGGGGGTCATTATTGCCGAATGGATATTTCATTGACCGCTCTAGATCGACACTCTTTTTAAATGCCCCTAATTGAATCGATAGATTGTTGTATTTCTGGTTTTTCAAAGCTTCGTGGGTTTTACAAAGGGTCGTCGCAACACTAGAGGAGCGTCATCGAGGATGACAAAGTCGGTTGGGATCACCATTTGATTAGTTTGAACCAAGACATCCTCAACTACACCGATTGATTTTATTACTTTCCGATTAGATAGAAAAATGGGTATTTGAAGTGGAGAAAGATCACTAATATTTAAGTTTTTGAAAATGTAGTTGGGCATTATGTTAACACAAAGATCTTTATCAATTGTGACATTACTAATAAATGAATTTTGAAAAAAAAAAACATGGAATCGGTGTAATCTTGATTTCAAATGGGTCTTCTTTTATTAGCGAGGTTTGATCATTAGTTAACTTAATGCTTACCGTTTCGTCAATTTTAGTGTTAGTGATTAACTCTTTTAAAAACTTAGCATGAGTGGGTACTAAACAATGATTTTCAAAAGAAGGTGACAAGAGATTAATTTCTTCAAAATTAGACTCTTTTTGAATTTTAACATTAACGGACTCACCTTTTTCGTTGTTTAACTCATGTGTCGGTTTTTCACTTATTTGTTCTTCCATTTTTACACTTTCAACTATCTCTTCTTTATTTAATTCTTCTCTTGCGCGGGACTCCTCTTCCCTTGCGCGAGATTCTTTTATGTAGCGCTCGATAGTTTTAAGGTGTTCTAATATCCTATCGGTCACTTCGGCGATAGAGTAAGGATCGGGATTTTCAAAGCTTGAATCCGGATGTTCGATCCTTTGTTCCTCATAATACTCATAGGAAGTAGATGGTTCACACCATTGTTCTTCATTGTAAGTATATGATGGATAAGGGTCGTAATTTTGTTCTTCATAATACTCATATGAGGTGGATTGTTCACGCCATGGCTCCTCATAATAAGCATATGAAGGTGGTGGCTCATATTGTGGTTCCCAAAAGTATGAGTATGAGGGAGAAGGTTCATACCTTTGGTCTTCCTAGGATGTGTATGAAGTTGATGGCTCGTACATGGGCTCCTCATAGTAGGTGTATGAAGTGGATGGTTGAAATAAGTTATAATATTGTACCGAGTGCGGGTCACCACAATTAGTGCAATAGTTTTCCCTATAATCATCCTCCCCATAGGTGTAGTTGTAACCTCCTGAGTATTGATCCATAAGAATCACTCAGCAGACCACAACAAAGTCTCGAGACCTGAAAACAAAAAAATAAGAACGGAAACAGAGGCTGGACACGGCCCCGTGTTCAGTGGACACGACCCCGTGTTCAGTGTCTGTATCTGGGCGTTTTAATTAAAGTTACTGGTTTCGTTGAGCACGGGGGTGTGTTCAGTGAGCACGACCCCGTGTTCAGGCTCTGTATCTGGGTGTTTTATGAAAAATATGTAGCACGGCCCGTGTTCAAGCTACTGTAAATGCAAAACTAAACTAAAATGCAGAAAAATGTGCGCGCGTTTTGAAAAAGGTTTTTAAAAAAACTGATTAGGCTGTCGATTCTAAGCTTTCTTAAAATCCTTGTGTCCCCGGCAACGGCGCCAAAAACTTGATGCGCGTGTGGTGTGATGGGTTTTTAAGTATATTTTAAGCCCTTTTTACACGTTAGCCAAGTTTTAAATTTATAAAACACGATATTCTACTCACACCAAACACACATATGGGCAAGTGCACCCATCGTGAGCGTAGTATAGTGTTGGCAAGATACCGAGGTCGTCCAACGACACAAGAGCTTTTAGTACCGGTTTATCCTCAATGTCTAATCAAATCAAAAGTTAGACAATGGTTTTTAAACAAATAAAATAAAAACTAACTAAAATGCTGAAAAATAAAATAAAAGTAAAAACAAATAGACAAGATGAATCACTTGGCTCCGACTCGTCCTTAGTGTAACCTTTGATTATTTCCGCACTTTTGCACTTTTTAAGAGATTATCTTAGTTATTGTAGTAGGCCCCTCTTTTGAAGGTGACGTTACCCTCAACCCAGTAGTTTGAGTCAGCAAGGATACAATCCTAAAGGGTCGGATTATTGAAAGATAATTAATTAGGTTATTAATGCATATTATGGTAGGCCCCTCTTTTGAAGGTGATGTTACCCTCGGCTAAGTAGTCTGAGTCAACAGGGATACAGTCCTAAGTAGCCGGGTTAAAATATTAATAGTAGCTTACATATGAGGGGATCAAAGAGTTTGGACCCCTCCATCCAATACCGGTGGGTATTGAAGGAGGTCCTACTAAATTTGACACAGGTCCTTGCAGGATCTATACACTGAACAAGGCAAGACTCTTACCAAACCGTTCCCTTAAACCCCCGACCAGGTAGCCAACATATCTCCATATAGACCGTGGAGATATGAATGGTGAAAATCTTTTATTTTATATAGACGGTAAAATAATGCCAAGACACCACGAACAAACGATAAGGAAGAATCACCTTCAACAAAAGAAACTAGTTATTAAAGTCATTAATACATAACCAAATAAAAAGTGCGAAAAGATTAAAAATAAAAAGTATTACACTAGACACTTGTCTTCACCAAGTGATGTAAGAGACTTAGGCAAACATGGCCTTTGATTGTTAAGAACTCTTACGATCAATCTTGGATCCCGAGACGACACACACACACTCTACGATGGACGATGGATGATGGTGGTGGATGATGGTGTTGTGATGGTGGTGGGTTGTGGGGAAGTGTGAGAGAGGTGGTGTGCCAAGGGATGGTTTGCAAATGAGCCAAGCACCCCTATTTATAGGCTGAACAGAGGCTCGGGCACGGCCTCGTGTCCATTGGGCATGGCCTCGTGTCCATTGGGCACGGCCCCGTGTCGACATTCCTTCTCTTTCTTCATTAATTGCAGTTTGTCTTCATTAGTTGACCACGCCCCCGTGTGCAGAAGCGTATCTGTACTATCAAGATTTCCCCAGATTCTGCAAATCTTAGAGTTGACCACGACCCCGTGTCCGCTGGGCACGCCCCCGTGGTGGGTGATAGAAGCTTCTACAGCTTTGTCTTTTCTGCTGACACTTGGGTACGCCCCCGTGCTCATTGAGCACGGGGCGTGTTCAGCCTTCTGTTCTCTTGTTTTGCTTGGGAAGATGTTGTCGGGGAGGCCGGGCATGCCATGTTTATTCCTTTTCTTGTATTTATGTTAGATTTAGCTGCCTTTTTGCTTCTTTTGTTTATTTGAGCTCATTTAATCCTGAAAATACAAAAGGAAGACAAAAACATACTTTTTCCAACATTAGTACTAAAAAAGGTTTAGTTTTATGCCACATTTGATGTAATTTATATGTTGCATTTTGCACACATCACGGACCTTGTAGCCGAGAGGGGGGGTGTAGGTGGGTGTTGTCGGTCGGTTACCGACGAGATGAAGGGTGTGGCCGGTACCGGCTGGCTCCTTACCGGCGGTTTCATCAGAGAGAGAAGGGGGATCGAGAGAGTGAGAGTAGGATGTGAGAGATGGATGATGTTTGAACTTTGAGTGTGTTGTGAGAACAAGGTTTCAATTTATTTAAGTTATGAGTGTGTGTGAATTGTATTGTCTGCACAAAAGCCCCTTTTTATAAAGATGTTGGTGAGATCTTGTATGATCTTTAGAGATCTTGTAGAGATCTTTAGAAATCTTGTTGAGATTTTTGTGAATCTTGAGAAGATTTGTAGAGATTTTGTAAAGATTTAATATATTATGTGCAGGTTTAGGCTTGTGGGTTTTGGGCTTGGGCCCAGGGCCCACAAGCTCAATCCCCGTGTTTAAGCGGCCCGTAATTCCTACGAGACCCGTTATCAAAACCCGAAATTGTCGGAACGTCATAATATAAAATTTTTTGTTCTAAAAGTGCGTAAAATAACACCCATAATCGTTGCCGTTTAATATTCTGCATATTCCACGTGAATCTTCATGCGCGTACTGTAAAGTCGGATAAGCGTTCCTAGGCACTCCAAAGGCCTAATTAAGTTAATTTGTGCTGTAAACACTATTTATTATCGCGTTAATCTCCTGTTAATTACGTAATTAAGAGCCGCAAATCACCGGTTGTCACACACCAGCACAACCTCCCGCCAAGAAACAGTATGCTGGTACTTCACCTCACTGTGCTCGATGCAATGCTCATCATGTTGCACAAAAAGCTTGCAAACAATGTACTACGTGTGGTAAACTTGGGCATCTGGCCAATATTTGTTGTTTGGGTCAGAATCATGCTGCTCAAATTCCAGCACACGCTCAAGGCAATGCTGCTAGATTCCCATCTGGTTCATGTTACAACTGCGGTGAAATAGGTCATTTCCGCAACAACTGCCCGAGGTTAGTGAACGTGAATGCAATTCTGAATGCCAGTGTAAACGCAAACCCCGCTCGTGGACGAGCATACAACTTGAATTCAAACGAAGCGAGGGCTAACAACGAGGTTGTTAATGGTACGTTTCTTGTTAACTAACGACTTGCTTTTGTTCTTTTCGATTCTGGTGCCGATAGAAGTTTTGTTTCGTTATCTTTTGAGCCTTTACTTGCGATACCTAGTACTAAACTGAGGAAACCCTTATCTGTCGAAGTTGCTATTGGTAAACCACTCGTACTCGATTCTGTTATTCGCAATTGTCAATTAAACCTCGATAACCATCTTTTTCCTATTGACCTCACACCGATGCAATTTGGGAGTTTCAACATCATCATAGGAATGGATTGGTTAACTAAGTTTCATGCTGAGGTAGTTTGTTTTGACAAGATTGTTCGTATTCCTCTTTCGTCTGGTGAAGTCCTAGAAGTTTGTGGCGAGAAACCTTCAGTTGGTTTGAAACTCATGTCGTGTACGAAAGCCTAAAGTTAGTTAAGAAAAGGATATGTTGCTTTCCTGGCACATGTCACCGAGGAGAAAGGCAAGAACAAGTGTATTCAAGATATTCCGATTGTTCGAGATTATCCAGAGGGGTTTCCTGATGAACTTCCTGGTTTGGCTCCAGTCCGTCAAGTCGAGTTCCATATTGACCTTGTACCCAATGCCAACCCAATTGCGAAAGCAACTTATCGTCTTGCACTGTCTAAGATGCAAGAGTTATCTAAACAGCTTCAAGAGTTATCTGATAAAGGATTCATCCATCCGAGTTATTCACCTTGGGGCGCTCCTGTCCTGTTTGTGAAAAAGAAAGATGGGTCTTTTCAAATGTGTATCGATTATCATGAGCTTAACTAGCTTACCATTAAGAATTGATATCCCCTACCACGAATCGATGATCTCTTTGATCAGCTGCAAGGTGCTACATGTTTTTCCAAGATCGATCTGCGTTCTGGGTATCATCAGCTTCGTGTACTCAAAGAAGATATTCCCAAAACTGCTTTTTGCACGAGATATGGGCACTACGAGTTCACGGTCATGCCTTTTGGTTTGACGAATGCCCCAGCTATCTTCATGGACTTAATGAATAGGGTCTGTAAACCTTATTTAGATAAGTTCATCATTGTGTTCATCGACGATATTCACATTTATTCGAAGACTCGAGCCGATCACGAGCAACACCTTTGTTTGACACTGGAACTTCTGAAGAAGGAACAACTTTTCGCCAAATTCTCCAAGTGTGAATTCTAGCTTAAAGAGTTCAGTTCTTGGGTCATATTGTTAACGAGCAGGGTATTCATGTGGATCCATCCAAAATAGCTGCTATTAATCATTGGAATACACCAACGACACCAACAGAAGTTCGTTCTTTTCTTGGTCTCGCTGGATATTATCGATGATTTATTTCGAACTTCTCGAAGATCGCGGTTCCACTCACTGCTTTGACTTAGAAGAATAAGCCTTTTGAGTGGGGACCCAAACAAAAAGAAGCGTTTCAAACGCTTAAACAAAAACTCTGTGATGCTCCTGTTTTGTCTTTGCCCGAAGGAAACGATGATTTCGTTGTCTATTGTGACGCGTCTAATTTAGGTCTTGGTTGTGTTCTCATGCAACGAGGCAAAGTTATGGCTTATGCGTCTAGGTAATTGAAAGTTCACGAGAAGAACTACTCCACTCATGATCTTGATTTAGGTGCTGTGGTATTTGCTCTCAAAATCTAGAGACACTACCTCTATGGAACGAAGTGTGTGGTTTTCACAGACCACAAAAGTCTCCAGCACAGTCTTAATCAGAAGGAGCTGAACATGAGGCAACGACGATGGGTTGAGCTCTTGAACGATTATGATTGCGAGATTCGCTACCATCCTGGTAAGGCGAATGTCGTAGCCGATGCGCTAAGTCGAAAGGAGGGAGTCAAGCTTCATTTTGTTCGAACTCTATCCGATATTCAATCTCGTGTCCTTTAAGCTCAATGATCTTGTGTGATCAAAGGCTTATTGAAATATGAGGTACCGCATCAACTTGAGCTTAAACTCGACACAAAAGGCGATGGGTTACTCTACTTCAAGGATCGTTTATGGATTCTGAAACCAGACTATCTTCGTACTTTAGTGATGACGAATCTCACAAGTCTCGATATTCTATCCATCCTGGTGCTGACAAAATGTACAAGGATCTTCGTACTCAGTACTGGTGGCCTGGTATGAAGAAAGATATTGCTTTGTATGTATCAAAATGCCTAACTTGTCTCAAAGTCAAGGCTAAACATCAACGACCATCTGGTTTGCTTCTACAACCAGAGATTCCGGTTTGGAAGTGGGAGAACATTGCGATGGATCTCATCACTAAGTTACCGTGCACATCTAAAGGTTACGATGCTATTTGGGTTGTTATCGATCGTGTAACGAAATCAGCTCATTTTATTCTAATTCGCGCGGATCTATCTTCTGATAAACTTGCAAAGATTTATGTTGATGAGATTGTATCTGACATGGTGTTCCTTTGGATATCATTTCTGATCGTGATGCTCGATTTTCATCTCATTTTTGGAAGACCATGCAATCTGCTTTGGGAACCCAACTAAATTTAAGCACTGCTTACCATCCCCAAACAGATGGACAATCTGAAAGGACGATTCAAACTTTGGAGGATATGCTTAGAGCATGCGTGATATACTTTGGTGGTAATTGGGATTCTCATCTTCCGTTGATCGAGTTCTTTTACAACAGTTATCATGCTAGCATTTATATGGCACCATTCGAAGCTTTATACGGTTGAAAATGTCGTTCAGCTGTCTGTTGGAATGTGATCGGTGAAGCTCAGCTTACTGGACCTGAGCTCATTCTGGAAACAACAGACAAAATCAAGAAAATTCGTGATAATCTTCTGACAGCTAGAAGCTGTCAAAAGAGTTATGCGGATATGCGACGCAAGCCCTTAGAATTTCAAATCGGAGACCGTGTCCTACTCAAGGTGTCACCTTGGAAGGGAGTGGTGAGATTCGGAAAGAAAGGAAAACTTGCACCTCGATATGTTGGACCATTTAAGATTGTTGAAAGAATTGGAAAGGTTGCCTATCGACTAGAGCTACCTCCAGAGCTTGGAAATATTCATCCAACTTTTCACGTGTCCAATTTGTGAAAGTGTTTAACCGATGCTGATCTACACATTCCACTCAACGAAATTCAAGTTGATGAAACTATGCACTTTGTTGAGAAACCTGTGGAGATAGTGGACTGTGCAGTCAAACAGTTGAAGAATAAACGGATTCGATTGGTCAAGGTTCGCTGGGAATCCAAACGTGGCCCAGAGTTTACTTGGGAACATGAGGACCAAATGAAAGCGAAATATTCGCAATTGTTTTCACAAGTTTCCTCTGGTTAAAATTTCGGGATGAAATATCCTAAAGTAGGGGAGACTGTGACAACTGTGCTCTGTCGATGTATAATGTAAAACAATATCAATTATCAATAAAACAATGTGTTTTGGTGTTATGATATGTGTGTATTTGTGTTTGTTGATTTTACGATTTGATTCGAGTTCGATTTCAAGCTTTAAATCGCTTTCTTGAAGGTTATACGCAAACTGGTGCGTAAACGTAATCAGTTTAACATGACAAACACTCCAGAATAGTGAAATATGCTTAACATACCTTAAATAACTTTCACATAACTTAGAAATAAGTTTTGGATGGTTTGGTGTGTCAAAATCAAGTTTGTTCGATAACAGGGACTATTTGGGTCAAACTGCGAAAGTATGCCGATTCGTTCTATATCAAACATTCTGGAACTTGATTATAAGTTAAACATGCCCTAATATCCTTTACATAGCTTAGAAATAGGCTTTGAGGTGTTTGGTGCGCAAAAATAAACTTATTTGATCAGCAGGGACTCAAAGCGTCAAAAAGAGCATAAGTTTGCATTTTCACGCATATCTTACGTTCTGAATATAACCGGACATCCAAAAATTTTTGTAATCATTAAAATATCTTATTTTCGTGATTGGAATGTAAAAATTCCATTCGTCGCTTAATTTTGATCGTTTTTGCGTCCGTTACGACTTCCGTCGTAAACCGAATAACGCAACCGTACGACCAAACGAACCGACATCTGAGATGTTTTTGAGCATATTTTAAGTTCCCTATACTTTAACTTCATTTTAGAGCCTTGAAATGGGGTTAACGGGGCTTAAACGTGTCAAAAATGCATCGAAAATCAAGTTTGGAGACACAGGGGCCTTTTCTGCCATTTTTGCAAACTTACTCTCAGCAACACAAGTCCTTATGGACCGGATGGAGATGCTTATGGTCCATAAGCCACTCCCAGATCAGCAGAAACCATTTTTTTTTAAAACCCAGTTGCTTGTACCTTGTTTCCTTTGCTTGTTTTCAATCTTGTGGGCATGTTTGATGGTTTACCAAGTTCCCAAATCAGGCTCCAACACATGTATGGCCATGATCAAGTGTTAAAACATGTGTAATGATCCTATTGATCCTTGATTCCTATAAATAGCAAGGCCCTCTTGCTCATTTCCTTGCACATTTGAATCAAAACCTGCTCTAAGTTGAAGTCTTGACTTCATACCTAAGTATTTTGATTCAAATCTTCTTTGCTTGGACCCTTTGTAAGCCTCCTTCATGCTTGTTCATACATTTCAAGAATGAAAGTCAAACAGTGTTTGACTTTCTGCTTTGACCTCGATTTGGTCAACACAAAGTTTGTTTGAACTTTGCAACGTGAGCATAATCACGATGGTTATAGTCTCTTGTGACTATACCTACTGATTACCACGTTGATTAGGCATAGTGACGAGTCATAGTTTCGGTCAAAATGCGTATTTATGCGTATTTTGCAACCAAACTATTCTTGGGTATCAAAACCCTTTTTTTATATCAAAGCCTGTTTTCTAACTTAATTAAACATGTTTTAACATGTTTAACTCGTCACTTTTAGTCTAGTGCTTGTATAGGGTCATAAGATAAGCGGTCTTAACAACCGCTTAGACTTTCGAACCCGACCCATTTGGTTGATCATTAGGATCCGACCAAGCATGTTTAGTGACCATAGTTATATAGGGAATAACCTTCCGAGGTTATACCTTATGGTCACTTAGTTTAATTAGTTGTATGATAGGTAGTTTATATGCCTTAGGTAAATGACCAAAATACCCTTTTCATGGATAATTGGTATTTAAGCATATGTAACTTAAACTTTTGTCACATAACTAATTATGCAACTTATATAGGCATATAATTCTTGTCATAGGACTAGTTAGGCGTCTCGAACGCGCTTTTGCGCGAACGACGCGTTAAAGTGTCGTAAGCTACCTTAATGAGTCGTAACGGGTCGAAAGCACTTAGAATAGGTTCCGTTTTAGAATGTAGGCTTTGTTAAACCATATCACATGAGTTCCAATACTCATTTGGTTTACAAGACCTCATTCTACCCGATCTTCCGATTTAGGTGTCGATTTATTAACTAGTAATCTGATTACTAGGTGCTACTTGATTTCCTTGTTTTGCTTGAGCTTGTTGAGTTCTTTGGATTGAGGATACTTTGCACTTCGATGTGAGTACATAGTTCCCCTATTTTACTGTTTTCAATGTTTTGGGGTGATTCATATGTGTTAAACGATTTCGATGCTTTCAACGATGATTTTAAAAAGGAATACTATGGTTTATATCAAACAAGAATGATTTTCGATAATGTGAACGAACTTGTTGGACGTATTTACATAACGAATGACATTCATTAGTTTTGGCCGAACCGACCAGTATTAGGTTATGGTACCATAGGATCTGACAAATCCCGTTATCAGGCTGCACCCATGGTTATGTGTGGGGGTTATGTGGGTAACGACTGAATCTGTGATTGTTAACTTACCCTTTGGTGGTTTGTTAATGCGAGAGTAGCGATGGACGAGTTGCGAAGGTTTGGATGTTATTAGCGAGGTGACCAAAAGTAGTTTTCACAATTAAAACGAGAGTGATTTTGGAGCAGTTAAACGATTTTGGAACGATTTAAACGAGTTAAATGAATTGAAAAAACGATTGGTTTTTGGTTAGTGTTTAGATAACGGGACGGGTGTAATGTGATGAAAACATGGTAGATATGCCGCTGGTACTTCTTATATATAAGTGTTTTCATCATATTACATACCGTGGCGTTATTTAGTTCACTTGGGTAAACGAGGTTAAAACGATGTCACATAACGATGTTTTCTAGAAGATATAAACCATACGAGTTTTATTAACGAGATGATTTACAATTTGTTTACTTAAACAAATGTTTTTGGGTTAAGAATCATGGCTACGAGATTTTATAAACTATAACCAACTTGATTTTGAGTTGGTTAATCATATCCAATACTTTATACTTTTTAAAACAAGGTTCTTAACTATTGACTCTTGTAGTCAATCGAGGTATTGCAATATGCAAACGAGCCATGAATCCGACACTCTCATAAAATGTATGTGCTCGCCAGCTTTTCTTTGCTGACTTTGTTTTTACATATGTTTCAGGTGGTGTTGAATGATGTTGATTGCTAGGATGCATGTTCACATAGGATCTGGATGAGGCCTTAGTGACATAATAACAATGATAGATGATGTGTAACTTGTTTGTTTTGTTTTAAGATAATGTAAATTATCTAATGAATCAATAAAACGAAACTTTTTGAATCCATGGTTGTGAAACAATAATTCTGCCACTCCACTCCCCAACGTTTCCGTCGCGGTTTCGTTGTTTTAACGCGGTCGGGGTGTGACACTGTAGGTATCACCATCTCTATTGGGATCACTGCTTCTGCTCCAAATACTAAAAAAATGGGGTTTGCCCAGTTGCAGTTTTTACTGTTGTCTTATCAGCCCATAAGACAAAGGGTAATTCTTCTGCCCATGTTCCTTTCTTAGCTCCTAATCTTTTCTTCAAATTTTTAACAATTATCTTGTTCGAGGATTCTGCTTGTCCATTTGCTTGAGGATGTACTGGTGTGGATATGATCATTTTAATTCCCCAACTCTTGCAAAAATCGGTAGTCCTCTTACTGATAAACTGAGAGCCATTATCACAGATTATCTCAGCTGGTACCCCAAACCTAGTCAGGATATTCCTTTTTATGAAGGATACTACTTCTTGGTCTCTGAGTTGAACAAACGCCTCAGCTTCAACCCATTTAGAGAAATAATCTGTCATTGCCAACATGAAAACTGTCACACCCCGACCACGTAAGACAACAAATCGTGGCGGAAACGTCGGGGAGTGTTGTAACAAAATCATTGTTTCATAACATATGGAAATTTGAAAATTTGTTTTATTGATTTAAAAGAGTTACAATTCCTTAACAACAAGGAAGCATAACATAATTAACTAGTCTTGCATCTTTTATTATCACTAAGGCCCAAGTCCCCATAGGTGTAACCTGATCAATCCTATGCATCATTTCCTGAAACACATGTGAAAATAGGTACGTCAGCATAAAAATGCCTGTGAGATACATAGGTTTTATTGATTTAGGATTCATGACTTGTAAGTTTAAAGAAAAGTTTAACAAAAGTAGTCATGAACGTTGAAAAATGTTTTTGTTTTATAAATCATATAAAAATCGATAAGGAAACAGATGATATAAAAGAATATGTATGGTTATGTAAATAACCAAGTAAAATGAATTTGTATAAAATGTGTTGTTTGTAAAACAATGTTTTGTAAAGATATGTTAATTTGTGAAAAATGTAATATGTCAAAATTGAAATGATTTAAATAACGCTACGATATGTGATATCATAAAAGCACTTATATATAGGAAGTACCGGCGGCGTATCCACCATGCTTTTATCATATTACACACGTCTCATCACTTAAATCACTTACCCAAACAAACCACCAATGTAAAAATGTTCATGTATAACTAAATGTAATGTTTTAAACAAA
This sequence comes from Helianthus tuberosus, assembly GCA_030545235.1. Classification (NCBI taxonomy): domain Eukaryota; kingdom Viridiplantae; phylum Streptophyta; class Magnoliopsida; order Asterales; family Asteraceae; genus Helianthus; species Helianthus tuberosus. The sequence continues at coordinate 181,472,927 of CM060375.1, forward strand.
TGTTGAAATGTTATTGTGTAAACAAATGTAATGTAGAGTGAATAAAAAGCCTTTATTGATTAAAAGCATTTACTCAACCCTATAAGAAAGAAATGTACAAAACAATACAATTGATAAATTATAATCAAAATTTATGTTTTGTAAAATAATGTATGCTTTACTGATACAAACATCTATGCGGTGTTGTTAAACATCTACATCCAAGCCTTGCGACTGTAGAATAAACCCTAGAACAAAGTCAAAGGTCTACCTAGAAATGTATTCGGATTCGGTCATTCCTTCCACCTAAACAAATCTAGGATTTCAGGAATGGGAGTTGTCAAGTCCTATGGTACCACTACCTACTACCGAGCGGCATGATCGGTGTTAATGAATGTATTAGTTTCGGTAAACAAACCAAATGATATACCAAATGTAAGCATATTTTATGAAAATAATGTACCTAGTATGCTAAGTAAACATACAAGGTAGAGATGTAAAACAATGTGTTCATATGCTGAGTAAACATATGTAACAGAAAATGTAATGTAAAACAATGTGCTAGCATGCCAAGTAAACATACATAGCAAAAGAAAATGTAATGTAAAACAATGTGCTAGCATGCTAAGTAAACATACATAGCAAAAGAAAATGTGATGTAAAACAATGTGCTAGCATGCTAAGTAAATATACATAGCAAAACATAATGAAATCATGTACTATAAGTGTACTAATGAACATAGCAAGCATATGATATAAAAACATGGAAAGCACGAAAGTAATAAGTAGGCACATGTGTTTCACCCCAAAATGTTTGAAAACAGTAAAAGAGGGGACTATGTACTCACTTGAGGGTGCTTAGAAGCCTTGAACAACAACCAAGCAAATCTAGAGGGATCATGAAATCAAACGGCACCTAATATAAGTAACTATGTAAATAAACGGACCTAAATCAGAAGATTGGATAGAATGAGGTTCCGTAAACCAAATGAGTATAGGAACTCATGTAATATGGTTTAACAAAGTCTACATTCTAAAATGAAACCTATCCTAAGTGCTTATAACCCATTACAACCCGTTTAGGTAGCTTACGCCATTTTAACGCGTCGTTCGCGTAAAACGCATTCGGATCGCCTAACTAGTCCTATGACAAGTATTATTTGCCTTAACATTAATAATGTCACCTAATCAGTTTAGATGTCAAAATTTAGGTTACATATGCTTAAAATGAATTTATGCGTAAAAAGGGCATTTTGGTCATTTTCCTAAGGCATATAACTACCTATCATACAACTAACTAAACGAAGTGACCATAAGGTATAACCTCGGAAGGTTATTCCCTATACAACTATGGTCACCTAATGTGTTTGTTCAGATCCTAATGATCGACCAAACGGGTCGGGTTCGAAAGTCTAAGCGGTTGTTTAGACCGCTTACCTTTACGACCCTATATAAGCACTAAACCTAATGTGATGAGCTAAACATGTTAAAACATGTTTAACAAGGTTTGAAAACAGGTTTGGTATAAAAAAACGGTTTTGATACCTAAAAGTAGTTTGGTTACAAAATACACAAGAATAAGCATTTTGGACGAAACTACGACTCGCCATTATGCCTAGATAACGTGGTAATCAGTAGGTATAGTCACAAGAGACTAAAACCATCATGATTACGCTCACCTTATGAAGTTCAAACGAACTTCATGTTGACCATAAACTGGTCAAAGCAGAAGTCAGACACAATTTGACTTTCACGCGAAAAAGAACGAAAGAGGACTTACAACGGGTCCAAAAATGGAAGTTTTGATCCGATTACTCTCAGGTATGAAGTGTATACTTCAACTTAGAGAGCCAAATCAGATCAAATGTGAGTTTTGAAGCAAGAGGGTGGGGGTATTTATAGGAAAACCAAGACCATTAGGATCGTTCATCGAAAACCGAGCTTCGATCTGGACTTTACATGTGTGCCTATGGTTTTAGAATACCATGGGTACCCCAAAACAAGCCCCTAGTTTCATTAAAACCATGTGGAAATGAGGGGAACAGCTGGAACAAGCTGGAAATAAGATTTTCAATTTTGGTCCCTTCCTAAGATAACTATGGCAGATTGTCAATTTTGGTCCCTGAATATGCAAAACATGGTTTTTGATGCATTTTTGACACGTTTAAGCCCCGTTAATCCCATTTCAAGGCTATAAAATGAAGTTAAAGTATAGGGAACATGAAACATGCTCAAAAATATCTCGTATTTCGGTTTGTTTGGTCGTACGGTTGCGTTGTTCGGTTAATTACGACGAAACACGAACGAATGCGAAAAACGATCCAAATTACGCGACGAATGGAATTTTATCATGCCAATCACTAAAATAAAATATTTTAATGATTACATAAAGTTTTGGATGTCCGGATGTATTCAGAACGTAAGATATGCGCGAAAATGCAAACTTATGCACTTTTTGACGCTTTTAGTCCCTGAATGACCAAAAAGTTTATTTTAGCACACCGAACCCCTCAAAGCCTATTTCTAAGCTATGTAAAGGATATTTAGGGTATGTTTAACTTATGGTCATGTTCTGGAATGTTCGTTACAGTACGAATCGGCATACTTTTGTTGTTTGTCAAAATTAGTCCCTGTAAGCGAATAAACATGATTTCGGCACACCAAACCTTCCAAAACTTATTTTTAAGGTATGTATAGGTTATTTAAGGTATGTTAAGCCCATGTCACTATTCCGAAGTGTTTGTCGCGTTGAACTGATTATATTTACGCATCAGTGTGCATATAACCTTCCAGAAAGCGATTTAGAGCCCGAAATCAAACAAAAATTGATATGTGCAAATGATACAGATATTTATACAAATCCCAAGTATGAAATACAATATTTCATTGGTTTGGTATTTGTTTGATGGTTGAGGAGGCACAGGTGTCACAAAAACCATTCCTCCTTGAGTTTTTGGCAACTTTCCCACTATGTCCATAACCTATTTCATGAATGTCTAAGGGGAAGCAACAGGGTATAGTGGTTCAGCAGGTTGATGCAGTATATTGTTGTGCCTTTGACACGCATCACATCTTCAAGCATATTCTGCAGCATCTTTCCTCATCGTTGGCCAATAGTATCCTGTTCTTAGCACCTTTGAGTATAATGACCTGCCCCTAGTATGGTTGCCACAGTCGCCTTCGTGTATATCCTGAAGTACCTCCTTGGTTTCAGGATCTTCCAAGCACCTCAAGTATGGACCCGCAAGAGATTTCTTATACAAAATATCGTTTATAATAGTAAACAAGATACGTTCATCCTAAAAGCCTTAGGATTCTCATCATTTGGGATGTGTCCTTCTCTGAGGTATTTCATGATTGGGGCCATCCATGACTTAGGATCCTCCTCAGGATACTCATCATCAGGATCCTGGATACTTGCTACTTCCATATCCTGAGATCTAAAAAGATCCACTGCAGGATATAAGATATGTAGTATTGGTATCTGAGTTCCTTTTGGTATTCTAATTGATGATCCCAAGTTTGTCAAGGCATCCGCTTTAGCATTGTCCTCTCTTGGTACCTGTTCAAGTGTAAAACCATCGAAATATACTGCTAATTTTTTGAAAATTTCAAGATACTCGATTAACCTTTCACCTTTGACTGCATAGGATCCATTAAAATGGTTAGTAATTAACAAGGAATCAGCATACACTTGCAAATTTTTTTTATATTCATATTCCTGGTCAATTCTAATCCTGGAATCAACAACAACAACAACAACCATACCCAGTATAATCCCACTTATAGCAAAGCTATTAGTAGGGTCTGGGGAGGGTAGGATGTAGGCAAGCCTTACCTCTATCCCAGGAAATAGAGAGGCTGCTTCCGGTGAGACCCCCAGCTCCAAAAAAATAAACAAGACCAAGACAAAAGCTTCTGGAAAAACATATATAAGCACACAACTACTAAAAAGGTGGAAAAGAGAAATAATAAAAATAACACATAAATAAATAAGTAGTTGTTAGTAAAAACTTCGACACCGGGAATAAGTGATGACTTATAAACAACTTTATCACACCTTATAGAAAACGAAAAAATTTAAACTCATAGGAGAAGAACCTAAACCAAAAACCAAGGCAAACTCCTAAAAGTCCTTAACCTTAATCCTACGTCTCCACGAAGTTCTATCCTCGACCATGTCCTCGAAGAGGTGCAAATCTAGCAAATCTTTCCTAATCCGCTCCTCCCAAGTCATTTTCGGCCTACCTCTACTCCTCCTCCCATCTACAGTGAGTGTGGCGATTTTAGTATTCTACTTCATTATTAGTGGCAGGAAATTCACATCTAATAGCCTGGGGTAATATGTCGTCATGTGGCGATTTTAGTAGTATACCCAATCCTACAACTCTCACATTAGATGCACCATCAGTATATAATGTCCAGGATTCTAAGGTTTCTTCTAGTTGTTGCACTTCTAGGTCTACTTCACTTTGGATATCACTACTGAAATCAGCCACAAAGTCTTCTAGAGCCTGAGACTTTATAGCATTTCTAGGTTCATATACTAGATCATAGGCACTTAATTTTACTGACCACTTAGCCATTCTACCTGACATCTCAGGTTTTCTAAGTACATTCTTAACAGGATAATTAGTTTTAACATGAATCCTATGTGTCTCAAAATAATGTCTAAGCTTGGTTGATGCCATAACCAGTGCTAATATCAATTTTTCTAAGTGTGAATATCTAGTTTCAGCATCTAACAAACTTTTACTAATATAATAGACAGGATACTGCTAACCTTCATGATCCTTTATCAGAACGGCACTTACTGCATTCCCTGATACTGCGAGATACAGGGATAATGGTTCACCATCCTCGGGCTTCATCAACAGAGGTGCTATTAGGCCCTTGAAGGTTTATGGATTAGTAGCTTAATGATTAAGAGGGCTTATGGATTAGTGGATATTAGAGTGGGCTTGTTTAGGGAATTATGGGCCTAGGGTTCAGTGGGAAACCCTCCCTATAAATAGTTGATGGAAATTAGGGGTTAAGGTTGGTTGATTTGTTTTTGAAACTTGTGTTATACAAAAGGCTTTGTATGCAAGTTTAAGCATTCAATTCAACAAATCTTCAAATCTTCATCTTTATTGTTCTTGATTTCTTGAAGATCATCAAGGTTGGATTGTTCCCATCCTTGTTGATCGTTTGATATCGTTGTTTGATCCGGATTTTCGAGACTTACAATTGGTATCAGAGCCATCTATATATCAAACATTCAAGAATTTCTGCATTTTTGGTTGAAGATCTTCATCACGTCCTTCGGTTTATTTAAAAAATCTATATATTTTGGATTTTGATCTTTTGAAAATTTGTTAAAAGTTTGAACATCTGTGCTTTATCTTTTCAAAAAGAAATTAAAAAATTTGTTTCGAAAACATCAGTCATCTAACATCATCTGTGTTCAGCCATCATCATCCTCTTAGGCTGCATGGTATGGCAGCGTCCCCCACCTCCGTCTCGGTCCGGCGCCGGCGTCGACCCATCCCGGCCCCCCCGTCCCCGTCTTTAACGTCAAGATATGGGCGTCCAGGACGATCCAAAATGGTGGGCCAGCTTTGTTTGTTTGTTTGTTTGTTTGTTTGTTTGTGAATGGGATTTGTACATTAGGCATTAATACTTATACATAGTTTTGTGGGGTAGGATCATCTAGGACCATCCTCCCACACCCTCTAGTTTTGGGGGATCATCATCTCTTGGAGGACCATCACCATACCCACTAGCCTTAAAATCTTAAAAATCATCTCACACAAAATTCAAAAATTCATCATCAACAGTACATCATCATTATCTTCTGTCTACCGTCAATAATACATTTCGGATTGTCTGCTTGGATTTCGAACCATCTTGAACATATTCAATCAATCATCCAGAATCATATCATCATCATCTTCAACGACCTTTCATCCGTGATACATTATATTACATCCGCAATTGTCCGACATCATGTCCCTAACAATCCGAGATTCATAAACAGCTTTGTTTCAATCCGAGATCGTCAACAACATTCATCCGGAATCATATCATCATCATATCAACTTCCATCCGAGATACTTCGAATCATCCAGAATCATATCATCTCATCCGAAATCTATCCGAGATACATAATATATCATTCGTAATCAATCCGTGATCAACACATTCATCCGAGATCATTCTCTCAACTCATCTTCATTCAATCCGAGACACACACAACTTCATCCGGAATCATCAGTTTCATCCGAGATCTTAACAACACCATCTCCGTTCACATCACCGGCATCCATCACCCACCATCATTATATCATCTTCTTCGGTCAACGTCTCATCTTCTTCGATCACCGTCCCGACCTCCGATCAGCTTTGTCCTTCTCTATTAATCACCAATCACCATCGTCATACATCTCCTGTCATCACATTCGTACCAGGGCCGGCTCTGAGAATTCGTGTACCCTATTCGAGCTCGAAAAAATGTGCCCTTAGGCCTTAATGAAATTGGGTATTATGCTCATTAAAGGTCTAAACCTAATGCCAAAGGGGTTAATAACTAATCTAAACCATAAAAATAGTTTTGTAAGGGGGCATATGTTGGTGTTTGTATGGGTGTACCCTATTAAAAAAATATTTTACATATACATATAAGGTTTTTTCATAAAAAAACGTGCCCCTCGAACTATCGGGCCCTGGCCGGTGGTCCTCCCCGCCCACCTCCAGGGCCGGCCATGATTCGTACATCATATTCGTCATCACATCATCTGCGGTGACCTCCTTCATCATGAACACATCTGTGACACCGGTCAGCACATCTCTGACACCGGCCATCTTCTCCGTTCATCGTTCACGGATATAGCTCAGTCTTTCCTCACCCTTTCATCGTCATCTCCGATACTCTAATACTCATCGTTCAACGTCACCGTTCATCATCGATCATCTTCATCTTGTTAAAAATGTTTGGCGGCTGTGTTTTTCAGATTAGGGTTTCAGGGAGTCGTTTGAATGAAGAAGAAGTCGGCGGCGGCAGTTTTTAAATTTAGGGTTTGATCGAACGGACAGGCGACATTCTTTGTCGTTTAAGATTTTTATTATAATTATTATAATTAGTTAATCATTAGCTATTAATTACTAGGTAATCATTAGTAAATCGTTAATAGTTATAATAATAGTTTTTATTAATGTAAAATTATAATATTAGTTTATTTTAAAGTTAATTAAATTAAAAGGTATTATATATAAAATATTAAAAATTAAAATTAATTATATTTAAAAAAAATTTAAAGGGTTATAAAAAAATTATTAAAAAAAGGGGTTTATTTTGTATTGGTGATAAGTTTTGAGGAGCAGTACAAGAAGCCGGTTCATACGTTTGCGTAGTGCTTGAGTTAGCGAGTTTACGGGTTATTACTTGGTTCAACAATGAACTCTCCAAGTATCGATTCTCAACGTCAGTTACTCTGGGAACAACTCGATGATTTCGGTTTCATTAAGGGTGAAAGCGTAGAAGAATTGATCAGAAGGTTTATGCAACTGCTTTCTGAAATCGAGAAGAGCGGATTAAATGTAACACTTGGTAGGATTAACAGAGCTTTTTTGTACGGTTTGCCACGTAGCAAGACATGGGACTATCGTGTTGCAGTTATCATAGGGACATACAATTTTCCTACAACGGAAACAAAAGATGTGATCTCCTTAGTCAATAAATATATCTAGGAAGACAAGCAGAGGAGTCAGAATCATGAAAACACATCGTCATTTATGTCTAACTGTCAGAAGGTCGTTGGTACTTCGCCACTTGTTACTAATCCCAACGCTGTTCAGATTCCCTCACCTTCACCTGTGGCTACTGCATCATCTGATGTGAAGGCCCCACAATCAACAGGATCTCATCCCGATGAAGCGGCCAAGCCAGCACCCCAAGCCCAAGTCCAAACTCAGCCAGACAAACCAAGATCACTCATTGACACTGTCAACTATCTGTTGTGTACTGAACCTTGGAGGAACATGATTGCACAACTTAGGGCACTCAATTCTAAAATAATGGATGATTACAACAGTGTGACGGCAAAGTACATCAGTCTTCGAGAGAACAATAAATTTATCTATGAAAAGATTGATGCACTTAAGAAGGATATAGCTCAGCTTCATAGAGACGTGAATCAACAGCAATGTTGGGTTCACGACTATAAACACAAACTCACAGTAAAAACTTTAGAATGCGACTCTGTGAAAGCTGAGCTGGAACTTCTTACTGGGAAGCATAAACAAAACGAGTTGAACATAAAGAAGTTTGATACTTCCAGTGACACTGTTGGTAATCTATGCAATGTGCAGCTGGCATTCAAAGACAACAAGGGTAAGGGTTTGGGCTACAAATAGGTTCCACCACCATATAATCATAACTACTCAAGAATGCCTACTACTGAGCAAGAAATAGAAAATTATGATAAAATGATTTATGGTAACCCAAGTGATTATGTTCCATGGGAGCCTTTCAAACCAAAGAATGCCAGGCCCACTGATTTTCAAAAGCCCATGAGTTTTGTTAAAAATGAAAATGAAAATTGTTCAAATGAATCAACTGGCAAATCTAAACAAGTGAATGAGACAGAAAAAGAATCAGAGAAGGAAACAGAAACGGTTAAAACATCCACAGAGGAGCCCAAAGAAAATCTGTCAAGTTCTGACTCTGTGGAAAATACTGACTGTTCTATTTCATGTGCAGATTCGGTAAAAACATAAGAGAAGTCTAAAGTGGATGATGAACCACACCAAAGTGTTGCTGATGATTCGGATGCTGCCGAATGTGATAATTATGCTTGGAACTATGTTATGTCTTGGTATGCTGAGAGTCGGGGTATTCCTATTAAAACTGATGATTCAAGTGCTTTGGTTTTAGATTATGATCGTGGTGATAATGTTTTAACAGGGAAATATGACGTATTGACTGATGAACTTGAAACACATGTTTCAAGTAACTCAGAAATATGTTCTGGTGATTCAGACAACTATTCTAGTGTGCCTGAAACATCTGCTGATACATCAGAAACCCATGAACAGGGATCATCTGATGAACCTGACATTCAAGTTGCAGATTCTGGTACATCAGATAATGAGCGTAGCGCTTCTGAAGATTCTGAATGTGACAAACACTCAAAATCAAGTAGTGCAACGCTCGAAGAGAGCCAAACAGTTTCAAACATAGATTGCTCTTCGTCTGAGAAACCAGAATCAGCTGATGTCAGAAACTCAGAGGTTGATGAAGCTGAAAAAGAGATATTCGTAGAAACCAATTCTGAGGAAACTCATGAGATCTTAGAGCCTGAAGAAAATGGATCCATGGAAATCAATTCAACAGTTGATTCAACTGATGAAACTGAAGAAGAGATATCTGTGGAAACCAATTCTGTAGAAACTCCTAAGAACATACTTTCTAAGGAAAAGGAATCTGTGGAAGTCAATTCAACAGATGATTTAATTCTCGATCCCAAAGTATTAGATCCTGAAGAAAGTGTTTCAAATGAAGCAAAGTCTACTGGATCTGCTCCTTTAAAGAAAAGACGGTCACGTAAAAACAGAAAACCACGCAAAAAGAAAACTCAAAAGGAAAACCCGTCTCTCAAGCAAGCTGAACCTAAGCTTAAGGGTAAAGTTGTCGATACTTGCTCTCACTCCTGTGCTGATAACTGTAAGGACTTGATCAGTTCCCTAGAATAACACAGGAAAACAAAGGACTTGATCAGTTCCCTAGAACAACACAAGCAGAACTGAATGTCTTTTTCTCAAAAAGACAAACCTGGTTTAACTGTGGAATTCCGGGGCACATAGCTAGAAACTGTGTCAACCCTCCCTACCACTATGGGAACACGTATCATCAGAAGGCTATGCATTCTCACTTTGCCAAAAATCGACCTCCCAAAGCCAAGCCTTCTGACAGAGACTGGAATCTGGCAAAACAGGAAAATCAAAAATTTTCAAATATAAACAGGTTTCAAAGAAAAACAAAAGTTTTTCCACCAAATAGAAGTGTTTCAAACACTATAAATTGGAAACCTAAAACTCCTGTTGGATGCCAGTCTCCATGTTCACAACCATCGACATCCACTTCATCGCCAAAAACCACAAGCAATGTTATAAGCCAGATGATCTTTCGTGAAGTCTCATACACAGATAGTGATGGTCAACTCAGGTCCACTATGGCCTGGGTTCCAGTGTCTAACTGATTGAACTAATTGTGCAGGAACAACTATGGAGGGCAATCGTTAGACTTTGGTTTATTGATAGTGGTTGTTATAGGCACATGACGAGAGATATGTCCTAGTTGAATGGCATAAAAATATTCGACGAAGGATGTGTCAACTTCGCAAAGGAGAATCCAGAAATTTCACCAGGAAGAGCACGGTCTATAATGGAGTTCTCCCTTTTTTAGACGTCAATTAATTCCCAGAATTGAAGGACAGCTTGTTGAGCGCATCACAGATGCTCGACACAGTAATGGAGATTCTCTTCACCCAGAGTGACTCGCTATCTCGTTCTTCGACCAATTCAGAAGTTGGTTTCTGAACCTGCGATAGCTATCCCTAATGGTGTAGTCCGTAACACTGAAGTCTCCTCAGGACCCTCAAATGCTCAAGGAACTTCTCTGTTTCTGGAAGCAATTCCCTTAATTTGCATTGTAGATCCACCAGTGATCTACATCGCTACTGCATCAAATGAGGGGGAGCAATCTGTTATAATATCTATAAGTTTCTCAATCTCAAGCTGCTGGTGTGCGATTCGATAGCAAATAAGGGGGCATCAACACATGACTATTCAGAAACAAACAAGACGACCCCGACGTGATTGTGAGAAACAAGGCATGATTGGCAGTTCAAGGTTTGAACAAGTTGAAGGTCTGGATCTTGGAGAGATACACGCATTGATGGCACATCTAAAGGCCATTCGTATTTTCGTATGATGAGAAAGAAATTCGAAATGCGCTCGTTGGGAGAAATGAAAATGTTTCTGGGCTTACAAGTTCGTCAAAACAGGGATATGAAGTGTACATTAGCTGGATGCCAATTCTTGGGGGACAGTCTTATCTCATGGCAGTGTAAGAAGCAACGGCTCACTTTTGCAGTGGAAGCAAAATGCGTTGCAGCATCTGCTGCCTGCTGCTCTCAGGTTCTTGGTTCTTGGTTCTTTGAATACAACACCAGCTCAAGGATTACGGTTTGACTTATCTAAACTCCACTACTTATTTTGATAATGATGCCGTTATCTAGATTATAAAAAACCATGTCTTTCAGTATAAAACCAAGCACATTGACATCAAGGTGCACTCTATTCGAGATTGCTATGACAGAGGATTGTTTAAACTTGAACAGATCCACACTGATGCTATTACAGCGGATCTTTTTACAAAACCTGTCAGCATCTCGAGATTCAATGTGCTTGTGGATCTTTTGAAAATGATGCGTATCATCGACTGAGCAACGACAAAAAAAAAAAAAAAAAAAAAAAAAACCCTGGGTTTCTATGTTTAGGTAAATAAATAACTAAATTTGTGCATAAAGTGTGATGCACAAATTTAAGGGGGGAGAGGGAAATATATGTACATATGCATAGTTTGAGGGGGAGAAAAAAAAACATATATGTACATACACATCGTTTGAGGGGGAGAAATAGTTGACTGAGAAATGAAATGAATTTTCGTGATAAAGAACTTGATTAACACATGTAAGGTTTCAATGCTGAACAGGCGAGGATCCACTGCGATGTGTTGATAGGTCTAACACTCAAAAATCAAAAAGATGCCAAGTGATACAAACATAATGGACTGGACATCTTGAGGGTAACAGAGCAACAGTGTATGATTTCATGGTCTTAAATCCTGCGTTGATAGGTAGCCAACGTCTGAGGTTTCGGGTCTTTATGCTGATGAATCATCCGGGATATCAGGGCTATCACTCTGTTGCATCCAGATTATATGCAGACCTGGGCACAGTCAGGATATCTTGCAAAAGAGCCACAAAAAGGGCCAAAACCTTAAACGGAAGAAAATCTCATAAAAAGAGAACTCCGTGTGCTATCAAAGCCAAATCCATACCGTTAAAGGTATCTGTCTCGCCCTTGGTCTCTCTGCTGTACGGAAGTACTGACCTGTTCACCAGGAAGTCTGGCGTTGAACTGTTGTGCTTACCTTGATCGCGGGGGTATGCCTTGGAATGGGACACACGGATGTCACAATATAATTCTACCCTAAGCGTATCACAAGGTTGAAAGTTGAAGGTTGGGTGTTAGATTTAAGAGGACAAGCATATTAACAATCGCGTGGACCAGTCCAAGTAAGCGAAGAGCTGAAAAGTGTTCCTTAATCGGTTCAAAAACGATTTTGATCCCATGACAGGTCCTCCCTATATTACCCCTCCATTATTATTCTATTTTTGTTTTATTTCATTTCTTTTATGTTAAAAGGTTGCTAGGTCGGTTGGATCGCTGATTTTGATAAAGATATTTTCTGTCTTGAAGAAGCAAATCATTAAAGTAATAGTCTGGCCCACAGTCTCGGATTAGGGCCCAAGGTCGTGGATAATGCAAATCAGATCCGGCCCATTGCTCCAAATATAATTCAGACCATTGTTCCGAGTTGGGGCTTGGCCGTTTGATCTCAGGCCCAATCCAAAACACTACTAATTGGCAATCATTTTTTTCTTTCGAGTCATGTTTCAGACTAATCTCATCTTCTAATCATCATGGATTCTCTCACTATCTTTGGACCACTTGTTCGAATTTCAAAGTTTGCAGGTTTCTATACCATTCAAACCAAATCCATTTGGATGCCACAGTTGCCAAAGAACGTGACATACAACTTACACTTGTTGACGAGAAAGCTGAGACACTTGATTCAGATTCAGAATCAGGCTGTAGTGAAGAAGAACCCGATTCAGACAGTGAAGTGGAAGTGATTGCGTCTGAGAAGGTTGAGGAAGCTGTTTGAGAACCAGATTAGACAACATCTGAGATCTTAGTGGCCCTATTCCTAAGTTTGCAGGGTGGTGATGGAAACCCTCCTTTCATTCCTACCACTGGTGATCGAAGTTCCAACTGAAATTGAAGCCACCACAATAATGAGACAATGAACCAACACTGATCCTGAAACTGATTCTGTTTCCCCTATTCCTGATCCAGTGCCTACTATGTCCATTGATCCAAAGTCTGCTGCTGCAACACAGGAAAACTACATACAAGAACCTGACATTGACGTCAAATTTTGTCATTGAGGTTCACAGAACATGATGAAGCTGCATGATGTTATGCAACCGAGAAAGGACACGTCGTTGGATGAAGTGATAGTGATAATGATGGAGATGCAAAAGTAGCAAGTTTGCGACGACGAGTGGTTGTATTCGAACATAATGCTAAAGTGATGAGAGCCCAGTTCTCATCGCTACTACAGGACTCTACTTTCCTGTCTTTAGTCACAAGGCTCTGAGCAGGGATCAAACAATAAGATTAGCTGCCTGAACAAATTTATGAAGAGAGAGCAGCAGCAAATGTAACAGCAGACACAAAACATGGAGCCACCTTGAATGCCTATCTAGCTGCTAATCCAAAAGAAGAAGAGTAGCAAGAAGTTTGAAAGGAGCCAGTGTGACAAGCAAATGATTATGATGAAGAATCAGGATTTGAATTCTTCAGATGAAACAAGAGAGGCAGGGGATGGATGTTCCATGAGAAGGAAGTTAATAACAGTTTCCCTCCATGAAGACTACTGAATCAAAGATCAGAAGAAAAACCTGATGTTCGTGATCCTTTCTCACCAAGAAGATAGTTAAAATCTGACATCTGGCCTCTGACCGCCAAAGAAGAGGAAATTCCCATCTTTCGAAAGCTTGCGAAGAAAATTCTCATGATTTCTAACTTCTGGAAGCATGATACGAAGATAGTTGAATCTGCGGTTGTTTCTGAAAATCTGTCGATTCGCATATCATTTACGTTGGATCAAATGAGCTTTCATGAGGAAGATGTCTTGGTTTTGAATCATCATCAAAATTCACCACAACAACAAAATGAAGAATGTGCGAAGCCCTGGACGAGTTTTGTTGCAGACGTCATCGGGAATTGCTTGTTTGCTGATCCTAATCCAGTTCTGAGCAGGACCTCGAGTTCGACGCAACAACTAATCCAGTAAACCTAGGGGGAGATTGTTAGGTCCTTGAAGGTTTATGGATTAGTGGATATTAGAGTGGGCTTGTTTAGGGAATTATGGGCCTAGGGTTTAGGGGGAAACCCGCCCTATAAATAGTTGATGGAAATTAGGGGTTAAGGTTGGTTGATTTGTATTTGAAACTTGTATTAGACAAAAGGCTTTGTATGCAAGTTTAAGCATTCAATGCAACAAATCTTCAAATCTTCATCTTTATTGTTCTTGATTTCTTAAAGATCATCAAGTTTGGATTCCGCCCATCCTTGTTGATCGTTTGATATCATTGTTTGATCCAGATTTTCGGGACTTACAGGTGCAGTTGAAAGATATTGCTTTAATTCTTGTAGGGTTGCTTCATGTTTTTCTCCCCATTCGAATTTCTTATTCATCTTCAGGATATCGTAGAATTCCTTGCATTTCTCCGAGGATCTCGATATAAATATGTTTAATGCTACTACTCGCCCGGTTAATCTTTGTACATCTTTCATGTTTGAAGGTGACTTAATTCCCAGAAGATCCTTCAGATATCCTTTGCTTAGCAAATAACTTATTTCCTTTCTCAAGGCAATGCACTCTTCCGTAACATGTCCAAAATCCTCATGGAAGGCACACCACTTGGATTTATCCTTCCAATCAGCTTTTTGTTGGTTCTTCCTAGGCCACCTCGCTTTGTCTCCTAAACCCTGCATAGCATACATTAGTTCAAGTATATTAACAGAAAAACAATATTCCGACAACTCAGGATACTCCTCAAGATCCTCATCTTCAACAGCATTCACTTTCTTGCTGTCATTCCTACCATATGTCTTAGAGTGATATGGTTTGTATGAGGATTCCGACTTCCTGTTAGTTGATTCATAAGTTGAGGATGAATTCATCCTCTCTTGCATCTTTTTATCATCTTCCAGTCGAATGTATCTCAAGTCCCTGTTTCGAGCCTCATCCAGGTTCTCGCAAGGATTCATTACAAGATCCTGATAAAATTGGGAATCCTTTTACCCCAATTTAAATGTCTGCACAGCCGTTGCAACATCAAGATGTGGGATATCCAGAGATTCCCTGCTGAACTTGTTCACATAATCCCTTAAGGATTCCTGAGGCCCTTGAGTTATCCTGTAGAGATCACTGGTTAGTTTCTCAAAACTTCGACTACAAGAAAATTGACTGTTAAATAAGTTAACTAAGTGAGCAAATGATGTAATTGAATGAGGTGGAACGTCAAGAAGCCATTTTAAGGCTGATCCTGTCAGTGTAGAGCCAAAACCCTTACAGAGGCATGCTTCCTTGAGATCCGGAGGGATAGGGTTAATTTCCATCCTCTCCCTATACTGAGCAATATGCTCTTCAGGATCCGTGGTTCCGTCATAGAGCTTCATGTTGGGGGTTTGAAATCTTTTCGGGATTTCAGCATCACAAATAGGATATGCAAACCGAGATATCCTGTGGCTATCCTAGGACACTTCTGGAATTGGCTAGACCACCCCAGGTACACTGGATATCATATCCTTCAACTTCTGGAGCTCCCTAGAGAACGCTGATGTCATACCTGCATCCTGCAAAGATCCAATACCATTAGTAGCAAGAGTATTAGTATTATTAGAGACATTACCAGCCTGAGGATTCTGGCCATATCCTGGAGCATATCCTGAACTTCTCACTGTTGACACCCTAACCGAAGAGTGTATCTCAGGAGTATGACTCTGGGAATGACTAGGCACAATATTGCCCCTGTTGTCCTCAATATATACTGTTGAACTGAAGTTTAAAGCTCTGGGCTGCAAGGGAGTGACAGTATCCTCAGCAGGCCTACTCGAGTTGGATTTCAAGAGTTTCATTTCTCTTATCATCATTTGGTTGGTCTCCTGCTGTTGCTTCATCTGATCCTGTATACTACCAAACAAAGTTAGAATTTCATCATTAGAAGCCAAGATAGGAGTTCCCCCTGAGACAGTAGATCCTTGAACATTCTGAGTGGGGATAATATCCCGAGCCACATGAGTTTCAGTCCTTCTTGGAGGAGCCTGAGGCTGAGAAGAGGGTTGCGTCCTTGGAGGTGGTGGAAGCACCGAACCAATTTTGCAGAGGTTGTAGCGGACATGGTAGAAGAGCTCATGTTTGATTTTGAGGCCATTGAAAAGAGTGTGGCAAAAAGTTTCGAAAATAGAAAACCAAGTAACGATTTTACGAAAGCTTTTAGTAGAAATAGCACCACTTGCCCCACGGTGGGCGCCAAATTATTTTGGTCAAAAATTACCTAAGTAATTAAGTGATCAAATTAGTTAAGTGAGATAGTGTGCTAGAAGTATTTGTGGAAAATATACTGATCAAATTGTTAATAAAAACAGTTTTCAGGATATAGCTCAGGATATCGAGCGATATCTATAATCAAACAATGAGCAAAAAAGGTAAAGGGTGACCCGGGATATACGAGGAAAGCCCTTGATCAATCTAGATCGCGGGCACAAAACCATGGGAGCTGACAATCGCAGCTGCCTTGTTCTTCTTATTACTTCAAATATCAGGATACAGTGCAGGATATGATGCGGATCAACTAAGTATTACAAGGAGATTCGAGTACAAGTGTTAGTGTTTGAGAGTGATTGCAGGTAGTAGAAAGCAAGAGTGTGTAAAAAATTGTGTGTCCTCTATCTGATCCGATCAATCATATATAGAGCAAAGGAAACAAGAAACTAGCCTATAAAACCAGGATACGGCGAATATTCCCTTCGTGAACGTTGTAGACCACTTCTTCCCGCTTCAACGTCCCCTTTTCAACTGACTAGTCTGAGTCTTTGGGAGAACAGGTCCACTTGAACGTTATAAGCTTGCCTTGTTAATCTGCACGTGAACTAATTAGTTATCATCAGGATACTGTATCAGGATGTTACCAATATCCTGATTCGGTATCCTGATCACAATCAAAAATAATATAGTCAGATTATTATCCAGGATATATGAGCAGAAAACCACCCATAACAGATGGTATGAAGGGTGTTAATGTACATGTACATAAAATGAAAATATTATACATATTGGTAATGGTATTGTATTATAGATGGTAAGAGGTAATGATAATGTATTATGGATGGTAGGAGGTAATGGTAGTGTATTATGGATGATATGATAGTTGAAAGGGAAAGTGTATTCAAAATAGTGTACCAAAACACGTTATATCAAGTTCATACATATAGATGCACATGTGCATTTCTAATATTGTTAATGTAAAAAGTAGTGTATTACAAATGGCAGTGTAAATGAAAGTGAAATTGTCTAATTCTGGTAATGTATTATGGAATTTGTCAATGAAATGATACATATGCACATGTACATCGATAATTGTTACTCGAATTTTTTTTCTAGTGACGAAATATAGCGATTTTTTTAAATATTACAAAAAATTGTGTGTTTTTTAGATTTTATTAGATATTTTTGGTTGCGTTCACATTGGTTCTCACAGTTTCTCGCAATAAAGGGTGGTTACTAACGGATCTTTATCTATATATGTATGTATGTATATATATATATATATATATATATATATATGTATGTATATATATATATACAAGGGGATAATAAAACCAAAACCCACTTGAGTTGAAAAAACTCAAGAAACCCTTGTATTTTTTTATGTATATGTAGGAAATAATAAATTACATAAAAATTAGAGTAAACTGCCATTTTGGTTCCTGTGGTTTGGGTACTTTTGCCATCTTAGTCCAAATCTCAAACTTTTTACATCTGGTTCCCTGTGGTTTGCATTTTGTTGCCATTTTAGTACAAAATCCAAAAACCCTCTATTTTGACTGTTGAAACCTGATTATTTTGTCCTTTAGTGCAGGGGCATTTTGGTCATTTTTAAATTTCATTTGTTGTAAATTCATTTAAATTTCATTTGCTGTAAATTTCATTTATTGAGCTGCACTCTCTCTCTCTTCTCTCTCAAAACCCAAATCAACTCTCTCTCTTCTCTCTCTCTATAGCACTCTCTCTCTCTTCTCTCTCAAGTCCAGATTGGGGACAGTTTTATTGTCCGCTGAGATAGTCTTCGCCGGTGGTGAAGACGAACCATTGATATGCTCCTTAAGGTGATGAAGTGCAAGAAGAAGACGCATATGATTGCGCCATACCAGATAGTTCGTGGCAGAAAGTTTAATGGAGGTGAGGTGGGAGACGTTGTTGAAGGGGAGAAGGGAGTCAAAACTGTTGGAGGCAGCCATGAAGAAGACGGCTGACGGCTGAAGAAGAAGAGGATCAAAGAGGGTAGGAGATTAGGTTGGAGATTTAGGCTGATACGATGTAAGGAATTGAAAATCAACCTCAATAATCATTGAGGGATTGAAACATATATTTATAACAAATAATTACAAAGAGATCTCTTATAATTAAGGAAAGAGATAAATACAATGATTTACAATATCTACAAATCTTTTTCTCTAATAGTTCACCCCCTATAATTTTTAATATATTTTGAAAGAGGTTGTGAGTGGAGAAGAGAGAAAAGGTAATGATAAATGTATAAAAGAAATTCTTTAATTGTAAAAAAGAGAGAAAATGTAGTGTTTTTCAGTGTAATTTAGGGTGAAAATATGATAGAATGAACGTGAATGCTCTTGAAATTGAACTTTTTGATGAAAAGTAGCTTTATTTTTTTTTTGGCTAAATCGGTTACCAAAATATCTAATAAACGCAAGTTGGAATGCCTCAATGGGAAACCCTCCCCATTTAACCAATGGTTTCAAGGATTGAATCGTTTCCTTTGCGGTTTTTTTTATATTCAAGAGTGATTATTTTTTTTTTTTTTTTGAAAAGAAAAGTTCATTCAAAACCAACAAGATCAAGCTATCACCAAGAAGGGGATAGCAAGGCGAAAAACCACCAATCCAAGAACTTAAATTACATCAAAAGAACGCCATCTCTCCCACTGTATGTGACACTTGGGTCACTGCGACCATCAAACAAATACCAAACCAATTAAATATTGTATTTCATACTTGGGATTTGTATAAATATGCGTATCATTTGCACATATCAATTTTTTATCAATTCCAAACTCTAAATCGCTTTCGGGAAGGTTATACGCGCACCGATGCGTAAATATAACCAGTTTAATGCAACAAACACTCTGGAATAGTGACATAAGCTTAACATACCTTAAATAACCTTTACATAACTTAGAAATAAGTTTTGGAAGGTTTGGTATGCCGAAATCAAGTTAATTCGCTTATAGGGACTAAATTTGACAAACTGTGAAAGTATGCCAATTTGAACTGTAACAGACATTCCGGAACATGACCATAAGTTAAACATACCATAAATATCCTTTACATAGCTTATAAATAGGCTTTGAGGGGTTCGGTATGCTAAAATAAACTTTTGGGTCATTTAGGGACTAAAAGCGTCAAAAAGTGCATAAGTTTGCACTTTCGCGCATATCTTGCGTTCTGAATACATCCGGACATCCAAAAATTTATGTAGGAACTTAAATATTTTATTTTAGTGTTTGGCATGAGAAAAATCTATTCGTCGCGCAATTTGGATCGTTTTTCGCGCTTATGCGCATTCCGTCGTAATTAAGCGAACATCGCGTTCGTACGACCAAACGAACCAACATCCAACATATTGTTGAGCATGTTTCATGTCCAAAATGTTTAGACATCATGTTAGGGCCTTAAAGTTGGCTTAACGGGACTTAAACATGTCGAAAATGGCTTAAACACATAACAGGGACTGAAACTGCAACTTTTGAAACCTGTTTCTGATCTGTGCAGCCCAGGCGGGCCGCGTAAGGATTGGCTGTCCCTTACGCGGGCCGTGAGGCCCTCCCAGACCAGATTTAATGTTTTAAACAGCCTGTTAACAGCCCTTCAAACACCCCAAAGGCCAATGCCACATGTCAAACTCTTGTGGTGGGGGCAAAATGAGCTACCATAACATTCCGACAAGTGTACGGGTGAGATCAAGGCACAATATTCAAGAAACGATCCTAACGGTGGTCCTAATCCTATAAATACCCAACCCACTTCATTGCAAAACCCACAAATCTGATCTTAGAAGCTCTAAGTTGAAGCCATTGCTTCATACCTGAGCTACTCGGATCAAGATTAGCTTTCGGGGACCCTTTGTAAGTGTTCCTTCGTTCTTTTATTGCTTTTCGAGTCTGAAAGTCAAACTTTGTTTGACTTTCTGCATTGACCAGTTTATGTTCAATGCGAAGTTCGTTTGAACTTCGCAACGTGATTGTAATCACGATGGTTATAGTCCCTTGTGACTATGCCTACTGATTACCACGTTGTCTAGGGTCGTAAGGGTAACCGATCTAATAAATCGCTTATACCTTCGAACCCGACCCATTTGGTCGATCATTAGGATCCGACCAAATACATTAGGTGACCATAGTAGGTAGGGAATAACCTTCCGAGGTTATACCTTATGGTCATGACGTTTAAGTAGTTGTATGATAAGTAGTTTATATGCCTTAGGTAAATTACCAAAATACCCCTTTGATGCCAAAATTCATTATAAACAAATGTGACATAACTTTTGACATTTAAACTGATTTGGCGACAATATTAGGCATGTTAAGGCATATTCTACTTGTCATAGGACTAGTTAGGCGGTCCGAACGCGTTTCACGCGAACGACGCGTTAAAGTAGCATAAGCTACCTAAACGGGTCGTAATGGGTCGTAAGCACTTAGGTTAGGTTTCATTTAGTATGTAGGCTTTGTTAAACCATATTACACGAGTCTCCATACTCGTTTGGTTTACAAACCCTCATTCTATCAAATCCTCCGATTTAGGTCCGGTTTATTAACATAGTTACCTATATTACGTGCCGTTTGATATCTGCGATCTCTAGCATTGTTTGGTTGTTACTCAAAGACTACTAAGCAATCTCAAGTGAGTACATAGACCCCTCTTTTACTGTTTTCCAAACTGTTTTGGGGTGGAACACATGTGCCTACTTGTTACTTTCATGCTTTCCATGTTTCACATCATATACATGCTATGTTCATTAGTACACTATTAGTACATGATTTCATTGTGTTTATGCTATGTGTGCCCATTGTGTGCATACTTAGTACATTGTTTTACATTACATTTTATGCTATGTGTGCCCATTGTGTGCATACTTAGTACATTGTTTTACATTACATTTCATGCTATGTATGTTCATTATTGCATACTTAGTACATTTGTTTCACGTCACATGCTATGTATGTTCATTTGTTACATACTTAGTACATTTGTTATTTATCACATGCTATGTATGTTCATCATACTTAGTACATTTGTTTCACGTCACATGCTATGTATGTTCATCATACTTAGTACATCCATTATTCATTCACATGCTTACATTTTGATATGATATTTGGTTTGTTTTGATGGATCAATATACATTCATTAACACCGATCACGCCGTTCGTTAGTAGGTAGTGGTACCATAGGAATTGACAACTCCCGTTCCGGACATCCTAGGTAGGTTTGGATGAAAGGAATGACCGAATTCGATACACATAACTTAGATAAACCTTTAATTTGTTTAAGGGTTTATCGCCTCAGTCTCAAGGCTTGGATGTAAGCATTCTCACAATACCGCATAGATGTCTGTATCAATATAGCATGCATTTCCACAAAACATAGCTTTGATTTAAACCCTGTTTTACTTCAATACTTTGTTTTTGTGCATATGGTTCAGTTGATATATTTCACTAGCCATGCATATCATTTTGGTTACACATTACATGATTTACATTTAACACATAAACATTATTGACATTGGTTATACATTACAAGACTTACATCTTGACATAAACATTTCGACATATTATTCAATACGTTTGGCAATTGGTTTAAACATAGACGTCTTACATTGTTGGTTTGGTTTGAGTAAGTGATTTAAGTAACGAGGCATGCGTAATATGATACAAGCATGGTGGATACGCCGCTGGTACTTCCTATATATAAGTGATCATATGGTATTACATATCGTAGCGTTATTTGAATCATTTAAATTTGGACAGATAACATTTTATACAAATAACATACTTTTCACAATACATTGTTTTACAAACAACTTAATTTATACAAACTCATTTTACCTGGTTATTCATTTAACCTTACATTTATTTATACATATCATCTGATCTTATCGCTTTTCAAATGATTTACAAGACAAAGCAAATTACAAGGTTCATGACTAAACATTTTCTTAAACATAAGTCATGAATTCTATTTTCACAAAACCTATGTATCTCACAAGCATTTTTATGCTGACGTACCTATTTTCACATGTGTTTTCAGGATATGATGCATAGGATTTATCAAGATACACTTAGGCGGACTTGAGCCTTAGCGACAATAAAAGATGCAAGACTAGTTATTTATGTTATGTTTCTTTGATTGTTAAGACATTGTAACTATTTTACTCAATAAAACAATATTTCAATTTCCATGTGTTATGAAACAACGATTTTGTTACAACACTCCCCGACGTTTTCCGCCACGTTTTGTTGTTCTACGTGGTCGGGGTGTGACAGAAAAGTTGGTATCAGAGCTCATGGTTATAGGGAATTAGGTTATTAGTAATACGTTGACCTAGTCTATAACCTTCCTAGGACCCTAATGCGAGTTTACTTGCATTTAGTCATAAAACAATACTGTCACCTATCCTTAGGCGACAACCACAACAAGAACACAAATTTCAAAACCACTTTGAAAAAGCAATCATCTGTTCTAGGATGATTGATTACTAGGTTTTGAACCCCTTTGAATTTTCAAAATCTCGTCAAAGTTTGGGTCTTATAATGTGAACACGTGCAAACTGGAAGAGTGAATGCCTGTATCCTGAGTTTTCTGTCTAAGGCTAGAGTGTTCGTACAAATCCGCAGTATCGGACCAGTCACTCTTACCTGGGAACTCTTGGGGTGAGTGTTCACTTATAGGCGAGCATGTCTTCAGTGATACATTAATATGATCCGCTTACTTTGATTTGTCACCATCTCATTTGTTTACCTTAGGTAACAAACAAATGATCGCAATTTTCATGCGTTACCATTCTGTTTTGATTGTCCAATAACCTTTCACTTGTTTCTTCCTACGTCTTTCATTTCCTTCTAGAATGTCTCTTCCTCTCAGCAATGGTCAAATATCCGAGCAGACTGCCAAATTCTCTCAGCGAATAGGTGAAGTTGCCCTGAAGACTGTTGAATTAGGCATTGCCATGTCTCTTCTCAACAATGAAGTCACTCAAGAATCACCGAAGGAAGCAGAAGTCAAGCCTGCACCAAAATCAAGGAAGCGTAAGGCTTCAAGGAAACCCGCAGCGGTTGCACCAAAACAGGTAGGACCTAGTCAGATGACAGCATCACCAGCCAAGAAGCGGTACAAAGGAACTGCTCCCTTGTGCAAACGATGCAACCGTCATCATTCGAACCCCTTACCCTGCTTCAAATGTACCTACTGTGGACGGTGGGGACATCTAATTAACATATGCCACTTTGCCATCCTAAACAAAGCTGCTATCAACCTTGCTGCTACCCAACTCCAAGTCAACCCTACTCAAGCTCGTTTTCCGTCTGGTACTTGCTACAACTGTGGCGAGACGAGCCATTTCAGGAACAACTGCCAAAAGATTGTCAGTGCAAATCCAACCCTTGGATGAGCATTCGGCTGAACAAAGGATGTTGCTGTCTTATGCCTTTGTTTCTTTTGTTTTCGTGTATTGTGAAACAATATGTCTCGTTCATAAATAAAAGTTGTTGTTCGCAATTCTGATATACAAGTATAATTACATGTGTTTATGGCATTTCCCTATAATACCTACATTAAGGAACTATGTTCCTTACAAACTACTTTTGTGAATTTCCTATTTTTGTGTTTACTCATGATTCCCTCGAAAAAAAATTTAAGTACTCGTTTCATTCCAGGAGACGAAGTACAAGAAATAAAGGGAAATTATGAGTAATCGTGCTTTTTGCACATCTATGCCATTAAATCCTTGGTTAGATAACTAAGGATATTTTCAATCTCATACCCATTATGTTCCGACTTTTTTCAACATGCTTAACATAAGTTTTCCAAAACAACCTCCATGATTTCAAAAAAAAAAAAAAAAAAACATCGTCTACGTTTCAAAAATAACCTTCATGACTTCAAAATGTTATTAATACAGTATATATCAAATGCATGACTTCAAAAGCATCATTCATGTTTTCAAAAACCTTATACATAATTTCAAAATTTATCTCGCATGATTTTAAAACATTTTTGTAAATATATCTACCTAATACACCTACTTCATGATTTCAAAAGTATTATATATAAGGTTTCAAAAACGTTAAACACATTTTTCTTAAAAGAACCCCATGCATAGTTTTCAAAAATATTTTCCTCATACATTGACTTAACCTTCAAATTCTGCTTCATATGTCGCCTTGACATATCTAGCATCTCAACTTCATAAGCATTTTTACTTCATGTTTTGACTTAAGCACATCCAGTGCAAGGTTTCAAACATCTTCAACTTCTAAAAATCCATATGGGATCTTTTTATCTTCACATTTAGATCCTTGTGGATGATTATCACTCAAATCAGAATCCTTAATTGGATTCCTTTTGTACCTAAATTCGAACATTTCGGTTCCTTATAATCGAAATCGAATTTTTCTTTTAAAAATCTTTCTATCTTTATAGTTAGATTCTTGATAATGTTTAAAGTACCAAATGAAATCCAAGGAATGGATTCGTACTGTGCTTTAAATACATGTGCTCTGTTAGCAAAAAAAACTTCTAGTTAAACAATTTTGTGATTATGTGACTATGTGTTTATTCATCTTATGTTTTCTTTTATGCATTTTGTGTTTTTATACTCTGGATATTCGTTATCCAAATCCTCGCAGGATCTTTCATATCTCCATATGAGGGATTCGTAGCAGGATAGTCAAAAGGTACTACCTTAAATCCTTAATGGGCTTCTATGTAATAGTTAAGACCCTTGGATTATATAGTACCACTCCATGATTCATAAGAGACCCTTTTAGTGGTCTAGTAAAAAAGATTGATTCACAATTTGGTTAAAGAACGACATCTAGTGATGTAGCTGAACAGACTCCTTGATAGTCTATTTAGATCATTTATTGATTTAATTAAAAGGACTCTACGGCGGTCTAGTCACACTCATCACAGGATTGTTCATTTGGTTTTACCCTACACATTATAAAATAGACTGTGTGAACTGTGCAAGGAATTATCAAATTATGGACGCGTACATAATTATGAAATTTAGTGCACAGAAACCCAGTAAGATTTATTATGTGTAAGAACCGATAGCGACAACAATAACAAAATGAGAACGATGTAATGGAGGTACAGTGGACGCACCAATGGCGCTTCGTATACTTGTATATAAGTGTCCCTCTTACATTGCAAGCATAATGTTATTAAGGTTACTAGAAGTTCAGAACCCTAACCAATGTTGTTTGATCTTTTCAACTTCATGTTTTCAAGCTCTCACAAGTTTCCTCTGATTAAATTTCGGGACGAAATTTCCTAAAGTAGGGGAGACTGTGACACTTGGGTCACTAGGACCATCAAACAAATACCAAACCAATGAAATATTGTATTTCATACTTGGGATTTGTATAAATATGTGTATCATTTGCACATATCAATTTTTGATCAATTCCAAACTCTAAATCGCTTTCTGGAAGGTTATACGCGCACCGATGCGTAAATATAACCATTTTAATGAAAAAAACACTCTAGAATAGTGACATAAGCTTAACATACCTTAAATAACCTTTACATAACTTAGAAATAAGTTTTGGAAGGTTTGGTATGCCGAAATCAAGTTAATTCGCTTATAGGGACTAAATTTGACAAACTGCGAAAGTATGCCAATTTGAGCTGTAACAGACATTCCGGAACATGACCATAAGTTAAACATACCATAAATATCCTTTACATAGCTTAGAAATAGGCTTTGAGGGGTTCAGTATGCTAAAATAAACTTTTGGGTCATTTAGGGACTAAAAGCGTCAAAAAGTGCATAAGTTTGCACTTTCGCGCATATCTTGCGTTCTGAATACATCCGGACATCCAAAAATTTATGTAAGCACTTAAATATTTTATTTTAGTGTTTGGCATGAGAAAAATCCATTCGTCGCGCAATTTGGATCGTTTTTCGCGCTTATGCGCATTCCGTCGTAATTAAGCGAACATCGCATTTGTACGACCAAACGAACCAACATCCGACATATTGTTGAGCATGTTTCATGTCCACAATATTTAGACATCATGTTAGGGCCTTAAAGTTGGCTTAACGGGCCTTAAACATGTCAAAAATGGCTTAAACACATAACAGGGACTGAAACTGCAACTTTTGAAACCTGTTTCTGATCTGTGCAGCCCAGGCGGGCCGCGTAAGGATTGACTGTCCCTTACGCGGGCCGCGAGGCCCTCCCAGACCAGATTCAATGTTTTAAACAGCCTGTTAACAGCCCTTCAAACACCCCAAAGGCCAATGCCACATGTCAAACTCTTGTGGTGGGGGCAAAATGAGCTACCATAACATTCCGACAAGTGTACGGGTGAGATCAAGGCACAATATTCAAGAAACGATCCTAACGGTGGTCCTAATCCTATAAATACCCAACCCACTTCATTGCAAAACCCACAAATCTGATCTTAGAAGCTCTAAGTTGAAGCCATTGCTTCATACCTGAGCTACTCGGATCAAGATTAGCTTTCGGGGACCCTTTGTAAGTGTTCCTTCGTTCTTTTATTGCTTTTCAAGTCCGAAAGTCAAACTTTGTTTGACTTTCTGCGTTGACCAGTTTATGGTCAATGCGAAGTTCGTTTGAACTTCGCAACGTGATTGTAATCACGATGGTTATAGTCCCTTGTGACTATGCCTACTGATTACCACGTTGTCTAGGGTCGTAAGGGTAAGCGATCTAATAAATCGCTTATACCTTCGAACCCGAACCATTTGGTCGATCATTAGGATCCGACCAAATACATTAGGTGACCATAGTAGGTAGGGAATAACCTTCCGAGGTTATACCTTATGGTCACGACGTTTAAGTAGTTGTATGATAGGTAGTTTATATGCCTTAGGTAAATTACCAAAATGCCCCTTTGATGCCAAAATTCATTATAAACATATGTGACATAACTTTTGACATCTAAACTGATTTGGCGACAATATTAGGCATGTTAAGGCATATTCTACTTGTCATAGGACTAGTTAGGTGGTCCGAACGCGTTTCACGCGAACGACGCGTTAAAGTAGTATAAGCTACCTAAACGGGTCGTAATGGGTCGTAAGCACTTAGGTTAGGTTTCATTTAGTATGTAGGCTTTGTTAAACCATATTACACGAGTCTCCATACTCGTTTGGTTTACAAACCCTCATTCTATCAAATCCTCCGATTTAGGTCCGGTTTATTAACATAGGTACCTATATTAGGTGTCGTTTGATATCCGCGATCTCTAGCATTGTTTGGTTATTACTCAAGGACTACTAAGCAATCTCAAGTGAGTACATAGACCCCTCTTTTACTGTTTTCCAAACTGTTTTGGGGTGGAACACATGTGCCTACTTGTTACTTTCATGCTTTCCATGTTTCACATCATATACATGCTATGTTCATTAATACACTATTAGTACATGATTTCATTGTGTTTATGCTATGTGTGCCCATTGTGTGCATACTTAGTACATTGTTTTACATTACATTTTATGCTATGTGTGCCCATTGTGTGCATACTTAGTACATTGTTTTACATTACATTTCTTGCTATGTATATTCATTATTGCATACTTAGTACATTTGTTTCACGTCACATGCTATGTATGTTCATTTGTTACATACTTAGTACATTTGTTATTTATCACATGCTATGTATGTTCATCATACTTAGTACATTTGTTTCACGTCACATGCTATGTATGTTCATCATACTTAGTACATCCATTATTCATTCACATGCTTACATTTTGATATGATATTTGGTTTGTTTTGATGGATCAATATACATTCATTAACACCGATCACGTCGTTCGTTAGTAGGTAGTGGTACCATAGGAATTGACAACTCCCGTTCCGGACATCCTAGGTAGGTTTGGATGAAAGGAATGACCGAATTTGATACACATAACTTAGATAAACCTTTAATTTGTTTAAGGGTTTATCGCCTCAGTCTCAAGGCTTGGATGTATGCATTCTCACAATACCGCATAGATGTCTGTATCAATATAGCATGCATTTCCATAAAACATAGCTTTGATTTAAACCATGTTTTACTTCAATACTTTGTTTTTGTGCATATGGTTTAGTTGATATATTTCACTAGCCATACATATCATTTTGGTTACACATTACATGATTTACATTTGACACATAAACATTATTGACATTGGTTATACATTACAAGACTTACATCTTGACATAAACATTTCGACATATTATTCAATACGTTTGGCAATTGGTTTAAACATAGACATCTTACATTGTTGGTTTGGTTTGAGTAAGTGATTTAAGTAACGAGGCGTGCGTAATATGATACAAGTATGGTGGATACGCCGCTGGTACTTCCTATATATAAGTGATTGTATGGTATTACATATCGTAGCGTTATTTGAATCATTTAAATTTGGACATATAACATTTTATACAAATAACATACTTTTCACAATACATTGTTTTACAAACAACTTAATTTATACAAACTCATTTTACCTGGTTATTCATTTAACCTTACATTTATTTATACATATCATCTGATCTTATCGCTTTTCAAATGATTTACAAGACAAAGCAAATTACAAGGTTCATGACTAAACATTTTCTTAAACATAAGTCATGAATTCTATTTTCACAAAACCTATGTATCTCACAGGTATTTTTATGCTGACGTACATATTTTCACATGTGTTTTCAGGATATGATGCATAGGATTTATCAAGATACACTTAGGCGGACTTGAGCCTTAGCGACAATAAAAGATGCAAGACTAGTTATTTATGTTATGTTTCTTTGATTGTCAAGACATTGTAACTATTTTAATCAACAAAACAATATTTCAATTTCCATGTGTTATGAAACAATGATTCTGTTACAACACTCCCCGACGTTTTCCGCCATGTTTTGTTGTTCTACGTGGTCGGGGTGTGACACTGTACAATTTCTCCTTTAAATCTATGCTTATACCACAAGAAAGCCAACGACTTGACATCCGCAACAATGTCAGCCACAGTCGAGCTCTTTCCGGAAAACAACTTCTCGTTTCTAGCCCTCCATAACCTGCAGCTGGCGATGATGAAAATACCCTACAACAGGCTTTTCTTATACCCTTCCGTTGCACTGAATTCATGCATAACAGCAACATCCTTCACACTGAAAACGTAGATCTCTGGGACCCGACACCACACAGAAATGCTATGCCAAACGCCTGCAGAAACGCTTCAACTTGTAATAATATGATCGATTGATTCTTCCCCTTCTTCGCACCACGCATAAACGTCATTCTCCACATGAATATTTCTTTTAATCAACGTTGTCTTCATCGGGAGCCGATTCAAGAGTGATTATTGCAAGCCTAGTGATTTGATTTTTCAAGTTTAACTATCATAGTTGTCAAAGGCGCAAGGCACACTCAAGGGGCAAAGGGTGAGCCTTGGGCCTCAATGCAAGGCGCTTAAAAGGCGAGAGCTTTTTTAGGCGAGTCGTTTAGCATAAAAATATTGTTTTAGGGATTTTAGACATGTTTTAGGCTTCTTTAGGGCTAGTTTTAGGTTGTTTTCAGGCTTATTTAGGGTTCTTATAATTGTTTCAAACATGTTTATACAAGTCCAACGTATGAAATACAATATTTCATTGGTTTGGTATTTGTTTGATGGTCGCAGTGACACAGGTATCACACCCGCAACCCCACTTTGCAGCCTCTGATTATCGGGATATCTGAGCCAAAACTTCGTTTTTTTTAACCCGTTTTTTTTTCGAGATACACTTTGTTTTGATGTTGTTGTTTTTAACCCGTTTTTTTTTAGATACACTTTGTTTATTTGAGTGCGTTCATTTTTGCGTAAAAAAGTTTTTGTAAAAAAAAGTTAAACTTTTTACGTAAAACGTAAACTTTTTAGGTAAAACGTAAAACTTTTTACGTTAAACGTAAAACGTAAAATGTAAAAATTTTAACGTAAAACGTAAAACCGTAAACTTTTTAAACCGTAAAACGTAAATTGTAAAAAATTTTATAGTAAAACGTAAAATGTAAAAAAGTTTTTGTAAAAAAAAATTAAACCGTAAACTTTTTGACGTAAACCGTAAAGTTTTTAACGTAAAACGTAAAAAGTTTAGGTAAAACGTAAAAAACGTAAAATTTTTTTACCAAAAAGTAAAAAACGTTAACGTAAAAAACCTGAATTTAAAAATGTTAACCTAAAAAACGTTAACGCAAAAAACCGGCGCGTAAAACGTAAAAAAACGTTAACGTAAAAAACCGGCGCGTAAAACGTAAAAAACCGGCGCGTAAAACGTAAATAACGTTAACGTAAAAATGGCGCGTAAGACGTAAAAAAACGTTAACGTAAAAAACCGACGGGTAAAATGTAACGCCCCAAAATACGAATGTTTATATTCGTAAAATGTTCTTGTATAATATATCCCACCATAAATAATTAGGCTATTTTACCTAGTTAAAGTTTATAGTGAAAAACTAGTAAAAGGGATAAGTAGTGCCAATTATGTTTATTTGGCAAACATAAGGGATTAAAGTGGGATAAATAAAAGTTGGGTTATTAAAAGATAAAGATCACACACACACACACACATCTTCGTGTGTGTTCTGGATGGATCGAGTAGGGGCTCTCAAGAGCCCCAAACCCTAGTTCATCAAAAGCTTCAAATTGAAGAATGAATCAAGGCCTAAATTCACAACCGAGCATGAATTAGTGATCACCTTCACAAGGGGATCGTAAGGTATTTCTTAAATCAAAGATTGGTGATCATGTGTGAAGTGGGTTA
This sequence comes from Helianthus tuberosus, assembly GCA_030545235.1. Classification (NCBI taxonomy): domain Eukaryota; kingdom Viridiplantae; phylum Streptophyta; class Magnoliopsida; order Asterales; family Asteraceae; genus Helianthus; species Helianthus tuberosus. The sequence goes on from CM060375.1 coordinate 181,504,141, forward strand.
TGTTCTAATCCGTAAGTTAATGTGAAATTGATCATGTATAAGTGTTAGAATCATCATATAGAACATAGGTTATGTATGGTTTGTGTTAATTTGATGTTTAGAGGCGAAACTCACTTGTTTTGGTAAGGATGATGACTTGAATGATCATCCATGTTCAATTCTTGTTGATTGTTGATGAATTATGATGGATATGATGAATTCTTGTGAGTTGAATTGAGAGAAAGGTGGTGGTGATATGTTTGATGTTTGAGTGTGAATGTTATATGTTGATTAGTAGTAGGATTTGATGAATTATATATGAACTTAGAAGATTTATGCATAAATCAGTTGTACGTTATGCTTAGAAGGTGGTACGCACACCAAGCGTATGATAATAGTATCGTCCGTATAGTCGATTATGATGTTACGGGTATATGATGATAAGTCGATAGTTAAATATGGTTAATAGTTGACTCTCAAAAGTCAACTAAGTATAAGTAACATGATTTGACTCGTTGTCGTAAAGGTAGGATTATAGGAAGTCGTTTGGTACATGTTATGTTAATATGCATTATTTGTAATTACATGATGAATTACGTGTGTTGGAAAGGATATGAAGTTGATTATATGTTTTAATGCTTGTTAGAAATGACTAAGGAAAGTTAAGTGTGAATTATGCGAGTGATATGATTGTTACATGTACAATGAGTATGCTAATAAGAGCGTGATTTCGATGAAATGAAAGTATAGGAATCACGTCGAGACGGACTCAAGCATGAGGTGTTAACGGGTCAAGAAGAGGCAAGGAATCGGATACGAGCACGGACGCATAAGGTAAGTGATTTCTGTAATCACTTCTTAGTTCGATTAAGTAATATGGTGTTTTAATTAACTAAACATGATGTTTGAGGTTAAATATGTGTTGTAATCTTTCGTCGTAAATGATGGGATTAAAGTTGACCAAAATGCCCTTGATGGGTATTTTGGGGTAAACGATCTTATAAGTAATTTATAAACAAGTTATTCGATTAGAGTAATGTTTTGGTCAAGTATGAAAGTGGGAAGTATGGTTTTGTTAGTAATAGACCAATTAATGCGCGAATACCCTTAACGGGTCAAAATAAGCATATGAACGATAATGGGATTAAGAGGAGGCAAGACATCCAAGGATTTAGTGTTTTATGATAGACGTCACTGATATTATTAGGTTCATAAAAATGTTATGGTAAAACAAACAAGTTATGTTGTTGAATGCATGAACGGGTCGGAATTTGATAAGAGTGTAATAAGCTGAAGAGTTAAAAGTCTGAAATTTTATTATGTCGAACGTTGGATTTTTACTCCATTAGATGGAGAATTAAATTACGGACGCGTAGGAAAAAGAATCGGGTAAAACGGACCAATAACGAAGAAGTTATGACACTTTCCGTGAAATTCGGTTGTACTGGGAATCTGCAGCACAGCAACAACAACATTCTGTCGATTTGGGGGCGTCGCGTCACGCGACGGAGGGTCGCGCGACGCGACGGGTCATGTTTCTTCGAAAACTGTTTTCGTGCCTCGTTTTGCCTTGGGAACTCGCTTAAACGCGTTTTAAGTTGCGTATTACTATTTTAAATTACGTTTTTATAAGCTTAAGTGTATGCACATGTGTAGATAGGTATGTATGTATGTATATAAGTATGTGAGTAAGTACGTGGATATACAAGGGTATGTATGAGAGTAGACATGTATAAGTTTGGTTTGTTGTAAGTAGGGATGTATGTATGTATGTATATACATATGATGTCATGAGTGTACGTAATCATATAAGTGTGTGTATATGTAGATACGTATATAATGAGGCATATGTATTTATATGTAGGTATGCATGTAGGTTGGCATGTATGTGTGTGAGTATGTATGCAAGTAGGTATGTATGCATGTGTGTATAAATGTATGTATGGAGATAATATGTATGAAGTTAGGTATGTATGTAAGACATTCAGTATGATTAAGTTTTTACGTTGTTATTCGTGTACCTGGAGTTTAGGTGTAATGCAGGTACAGTATCGAAGACTCACCAGAGGTGAGGTACTCAGAGGGAATGTTTAATGTAAAGGAATAATGGAACGGGAATAGTCCAAGGCTAAGTATCGTTTATATTGATAACATATTAATGTCTGGTATGTGTTTGGTGAGTGCAGGTTGTCCGAGCCAGATTATCCTAATTGAAGAGAAGTGATCGAAGATCGAGTCACAAGATAGATTGTACGGGAGTGATTGTATACGGATTTGAGTGAAGCTAAATTATGATTTCTTACTGTAAATAAGTTCCACAAATGTAATTATTGGAAAAGAGTTAACCTTAAAAATGAATTTAAGTACGTCAAGATGTTTATAATGAAAGAAAATTTTATGCTACGTATTTTCCGCTGCGACTGTTGTCAAATACGAATTAGGGTCTAACAATTTGGTATCAGAGCCCTGGTTTGAGGGAATCAAGTACGAGAAGGTAGGTATTTGAACTCAAACTTGTGTGCTCTTGAGATAAGAAACCTGTACAATCTAAGACTCGATCAAGATCCAAAGGTAAAAGCTAATGTAAGTATGTATTTATGTATATGTATAAAGAAACTGACGGCTTTGTATGTGCAAGGTAAGCATAAGTGTTTGAAGAGGATGATCTGTGAATGCAGTCTAGGATGAATACTAAGGCAAGCAAAGAGGTAATAAGTCAAATTTGAATCCAGGTACGTAAATTCAATATGTGGGTATATGTAACAGTAAAATTCATTAAGAGAAGGAAAATGTTAAATGAAGGATAATGATAGTATAGTAATGAAGTACTGAAAGTAATACACGCGCCGAAACCTGAGTCTACGGACATAAGGTGACAATTACATGAAGGCACGAAACTACTATATGGATTGTGTACCTGGCCAGTACACGAGAAACGTATGACGTTCGTGAAATCATGATAATTGTTACAGGTATGTCCGTTAGAGTTGGGTAGCGGGCGGGCGTGTGGGTGAAATGGGAAGTAAGACTCTCGGGAAATTGAGAGTACTATGTAAGAATGAAAAACATGCCTGATAAGAATGAAGAATGTTGAATCCGTGATTAAGTGCGTGTAACATCTGTGCTTGTAATCATTGTGAACAGTTCTATTATCAATAAAACAATGTTATTTGATCCAACTGTTTGTTTAATTGTGTTTTACATTTTTCATGTTTTGACATTTATTCAATTTCAAACTCTACATCGCTTTCTGGAGAGTTATACGCAAACTGGTGCGTAAACGTACTTAGTTTAATGCGACAAATACTCCGGAACATCAACATATGCTTAACATACCTTAAATAACCCTTACGAACCCTCATTCTAATCCGATCCTCCGATTTAGGTCCGGTTTATTAACATAGTTACCTATATTAGGTGCCGTTTGATTTCCGTGATCTCTAGCATTGCTTGGTGGTTATCTTAGGACTTCTGAGCAATCTCAAGTGAGTACATAGACCCCTCTTTTACTGTTTTCAAACTGTTTTGGGGTGGAACACATGTGCCTACTTGTTACTTTCATGCTTTCCTGTTTTCACATCATATACCTGCTATGTTCGTTAGTACATTATAGTACATGATTTCATTACATTTCATGCTATGTATGCCCATTGTGTGCGTATTTAGTACATCGTTATACATTACATTTCATGCTATGTATGTCCATTGTGTGCATACTTAGTACATTGTTTACTTTACATTTCTGCTATGTATGTTAACTGATAGCATGCCAGCACATTGATTTACATGACTTTTCTGCTTTGTATGTTAACTTAGCATACTTAGTACATTGTTTTCATATAACATGTTCACTTTTGCTATGACATTTGGTTTGCACAAACGAGACTATTATACGTTCATTAACATTAGCTACGTCGCTCGGTAGTAAGTACTGGTACCATAGGACTTGACAAATCCCATTCCTGACATCCCGGGTTTGTTTGGATGTAAGGAATGACTGAATCCGAAAACATTTCTTTTGATAACCTTGACTGAAAGGGTTATCCGACTGTCTCAAGGCTTGAATGTATGCGTTAACTTACCACATAAATGTTTGTATCAATGTAACATGCATTACTTTGCAAAACATAACTTTTTGATATATTCAAAATACTTTGCTTTGTACATTTCTACATTTGGACTATGTGACAATACTTACTTACAATACATAACATTTGATACACATTACTTGACTACTTTTGGACTTATAAACATTTGACATGACTCATACAAGGACTTTTGACTATTAGTTTAAACATAGACTTTATACATTGTTGGTTTGCTTAAGTGACTTAAGTAACGAGATGTGAGTAATATGATACAAGCATGGTGGATACGCCGCTGGTACTTCCTATATATAAGTGTTTGTATTATATTACATATCATAGCGTTATTTAAATCATTCAATTTGGACTTATAAATTTTACACAAGTAACAAAATTTTCACAAGAATTTGGTTTACAAAAAAATTACTTTATACAACTCATTATACTTGGTTATACATTTAAACCATACATTATTCTCTTATTTATACATATCATCTGATCTTATCGTTTTTCAAATGATTTACAAGACAAAGCAAATTACAAGGTTCATGACTGACAGTTATTAAACAATTTTTCCTAAACTTATAAGTCATGAATCCTATTTTCACAAAACCTATGTATCTCACAGGCATTTTTATGCTGACGTACCTATTTTCACATGTGTTTTTTCAGGAGCTTTTCCATAGGATGATGATCGTGACACTAGGGCGGACCTGTGCCTTAGAGACATAAAATGAAGATAGACTTAGTTTAATTATGTTATAAACTCTTTGATTCCTGTTTAAAACAATGTAACTTTTATGTTGATAAATAAAATACAACTTTGTATGCCATGGTTATGAAACAATTAATTCTGTTACAACACTCCCCGACGTTTTCCGCCACGTTTTGTATGTTATACGTGGTCGGAGTGTGACAGAAGAGTTGGTATCAGAGCCAATGGTTATAGGGAATTAGGTTATTAGTAATACTTTGACCTAGACTATAACCTTTCTAGGACCCCAACACAAGTTGTCTTGTGTTTAGATTTTAAAACATGCACTTCACCTATCCTTAGGTGATTACAAAAAAAACAAAACATAATGGAAGGCACAAAGCCAAAGTGAATCATCAATCTCTTAAACCTTCCAAGTTTTCAAAATCTCGTCAAAGTTTTGGGTTTTAAATAATGTGAACACGTGCAAACTGGAAGAGTGAATGCCTGTATTCTGAGTTTTCTGTCTAGGCAAGCACTTCGTATAAATCTCATCAGACGCGAGACCAGTTGTGCTTACCTGGGAATTCTTGGGATGAGTGTTCACTTATAGGCGAGCATGTCTTCGCAATACATTATTTTTTATCCATTTACTTTGATTAGTCACTGTGTGTTGTTTGTTTGCTTGGTAATGCGGACAAATGACCACCATCTTTTCTTTTGTTAATTTTGTTTCATCTCATTCTCTTCATCCAATCATCTCACTCGTTTCCTTTCATGTTTTCCTCTTTTAGAATGCCTCCTCGACGCGAAAACCAGATAGCGACTGCCGAACTGGCAGAAATCATTGTGCAGCAGATGGCTGCTCAATTCCCAAATCTCTTTGCTCAATGGCACCAAGCCAACAACAATAACAATGCTCCATGCAAATACAAGGATTTTAACTCGGCTAAACCACTCAAGTTTAGTGGTTCTGAGGGAGCGACTGGGCTTCTTCAATGGTTCGAGAGCATTGAGAATACTTTTAGCCACGTGCAGTGTCCTGACAATCGCAAGGTCGACTTTTCTTCGAGTGTGTTTCAGAAGAGGGCTCTCACATGGTGGAATGGGGTTATGAGAGACCGTGGTGCAGAAGTTGCTCTAGCACAAACTTGGGCTGAACTTAGGGCCCTTATGATGAGGGAATTCTGTCCTCGTCATGAACAGCGAGCGTTGGAGAAAGAGTTTGAGGACTTGAAACAAGACAGTGGCGAGCACAGGGCTTATACTGATAGGTTTGAGGAGTTGAGTCTGCTTTGCCCAACTATGGTTACCCCACTCGACAAGGCTATCGAAAGATACATCGACGACCTACCTGACTCAATGCAAGACATCATTACTGGTAGTAACCCTGCCACACTCCGTCAGGCGATTGAGTTAGCAGCGACATTGACTGAGTCGCAGGTTCGAAAGGGGGAAGCTGCATAAAAAGGGTGACAAGGGTAAGAAGCAGGCATCTGACAAGGAAGATAGCAAGAAAGGTCAAAACAAGAAGGGAAAGAATTCTGGAGGGTCTAGGAAGCGAAAGGCTTCCCAAAACTATGCTGTTACTACACATGCCCAAGCTGCACCAAATCAGCCTGCGCAGCCACTAGCCAAGAAGCCTTATCTTGGCAATGTACCTTTGTGCAACAGGTGTAACGGCCATCATCCACCACACCTCCAGTGTCGTCATTGCACCAACTGCGGAAGATCTGGTCATCTTGCCGCAACTTGTCACATTCCTGTTAACCAGAACCAAGCCCAACAAGTTGCTCAGCCTCTTGCTCAGCAACAAGGTCAAGCTGCACGACCTCATTTTCCTCCTGGTTCGTGCTACAATTGTGGGGATCTGACCCACTACAGGAACCGGTGCCCAAGACTAGCCAACCAAAATCAGAACCAGAATCAGGCTCAGGCTCGAGGGCGAGCTTTTAACTTGAATGCCCAAGAGGCGCAGGCGGACGATAATGTGGTGAACGGTACGTTCTTTATTAATAATTAGCCTGCATCTGTTCTTTTTTATTCGGGTGCCGATAAGAGTTTTGTGTCATTGTCTTTTGAGCCAATGCTTCGCGTGTCTAGAACGAAACTAGGTAAACCTTTGACAGTAGAAGTTGCTAGTGGTGAACCCATTGTTCTTGATTATGTTCTTCGCAACTGCCAGTTAAACCTTAACGACCATCTTTTTCCTATTGACCTCACGCCAATGCAACTTGGAAGCTTCGACGTTATAGTGGGTATGAATTGGTTAGCCAAGCATCGCGCAGAGGTAGTTTGTTTTGAGAAGATTGTTCGTGTGCCGCTTTCGACAGGCGAGATCCTACAGGTTCGTGGTGAGAAACCTGCTGGTGGTCTCAAACTCATGTCTTGTTTTAAAGCTCGGAAGTATCTGCGAAAGAATTATGTGGCCTTCTTGGCACATGTCACAGCAGATAAAGGCAAGGGAAAGTCTATTTCAGATATTCCTGTCGTTCGGGATTTTTCTGAAGTTTTCCCGGAAGAGTTACCTGGTCTACCCACAGCACGCCAAGTCGAGTTCCGCATTGATCTCGTACCTGGTGCAAATCCCATTGCCAGAGCTCCATATCGTCTTGCACCATCTGAGATGCAAGAGTTGTATAAACAGCTTCAGGAGCTCTCTGACAAAGGTTTTATCCGTCCTAGCTTTTCACCCTGGGGTGCTCCCATTCTTTTTGTCAAGAAGAAGGATGGATCCTTTAGGATGTGTATCGATTATCGTGAGCTTAACAAGCTTACCATCAAGAATCGATATCCCCTACCTCGCATCGATGATCTCTTTGATCAGTTACAGGGCGCTTCTTATTTTTTGAAGATTGATCTATGTTCTGGATATCATCAACTTCGGGTGCATGAAGAAGATATTCCCAAGACAGCTTTCCACACTCGTTATGGGCACTATGAGTTCACAGTCATGCCATTCGGTTTGACTAATGCTCCTGCTGTTTTCATGGACTTAATGAATAGGGTCTGCAAACCTTATTTGGATCAGTTCGTCATTGTTTTTATTGACGACATCTTGATTTACTCTAAGACGCGAGCTGATCACGAGCAACATCTTCGTCTTACTTTGGAACTCCTAAAGAAAGAGCAACTTTTTGCCAAATTCTCCAAGTGTGAATTCTGGCTTAAAGAAGTTCAATTCTTAGGACATATCATCAACAAACAAGGTATTCATGTAGATCCCTCCAAGCTCAGTGCGATTAAGGATTGGGATACGCCTACTACTCCCATTGAGGTTCGTTCTTTTCTTGGTCTAGCGGGTTATTACTGCCGCTTCATTGAGAACTTCTCAAAGATTGTAGTTCCTCTAACTGCTCTAACTCAGAAGAACAAACCCTTTGATTGGGGATTCAAACAAGAGGAAGCTTTTCAACACTTGAAGCAGAAACTTTGCGACGCGCCTGTTCTGACTTTGCCTGAGGGCAATGATGATTTCGTTGTTTATTGCGATGCATCTAAATTGGGTCTTGGCTGTGTCCTGATGCAAAGGAACAAAGTCATAGCATATGCATCGAGGCAGTTGAAGATACATGAGAAGAACTACACCACTCATGATCTTGAGTTGGGTGCAGTTGTCTTCGCTCTTAAGATCTGGAGACACTATTTGTATGGTACAAAATGTGTGGTTTTCACGGACCACAAAAGTCTTCAGCATATCTTCAACCAGAAAGAACTCAACATGAGGCAACGACGTTGGGTCGATCTTTTAAACGACTATGACTGCGAAATTCGCTACCATCCTGGTAAGGCGAATGTCGTAGCTGATGCATTGAGTCGTAAGGAACGTACTAAGCTTCATTGTGTACGTGTTCAATCTGTTATTCAAGCTCGATTCGATATCCAAGCACACATTTCTCAGGCTCAACAATCTTGTGTTTCACAAGGTTTGATGGATAAGGAATTTCCCTATCACATAACACCTGATCTGGAACTGAAGGACAATGGATCGTATTACTTCATGGACCGTTTGTGGGTCCCAAGCCAAGATAACCTTCGCACCTTGCTTATGGATGAAGCCCATAAGTCGCGTTATTCTGTTCATCCTGGCTCAGATAAAATGTATAAGGACCTTCGTATTCAGTATTGGTGGCCTGGTATGAAGAAAGACATTGCCTTATACGTATTAAAATGCCTTACTTGTCTTAAGGTTAAGGCTGAACATCAGCGTCCTTCGGGTTTATTGGTACAACCAGAGATCCCAGTTTGGAAATGGGAAAACATTACTATGGATCTTGTTACCAAACTTCCACGCACAAAGAAAGGTCATGATGCCATCTGGGTAGTTGTTGATCGTCTTACTAAGTCAGCACATTTCTTACCAATTCGTGAGGACTTTCCTACTGACAGACTTGCAAAAATCTATGTGGATGAAATTGTAGCTCGACATGGTGTTCCTTTGAACATCATTTCTGACAGAGATGCTCGTTTCACTTCTCATTTTTGGAGAACCATGCAATCTGCTATGGGGACCCAACTTAATCTGAGCACAGCTTATCATCCGCAAACGGATGGTCAATCTGAAAGAACAATCCAGACTCTGGAGGATATGCTTAGAGCTTGTGTGATTGACTTTGGTGGCAGTTGGGATTCACATCTTCCGTTAATTGAATTCTCCTACAACAACAGTTATCACACCAGCATCAAAATGGCTCCTTTCGAGGCTCTCTATGGTCGAAAATGTCGTTCACCAGTCTGCTGGAATGAGATCGGCGAGGCTCAACTTACTGGACCTGCCCTCATTTTAGAGACAACTGACAAGATCAAGAAAGTTCGTGATAACCTTCAGACAGCTAGAAGCCGTCAAAAGAGTTACGCGGATCCAAAACGCAAGCCCTTGGAATTTCAAGTCGGTGATCGAGTATTACTTAAGGTCTCACCTTGGAAAGGTGTGATCAGATTTGGAAAGAAAGGAAAACTTGCACCAAGATACGTTGGACCATTCAAGATCGTCGAAAGAATCGGAAAGGTAGCCTACAGACTTGAGTTACCTCCTGAACTTGGAAATGTCCATCCAACCTTTCACGTGTCCAATCTCAAGAGGTGTTTAGCTGGTGAGAACCTCCACATACCACTTGACAAAATTCGTGTTGATAAAACACTGAAATTTGTTGAGAAGCCTGTGGAAATCATGGAACGTGAAGTCAAGTGGCTTAAACGCAAGCGCATTCCCTTGGTCAAAGTTCGTTGGGAAGCTAAACGTGGACCCGAGTTTACTTGGGAACGCGAAGATCAAATGAAGGCCAAATATCCGCATCTTTTTCCACGAGTTTCCTCTAAATAAATTTCGGGACGAAATTTCCACAAGTAGGGGAGACTGTAACATCTGTGCTTGTAATCATTGTGAACAGTTCTATTATCAATAAAACAATGTTATTTGATCCAAATGTTTGTTTAATTGTGTTTTACATTTTTCATGTTTTGACTTTTATTCAATTTCAAACTCTACATCGCTTTCTTGAGAGTTATACGCAAACTGGTGCGTAAACGTACTTAGTTTAATGTGACAAATACTCCGGAACATCAACATATGCTTAACATACCTTAAATAACCCTTACATAACTTAGAAATAAGTTTTGAAGGATTTGGTATGTCAAAAACAAGTTAATTCGCTTACAGGGACTAAACTTGACAAACTGCGAAAGTATGCCAATTTGAACTGTAACGAACATTCCGGAACATGACCATAAGTTAAACACACCATAAATATCCTTTATATAGCTTATAAATAGGCTTTGAGGGGTTCGGTGTGCTAAAATAAACTTTTGAGTCATTCAGGGGCCAAAAGCGTCAAAAAGTGCACATGTTTGCATTTTCGCGCATAACTTACGTTCTGAATACCTCCGGACATCCAAAAATTTAAGTAAGCACTAAAATACTTTATTTTAGTGTTTGGCATGAGAAAAATCCATTCGTCACGCAATTTAGATCGTTTCTCGCGCTTATGCGCATTCCGTCGTAATTAACCGAACAACGCAATCGTACGGCCAAACGAACCAACATCCGAAATATTTTTGAGCATTTTTCATGCCCACAATGTTTAGGCATCGTTTTGGAGCCTTTAAAATGATTTAACGAGCCTTAAACACGTCGGAAATGGCCTTAATACGCAACGGGGACTGAAAGGTGAGCATTTGAAAGTGTTTGCTGATCAGGGGGACCCTAGCGTGACACCTAGCCCCCCTAGCGTCACGCTAGGCCTCTTCTGATCAGCAAAGGTCATTTTAAACATAAGTTAATAGCCCCTAACACTTCCCAAAGGTCAAGTGCCACATGTTAACCTCTTATGGTGGCCAAAATCAGTTACCACAACATTGCAATAGCTGTAGGGATGTGATCATTCCCTCTTCTCCAAGAAATGATCCTAACGGTGAACCAAAAACTATAAATACCCACCTCCACCCTTCACTTTTCCTCACAAGAATCTGATCTAATGTGCTCTAAGTTGAAACCTTTGTTTCATACCTGAGCTATTTTGATCTAGATTAGCATTCGGGGACCCTTTGTAAGTGTTCCTTCGTTCTTTTATTGCTTTCGAGTCCGAAAGTCAAACTTTGTTTGACTTTCTGCATTGACCAATTTATGGTCAATGCGAAGTTCGTTTGAACTTCGCAACGTGATTGTAATCACGATGGTTATAGTCCCTTGTGACTATGCCTAATGATTACCACGTTGTCTAGGGTCGTAAGGGTAAGCGATCTAATAAATCGCTTATACCTTCGAACCCGACCCATTTGATCAATCATTAGGATCTGACCAAATACATTAGGTGACCATAGTATATAGGGAATAACCTTCCGAGGTTATACCTTATGGTTGCTTCGTTTAAGTAGTTGTATGATAGGTAGTTTATATGCCTTAGGTAAATTACCAAAATACCCCTTTGATGCCAAAATTCATTTTAAACATATGTAACATAACTTTTGACATCTAAACTGATTTGACAACCATATTAGACATGTTAAGGCATATTTTACTTGTCATAGGACTAGTTAGGCGTTCCGAACGCGTTTTACGCGAACGACGCGTTAAAGTAGCATAAGCTACCTAAACGGGTCGTAATGGGTCACAAACACTTAGGTTAAGTTTCGTTTTAGTATGTGGGCTTTGTTAAATCATATTACACGAGTCTCCATACTCGTTTGGTTTATGAACCCTCATTCTAATCCGATCCTCCGATTTAGGTCCGGTTTATTAACATAGTTACCTATATTAGGTGCCGTTTGATTTCCGTGATCTCTAGCATTGCTTGGTGGTTATCTTAGGACTTCTGAGCAATCTCAAGTGAGTACATAGACCCCTCTTTTACTGTTTTCAAACTGTTTTGGGGTGGAACACATGTGCCTACTTGTTACTTTCATGCTTTCCTGTTTTCACATCATATACCTGCTATGTTCGTTAGTACATTATAGTACATGATTTCATTACATTTCATGCTATGTATGCCCATTGTGTGCGTATTTAGTACATCGTTATACATTACATTTCATGCTATGTATGTCCATTGTGTGCATACTTAGTACATTGTTTACTTTACATTTCTGCTATGTATGTTAACTGATAGCATGCCAGCACATTGATTTACATGACTTTTCTGCTTTGTATGTTAACTTAGCATACTTAGTACATTGTTTTCATATAACATGTTCACTTTTGCTATGACATTTGATTTGCACAACCGAGACTATTATACATTCATTAACATTAGCTACGCCGCTCGGTAGTAAGTACTGGTACCATAGGACTTGACAAATCCCATTCCTGACATCCTGGGTTTGTTTGGATGTAAGGAATGACTGAATCCGAAAACATTTCTTTTGATAACCTTGACTGAAAGGGTTATCCGACTGTCTCAAGGCTTGAATGTATGCGTTAACTTACCACATAAATGTTTGTATCAATGTAACATGCATTACTTTGCAAAACATAACTTTTTGATATATTCAAAATACTTTGCTTTGTACATTTCTACATTTGGACTATGTGACAATACTTACTTACAATACATAACATTTGATACACATTACTTGACTACTTTTGGACTTATAAACATTTGACATGACTCATACAAGGACTTTTGACTATTGGTTTAAACATAGACTTTATACATTGTTGGTTTGCTTAAGTGACTTATGTAACGAGATGTGAGTAATATGATACAAGCATGGTGGATACGCCGCTGGTACTTCCTATATATAAGTGTTTGTATTATATTACATATCATAGCGTTATTTAAATAATTCAATTTGGACTTATAAATTTTACACAAGTAACAAAATTTTCACAAGAATTTGGTTTACAAACAAATTACTTTATACAACTCATTATACTTGGTTATACATTTAAACCATACATTATTCTCTTATTTATACATATCATCTGATCTTATCGTTTTTCAAATGATTTACAAGACAAAGCAAATTACAAGGTTCATGACTGACAGTTATTAAACAATTTTTCCTAAACTTATAAGTCATGAATCCTATTTTCACAAAACCTATGTATCTCACAGGCATTTTTATGCTGACGTACCTATTTTCACATGTGTTTTCAGGAGCTTTTCCATAGGATGATGATCGTGACACTAGGGCGGACCTGTGCCTTAGAGACATAAAATGAAGATAGACTTAGTTTAATTATGTTATAAACTGTTTGATTTCTGTTTAAAACAATGTAACTTTTATGTTGATAAATAAAATACAACTTTGTATGCCATGGTTATGAAACAATTAATTCTGTTACAACACTCCCCGACGTTTTCCGCCACGTTTTGTATGTTATACGTGGTCGGGGTGTGACAGTGCGGATCAACAAGATATGAATAATATGTTTGAATCCGTGAGACGGATTCAGGGAACGAAAGGTATGAATGCAATGTTTGAATCCGTGAGACGGATTCAAGGATGAAAGGCATGGATGATATGTTTGAATCCGTGAGACGGATTCAAGGATGAAAGGCATGGATAATATGTTTGAATCTGTGAGAAGGATTCAAAACGCAGAAGTAATGAAAGGCATGAATGCAATGTTTGAATCTGTAAGGCGGATTCAATGAATGAAAAAGCATGAATGATGTGTCTGAATCCGTGAGACAGGTTTAAAAATATAAAAGATGAAATTAATCCGTATAAGAAGATGTCGACAGTTCGACCATGATTGAGTCGAACGGGTCATAGAAATAAGTATAAAGTAAAAGGTGATAGTATAATAGAGGAAGTTCTGTATAAGTTATGTGTTAGATGTGTTAGTAGTTGACTCTTAGAAGTCAGAATGATCACGGGCTGTGACCCGAACAATAACTTAAGTAGGGGCGGGAATGGTAAGTTTGGTAAGAAATATAGAAACGATGTAATAAGGTCTTTGCAAGTAAGCAGGAATGGAAGGAAGTACGAGCGTGTACCTCAGTTGGCGAAATGATTAATAGAATGAAAGGATTGCATGTAAGAGATAGAATGTGTGGTACGTTATAGTAGGTACGCAGGAAATTGTAGAAGAGTATAGGTGGGTAATCACCTAGTATAATGAATGGTTGAATGAAATGTGCTAACCGCCGATGTTGTTGATGATAATACTAGGACTATTGATGTGATGAAACCAATCGTATGGGTGAAAGGATGTGCACGAGCGGAAGCTCATTACACGGATGAATGAAACCTGGCCTGTTACAGCTAGTACTCGAGGAGAAGATGATCGATCTGGGTTACGGATCGTTGGTTTGTGAAATGAAAAGAGGTTAGTGAAATGTTTAACCAATGTTGGAAAGATATGAGCTAGTATGACGCATGTATATATGTAAATTAACTAATGCATGAAGTGAAAACAATAGTAATATGAAATGAACGAAATGATTTAAAGGTAATGTAAAGATATGGAAGGTACAAGTAACAGTAGAAAACGTAGAATAAGGTTAACGTTAGAGTTAAGCACGTAGGTGTGACTATGAAATAGTAGTTTTGTTGTGGTAACAAAACAAAAGTTAAATGTTATACAGAGCATGTAGAGAAAGTAATTTTTAAAAGATGAGATGGAGATATTGGATCCGTTAGGAACGAATCATATTACGGGTTAAAGGAGTATGTGTATTGACCCGTTATTAACAGGTCAAGAAAATGAGAATGTTAAGTGAAAGTAAAGGATGGAAGGCATGGACTTATTAGGAAGAAGTCAATTATATGAATAAATTATGAATCAAGAATGGTTAGTTACCTACCTACTATGATATTGTACCCGTTAATGTGAAACATACATGTATATGTATAAATTACAAAATAAGATCGTATAGTGACGAGAGTAACATGAATGGTTTCAAGTAAACCACACAGGGTGCACATGATATACGAGTAAGAGAATGATGAATGAACTACTAGCTATGTAGCGCGTTAGAAACTAGCGCTATCAGTGAAAGCGACACTAATAAGAACTCTAGAGACGGGTTCTTGAAGGTAGAAGATTGTCATTAAGATGGGCTCGTGGTCGTATTGATGAACAAGAAGAAAAGATAATTAGTGTTAAATGGAAGTGAGGAAGGTTTCGGGGACGAAACCTTGTTTAAGGGTGGTAGACTTGTAACGCCCCAAAATACGAATGTTTATATTCGTAAAATGTTCTTGTATAATATATCCCACCATAAATAATTAGGCTATTTTACCTAGTTAAAGTTTATAGTGAAAAACTAGTAAAAGGGATAAGTAGTGCCAATTATGTTTATTTGGCAAACATAAGGGATTAAAGTGGGATAAATAAAAGTTGGGTTATTAAAAGATAAAGATCACACACACACACACACATCTTCGTGTGTGTTCTGGATGGATCGAGCAGGGGCTCTCAAGAGCCCCAAACCCTAGTTCATCAAAAGCTTCAAATTGAAGAATGAATCAAGGCCCAAATTCACAACCGAGCATGAATTAGTGATCACCTTCACAAGGGGATCGTAAGGTATGTCTTAAATCAAAGATTGGTGATCATGTGTGAAGTGGGTTATGTTCTAATCCGTAAGTTAATGTGAAATTCGGTTGTGCTGGGAATCTGCAGCACAACAACAACAACATTCTGTCGATTTGGGGGCGTCGCGTCACGCGACGGAGGGTCGCGCGACGTGACGGGTCATGTTTCTCCGAAAACTGTTTTCGTGCCTCGTTTTGCCTTGGGAACTCGCTTAAACGCGTTTTAAGTTGCGTATGACTATTTTAAATTACGTTTTTATAAGCCTAAGTGTATGCACATGTGTAGATAGGTATGTATGTATGTATATAAGTATGTGAGTAAGTACGTGGATATACAAGGGTATGTATGAGAGTAGACATGTATAAGTTTGGTTTGTTGTAAGTAGGGATGTATGTATGTATGTATATACATATGATGTCATGAGTGTACGTAATCATATAAGTGTGTGTATATGTAGATACGTATATAATGAGGCATATGTATTTATATGTAGGTATGCATGTAGGTTGGCATGTATGTGTGTGAGTATGTATGCAAGTAGGTATGTATGCATGTGTGTATAAATGTATGTATGGAGATAATATGTATGAAGTTAGGTATGTATGTAAGACATTCAGTATGATTAAGTTTTTACGTTGTTATTCGTGTACCTGGAGTTTAGGTGTAATGCAGGTACAGTATCGAAGACTCACCAGAGGTGAGGTACTCAGAGGGAATGTTTAATGTAAAGGAATAATGGAACGGGAATAGTCCAAGGCTAAGTATCGTTTATATTGATAACATATTACTGTCTGGTATGTGTTTGGTGAGTGCAGGTTGTCCGAGCCAGATTATCCTAATTGAAGAGAAGTGATCGAAGATTGAGTCACAAGATAGATTGTACGGGAGTGATTGTGTACGGATTTGAGTGAAGCTAAATTATGCTTTCTTACTGTAAATAAGTTCCACAAATGTAATTATTGGAAAAGAGTTAACCTTAAAAATGAATTTAAGTACGTCAAGATGTTTATAATGAAAGAAAATTTTATGCTACGTATTTTCCGCTGCGACTGTTGTCAAATACGAATTAGGGTCTAACATAAAACGTAAAAAACAGGGGCGTAAAACGTAAAAAACCGACGCGTAAAATGTAAAATAACATTAACGTAAACGACCGGCGGGTAAAACGTAAAAAACGCTAACGTAAAAACCCGGGGCGTAAAACGGCGCGTTGAAAAAACGACGCGTGAAAAAGTCGGGCGTAAAAACGAGGCGTGAATAGGTCGGGCGTAACAACGTAAAACGTTAACCGTAAAAATCTGTAAATAAATCTGAATATGAAAATGTTTAATAAAAAAACTAAGTTTAAAAAATAAAAATCTAATATAATAATACTAAAAAGTAATAAAAAACAATAAAGGTAAAAAGACAAAATAGTGTAATTTTACTTAAATACCCTTTTGGATTAAAATATAAAAGACATAATAAGACAAAAAATACTTAATATTATTTTTTAATACTTTTAATCTCATCCATCCATCTACTTGATCCAATGGTTAGAAAGTGGTTCTCGCGGTTCTTACAACTGGGGGTGGTTCTCATTCTAGCGGTCCCCTATATATATATATAGGGGACCGCTAAAATGAAAACCACCTCTAGTTATGAGAACCATAAGAACCACTTATTAGCCCTTAGATCAACTTGATGGATGGATGAGATTAAAAGTAACAAAAATTAATATTAAATGGTTTTTGTCTTATTATGTCTTTAATATTAGAGTAAACTGCCATTTTGGTCCCTGTGGTTTGGCCAGTTTTGCCACTTTAGTTCAAATCTCAAACTTATTACATCTGGGTCCCTGTGGTTTGCATTTTGTTGCCATTTTAGTCCAAAACTCAAAATGTCTGATTTTTGACTGATTTACTGACCCTTTTTTGTCCTGTTGTGGGGGGGTAGTTTGGGCATTAAATTTTCATTAAATGCAATTCATTTATTAAAAAACCCCAATAATATAAATACCCCTTATATTATCTGACAATTACTTCATCATCTTCAACCTCCCTCTCTCTCTCTCTCAACATACAACTATGCTCTCTCTCTCTCTAAAATTATAGAACCTGCATCCGCTCTCTCTACCCCACTCTCTACATTTTTCCAACACCAACAACTGCCATCCACCACCACCACCCGCCGCACCACTCCCAACCACCACACACAACACCACCTGCGACGGCACCACTCCCAACCACACCTACCGCATCACCTGCCACCGCCCCAGATCTGATGAAGAGAAGGAGGTGCAATCAACCAAACAGAAAAAGAACTCGAAAATACAGCCCAACAAAAAGATAAGGCCCACACTGAGTGATTGTCTTCGGCGTTCTGCTGTTGTACTCTTTTTTTGCAAATTCATAGTTCAGATTCAAGAACAGTTGAGAACTAAAACTGCACGAATCCACAATCGTCATCACGCATATTTGACGGCAAACAACCAAACCGTCGTCTTCGAGAACTGCAACGCTACAGAAACTTAATCGATTTGTGTTGTGATTTAAATCAGATCTGAGATATACAACCGAGTGTTGGTAGTGTTAGGATTGGACTTCTTCTGTATTCTCATTTCTCCTTCAAGTTTATGTAGGTGAGATTCCATATCTGTTGTTGTTTTTATTGATTCTACTTTCTGAACTGCTGCGAACTTGCTATTTGTGATCCAGTTCGTTGAATCTGCTATCTGATTTCTTCTTCATTTTTCCTTTGGTTGGTTGTTTGACCGATTTCGTAGTTCTGTTTTCCCTTGGGGGTTTTAAAGATGGTGTTGTTGGATTTTAAATTGGGGGGTTTTAAAGATGGGGTTGGATTTTAAAATTTCATATCTTTTATGGTTTTGATGATCAGGGGCACCGGAAATCGGAGTGGCGGTGGTGGTGGTGCTATAGAGAGAGAGAAGAGAGAGAGGGAGGAGGAAGTGGCGGCGGTGGTGGTTCTATAGAGAGAGAGAAGAGAGAGAGAGTTGACCTTCGGTGGCTCAGCCCAAGCAACGAAGGTTGAAGATAACTGGTTAGGGTTTGTAGGAAGGTTGAAGATGATGATGTATTGTCTGGTAATATAAGGGGTTTTTTATTATTATGTGGTTTTTTAATTAATGAAATACATTAATGAAAATTTAATGCCCAAACTACCCCTCCACAACATGACAAAAAAGGGTCAGTAAATCAGTCAAAAATCAGACATTTTGAGTTTTGGAATAAAATGGCAACAAAATGCAAACCACAGGGACCCAGATGTAATAAGTTTGAGATTTGGACTAAAGTGGCAAAACTGGCCAAACCACAGGGACCAAAATGGCAGTTTACTCTTAATATTATAATCTAAAAGGGTATTTAAGTAATTTTTTTTTTGTCTTATTAAGTTTATTGTTTTTTATTACAATTTTGTCCTATTACATTAAATGTTTTTTTTTTCTTAAATCAGTTTTTTTTTTAAATCTGTTTTTTTTTTCTAAAATCAGTTTTTTTTTTCTAAAATCTGTTTTTTTTACGCTCCGTTTTTTCACGCCGTTTTACGACCCGTTTTTTACGACCCGTCTTACGCCCGACTTTTTCACGCGTCGTTTTTTCAACGCGCCATTTTTACGTTAACGTTTTTTACGTTTTACGCGCCGGTTTCTTACGTTAACGTTTTACGCGTCGGTTTTTTACGTTTTACGTTAAAATTTCTACGTTTTACGTTAAACTTTCTACGTTTTACGTAAAACTTTCTACGTTTTACGTTAAACTTTCTACGTTTTACGTTATACGTAAAACTCTTTACGTTTTACTAAAAAAATTTTACGTTTTACGTTTTACCTAAAACTTTTTACGCTTTACAAAAAACTTTTTACGTTTTTTTACGTTAACGTTTTTTTACGTTATACGTAAAACTCTTTACGTTTTACGAAAAAAAAATTACGTTTTACGTTTTACCTAAAACTTTTTACGCTTTAGAAAAAACTTTTTACGTTTTACATAAAACTTTTTACGTTTTACGTTAAAAAAGTTTACGTTTTTACGTTTTACGTTAAACTTTTTACGTTTTACATTTAAAAGTTTACGGTTTAACAAATTTTTTTTTTACAAAAACTTTTTTACGCAACACGAACGCACCCAGAAAACGCAAACTCGGTAGGTGTCTCAGATAGATTGTTATCGTCATCGACTAGGGAAAATAATATAAAAAGCCAACAACATCAAAACAAAGCGTATCTCGAAAAAAAAGGGTTTGGCTCATATTTTTCGATAATAAAAAAGGCTGCAAAATGGGGTTGCAGGTTCAAAAAACCTACCCTCCGCCGTCTTTGCCGCGCCATCGTCATCAAAATCAACTTTTTTTTTTCATCATCACAGCCGATTCAAATAAAGGCACCATATTCAACCGATTTAAACATTCAAAAAGGACCAAGAACATCATTCAAACATATTCAAACAGTTTCCACAGAAATCAACCCAGATTCAACAGAATTAAAAACCCAGATTCAAAGATTAAACCCACATATCATTCAACCCACATATCAGATTCAAGATTAAACCCCCAACATACCACCATCAGATTCAAAGAACAGTAGAACACCCAAATGAAACCCCCAACATACCACCATCAGATTCAAACCAGATCATTCAAACCAGAAGGAACATGAACATGTTTCAAACCAGATCATTCAAACCAGAAGGAACAGGAACATGTTTCACCCAGAAGGAACAGTAGCATCATTCAAACCAAATCAAAAAAATATCAACAGATCTAAACCAAAAAATATCAAAAAAATACCAACAACAAGAAATACCAACAGATCAATACCAACAAGGTGTGGCTGACCCACCAGCACCGTCGCCGTCACAGGGTGTGGGTGACCCACCGTCGCCGTCACAGGGTGTGGCTGACCCACCACCACAGCCTTCATCCACCGCCGCCGACCAACCACCGGCCTCTAAGCCACTAACCCACCACCACTGTCGCCGACATAGAGACAAAGAGATGGGTGCGGTGGTGGTGGTGGTCGGATTTGTTTCAGGTTGTTGGCAGGCATTCACCGGAGGGGAGGGGGTGTTTGAGGTAGGTCGGAAGAGATGAAGACGGTGGTGTGTTACTGCAGAGACGGTGGGGGGGGGGGTTGGATGCAGATAAAGAATCGCCGGATTCCCTTCTTTCTCTTTTGAAGATGAAGATGGTAACACAAAAATGAGGAACAAAAATAACCAGAGGTGAGAGGAGAGAGAGGGTATAAATGAAGGTGGTCTGACATTAATAAATGAAGAGAGATAGTAGGAATTGACATTTGGGGTAAAAAGACCAAAATGCCATTTTAGTTGGCAAAGTGTTATTGGTTGAGAGTGGTTCTCATGGTTCTCATAACTAGAGGTGGTTCTTATTCTAGCGGCTCCCTATATCCCTATATATATATATATATATATATATAGTGGAGGTTCATTTGAGAAGAAAATTAAATTGAGAAGAAAATTAAATTGAGAAGAAAAAGAACAAATGGTATAATTGTAAAACATTAAATAGTTTTTCTCTCATCTAATTTATTATTATTTTTTACTAATTATTTAGTTATAAAGACTACCATCCTACACACTAAAATTTTTGCATAGACACATCAAAATTTATCCTACACGTTTTTTAAATTTATCCTACACATACTGAAATTTATCCTAAACAACTCGCAATTCATGCTACACACCTCATACTTTATCCTACACTTTAAAATAATTTTTTTCTTCTTTGAAAAAATATATTTTTTTGAAAATAAGTTACAATTTTAATTTAGTTAGCTATTAAAAAGGAAGACTAACAATTAATGATCTACCCAATTTTACCAATATACCATTGCACCTATATTAATGACAAAAATTAAATGAAGTAAAAAGAATCATTCTTATTGGTAGAAGATTGTTCTTTTTTATTCTTACAAAAAATTTCTTCTCATTTGAACCCTCCAATATATATATATATATATATATATATATATATATATATATATATATATATATATATATGGGGTAAGATCAAATAAAAAGTTTATTTTGCCTAAGTAGGATGAGAAGGAATCTTAACCATTCATTTTTTAAATCAATGGTTAAGATGAAAGTGTAGGAGAAAGGAGGAGTGCAAGGGTATCTTGAGAAAATCCTATTTATGGACTTTCTATCTCCATATGCAAGGCACATGCATATTCCACCCCCGTTTTTTAAACGTTCATAACTTTTTTATACGATATTATTTTTTCATAAAAATTTCACCGTAAAATCGAGCGTCTTTTTATATTTAATTTGAGTATCATATTGCTATATAAAATATGAAGACTAAAAAAACCTACTAAAATGTGTTGTATTTCTATGTTGTATAAATTTTTTTTGTGCTAGATTTTTTGTACTATATTTTTGTGCTAATTTTTTTGTGCTGAATTTTTTTGCCTTAAATTTTTTTTTCTCAATTTTTTTGTGCTGGATTTTTTTGTACTACATTTTTTGTTCAATTTTTTTGTGTTACATTTTTTTGTATTAGATTTTTTTGAGCTATATTTTTTTGTACTAAATTTTTTTTATGCTATATTTTTTTACTACATTTTTTGTGCTATATTTTTTGTACTAAATTTTTTGTGCTAAATTTTTTTGTACTAGATTTTTTGTGCTAAAAAAATATAGCACAAAAAAATCTAGTACAAAAAAATATAGCTAAAAAATCTAGTATAAAAAATATAGCACAAAAAAATTCAGCAAAAAATATAGTACAAAAAAATCCAGCACAAAAAATTGAGAAAAAAAATTAAGACAAAAAAATTAAGCACAAAAAATTTAGCACAAAAATATAATACAAAAATCCAGCACAAAAAAATGTTATACAACATAGAAATACAACACATTTTAGTGGGTTTTTTTAGTGTTCATATTTTATATAGCAATATGGTACTCAAATTAAAGATAAAAAGACGCTCGATTTTACGGTGAAATTTTTATGAAAAAATAATGTTGTATAAAAAAGTTATGAACGTTTAAAAAACGGGGGTGGAATATGCATGTGCCTTCATGTGGAGAGAGAAAGTTCATAAATAGGATTTTCCCAATATATCCTTGCACTCCTTCTTTCTCCTACACTTTCATCTTAACCATTGATTTAAAAAATGAATGGTTAAGATTCCTTCTCATCCTACTTAGGCAAAATAAACTTTTTATTTGATCTTACCCCTCCTAAGAGAAGTCCACTCTATTTGAGAAACTTGAGAAGCAATCTAGACCACACATTTTCCCTAAGCAAAAATTACAAAAAAAATGTAAAAAGAATTTATTTATTTATTTATTTTTTTGGAAAAATCGCAGCTTTTTCTATAAGGATTAAATTTTTTATTTATTTATTTAATTATTTTTTTAAATTTTTTTTTTATTTATACACATGTGTATATTGTTAATCTTTTAACTATACATATATGTATATTGTTTATTATACATATATGTATATACGTGTTTAAAATTGAAAAAATATGTGTTATAAATCCTAAACCTTAAACCATAAACACTAAAGCTAAACCTTAATGCTAAACCCTAAACCCTAAAGCTAAACCCTAATGCTAAACCCTAAAGCTAAACACTAATTCTAAACCCTAAAGCTAAACCCTAATGCTAAACTCTAAATCTAAAACTAAACCCTAAAGCAAAACTCTTAATGCTAAACCCTAATGCTAAACCCAAAAGCTAAACCCTAATGCAAAACCCTAAATACTATTGCTAAACCCTAATGCTAAACCCTAAAGCTAAACCCTAAACCATAAAGTTAAACCCTAAACCCTAATGCTAAACCCTAAATACTAATGCCAAACCCTAGACCCTAAAGCTAAACCCTAATTCTAATCCCTAACGCTAAACCCTAATGCTAAACCCTAAAGCTAAACCCTAATTCAAAACCCTAATGCTAGACCCTAATGCTAAAACCTAAAGCTAAAACTAAACCCTAAAGCTAAACCCTTAATGCTAAACCCTAATGCAAACCCTAAAGATAAAGCTAAACCCAAAAGTTAAAAAGCTAAACCCTAATGCTAAACACAAAAGCTAATCACTAATGCTAAACCCTAATGCTAAACCCTAAAGCTAAACCCTAAACCATAAAGCTAAACACTAAACCCTAATGCTAATGCTAAACCCTAAATAACACTTATTTTTCAATTTTAAACATGCATATACATATATGTATAATTGACAATATACATATATGTATAGTTAAAAAGATTAACAATATACACATATGTATAAATCCAAAAAAATATTTTTTTTTTAAAATAAAAAATTTAATTCTTAAAGAAAAAGCTGCGATTTTTACACAAAAAAAAAATATTTTTTTTCATTTTTTTCACCCTTTTTTTGCATTTTTTTTGCTTAGGGAAAATGTGTGGTCCAGAATGCTTCTCAAGTTTCTCATTTAGCCTACTACTTCTCACATGATCCTTATTCTATATATATATATATATATGGTAGGGATCCTAAGAGAAGTCCACCCTATTTGAGAAAACTTGAGAAGCAATCTGTACCACACATTTTCCCTAAGCAAAAAATGCAAAAAAAAAAAGGTGAAAAAGTGCAATTTTTTTTTTTGGAAAAATTGCAGCTTTTTCTTTAAGGATTAAAATTTCTTTTTTAAAAAAAATAAATTTGGATTTATACACATGTGTATATTGTTATCTTTTAACTAACATATATGTATATTGTCAATTATACATATATGTATATACATGTTTAAAATTGAAAAAATATGTCTTATAAATCCTAATCCTTAAACCATAAACAGTAAAGCTAAACCTTAATGCTAAACCCTAAACTCTAAACCCTAAAGTTAAACCCTAATGCTAAACCCTAAAGCTAAACCCTAATGCTAAACCCAAAAGCTAAAACTAAACCCTAAAGCTAAACCCTTAATGCTAAACCCTAATGCAAACCCTAAAGATAAAGCTAAACCCAAAAGTTAAAGCTAAACCCTAATGCTAAACCCAAAAGCTAAACCCTAATGCTAAACCCTAAATAATATTGTTAAACCCTAATGCTAAACCCTAAACCTAAACCCTAAACCATAAAGCTAAACCCTAAATAACACTTATTTTTCAATTTTAAACATGTAAATACATATATGTATAATTGACAATATAAATATATGTATAGTTAAAAGATTAAAAATATACACATGTGTATAAATAAAAAAAAAATTAAAAAAAAATTAATCCTTTAAGAAAAAGCTGCGATTTTTCCAAAAAAAAAAAAAAAAAAAAGCATTTTTCACCTTTTTTTTTTTTTGCATTTTTGCTTAGGGAAAATGTGTGGTCTAGAATGATTCTCAAGTTTCTCAATTAGCCTACTACTTCTCACATGATCCTTATCCTATATATATATATATATACCTATATAGGGTAAGGTTCATGCGATAACCTCCCTTATTGCGAGAACCGCGAGAACCAATGTGAACACAAAATAAAATCTAAAAAAATTCAAAAGAGCACTCAAATATTTTTTTTAATATTTAAAAAAAATCGCTATATTTCGTTACCATAAAAAAAAACTTTTTTTTTCGAGTAACAGTTATCCATGCAAATGTGCATATGTATCATTACTTCGACAAATTCGGTAATACGTTATCAGGAATAGACAATTGCACTTTAATTTACAATACCATTAGTAATACACTACTTTTTACATTACGAATATTCAAAATGCACACGTGCATCATTAGGTATAACCATGATATAACACGTTTTGTTACAAAAAGTTTGTGATTTTGAGTGGAAAAGTAGGCCCATATACATGTTTTTTGGTTAGTTATATCTACTGGTTGATGGTTTGGCTATAGTTGTCAATTTATGATGTAATAAAGTGAAAATATTATTAATGGTATTGTATTATGGGTGGTAGGAGGTAATTGTATTGTATTATGGATGGTAGGAGGTAATGGTAGTGTATTATGAATGGTATGATAGATGAAAGGGAAAGTGTATTCAAAGTAGTGTACCAAAACACCTTATTTCATGTTGATGCATATAAATGCACATGTGCATTTCTAATATTGGTAATGTAAAAAGTAGTGTATTACATATGGTAGTGTAAATGAAAGTGCAATTGTCTAATATGTGTAATGAATTACGGAATTTGTCAAAGAAATGACAAAAATGCACATGTGCATGCTTGTGTATTATGGATGGAATGATAGATGAAAGAGAAAGTAGTGTACCAAAAGACCTTATTTCATGTTGATACATATAGATGCACATGTGCATTTCTAATATTGTTAACGTAAAAAGTAGTGTATTACACGTGGTAGTGTAAATGAAAGTGCAATTGACTATTATTTGTAATGAATTACGGAATTTGACAAAGAAATGATACATATGCACATGTGCATGGATAACTGTTACTCGATTTTTTTTTGAATTTTTTTTTATTTTTTTATTAACAAAATATAGCGATTTTTCCAAAAAAAAATAGTAAAAAAAAAAAAAAAAATTTGGGTGTTTTTTAGATTTTTTTAGGAATTACTGTTTGTGTTCACACTGGTTCTCGCGGTTCTCGCAATAGAGGGTGGTTCCTAACGGATCTTTGTCATATATATATATATATATATATATATAGGGGACCGCTAGAATGAGAACCACCACGAGTTATGAGAACCGCGAGAACCAAGTGCCACGGAGGGGCGTTGACCACGATTTTTTTTTACAACTAGATCCGTATATTTTAACAACATTCGTAAAAAAAAAAATTTCAAACGGCGCGCCCGAGGGGGTAGTTTTTTACACCCAAAGTTTGGTGTTTTTATTATTTTTTTGTTTTTTATTTTTTTTTTACAAACTTTGGGTGTAAAAAACTACCCCCTCGGCCATTTGAATTTTTCTTTTTACGAATGTTGTTAAAATATACGGATCTAGTTGTAAAAAAAAAATCGTGGTCAACGCCCCTCCGTGGCACTTGGTTATCGCGGTTCTCATAACTCGTGGTGGTTCTCATTCTAGCGGCTCCATATATATATATATATATTGTGAGGTTCATTGGGGAACACTAAAAAAGTGGGGAACAGTGGGGAACCGACTCAAACGAACTCCGATTGGACTCATTCCAGCGGCGTTGGAACCGGCTCGTTGAACCCTAACTAAGATCTCTTAACCCTAAACCCTAAATAATAACCCCAAAACCCTAAATATATTAGGGTTGGGCTTTTAGGGTTTAGGTTTATGGTTTAGCTTTAGGGTTTAATTTTAGGGTTTAGCTTTAGTGTTTAGGGTTTAGCTTTAGGTTTAGCCTTTAGGGTTTAGCTTTTAGGGTTTATAGTTTAGATTTTACGGTTTAGCTTAGGTTTTAGCCTTATTTTTTAGCTTTAGGGTTTAGTGTTTAGGAGTTAGGATTTAGGGTTTAGGGTTAAGAGATCTTAGTTAGGGTACGACGAGCCGGTTCCAACGCCGCTCGAATGAGTCCAATCGAAATTCGTTTGAATCGGTTCCCCATTGTTCCCCACTTTTTTAGTGTTCCCCAATGAACCTTCCCCTATATATATATATAGTAGGAGTTGGGTGGAAAGTCTATTTTTCCTAGAAAGTCTAGGAAGGAATAAGAATTGGACATGTGTGATTGAGGGATTTTAAGTAGAAGGGCTATCATGTAATTTCACATTTTAATTTTATTTTTGGAATGTATCTTCATTAACTAAAATTCCATGATTTTCGGAATTTTTATTATTTTCGAATTCAAATCTGGAAGTCAATGTGTTCATTAACTAAAATTCCATGTCACATTACATCGCATATTCCATTGTTCAGAAGATTACTGGAATTTATCAGCATGTTCTTGGTGCTGTGTTTTAACAGTTTACAGGGCTAAAGTCAATTTTTTTATAGATCCCACAATATAAAGATGGTAAAACACAGTGTATGAATCTGATTGCTGTTAAAACACAACTGTATGAATCTGAATGCTAAAACACAACTGTATGAATCTGATTGCTGTTAAAACACAACTGTATGAATATGAATGCTAAAACACAAGTGTATGAATCTGCTTGCTGTTAAAACACAACTGTATGAATCTGTTTGCTGTTAAAACACAACTGTATGAATCTGAATGCTAAAACACAACTGTATGAATCTGCTTGCTGTTAAAACACATCTGTATGAATCTGGATGCTAAAACACAACTGTATGAATCTGAATGCTAAAACACAACTGTATGAATCTGCTTGCTGTTAAAACACATATGTATGAATCTGCTTGCTGTTAAAACACAACTGTATGAATCTGTTTGCTGTTAAAACACATCTGTATGAATCTGCTTGCTAAAACACAATTATATGAATCTGCTTGCTGTTAAAACACATCTGTATGAATCTGTTTGCTGTTAAAACACATCTGTATGAATCTGAATGCTAAAACACAACTGTATGAATCTGTTTGCTGTTAAAACACATCTGTATGAATCTGAATGTTAAAACACAACTGTATGAATCTGCTTGCTGTTAAAACACAACTGTATGAATCTGATTGCTGTTAAAACACATCTGTATGAATCTGAATGCTAAAACACAATTGTATGAATCTGCTTGCTGTTAAAACACATCGTCAAGAAAACGGAGATGATAAGAACAATATTTGAATGGTGATGATGAACTCGGAGATGGTGGAGATGGAGAAGTGTTTTAATTTGATCTGGTGCTCTCCATCGTTTCTAAAGTTATCTTCTTCCATGATTGTAGTTATTTTTTGTAGGGATTGGGGTTTCCAAGATGGGTTTGGAGAGAGAGAGAAAGGGAAAATTGCTTGAATTTAGGAACTGGGCGGTTATCTAATTGATTTAAAACACGGTCATTGACAAAATTGCCCCTACTCATTTAAAACAATCAATTAATTAAACTCAAATATTACAAGATTGCCATTGATTTAATCTCAACCCTTAAACACACCAATCGGATGGACCAGATCGCTTCCTAAACTTTCTAGGAAAAACACACTTTCCGTGCGAACCCTACTCTATATATATATATATATATATATATATATATATAGGGAGGGGCTCATGCGAGAACCACCCTTATTGTGAGAACCTTGAGAACCAATGTGAACACAACCTAAAATAGCTAAAAAAAACCTAAAAAAACCTAACCCCCACCACCAAAAAACCTAAACTCCCCCACCCCCCCCCCCCTCCAAAAAAAAACTAACCCCCCCCCCCCCCAAGCTAAATGCTAAAAAAAACCTAAAAAAAAAACTAACCCCCCCCCCCCCCAAAAAAACCTAAACCCCCCCTTCCCCCACCCCCCAAAAACCTAAACCCCCCCCCCCCAACCCCCCCAAGCTAAAATGCTAAAAACTAAACCTCCAAAAAACCTAAAAAAATAAAAAAAAAATCTAAATTTTTTTTTTAATTTTTTAATATTTTTTATGCTAAAATCGCAACTTTTCGAAGCCAAAAAAAATTTTTTTTTTTTTTTGCTTCGAAAAGTAGCGATTTTTTTTTAAATATTAAAAAATTCAAAAAAAATTTTTGAATCCAAAAATTTTTTTTTTTGAATTTTTTATAAAAAAATCGCTACTTTTCGAATAAAAAAATTTTTTTTTTTAAAAAAAAAAAAAAAAAAAAATTTTTGGCTTCGAAAAGTAGCGATTTTAACATAAAAAAATATTAAAAAATTCAAAAAAGAAATTTTTAGATTTTTTTTAGATTTTTTTAGGTTTTTTGGGGGTTTAGTTTTTAGCATTTTAGCTTGGGGTGGGGGAGGGGGTTTTAGGTTTTTTTGGGGGGGGGGGTGGGGTTAGGTTTTTTTTAGCATTTAGCTTGGGGAGGGGGGTTTAGGTTTTTTTTTGGGGGGGGGGGGGGGTGGGGGGGTTTAGGTTTTTTGGGGGTGGGGGCTTAGGTTTTTTAGGTTTTTTTAGCTATTTTAGGTTGTGTTCACATTGGTTCTTAAGGTTCTCACAATAAGGGTGGTTCTCGCATGAGCCCCTCCCTATATATATATATATATATATATATATATATATATATATATATATATACATATATAGGGGAAGGTTCATTTGAGAAGAAAATTTTATTGAGAAGAAAAATTTTATTGAGAAGAAAAAGAATAAAAGGGTATAATTGTAAAACATTAAGTAGTTTTTTTTCTCATCTCATTTATTATTATGTTTGACTAATTAATTAGTCATTAAGACTATAATCCTCCACACTAAATATTTTTGCCTACACATCAAAAGTTATCCTACACATTTCGAAATTTATCCTACACATATTGAAATTTGTCCTACACAACTCGTAATTTATCCTACACGACTCGTATTTATCCTACACTTTAAATAATTTTTTTTTTGTGAAAAATATATATCTTAAAAATAAGTTACAAATTTAATATAGTTAGTTATTAAAGATGAAACTACCAATTAATGATTTATGTAAGTTTACTAATATACCCTTATAGTTACATTAAGTACAAATATTAAATAAAGTCTAATGAAACATTCATATTGGTTGAAATTTCTTCTTTTTTATTCTTACAAATAATTTCTTCTTATTTGAACCCTCCACTGTTTATTATACATATATGTATATACGTGTTTAAAATTGAAAAAATATGTGTTATAAATCCTAAACCTTAAACCATAAACACTAAAGCTAAACCTTAATGCTAAACCCTAAACCCTAAAGCTAAACCCTAATGCTAAACCCTAAAGCTAAACACTAATTCTAAACCCTAAAGCTAAACCCTAATGCTAAACTCTAAATCTAAAACTAAACCCTAAAGCAAAACTCTTAATGCTAAACCCTAATGCTAAACCCAAAAGCTAAACCCTAATGCAAAACCCTAAATACTATTGCTAAACCCTAATGCTAAACCCTAAAGCTAAACCCTAAACCATAAAGTTAAACCTTAAACCCTAATGCTAAACCCTAAATACTAATGCCAAACCCTAAACCCTAAACCCTAAAGCTAAACCCTAATTCTAATCCCTAACGCTAAACCCTAATGCTAAACCCTAAAGCTAAACCCTAATTCAAAACCCTAATGCTAAACCCTAATGCTAAAACCTAAAGCTAAAACTAAACCCTAAAGCTAAACCCTTAATGCTAAACCCTAATGCAAACCCTAAAGATAAAGCTAAACCCAAAAGTTAAAAAGCTAAACCCTAATGCTAAACACAAAAGCTAATCACTAATGCTAAACCCTAATGCTAAACCCTAAAGCTAAACCCTAAACCATAAAGCTAAACACTAAACCCTAATGCTAATGCTAAACCCTAAATAACACTTATTTTTCAATTTTAAACATGCATATACATATATGTATAATTGACAATATACATATATGTATAGTTAAAAAGATTAACAATATACACATATGTATAAATCCAAAAAAATATTTTTTTTTTTAAAATAAAAAATTTAATTGTTAAAGAAAAAGCTGCGATTTTTACACAAAAAAAAAATATTTTTTTTCATTTTTTTCACCCTTTTTTTGCATTTTTTTTGCTTAGGGAAAATGTGTGGTCCAGAATGCTTCTCAAGTTTCTCATTTAGCCTACTACTTCTCACATGATCCTTATTCTATATATATATATGGTAGGGATCCTAAGAGAAGTCCACCCTATTTGAGAAAACTTGAGAAGCAATCTGTACCACACATTTTCCCTAAGCAAAAAATGCAAAAAAAAAGGTGAAAAAGTGCAATTTTTTTTTTTGGAAAAATTGCAGCTTTTTCTTTAAGGATTAAAATTTCTTTTTAAAAAAAAATAAATTTGGATTTATACACATGTGTATATTGTTATCTTTTAACTATACATATATGTATATTGTCAATTATACATATATGTATATACATGTTTAAAATTGAAAAAATATGTCTTATAAATCCTAATCCTTAAACCATTAACACTAAAGCTAAACCTTAATGCTAAACCCTAAACTCTAAACCCTAAAGTTAAACCCTAATGCTAAACCCTAAAGCTAAACCCTAATGCTAAACCCAAAAGCTAAAACTAAACCCTAAAGCTAAACCCTTAATGCTAAACCCTAATGCAAACCCTAAAGATAAAGCTAAACCCAAAAGTTAAAGCTAAACCCTAATGCTAAACCCTAAATAATATTGTTAAACCCTAATGCTAAACCCTAAACCTAAACCCTAAACCATAAAGCTAAACCCTAATTCTAAACCCTAAATAACACTTATTTTTCAATTTTAAACATGTATATACATATATGTATAATTGACAATATAAATATATGTATAGTTAAAAGATTAAAAATATACACATGTGTATAAATCAAAAAAAAATTAAAAAAAAATTAATCCTTTAAGAAAAAGCTGCGATTTTTCCAAAAAAAAAAAAAAAAAAAGCATTTTTCACCTTTTTTTTTTTTTTGCATTTTTGCTTAGGGAAAATGTGTGGTCTAGAATGATTCTCAAGTTTCTCAATTAGCCTACTACTTCTCACATGATCCTTATCCTATATATATATATATATATATACCTATATAGGGTAAGGTTCATGCGATAACCTCCCTTATTGCGAGAACCGCGAGAACCAATGTGAACACAAAATAAAATCTAAAAAAATTCAAAAGAGCACTCAAATATTTTTTTTAATATTTAAAAAAAATCGCTATATTTCGTTACCATAAAAAAAAAACTTTTTTTTTCGAGTAACAGTTATCCATGCAAATGTGCATATGTATCATTACTTCGACAAATTCGGTAATACGTTATCAGGAATAGACAATTGCACTTTAATTTACAATACCATTAGTAATACACTACTTTTTACATTACGAATATTCAAAATGCACACGTGCATCATTAGGTATAACCATGATATAACACGTTTTGTTACAAAAAGTTTGTGATTTTGAGTGGAAAAGTAGGCCCATATACATGTTTTTTGGTTAGTTATATCTACTGGTTGATGGTTTGGCTATAGTTGTCAATTTATGATGTAATAAAGTGAAAATATTATTAATGGTATTGTATTATGGGTGGTAGGAGGTAATTGTATTGTATTATGGATGGTAGGAGGTAATGGTAGTGTATTATGAATGGTATGATAGATGAAAGGGAAAGTGTATTCAAAGTAGTGTACCAAAACACCTTATTTCATGTTGATGCATATAAATGCACATGTGCATTTCTAATATTGGTAATGTAAAAAGTAGTGTATTACATATGGTAGTGTAAATGAAAGTGCAATTGTCTAATATGTGTAATGAATTACGGAATTTGTCAAAGAAATGACAAAAATGCACATGTGCATGCTTGTGTATTATGGATGGAATGATAGATGAAAGAGAAAGTAGTGTACCAAAAGACCTTATTTCATGTTGATACATATAGATGCACATGTGCATTTCTAATATTGTTAACGTAAAAAGTAGTGTATTACACGTGGTAGTGTAAATGAAAGTGCAATTGACTATTATTTGTAATGAATTACGGAATTTGACAAAGAAATGATACATATGCACATGTGCATGGATAACTGTTACTCGATTTTTTTTTGAATTTTTTTTTATTTTTTTATTAACAAAATATAGCGATTTTTCCAAAAAAAAATAGTAAAAAAAAAAAAAAAAAATTTGGGTGTTTTTTAGATTTTTTTAGGAATTACTGTTTGTGTTCACACTGGTTCTCGCGGTTCTCGCAATAGAGGGTGGTTCCTAACGGATCTTTGTCATATATATATATATATATATATATATATATATATAGGGGACCGCTAGAATGAGAACCACCACGAGTTATGAGAACCGCGAGAACCAAGTGCCACGGAGGGGCGTTGACCACGATTTTTTTTTACAACTAGATCCGTATATTTTAACAACATTCGTAAAAAAAAAAATTTCAAACGGCGCGCCCGAGGGGGTAGTTTTTTACACCCAAAGTTTGGTGTTTTTATTATTTTTTTGTTTTTTCTTTTTTTTTTACAAACTTTGGGTGTAAAAAACTACCCCCTCGGCCATTTGAATTTTTCTTTTTACGAATGTTGTTAAAATATACGGATCTAGTTGTAAAAAAAAAATCGTGGTCAACGCCCCTCCGTGGCACTTGGTTATCGCGGTTCTCATAACTCGTGGTGGTTCTCATTCTAGCGGCTCCATATATATATATATATTGTGAGGTTCATTGGGGAACACTAAAAAAGTGGGGAACAGTGGGGAACCAACTCAAACGAACTCCGATTGGACTCATTCCAGCGGCGTTGGAACCGGCTCGTTGAACCCTAACTAAGATCTCTTAACCCTAAACCCTAAATAATAACCCCAAAACCCTAAATATATTAGGGTTGGGCTTTTAGGGTTTAGGTTTATGGTTTAGCTTTAGGGTTTAATTTTAGGGTTTAGCTTTAGTGTTTAGGGTTTAGCTTTAGGTTTAGCCTTTAGGGTTTAGCTTTTAGGGTTTATAGTTTAGATTTTACGGTTTAGCTTAGGTTTTAGCCTTATTTTTTAGCTTTAGGGTTTAGTGTTTAGGAGTTAGGATTTAGGGTTTAGGGTTAAGAGATCTTAGTTAGGGTACGATGAGCCGGTTCCAACGCCGCTCGAATGAGTCCAATCGAAATTCGTTTGAATCGGTTCCCCATTGTTCCCCACTTTTTTAGTGTTCCCCAATGAACCTTCCCCTATATATATATATAGTAGGAGTTGGGTGGAAAGTCTATTTTTCCTAGAAAGTCTAGGAAGGAATAAGAATTGGACATGTGTCATTGAGGGATTTTAAGTAGAAGGGCTATCATGTAATTTCACATTTTAATTTTATTTTTGGAATGTATCTTCATTAACTAAAATTCCATGATTTTCGGAATTTTTATTATTTTCGAATTCAAATCTGGAAGTCAATGTGTTCATTAACTAAAATTCCATGTCACATTACATCGCATATTCCATTGTTCAGAAGATTACTGGAATTTATCAGCATGTTCTTGGTGCTGTGTTTTAACAGTTTACAGGGCTAAAGTCAATTTTTTTATAGATCCCACAATATAAAGATGGTAAAACACAGTGTATGAATCTGATTGCTGTTAAAACACAACTGTATGAATCTGAATGCTAAAACACAACTGTATGAATCTGATTGCTGTTAAAACACAACTGTATGAATATGAATGCTAAAACACAAGTGTATGAATCTGCTTGCTGTTAAAACACAACTGTATGAATCTGTTTGCTGTTAAAACACAACTGTATGAATCTGAATGCTAAAACACAACTGTATGAATCTGCTTGCTGTTAAAACACATCTGTATGAATCTGGATGCTAAAACACAACTGTATGAATCTGAATGCTAAAACACAACTGTATGAATCTGCTTGCTGTTAAAACACATATGTATGAATCTGCTTGCTGTTAAAACACAACTGTATGAATCTGTTTGCTGTTAAAACACATCTGTATGAATCTGCTTGCTAAAACACAATTGTATGAATCTGCTTGCTGTTAAAACACATCTGTATGAATCTGTTTGCTGTTAAAACACATCTGTATGAATCTGAATGCTAAAACACAACTGTATGAATCTGTTTGCTGTTAAAACACATCTGTATGAATCTGAATGTTAAAACACAACTGTATGAATCTGCTTGCTGTTAAAACACAACTGTATGAATCTGATTGCTGTTAAAACACATCTGTATGAATCTGAATGCTAAAACACAATTGTATGAATCTGCTTGCTGTTAAAACACATCGTCAAGAAAACGGAGATGATAAGAACAATATTTGAATGGTGATGATGAACTCGGAGATGGTGGAGATGGAGAAGTGTTTTAATTTGATCTGGTGCTCTCCATCGTTTCTAAAGTTATCTTCTTCCATGATTGTAGTTATTTTTGGTAGGGATTGGGGTTTCCAAGATGGGTTTGGAGAGAGAGAGAAAGGAAAAATTGCTTGAATTTAGGAACTAGGCGGTTATCTAATTGATTTAAAACACGGTCATTGACAAAATTGCCCCTACTCATTTAAAACAATCAATTAATTAAACTCAAATATTACAAGATTGACATTGATTTAATCTCAACCCTTAAACACACCAATCGGATGGACCAGATCGCTTCCTAAACTTTCTAGGAAAAACACACTTTCCGTGCGAACCCTACTCTATATATATATATATATAGGAATAAGTTAAAATGAGAACCACCTCGAGTTGTAAGAACCAGTGAGAACCACCCCCGCGGGGCGCCGTTGACCACGAAATTTTTTTTACACCTAGATCCGTATATTTTAACACGGGGGGTAAATTTTGGGTTCAAACGGCGCGCCCGAGGGGGTATTTTTTTACGCCCAAAGTTTGGTAAAAAAAAAAAGAAAAAATAAAAAAATTAAAAAAACCCAAACTTTGGGCGTAAAAAACTACCCCCTCGGGCGCGCCGTTTGAACCCAAAATTTACCCCCCGTGTTAAAATATACGGATCTAGGTGTAAAAAAAAATTTCGTGGTCAACGGCCCCCCGCGGGGGTGGTTCTTACAACTCGAGGTGGTTCTCATTTTAACCTTCCCCTATATATATATATATATATATATATATATATATATATATATATATATATATATATATATAGGGAGGGGCTCATGCGAGAACCACCCTTATTGTGAGAACCTTGAGAACCAATGTGAACACAACCTAAAAAAACCTAACCCCCACCACCAAAAAACCTAAACCCCCCCACCCCCCCCCCCCCCCCCCAAAACCTAACCCCCCCCCAAGCTAAATGCTAAAAAAAACCTAAAAAAAAAACTAACCCCCCCCCCAAAAACCTAAACCCCCCCCTTCCCCCACCCCCCAAAAACCTAAACCCCCCCCCCCCCCCAACCCCCCCCCAAGCTAAAATGCTAAAAACTAAACCTCCAAAAAACCTAAAAAAATAAAAAAAAAATCTAATTTTTTTTTTTAATTTTTTAATATTTTTTATGCTAAAATCGCAACTTTTCGAAGCCAAAAAAAAAATTTTTTTTTTTGGCTTCGAAAAGTAGCGATTTTTTTTTTTAAAATATTAAAAAATTCAAAAAAAATTTTTGAATCCAAAATTTTTTTTTTTTTGAATTTTTTATAAAAAAATCGCTACTTTTCGAATAAAAAAAAAAAAAAATTTTTTAAAAAAAAAAAAAAATTTTTTTGGCTTCGAAAAGTAGCGATTTTAACATAAAAAAATATTAAAAAATTCAAAAAAGAAATTTTTAGATTTTTTTAGGTTTTTTGGGGGTTTAGTTTTTAGCATTTTAGCTTGGGGTGGGGGGAGGGGGGTTTAGGTTTTTGGGGGGGGGGGGGTGGGGTTAGGTTTTTTTTTAGCATTTAGCTTGGGGAAGGGGGTTTAGGTTTTTTTTTTGGGGGGGGAGGGGTGGGGGGGGTTTAGGTTTTTTGGGGGTGGGGGCTTAGGTTTTTTAGGTTTTTTTAGCTATTTTAGGTTGTGTTCACATTGGTTCTTAAGGTTCTCACAATAAGGGTGGTTCTCGCATGAGCCCCTCCCTATATATATATATATATATATATATATATATATATATATATATATATATATACATATATAGGGGAAGGTTCATTTGAGAAGAAAATTTTATTGAGAAGAAAAATTTTATTGAGAAGAAAAAGAATAAAAGGGTATAATTGTAAAACATTAAGTAGTTTTTTTTCTCATCTCATTTATTATTATGTTTAACTAATTAATTAGTCATTAAGACTATAATCCTCCACACTAAATATTTTTGCCTACACATCAAAAGTTATCCTACACATTTCGAAATTTATCCTACACATATTGAAATTTGTCCTACACAACTCGTAATTTATCCTACACGACTCGTATTTATCCTACACTTTAAATAATTTTTTTTTTTGTGAAAAATATATATCTTAAAAATAAGTTACAAATTTAATATAGTTAGTTATTAAAGATGAAACTACCAATTAATGATTTATGTAAGTTTACTAATATACCCTTATAGTTACATTAAGTACAAATATTAAATAAAGTCTAATGAAACATTCATATTGGTTGAAATTTCTTCTTTTTTATTCTTACAAAGAATTTCTTCTTATTTGAACCCTCCACTATATATATATATACATATATATATATATATGACAAATATTCGTTAGGAACCACCCTTTATTGCGAGAACCGCGAGAACCAATGTGAACACAAAAAAATGCCTAAAAATAGCTAAAAAACACAAAAAAATTTTTTTTAATATTTTTTATATAAAAAAATCGCTACTTTTATTAGCAAATTTTTTTTTTTTTAGATTTATTTAGGTTTTTTGGGGGTTTAGTTTTTAGCATTTTAGCTTGGGTGGGGGGGGGGGGGGGTGGGGGGTTGGGGTTTTTTTTTAGGTTTTTTGGTGGTTTTAGTTTTTAGCATTTAGCTTGGGAGGGGGGGGTGGGGGTTAGGTTTTTTTAGCTATTTTAGGTTGTGTTCACATTGGTTCTCGCGGTTCTCGCAATAAAGGTTGTTCTCGCATGAACCTTACCCTATATATATATATATATATATATATATATATATATATATATATAGGGGATTGCTAGAATGAGAACCACCACGAGTTATGAGAACCACGAGAACCGCGTCCCGCGGGTGGCCGTCGGCGACGAAATTTTTTTTTACACCTAGATCCGTATATTTTAGCGGGGGTATTTAAATTTTCGGTTCAAACGGCGCGCCCGAGGGGGTAGTTTTTTACGCCAAAGTTTGGGTTTTTTTAATTTTTCTTTTTTTTTTTACCAAACTTTGGGCGTAAAAAACTACCCCCTCGGGCGCGCCGTTTGAACCGAAAATTTAAACCCCCTGCTAAAATATACGGATCTAGGTGTAAAAAAAATTTCGTCGCCGACGGCCACCCGCGGGACGCGGTTCTCGTGGTTCTCATAACTCGTGGTGGTTCTCATTCTAGCGGCTCCCTATATATATATAGGATTAGGTTCAAGAGTGAACACTAGTGTAGTTTGCGAACTGAGCGAACTAATCCTGGCCATACATGTATGTAAATCAATGGTCAGGATTTAATGATGAAATACACTAGTGTATTTTACGATTTGATGATGAAATCCTAGCCATCCACGTATGTAAATCAATGGCAAGATTTGTTCACTTAGTTCGCAAACACATTAGTGTTCACTCTAGAATCCCACCCTATATGTATATATAGGAGAAAGATCCGTTAGGAACCACCCTTTATTGCGAGAACCGCGAGAAACAATGTAAACACAACCAAAAATATCTAAAAATAGCTAAAAAACACACAATTTTTTTTATAAAAAATCGCTATATATTTCGTTACCAAAATTTTTTTTTTACTACTAAAAGTAGCGATTTTAATGTCAAAAATATTTAAAAAAAATTTGTGTGTTTTTTTTTTTATTTAGGTTTTTTGAGTGTTTAGTATTTAGCATTTTAGCTTGGGTGGGGGTGGGGGAGAGGGGGTTTAGGTTTTTTTTTTTTTTTTTTGGGGGGGGGGGGGGAGTTTAGTTTTTAGCATTTAACTTAGGGGGGGGGGGGTTAGGTTTTTTTTTTGGGGGGAGGGGGTGGGGGTTAGGTATTTTTCGATTTTTTTAGGTTTTTTAGGTATTTTTTGTTGTGTTCACGTTGGTTCTCGTGGTTCTCGGAATAAAGGTGGTTCTTACATGAACCTTACGCTATATATATAGAGGATAAAGATACGTTAGGAACTACCCTTTGTTGTGAGAACCGCGATAACCAATGTGAACACAACCAAAAATACCTAAAAAATCTAAAAAACACGCAATTCCTTTTTAATATTTTTTATAAAAAAATCACTATATTTCGTCACTAAAAAAATGTCACATCCCAACCGATGACGGAAACATCGGAGTGGGACGAACGAGATTGCTCAAAGACTTCATAACATTATGTGACAATAGATTAATTCAAAACCGATTTCATTTCGCAGTAATAATTGTCAAGTACATCATAGGAAATTCAAATTACAACATAGAAAAGACAAAGTACAACAAGTTCAACAAAAATGACGTAACAATTCTGGTAATTTGTAATGAGTTTCTAGTGTCGTCTCTCCTAGATTTTATCATAATCAACATCATCAACCTGCAACATGTTAAAAAGTATAGTTCAACACAAAAAGCATTGGCGAGTACACAAGTTTAAGTATATATCATAAGTATAAAAAGTTAAAACGAATCCACATGGCAACCTAAGTTATCAAGATTAACATATCAATGGCATGCAATATTCAAGTCAACCATCTGTTTACGCAATAAAATGAAATTTAACATGACATCTCGTTCACGGGTGGTGCGTTACTCCTATAGCGATATACATGTTAAATGGAGGCTCGTACGAAGTTAATGACTATTGTATTACATAAGAATCACCCAAGAATATGAATCAAGTATAACAAGTAAGTATGCATGTATTTGGGTTGTTTTATGCATTGATAAAGTATGATGTGTTTGTGCTTTTGATAAGGTTAACATATTGCACCCAAAAAGTGTAAAGCGAAAATAGGTCAAGTGTACTCACGGTTTTGTAAGCTTCAAACTTGATAATCCCGTGAAGAGTTGAGTATGTTGAGGATGGAATCGCCAAGTCACCCTACAAAGGTAAACGAAGGTGTGTAAGTTCATGGGTTAAGAATGGAAGATTCGTATTAGGAATTTAATGTATTAAAAAGTATGTATACGAAAGTATTATCTAGCTCTAAGTACTCATTTATGACACTATGTTGAGTGGTTTCATGGGTCCCAAATTACCCATTAGAATCATAACAAGTAACTTAGAGTCTTAGATATGTTAGACTAAGTTTATGACGATTAATTATAGGTTGATTAACATCACAAATTCAGCCATGTTTATATATATATATATAAGTGACCGCTAAAATGAGAACCACCTCGAGTTGTAAGAACCGTGAGAACTTTTTGATCCGGGGCGAGGTGGACCAAATTTTTTTCCCTAAACGTAGATGCGTGTATTATAAACACATTTGTAAAAAAAAATTCAAAAAAAAAAATGTCGTGTGTGTAGTTTTGAGCACCACAAGTTTGTGTTTACGGGTACCGTAAATTTTCCGGTTAAATTTACAGTACCCGTAAACACAAACTTGTGGTGCTCAAAACTACACACACGACATTTCTTTTTACAAATGTGTTTCAATACACGCATCTACGTTTATGAAAAAAAATTTTGGTCCACCTCGCCCTGTACGGTGTAGTTCTCACGGTTCTTATAAGTCGAGGTGGTTCTCATTTTAGCGGTCCCCTATATATATATATACGTGTGTGTGTGTGTGTTTGTGTGTGTTTATATAGTAATAATAGTAATCTAAACTAAGTCCAATCATATATTATCATGTAGCATCATGTATGTCAAGCATGGAGGTTCAAACCTCATTATATGATTCACCACTACACAAACTGTGACACCCCAACCGATGACGGAAACATCGGGATGAGACGAAAACGAGATTGCAAGAGACTTCATAACACTATGTGACAATAATAATTAAATTCCCATTTCATTTAAAAACTAGATTGTCATACAAGATTCAAATAAAGTAAACAACATTGTCTCAAAAATAAACATAACATCATAATTGATAAAATTAATCTAGGTGTGTATCTAAGTCCACCTAAATCTTGTTTCATCTTGAATAACCATCTCAACAATTCAACCTGCAACATGTATTAAAATAGAGTTCAATGCAAAAGCAAAGGCGAGTATACAGGTTTCGTTATATAGCATAAAATAGTTTAAGTGCTCATATCCAACATGAATCATAATTAGCAAGTTTACTAGCATGCCAAAACGGTGTACTTATATGTTCAAACCCAAGATTCCAATGCATTAAAATAGCCTATCCCAAATAGACTAAAGGGAGGTTAACATGTTTAACTTAACAATACCCCATAAATCGTGGGCGGTGCATTAA
Organism: Helianthus tuberosus; assembly: GCA_030545235.1. NCBI lineage: Eukaryota > Viridiplantae > Streptophyta > Magnoliopsida > Asterales > Asteraceae > Helianthus > Helianthus tuberosus. The sequence continues at coordinate 181,545,803 of CM060375.1, forward strand.
TCCTATAGCGCTATAATTGTCAAGGTAGGCTAGCAAAGTTAATGAAGCATATAATCGACACAAATAGTTTACATTAGCATACAAGACTAAACAACATCATATAGTTTCATGTTAAACATGGATAGAGTTTAAAATAGTTTCATGTGAAGTGTAAGGTGCTGTTTGTTTTTTGATAAAACGTCTGCGCAGGCTCTTCTGTCTGCGCGGCACAGACCACGTGCAGACATTGCCACGCGCAGACTGTTTGTTTTTTCGAAGACGTTTCATTAAAAAATGTCTGCGTGAGGTCTTCTTGGTGCAGACTTGGTACAACCACTTCTAAGATCTTCTAAGGTCTGCAGAGGATTAAACACCACCACCCACCATCACCGGCCACCACCGGCCACCACCGGCCACCACCGTCCACCACTACTACCACCGTCCACCACCCACCACCACCGTCCACCTATCATCACCACCACCACCACCACCGTCACCACCCACCACCACCACCACCATCACGACCACCACCACCACCGACCACCACCGTCTACCACCCACCACCACCATCTACCACCACCACCACCGTCCACCACCCACCACCACCGGCCACCACCACCACCGTCTACCACCACCACCACCGTCACCACCCACCACCACCGTCCACCTACCCTCACAACCACCGTCATCACCTACCACCACCGTCTACCACCACCCACCGCCGTTCATCACCACCACCATCCACCACCCACCACCATTACCGTCCACCATCCACCACCACCATCACCGTCCACCACCTTCACCGTCCACCATCCACCACCGTCTGTACACCTTCACCAGTTTATTTTAGAAGTCTACATATGTGAAAAAACAAACAGTCTTCTTCTTGCAGACTGGAGACATTTGGTCCACCTCTTCTTCAACAGATGTCTGCAGATGTGGTCCGTAGAGTGCAAACATTTTACCTCTTCAAAAACAATCATCACCTAAGTTTGTATCATATACATGTTGCACCCAAAAGTGATAAAAGGGAAAACGGGATCGAGTATACTCATAGTTTTTGCAATCTTTCCTACTTGATATTGATGTGTGTAAAATGCAACATATAAATTACATCAAATGAGGCATAAAACTAACCCTTTTTAAGTACTAATATTGGAAAAAGAGTATTTTTGTCTTCCTTTTGTATTTTCAGGATTAAATGAGCTCAAAAACGCAAAAGAAGCAAAAAGACAGCTAATTCCAACATAAATACAAGGAAAGGAACATTAGTGGACTGCCCGACCCCTCAACGGAACCTTCCAAAGCAAAATAGAGAAGTCAGAAGACTGAACACGCCCCGTGCTCAGCCAGCACGGGGCCGTGCCCAAGAAGCAGCAGAAAAGACAAACCTATAGAAGCTTCTATTGCCCACCACGGGCCGTGCTCAGCAGACACGGGGGCGTGTCGAAAGTACAGCAGGCGCATTTATTGTAATTGCGAATTACAATTAATGAGGAGAGAGAGTGTCAGACAGGCACGGGGCCGTGCCCAGCGGACACGGGGCCGTGCCCAGCTCTCTGTTCAGCCTATAAATAGGAGTGCTTGGATTCATTTCAACTCATCCCTTGGCACACCACCTCTCTCACACTTCATCCACCACCCACCACCATCACAACACCATCATCCACCACCATCATCCATTGTCCATCGTAGAGTGTGTGAGTCGTCTCGGGATCCAAGATTGATCGTAAGAGTTCTTGACAATCAAGGCCATGTTTGCCTAAGTCTCTTACATCACTTGGTGAAGACAAAGTGTCTAGTATAATACTTTTTATTTCTAATCTTTTGCACTTTTTATTTGGTTTTGTATTAATGACTTTAATAACTAGTTACTTATGTTGAAGCTAATTCCAACATAAATACAAGGAAAGGAACATATAAATTGCCTAAGTCTCTTACATCACTTGGTGAAGATAAAGTGTCTAGTATAATACTTTTTATTTCTAATCTTTTGCACTTTTTATTTGGTTTTGTATTAATGACTTTAATAACTAGTTACTTATGTTGAAGGTGATCTTTCCTTATCGTTTGTCCGTGGTGTCTTGGCATTATTTTTCTGTCTATATAAAATAAAGGATTTTCACCATTCATATCTCCACGGTCTATATGGAGGTATGTTGGCTACCTGGTCGGGGGTTAAGGGAACGGTTTGGTAAAGGTCTTGCCATTGTTCAGCGTTTAGAGGTCCTGCAATGGACCTGGGTCAAATTTAGTAGGACCTCCTTCAATACTTCACGGTATTGGATGGCGGGGGTCCAAACTCTTTGACCCCCTCATAAGTTAACTACTATTAATACTATAACCCGACTACTTAGGACTGTATCCCTGCTGACTCAGACTACTTAGCCGAGGGTAACGTCACCGCCAAAAGCGGGGCCTACCACAATACTGCATTAATAACTTAATTCATTATCTTCCAATAACCCACCCTTTTAGGATTGTATCCTTGCTGACTCAAACTACTGGGGTGAGGGTAACGTCACCTTCAAAAGAGGGGCCTACTACAATAACTAAGATAATCTCTTAATTATGTGCAAAAGTGCGGAAATAATAAAAGGTTATACTAGATACGAGTCGGAACCAAGTGATTCATCTTGTCTATCTGTTTTTATTTTTATTTTTATTTTTCAGCATTTTAGTTAGTTTTTATTTTTCTTAGCTTAAAACATTTTTCTAAACTTTTAATTTGGTTAGACGTTGAGGATAAACCGGTACTAAAAGCTCTTGTGTCCTTGGACGACCTCGGTATCTTACCAACGCTATACTACACTCAACAATGGGTGCACTTGCCCATATGTGTGTTTAGTGTTAGTGAAATATCGTGTTTTATAAATTCAAAACTTGGCTAAAATAAGTGTTAAAAAGGGCTTAAAATATACACCTAATATATACGACACTTCACACGCATCAATATCCCGTGAGTGTTGGTTGTTTAGTTTGGAGCACCTTGTCCTCCTACACAAAGGAACATAGGTGTGTGAGTTTTGGGAAATCGGAAGATTATAGATTCGGAATTTAAAATACATGAACATAGACATATGAAATTAATCATCCATCACATATGATGTTTAGATGATATACTTACTAACTTGATAATGTCCACTAGTTCATCATCAAGAGTTCGGTTTGTTTGAATATTACATAAGTATTACATAATATATTATATCATATATGTCAAGCATGAAGTAGAAGATTAAAATCTTCATTTAGGCACATCTAAGTATCATAGAATTCATACATGAGGTAGGAAGAACAAAGCTTCCATTTAGGTACCTCTATAGTTCACCACTACACTTGTTGTTATAAAAAACAAGGAGGGTCATGAACTTACAAGAAATAATGAAATACAACAACTAATCTATGAGAAAACATCAAGAAATGAGTGGTTTTTTTTATGAAAGATAGCCCAAGCTAGTCTAACAATCACACATTCATCAAGCTTCAAGCTTGAACACTTTTTGTGGTTAAAACCCTAACTAAAACAAAATGTTTGTGAGGTTTTAACCTCTGATTTAACATTTCTCAGCCTTGTTTTTAAGCCCAACTAACCATTCAATTGATTATGAGCATTAGGAAATAGGTTTGAGATGAGATAGACTCAAGTTTATTAAGATTAAACAAGTTTAGATGAAAATAGAAACGAACAGTCCACTTTGAAAACTTTTTGGTGACATTCCAGGGCTTGGTTTTCCATTGAAAACCTCTGGAAATGTTCCTATGGTTGTTCCAAGCATGTGGGAAGAAGAGTGGATGAAAACCGTTGAGTGTTGAGTGAGTTATGCTCACTTTTGTGATGGTTGGTATTTCTGCTCGAACTTGAGATTTGCAGCTGATTATAGGAGGATTTGAGAGTGTTCAGAGTGATTAGAAAAGTGTAAATGGCTTGGAAGAGGTTTGGTATTTATAGGGAATGATTAGGTTAGGTGTTAGATGTGTAATAAATGTTAAAATTTGGTTTAAAAAATCAAATAATTCATAAAATTCACACTCAAAACGAGCTGGGAAACAACCTGGTCGCGCTGCTGTTTCGGGCCATCACGGGTCGCGGCCAAGTGGGCTTGCTTCGTCACGAGCCGCTAGAAATCAGCGAGCGAGTCTTTAAATGTAATTGGAGCCGGGTTTAATTCAATGTGAAGACCCAGCTCAGCTGGTTGGTGCGCGTGTGTTTGAGGGTGTTGACCCGGGTTCGAGTCCCGTGGTCTGCATCTTTTTGTTTGTTTATTTCCTTTTCCTTTTTCCTTTACATCCTCAACCTTCAGCAAATTACACAATGGTCCCTGGACTTAATAACTTATATTATGCTATTTAAAAAAAATTAGCTTTATAATTTCAACTAACTAAGTTAGTTTACTAACTTTAAAATTTAACGAGACAATCTAGTTTATAAAAATAAACTTTTAAATAGTAAAATTAATTAATTTAATTAATTAAATAAAATAGGATAGATAAATAACCACATTTATAAACGATTTTAAATTAGGATAAAAATCTTTAAACGATTATTCATTTCCGAATCTCATTGTTTTAAGAGTTTTAACTAGTTTAACGAGTATCAAGTGTCGATAAATAAAATATCAAGAATCTTTGAATAATATTTCGTTCAAACGAGAATTTGATTAACAGTTGCACATAAGACTAAATATGAATATACTCACATGATTAAAAATAGCTTCGTTTTCATTATGATTAAGAGTCTCGAATTACAATCGAAACGATAGTAGATTGCAAAGAGAGTACAAGTGTCTAAATATGGAAAGTACATCATGACTTGCTAAAATAAGAAAGTGCGAAAATGCGGAGCGTTACAGTCTCCGCTCCTTTGGGAAATTTCGTCCCGAAATTTAGGAAGAAGTAACAAAGAGATGCGGATATTTGGCCTTCATATCACTCTCGAGCTCCCAAGTAAATTTAGTGCCACGTTTTCCTTCCCATCGAACCTTGACGATAGGAATTTGACTGCGCCTCAGTTTCTTGACACCTCGGTCCGTGACTTCGACGGGTTTCTCCACAAAATGCAAAGTGTCGTTGATTTGGAGATCCTCGAGAGAAACTTGAAGTCCTTCTTCAACGAGACACTTCTTGAGATTCGAGACATGAAACGTTGGATGAACGTTGTTGAGTTCTTGAGGTAAATCGAGTATATATGCCTCCTTGCCAATCCATTCGAGTATCTTGAAAGGACCAACGTACCGAAGGGCAAGCTTTCCCTTCTTACCAAAACGAACTACTCCTTTCCAAGGAGATACTTTGAGTAGAACATGGTCACCAACGTTAAACTCTAAAGGTTTACGTCTCTTATCAGCGTAGCTCTTTTGTCGACTTTGAGCCTTGAGTAGATTATCACGGATTTGAAGAATCTTATCCGTTGTTTCTTGTATGATCTCAGGACCAGTAAATTGTTTGCCACCAATCTCATGCCAGCTTAAAGGAGATCGGAATTTTTGGCCATACAATGCTTCAAAAGGAGCCATTTGAATACTGGAGTGGTAGCTATTGTTGTACGAGAACTCGATCAATGGTAAATGCACATCCCAACTACTACCAAAGTCGATGACACAAGAACGGAGCATGTCCTCTAGGGTTTGGATAGTACGTTCAGTCTGTCCATCCGTTTGGGGATGAAAGGCTGTACCAAGATTCAAATGGGAACCTATAGCGGACTAAAAAGTTTGCCAAAGACGCGAAGTGAAACGACCATAATGATCGGAGATGATGTCGAGAGGATTACCATGACGGCATATGATTTCGTTAGTATAGAGTCGACCAAGTCGTTCAACCTTGAAATCTTCACGAATGGGAAGGAAATGAGCAAACTTGGTCAAACGGTCGATAATCACCCAAATACTATCGTGACCAGACGGTGTACGAGGGAGTTTGGTTATGAAATCCATAGCAATGCTATCCCATTTCCAGACGGGGATTTCAGATTGTTCGAGTAGACCAGAAGGTCGTTGATGCTCGACTTTGACCTTTGAACAAGTGAGGCACTTAGAAACATACGTGGCAATGTCTCTCTTCATACCAGGCCACCAATAGGATGTACGAAGATTCTAGTACATCTTGTCAGCACCAGGATGAATTGAGTACTTGGATTTGTGTGCCTCGTTCATGATGAGTTCACGAAGATTGTCACGATTTGGCACCCCAATGCGATCACGACAGTATTGAAGACCATCAGATTTTGTAACAAGCAGGTCTTCTGTAGCACCACGTATTTCGACGAACAAGGTACCTTCGTTGGCGGACGAGTATTGCGCTTCACGAATGCAAGTGTGAAGATCGCTAGAGATGTGAAAACAACGAATGCTACTAACATGAGTCTTACGACTAAGTGCATCGGCAACAAATTTCGCTTTACCAGGATGATAGCGAATCTCGCAGTCGTAGTCGTTAAGGAATTCCACCCATCGACGTTGTCTCATGTTAAGCTCTTATTGGTTAAAGGTATGTTGTAGGCTCTTATGGTCAGTGAAAACCACACACTTCATACCATATAGGTAGTGTCGCAAAATCTTCAACGCAAAAACAACTGCGCCCAGCTCGAGGTCGTGAGTAGTATAGTTTTTCTCATGTATTTTGAGTTGACGAGAGGCATAAACGATGACTTTGTCTCGTTGCATGAGAACACAACCAAGACCATGATTCGAGGCATCACAATATACCACGAAATCATCATTCCTATTAGGAAGAGCGAGAATAGGAGCGTTACAAAGCAACTCTTTAAGAGTTTGAAAAGATTCCTCTTGCTCAGGACCCCAAGCAAAAGGTTTCTCTTTTTGAGTCAACGAAGTGAGAGGAACGATGATTTTTTAGAAGTTTGAGATGAATCGGCGGTAATAACCCGCCAATCCTAAGAAGGAACGGATTTTAGAAGGAGATTTAGGCGCAGTCCAATTCTTCACTGCTTCGATTTTGGAAGGATCAACATGGATTCCTTTTTCACTAACAACGTGCCTAAGGAATTGGACTTCTTTGATCCAGAACTCGCACTTGGAAAACTTCGCGTATAGACGTTCGACACGTAAAAGCTCGAGTATAAGACGTAGTTTTCGTTCATGATTGACTCGAGATTTATAATACATAAGAATATCGTCAATGAAGACGATCACAAAACGATCCAAATAAGGTTTACAAACACGATTCATAAGATCCATGTACACAACGGGTGCATTGGTCAGGCCAAAAGGCATAACCACAATCTCATAGTGTCCATAGTGAGTGCGAAATGCGGTTTTGGGAATGTCCTCTTCGAGAACACGAAGCCGGCGATAACCAGATCGAGGGCTCTGGAGCGGAACACACCCGTCGCCTTCAGGGTTCGGAGGTTGTCAGGGCAACCGCTCTGAAGAAAAGTTAATTCAATGGCGTCGAACCATTGAAGTAGAGTCATTGCACCTTCTTCGCCAATGAAGGTGAGGGGTTTGCAGGCCATAAACTGTTTAAATAGGAACGTCGCCTTAGGTGTTTCCACCTTTGAGTCGATAGAGGCATTGGGTGAGTCAGGGTTGGGTTGGATCTTACTAACGATTTCGGGAATGATCCTGGCCATGAACTTCATGCAATCTTTCTTGGACATCGAGTCGGAGTCGGAGTTGGAGCCCTTCTTGGACTTGGTTTTCTTGGACAGACTGTGGCCGGAAGACATCTAAAAAATCAAAAGAGAAGTAAAGGATGAGACTTGATCATAATGTAAAATAAGTTTAGCATATATAAGCATGTATGTATTCACGTATGATTCACATAAATCGCATGTATTCAACAAGTATGCACAAGTATAGCCACGTATGATTGCATAAAAGAGCATAAATTTAGTTTGTTCACAAGAATTATTATTGTTTTTTATTGCGAGAGACGTGCGAATCGTGTATCGGTTTTGAAATGAACGAGGTATCAAGTATTAAATCACATATAAATTGAGATAACATAAAAGAGAGTCTCAATAAAACATTGGATTGTTTCGGGTTTAGAAACGTCGACTATTCCAAAGTGAATTGAAAGTCCTTTCAAATTAGGGAAACGTGATTTGGCCTATAGGTAAAATACTCTCGTCGAGAAGCAATTAACGGTATTTTACCCTTCCAGTTACTACACGTCCCTAATCGATTGAAACAATCGAAACTTTGGCGGGATTGAAAATCGAGGAATGGAACTAGTCCTCAAGATGTGGGTTTCACCCCTAACTTACCGATTTCGTACCCTAAATGTGGTTTTTACTCGTCGGGTCAAAATTTAATTTCGACACTTTGACGAGGGTCCACTAGAATTTGAATTGGAAATTTACCATCAAGATGTGGATTTCACCCTTAACTTGATGGCGTAATTTCGTGCAAAAATAGAATAAGCGGAGTGAGAGTCGTTCACCAAATTATGGGTTTCACGCCTATTTTGGAGAACTCGTCTCATTTGTATTACGAGTGTCTTCAAGTCTTCAAAAGTGTATTGTGTAAATGTGTTAGGAAAGATATATTGTAAATATTAAGACGAAAGAAGTAGAAAGAAGCAAATAGGAAGAATAAACATTTTAAACAAGTGGTAAGAATGGTCAAAAGTATGGTACCTACTATAGACTAGGTGGAACATGGCAATTCTACCTAATTCCCTATAGTTATAGCCCTGATACCAATCTGTCACACCCCAACCGATGGCAAAAACATCGGAGTAAGACAAACGAGATTGGTCAAAGACTTCATAACATTATGTGGCAACAGATTAATTCAAAACCGATTTCATTTAACAGTAGTAATTGTCAAGTACATCATAGGAAATTCAAATTACAACATAGAAAAAGACAAAGTACAACAAGTTCAACAAAAATGAGGTAACAATTCTAGTAAGTCGTAATGAGTTTCTAGTGTCGTCCCTACTAGATTTCATCATAATCAACATCATCAACCTGCAACATGTTAAAAAGTATAGTTCAACACAAAAAGCATTGGCGAGTACACAAGTTTAAGTATATAGCATAAGTATAAAAAGTTTAAAACGAATCCACATGGCAACCTAAGTTATCAAGATTAACATATCAATGGCATACAATATTCAAGTCAACCCTCTGTTTACGCAATAAAATGAAATTTAACATGACCTCTCGTTCACGGGTGGTGGTTACTCCTATAGCGCTATACATGTTAAATGGAGGCTCGTACGAAGTTAATGACTATTGTATCACATAAGAATCACCCAAGAATATGAATCAAGTATAACAAGTAAGTATGCATGTATTTGGATTCTTTTATACATTGCATAAAGTATGATGTGTTTGTGATTTTGATTTTGATAAGGTTAACATATTGCACCCAAAAAGTGTAAAGCAAAAATGGGTCAAGTGTACTCATAGTTTTGCAAGCTTCAAACTTGAAAATCCCATGAAGAGTTGAGTATGTTGAGGATGAAATCACCAAGTCACCCTACAAGGGTAAACGATGGTGTGTAAGTTCATGGATTAAGAATGGAAGTTTCGGATTAGGAATTTAAAGTATTAAAAAGTATGTATAAGAAAGTAATATCTAGCTCTAAGTACTCGTTTATGACACTATGTTGAGTTGTTTCATAGGTCTCAAATTGCCCATTAGAATCATAACAAGTAACTTAGAGTCTTAGATATGTTAGCCTAATTTTATGACGATTAATCATAGGTTGATTAACATCACAAATTCAGCCATGTTTTATATATTTATATATATATGTTTATATGGTAATAATAGTAATCTAAACTAAGTCCAATCATATATTATCATGTAGCATCATGTATGTCAAGCATGGAGGTTGAAACCTCATTGTATGAATCATCGCTACACAAACCATCTTGAAGATGGTTCGGAGGGTCATGAATAACAAGAAAATAAACCTATCTAACATAAGCTCAAGTGACCAAGTACACTACAACCCGGGTGTACCAACACATCATGGAAAGAATGAACTAAGTGAGGGAGGCTAGACAGGGCTAAGGTACTTTGATTCTAGTAAGTCACAAGAGTGTTCATACACACGGTTCAAATGAAGGAGTGGAACTTAGTTTGGAAAGATAAGGCTTCCATTTGTTCATACTTCACAAGTCACAAATTCATCATATGGAAGATGATGACGTGTGCTTGTTTTCATCATTCGATTACCATCTATAAACAAAATTTAAATGAGTGTTTGAACTCAAAACTTTGATGGAAATTACCTCAACACAAACCCACAACCATAGATTAAGTTGTGAGGGTGGTGGGTACAAGATTCCACCAAGTTTTCATCAAGAACATGAATATGTAAGAAAATAAAAGCAAGCAGAATTTAAAGTGCACTTTGGACCTCAAAAATGGTGAGGTTTCACCTTAGTTTTCCCAAGAAAACTTGTGAAAACCTTCCTAGAGGTTATCCAAGTGTTTTAGAAGAAAAATGAGAGGAAAATAGTAGACGAAGTGAGTTAAAACTCACTTAGAAGTGCTAGAACTTTCTGCTCAATTCTGCTGAAAATAAGTTACATAAAATAGTGCGAGTATAAAAGAGGTTTGATTAGTGTTTGGAATTTTCTGGGGCGGAACTAAGACTAATCCAAAATAATCAAAACTTCCTTTGAGTCGGGTATCATGCTTTGGCCTAATATATGGAATACCCTCGTCGAAATTTCGGTCAGTGGTATTCACCCTTCCGGTTACTACATGTCCCTCGCCAAATAAAAGTTCGAGACTTTGGGGAGATTGAAAATCAAGGAATGGGACTAGTCACTAAGATGTGAACATCACTTTTAACTTGTTGATGTCGTTCCTGAAACGTGGTTGATACTTATCCGTCGACGTAAAGAAATTCATCCTTCTTGTTGATAAGGGTCCACAAGAGTAGAGTATATGAAATTGTCATTAAGGTAAGGAAACCATTCCTAAATTAATGGTAAAATTTCATAAAAATCAATGATAGCGAATTGAAAGTCGTCACCAAAGTGAGAAATTCACTCCTATTTTGGTGATTTCATTTCATATGTGAAATATGAGTGTTTTTGTGTTGTAGAATATTTTCCCCCTTATGAAAGGCATATTTTTAGAATAGAAATACAAGGAATGAAGTGAGTTAAGAAGTATCAAATATTTTTATTTGAGAGAAAAGACAAATAAGCCACAAGTAGCATTCATGCGGGTTTCTTAATTATAGTCTTGGTCAAACGTGACATTTTTCCTAGTTTCCTATAGTTATGGCTCTGATACAAATCTGTCACATCCCAACCGATTGTGGAAACATCGAGGCAGGACAGACAAATTGCTCAAAGACAACATAACACAAATTTGTGACAATAAAATAAAAAACAAAATTCATTTCATCAAATATAAGTATTACATTATCTTGAAAGGAAATACAACAATTTGCAAGTTACACCACTAAAACATAAAAATTCATAAGTAAAATTTGTGAGTTTCTAAATCCACCCAAGGTAGATTTCTTGCGATACAATCATCAATTATTTTCTGCAACATATATAAAGTATCCGTCAACACAAAATATGTTGGTGAGCATACTAGTTTGTCTACATATCATAAGTATGAATAAAAGTCTCAAATCCACACGTTAATTGTATACTATGTTATATAATCATACTAGCTTGCATCAACTATAAATAAAAATATTATAACAAGCTATGGATGATATATAAAGCATGGTATTTTCTTTACGACACGTTCTGTTAGCTTGTTATGGTTGTCTTGGTATTGATATTATTATATCGTCTTGGCATGGTGATTATTATATGGATGAATTTGGCATGATTATTATTATGATTCATTTTATTCTTATGCTCATAGTTTTGTGGTTATGTTGTTGGTTTGTTGTGAGATTATTACGATTGACGTGTTTATTTTAGTGCATGGTTGACAATATTTGTTTTAAATATATGTCTAATCTCTTTTGATGTATTATATATTAAAAGAACATGCCACCCAAGAGAAGAAACACACGCAAGAGCATGAAAAACCCACTACCCACAACTGAAGCGGAGCTAGAATCATTGATGGAACAACGTATAACGGCGACCTTAGCTTAACACAAGGCTAGCGCGTCGAGCATAGCGGCGGTACCGGTGGCACAGGTGGTACAGGAACCGGAGGATCAACATGCTTAAGTGGTGTAACTGGTAATACTTGGTTGCACAAGACAACGCAAGAAAATTTCCAATAATATTTATTTGAAGTAAGATATATATATATATACATATATATATATATATAACTATTCATAGATACGAGTATTTCATGCTTCATATACAAACCATTCCTCGATAGTAAACTAGTGAACTTCGATAACACTGGAGGTGTCGTGTCCTTTGTGCGTTGGACCGAAAAAACTGAGTCCGTTATCCGCATGAGCAAGTGTACTCTGGAACAAAGAGTGATATATGATACCGACCTCTTTCTTGACGAGGCTCAGACTTGGTGGAACTTACAGGTTCAAACCTTGATTGATGAAGCGACATATGCCATGACGTGGGACGAACTGAAGAATTTAATGAAGGAGCAGTACTATTCTAGAGCTAAAATACACAAGTTAGAAATAGAGTTCTGGAACTTAACCATGATATGAGCCGACGTTGCTGGATACACTCAGTGCTTTCATGATCTATCTCGAGTTGTCCCATACTTAGTAACACCAGAATTCAAGAGAATCGAGTGCTACATTTAGGGATTGGCACCCCAAATATAAAGCATGGTCATGTCCTCACGCCCCACCACTATTCGTCAAGCAGTGAGCTTGGAGGTTAGCTTGACCGAGGAAGCAGTTAGAATGGAGAGTTTAACGAGGAAGGATGCGGAGAAGAAGGAAACACATGTGGAAACCGAAAGCTCTAGAAAGCGAAAGTATTCAGACTTCAAGAAAGTAATGAGAATGACTAACAAATGCAAGAGAACTCATGATCAGTGAGAAGCAAAAGCATTTGTCACGACAAATAATGCAGGGCCAAGAAAATACGCTGACCAATTACCTAAATGTGTCAAATGCGCGTATCATCATGTGTGTGATTGTGATAGTATCAAATGTAAGAAGTGTGGTAGGCTAGGACAGAAGACAGAAGCTTGCTGGACCCAAGTGGCAGGAAGGGATCAAGGATGTTTTAGTTGTGGTGACAAGGGCCATTTCAAGAAGAATTGCCCGAAAACGAATCAAGCTCGAGGAAGAGCTTTTGTAATTGGAGCCCAAGATGCACGCAAGGACCCGAACGTGGTCATCGGTACGTTTCCTGTGAATAACCATTACACACCCATACTTTTTGATATCGGTGTTGATTTTAGTTTTACATCTACGGAATTTAAGAATATACTTGGTTTAAAGTCGAATAAACTAGACACTCCATATTCTATAGAGTTAGCAAGCGGAAAACTGGTTGAATCGGGAGAAATTATTAAGGAATGTACATTGGAATTAGGTGAACAAAAAATTAATATAGAACTTCTACACATTCAGTTAGGAAGTTTTGATGTTGTAGTCGACATGGATTGGTTTTCCGACAATCGAGCTGAGGTGAATTGTCATGAAAAAGATTATTCGCTTCCCCTTGCCTAACGAAGAAACACTCTTAGTCAACTGAGAAAAAAATGAAACACCTTTGTGGATCATCAATTTAATGAAGGCTCAAAAATGCTTACGGAAGGGTTACATTGCTTTTCTAGCACACGTGGTAGATAAGAAGGCCGAAGAGCTGAAGCTTGAGGAGATCCCTGTTGTGAAGGAATTCTCCGAAATCTTTCATGAAGACTTTCCAAGATTTCCGTTACAATGATTAGTCGAGTTTCGCATTGACTTAGTCCCCGGAGCTGTGCCTGTAGCTAAATCTCCATATTGTTTAGCTCCATCGGAGATGCAAGAGTTATCTTCTCAACTTCATGAATTATTAGACAACGGTCTCATTACGCCGAGCTTCTCAACATTGGGAGCTCCGGTATTGTTTGTTAATAAGGAAGACGGAACCTTCACGATGTGTATTGACTACCGCGATTTGAACAAGCTCACCATCAAGAATCAGTGTCCTTTACTGAGGATCGATGACTTGTTTGGCCAATTACAAGGTTCCAGATTCTACTCCAAGATGACTTAAGATCCGGATATCATCAATTAAGGATTCAAGAGGAAAGTATTCTGAAGAGGTCGTTCCGAACACGTTATGGGCAATACGAGTTTCTTGTTATGCCCTTTAGTTTAACCAATGCGTCGTTTGTATTTTTGGACTTGATGAACCGCGTATGCAAGCCATAGTTAGACAAATTCATAATCGTATTTATCGACTATATATTAATATATTCACGAACTAAAGAGGAGCATGAGAAAAATTTAAGAACAATTCTCGAATTGTTGAAAAAGGAAAAGTTGTATGCAAAATTTTCAAAGTGCAAATTTTAGATTCGTGAAGTTCAATTTCTCGGTCACGTGGTAAATAAGAAAGGCATTCATGTTGACCCATCTACGATCGAGGCAATCAAAAGTTGGGAAGTGCCAAAAACCCCAACCGAAGTGTGACACTTTCTAGGTTTAGCGGGTTATTATAGAAGATTTATATAGAACTTTTCCAAGATAGCTCAAACCCTAACCTCTCTTACACAAATAGATAAAAAAAAGTTCGCTAGAGAGACAAGCAAGAAGCGGCGTTCCAACTACTCAACGATAAACTGTGTTGCGCGCCGATCTTATCACTTCCTGACGGTACCAAAGACTATGTAGTTTATTGTGATGCGTCGCATCAAAGGTTAGGTTGCGCCTTGATGCAACGAGAAAAAGTCATCGTGTACACGTCACGCCAATAAAAAATTTACGAAAAGAATACCACCCATGATTTGGAATTGGGCACAGTGGTATTTGCATTAAAAATTTGGCGTCATTATTTTTATGGTACTCGATGTACCATATTCACATATCACACGAGTTTTCAACATATATTTAATCAGAAAGAATTAAATATGCGGCAACGGTGATGGGTAGAATTGTTGAACGACTATGACTGTGAAATCAAGTATCACCCGGGTAAGGCAAACGTCATTGCGAACGTGTTAAGCCGGAAGGAACGAGTCAGAACATTACGGGTGCGGGCGTTGGAACTAACAATTCAAATAAACTTCATAGCATGGATTCATGACGCCCAACAAGACATCCTTAAATTAGAACATATTCGGCTAGAATCGTTACACAAAATGGAACAACAGATGGAGTCGAATGAAGATGGAACATTACATTTTTTAGGTCGTATTTGGGTTCCATTATTTGGCGGCTTATGAGATTTAGTACTAGACGAGATCCCAGGGTTCAATCTCCGGGAATTGCAACTTCTATGCTGCTAGGTCACCCAGAAACGAGATTTTTCCCTCTTGGTCGAATTAGGGGTTGGGGAAGTAGGGTTTGAGGCCAAGAGTGGGTTATGGGATTAGGTTTGGGAACTTTGGTTTATATAGTGTAACACCCCACACGTAACCCGGGTGATTATGTACAACTGATACACTTACGGCGGAAGCATTTCATTAAACTTATAATAGTCTGAGAACAACATATTATTCATTTACAATATTCAACATCTAGGAACTTCTAGATCTTCAGATCTCAGTTGTCTTCTCTCTATTCCTAAGAATATCTCACTGATTACCTATGACATGTATACTCAAACGACGTCAGCTATATACTGCTGTGCTCATGTTATACAGTTTATAAAAAAACAACACAATTGACATGCATGCAACATGGGTTGTGATATTTTGGGCCAAGGGCAACCCTGTGCCATTCATCAACTTTTCACAACCACCAGCAATGGGATTGTCAGACCCCCTGGCCATCACATAGGTATGGTAGTGTTGTGATGTATGCGAGGAACCCTATCCTCTTTTCAGCCAGTTCTAACACATCCCATTAAGCCTATAAGGATCCAAATATACCCCTACCGATAATTGCACATTACAGCATTTATATATTATTACCAGTTCAAACATAACGAATATACAATCACAGTTTTATAAATAAACATGATAACTCACATGTTTAAGGGTTGCTTTAGAGTTCCTTAACCTTTGCTAACACAATCAGGTACTATCTCAAAGTCCTGACACAATTACATAATCCTAGGTTAGGCAATGGTACACTTAACTAGTCATTATCATGGTTGGATATTGGTTAATCTTGCCTTGTTTAAGCATGGTTAATCAGTCCATGCCTAACTAAGGCTAGGCTACCCAATACACGCCCTTAACAATAACCCTAGTACCTAAAAATTAATACTAACACTACTACTAATAATAACATTACTAATAATAATGATACTAATATTAACTACTAAAATAATTAATAAATAACTAAACAAAAACCTAAACGAGAGCATACCTTAAAACTATCTACAACAATTTGATGTAGAGTCTCCCTACTTGAGCTCCTATTCGTGCTCCAAAAACAACTACTAACAACACCCAATGAGGTATTGTTAACTCGGGATTCTCTTTATACTAAAACGTTCCCAAAAGAAGTTATATTATTAAACTGAACTATAGCCTTGATATTTATAATAGAAGCAAGTTGCTCAAAAATCTTCATCTGGTCGATGTGGGATACAAATGACGTGCTAGTGTGCATGCTTGTATGCTCACGTAAGATAGTTTTCATTTCAAATGAATATTATTATTTATTATTATAATTAATTCAGCTGCTTCACTGGTTTTTCTCGTATAAATTTTAAACTATGGTGTTTTATAAAACGACGAATAAGCCATTGGGACGAGCTCATTTTTATCTACGTTTCAACCTAATTTACATTAAAAATGAAGTAGGGTCAAAATATAGTATTTTTATTATCATTATTAGACGGTCTCTTATAATACTAAATATTCATCTAACCACTACATATTTTAGATGACCATTCTACTCATTACTTATTAGTTTGACAATATAAGAAATATAAATTTTATAAACTTTTATTTCTGTCTACAAAACGGGGTGTTACATGAGTTACTATGTAAAGGTTGGATGGTGTAACAACTCTCATTAAAATTTCCATTTCTTATCTTATTTTACCCAATAGGAAACCCTAATTGAGACCCCCAAGTGATACTGCATGACCCCTAAAATTTTCAGAACAATCGGAATCAGGATCAGGGTCCCTAAAACTCAGGGGGGGGGGTATTCCCTAATTATGTTTATCCACTCAAAACGGTTCTAAAACACGTAAATTCGAATTCCGTCGACTCAGCAGGCCTAAACTAGTGACAAGGCAAGCCTACCCTACTTTGGGTTCCCCCGTGACACGCGACAGATCCCGGGGATCCCGTCGCGACACGCGGGAGGTACCAAATCAGGCTATAAATTCAGGGGCTTGGGACTTGATCTGTTTGCATGTTTTGACGTTAAATTTCATTATGTACACTCACTTATACACTGTTTCGTTTAAAAGTAGTTATAATCTCGAACCTCTGCCGCGATAACAGGGTAATAACTCGATCACTGCTACGATTTAATGTCCGATCGATAGAAACCAATCCAATGGATGTTTAAGTGCTGCTTAAACTCGGGTTATACTTTGTCATTCGTCGTTAATTCGATGGATGTTTAAGTATCAGACTTTGTCATTCATTGTTATGGTTTTGAATCTCGTGAGTTGTCGTAAAAGTTGGATTAAAGTTACTAACCTAGTTTTCGTGTGCATTGTTATTTGAATTAGGTTAACAAGGCTAATCAGTAGGCAAAACTCTGCCAGTTTAAATCTGCAATGTGAGTCATTCTCTTTTTATCAAACTGCTTTACAAAACTCTAAATATTTCCAAGGTTATAATTACAAGGATTAAGTCTTTGTAGTCTTCTATTATAGCTGGTATGTGGGGTTTTGTATACATTACTTAATAACCGTCACCATTGGACAACGTGTTAGCCAATGGGTGATATGACCATAGTAACAGAAACGAGTCGAGTGACAAATACCGTTGGGTAATTGGTTGATATATAAACATTGTAATCGCTCTTAATGCTGTATATTATAACAATGTGTCGTTTTGTGCAAAATGAGTGACTCGCCAGTATTTCCCGCTGATAAAACCTTTTTAAAACATGTTTCAGGTGATCTGCTGTGATCCAGGAAAAAGTGCCGAGTAGCACTACAAGCTTGAGGAAGTGGCTCAATAAAATGAATAAACATGTTTTTGTAAAGATAGGGATTTCCCAGTGAAAATTCCCTTATTGTAAATTACAGGGTTTATCCCTAATTATGAAATAAAACAATCGGGCATTTTCAAGTCTAAACGATCCTGTTAATAATTCCGCTGCCAAATTAAATACATACCACGGGATTTCTGTCTCACGGCTCCTGGACCGGGTAAAACCGGGTCGGGGACCGTGACAGAAAAAGGTGGTATCAGAGCCACTGATTTAAGCCAATTAAGTATTTAGAAATACTTAATTTTTCTAATTGCCATTCCGTGATTATGTGTTTTTGCTAACTGACTACTTGTTAGTTTACAGTATGGGTAAGCAAAGAATTTCGGATATCTATCGTCAATTAGATAGTTCACCAAAAGATAAGGAAACTTCATACTCAGATGATACTGAGGAAGGAATATTTGTTCGTAAGGTACAGTTTGAGGAACCACTTACCATTAATAAAAGAAGGTGGATTATTAGAAAAAGTCAAGAGAAAATAAAGAAGTCACAACCAAAAGGTGTGATGGTTAATAAGGAAACTCAGGAAATAG
Organism: Helianthus tuberosus; assembly: GCA_030545235.1. Taxonomy (NCBI): domain Eukaryota; kingdom Viridiplantae; phylum Streptophyta; class Magnoliopsida; order Asterales; family Asteraceae; genus Helianthus; species Helianthus tuberosus. The sequence continues at coordinate 181,564,498 of CM060375.1, forward strand.
GCAATAAACCACCATGGGAAGATGAATTAGATGAAAAATGGGCAGATATCTATATGTTAGCCACTAGAGCAGTAAATGTTATATTAAGTTAGATTACCAACACCCTGACCCATTACTAACTAGACTAAAATAAATTCTGAATGCATAAACCCTAGTATATTTCTAAATTCAGTTGTAATTTGTAAAATGGAGAATCGCAATATTTCGTTTTAATAATCATATTAGATATTTGTAATTAATAATTTTCTTGATTATTTTTTTTGTGATTATGTGAAAATTTAACTTACAAAGTTTTAACCTAAAATTTTGTGTGTTTTCTTCATATATGCTAAACAGCATGAATGAGTTGTCTGAAGCTCTTCGGAATCTTAATCTTTACTCAGTAAACATAGAAGTTTCCAGAGACTTTACCGGTTATTGTGCCGACACTGAGGAGGAACCTATGGAATTTCAAGCTCAACCTCCGGAGAAACCAAAGCCAAAGAAGAAAAGAAGATTCGTGGGCTGGAGGCGTGTGCGCAGGAAGAAACCAGCGACACGAAAAGTTGTGAAGACTAAGGATCCAATGGATAAGGGCAAGGAAATAGAAATTGGGGAAAGTTCTAGGCAAGACCAGGAAATGTCATCCTGGGTGGAGTTGGATCATAAATTGGCACTTAGTGACCTCATCGGACCTCCCGGTGAAAACCTCTTTAATTACCCAGCGGAAGCACAACTTCCAATTGACCTAGAGCCTGAAATCCCAGATCCTATTATCCACACCCAACCGCTACCAGCAGAGCTAGAAGAATGGTGGACCACCGACTGGTAGTTTCAGAATCTCCGAAATAACCCTAATACCTTTTTCCCTCAGTTCGACCCGGAACCTGCACCAAACCCACCAATGAGCAATGAAAACCTGGCTGAACTCCGCCATTTTGGCAAGGAGCTGATAGACGCAGGAAATTGAATCCGGGCGGTGGGAGAACAGATTTCCTGAAAATACGACGAGAGGGAACGTCGTTTCTGAGATGCCAGCTGACTAGAGTTGTGGGGCTGTGGGAGGATATGTTTAATAATAATATAATAATAATAACAATAAAAATATAATCCTGTAGAATAACTAAAAAATAAAACTCTTGTAAGATAACCAGTGTGTACGGACGCATAATAATATATAAAAATGGAAGTCGAAAAATCGACAATTTTGGCTATACGTGTTGACATGATTACGTGCAATTATTTTATTGTGTAATTGTTATTCATTTTGTGGAAATAACTTATGTATATTAATTACCAGATGGAAAACCCTGGTAATGAACAAGTTAACGAGGGTAACCACTCCGAGCAAAACAATGAAGATCAATTTCTGAATAGGCAAGATATAGAGAATATTGTTGCTCAGGGAATAGCCAATGCTATTCCAGCAATTCTTGCAGCTGCTCGAAATCCAGTTGAACCTCAACCGATTATTCCTAACAAATGTACTCATGAAGACAACTTCAGTAATAGCATAAATGGAGGTGGCAATATTAATAATAATGATAATGATGCAGTACAAGCCCCAATTTTTAAGAGAATGAAAGCTGCAACACCTGGTTGCACTTATAAGGAGTTTCTTGCCTGTAAACCTATCGAATTTGCAGGCAATGAAGGGGCGACTGCAACACTGCGTTGGTTGGAGAAAACCAAAGCAGTAATTAAGATAAGTAAATGTGTCGAGGAGGATAAAGTCATGTATGCTTCTCACCTTTTTAAGGAAGAAGCATTAGAATGGTGGAATACGGTGCTACAAGCCAAAGGAAGCGACATGGCCTATGCCATGAGTTGGGAGGAGTTTAAGCGTCTAGTGGAAAGAAAATTCTGCCCTGAATATGAAAAAGAGCAGATGGCAAACAAATTCCTGAGTCACCGGATGGTGAATGTTGACTGCAGAGGGTATACTTCGAAATTTTTCGAATATGCTAGAATTGTGCCTACTCTGGCTTTGCCCGAGCCGGTACTTATTTCTCGCTACATCTGGGGTTTAATTAGCGAGATCCGTGACATTGTCAAAGCTGCGAGACCCCGCACGATCGATGACGCGGTAGAGTTAGCCAATACTTTGACCGACGGACCAGTGCGTACGCGAGAAGAAAACAGGAAGAAGGAATTGGCTCAGAAAATTACCCAAGGATTTCGTGTGGGTAATAATAGCAAATTCAAGAAAAGAGGAACTGGGCAATCTTCTACCCCGCCATTCTGCAGGAACTGCAGAAAGAAACATTTCGGAAAATGTAATGAAACCTGCAACTTCTGCAAAGTTGTAGGACATCGTGAAGAAGATTGCAGAAAGAAAACAAGGGTCTGCTATAACTGTGGAGAAGCTGGGCACTTCAAACCAGAATGCCCTAAGTTGGTCAAACCAGCAGACAACAAAGCCAAACCGGCAGACGGAGCTACCAAGAAGAATGCAAGAGCATTCCAATTGACTAAGCAGGAAGCTGAATTGATTCCTGACGTAATAGTTGGTACGTTCCTAGTTCACAACGTTTATGCGAAAGTATTATTTGACTCTGGTGCAAACCAAAGTTTTATAAATACTTCATTCTGCCAAGCTCTTAAGCTACCTTTAACAAAACTTAGCTAGTTTTTACAGTAGAAATGGCAGACGGGAACTCTGTTAACACAGACAGGGTTTTGCAAAAAGGAAATATAGAACTTGTAGGCCATAAATTTTCTATAAAACTATTACCTATGGATTTAGCTGGATTCAATGTTGTGCTAGGAATGGATTGATTAGTAGCCAACCATGCTCGAATCCTATGTGATAAGAACTCCATAGAAATTCGTGCACCCACTGGAGAAATAATCATGGTTACAGGGGATAAGCCACGAAAACCCATGAAGTTCATTTCTGTAATGAAAATTGCTAGTCATGAATGAAAGCAAGGAGTAGTATATATAATTTCAGTAATCATTAGCACTAAGGGTAAGGAACTTAAGGAAATTCCTATTGTCTCATAATGCCCAGATGTATTCCCAGAAGAGTTACCAGGATTACCACCGGATAGGGAGGTAGAATTTAGAATTCATTTGATTCCTGGAACTACACCAGTAGCTAAGGCACCTTATCGGCTAGCACCCACTGAAATGCTAGAATTGAAAAGGCAATTAGATGAATTGCTCAGTAAAGGATTCTTAGAACCTAGTTCATCCCCTTGGGGAGCACCAGTGTTGTTTGTAAAGAAGAAAGATGGTTCGATGCGAATGTGTATCGATTACAGGGAATTGAATAAAGTTACAATTAAGAATCGATACCCATTACCTAGGATTGATGATCTCTTTGATCAACTCCAAGGAGCTAGATATTTTTCTAAGATAGATCTACGCTTCGGATATCATCAATTGAAGGTACAAGAAGAAGACATACCTAAAACTGCTTTCAGAACTAGGTATGGTCACTACGAGTTTACAATCATGCCCTTTGGATTAACAAATACTCCTGCAGCGTTCATGGGCATGATGAATAGAATCTGTAAACCATACTTGGATAAATTTGTAATTGTCTTCATCCACGATATACTTATTTATTCCAAAAGCCAGGATGAGCATTGTGAGCACCTGCATGCACTCTTAACTTTGTTAAGAAAGGAAAAGCTTTACGCCAAATTCTCGAAGTGTGAATTTTGGCTACAGGAGGTGCAATTTTTAGGTCACATGGTGAATCACGAAGGTATTTAAGTAGATCCTGCTAAAATAGAAGCAATCACCAAATGGAAGGTCCCGCAATCAGCCACAAAAGTTAGAAGTTTTCTAGGCTTAGCTAGATACTATAGGCGCTGTATTAAGGATTTCTCTAAGATAGCAGTGCCATTAACTAAGCTAACCTGTAAAACAGTTATGTTTGAATGGGGACCTAGGCAAGAAGTGTCTTTTAGGATTTTAAAGCAAAAGTTAACAAACACCCCAATTCTTGCCTTACCAGAAGGGACAGAAGATTTTGAAGTATATTGTGATGCTTCTAAGTTAGGATTAGGATGTGTGCTAATGCAACGCAAAAAAGGTAATTGCGTATGCCTCAAGGCAATTGAAAAAGCACGAGGAAAATTATACGACTCATGACTTAGAATTAGGATCGATAATTTTTGCCCTTAAGATTTGGAGACATTATTTGTATGGAAGTAAGTTTACTGTCTATACAGATCATAAGAGTTTAAGATACATATTTGGGCAAAAAGAATTAAACATGAGGCAAAGGAGATGGATGGAAATCCTAAGTGACTACGAATGTGATATTCAATATCACAAAGGAAAGGCAAACGTAGTTGTTGATGCCTAAAGTCGTAAGTATCATGAAAAACAACGACGAGTTCGTGCTCTTAGATTAAGTTTACATTTAGACTTAATGGAACAATTAAAGAATATGCAAGAATTAGCAATCAAGGATGATGCTGAAGGAATGAAAGGAAGAATAAAGGAATTAGAACAAGGAGGTGATAGAATTTGGAGATTTCATAAGAAAAGAATTTGGGTACCTAAGCAAGGAGTTTTAAGAGATAAGATTTTAGAGGAAGCCCATAAATCTAGGTATACTATGCATCCTGGTAATAATAAAATGTACCAAGATTTAAGAAATAATTTCTGATGGATTGGAATAAAAAAGGACATAGCTAGATATGTATCTAAGTGTCTTACTTGTTCACAAGTTAAGGCAGAACACCAGAAACCCTCAGGATTACTCCAACAATTAGAAATGCCTATATGGAAATGGGAACTCATAACAATAGACTTTGTTACTAAGTTGCCCAAAACCAGAAAAGGTAACGACGCGATTTGGGTAATTGTGGATCGATTAACCAAATCATCTCATTTTCTACCTATGAAGGAAACCTTTAGCATGGAAAGGTTAGCAAAGTTGTACGTAGACGAAGTAGTATCCTTACATGGAGTTCCACTCTCCATTGTATATGATAGAGATAGTCGTTTCACTTCACATTTTTGGACAAGTTTCCAAGAAGCCATAGGGACTAAACTAAACTTGAGCACTGCATATCATCCCCAAACAGATTGACAAAGTGAAAGGACGATCCAAACCCTGGAAGACATGCTCAGGGCATGTGTGATAGATTTTGGTGGAAATTGGGATGACCACCTCCCCTTAATTGAGTTCTCCTATAACAATAGTTATCATGCAAGCATTGAAGCTGCCCCATTCGAAGCACTATACGGACGTAAGTGTAGAACTCCAGTTTATTGGGCAGAAATAGGAGAAAGCCAATTATCAGGTCCTGAAATCGTACAAGAAACTACCGACAAGATCACTCAAATCAAGGAAAGGCTAAAGACGGCTCGTGATCGCCTGAAGAGTTATGCAGATAATCGACGCAAGCCATTAGAATTTCAAGTTGGAGACAAGGTACTCTTGAAAGTTTCTCCTTGGAAAGGAGTAGTTCGATTCAGTAAGAAGGGAAAGTTAAGTCCAAGGTACGTAGGACCATTCCCAGTAATCCAACGAATACGACCAGTTGCCTATCGTTTACAACTACCAGAAGAGTTAGCCGGGATACATGACGTGTTTCATGTATCCAATCTCAAGAAATGTCTATCTGACGAATCCCTAGTAGTACCTCTTTAAGATGTAGAGGTAAATGAAAAGTTAAAATTTGTTGAGAAGCCACTGCAAATAGAAGACAGAAAAGTCAAGTTTCTCAAGTACAAACGACTAGTACTGGTCAAAGTCAAGTGGGATTCAAAAAGAGGACCAGAATACACTTGGGAGCTGGAATCGGAGATGAAGCGAAAGTATCCCTACTTGTTCCAATAAATCTCGAGGACGAGATTTTTATTAAGGTGGGGAGGATGTAACAACTCTCATTAAAATTTCCATTTCTTATCTTATTTTACCCAATAGGAAACCCTAATTGAGACCCCCAAGTGATACTGCATGACCCCTAAAATTTTCAGAACAATCGGAATCAAGATCAGGGCCCATAAAACTCAGGGGGGGGGGTATTCCCTAATTATGTTTATCCACTCAAAACGGTTCTAAAACACGTAAATTCGAATTCTGTCGACTCAGCAGGCCTAAACTAGTGACAAGGCAAGCCTACCCTACTTTGGGTTCCCCCGCGACACGCGACAGATCCCGGGGATCCTGTCGCGACATGCGGGAGGTACCAAATCAGGCAATAAATTCAGGGGCTTGGGACTTGATATGTTTGCATGTTTCGACGTTAAATTTCATTACGTACACTCACTTATGCACTGTTTTGTTCAAAAGTAGTTATAATCCTGAACCTCTGCCGCGATAACAGGGTAATAACTCGATCACTGCTACGATTTAATGTCCGATCGATAGAAACCAATCCAATGGATGCTTAAGTGCTGCTCAAACTCGGGTTATACTTTGTTATTCATCGAAAATTCGATGGATGTTTAAGTATCGCACTTTGTCATTCATTGTGAAGGTTTTGAATCTCGTGAGTTGTCGTAAAAGTTGGATTAAAGTTACTAACCTAGTTTTCGTGTGCATTGTTATTTGAATTAGGTTAACAAGGCTAATCAGTAGGCAAAACTCTGCCAGTTTAAATCTGCAATGTGAGTCATTCTCTTTTTATCAAACTGCTTTACAAAACTCTAAATATTTCCAAGGTTATAATTACAGGGATTAAGTCTTTTTAGTCTTCAATTACAGCCGGTATGTGGGGTTTTGTATACATTACTTGATAACCGTCACCATTGGACAACGTGTTAGCCAATGGGTGATATGACCATAGTCACAGAAACGAGTCGAGTGACAAATACCGTTGGGTAATTGGTTGATATATAAACATTGTAATCGCTCTTAATACTGTATATTATAACAATGTGTCGTTTTATGCAAAATGAGTGACTCGCCAGTATTTCCCGCAGATAAAACCTTTTTAAAACATGTTTCAGGTGATCTGCTGTGATCCAGGAAAAAGTGCCGAGTAGCACTACAAGCTTGAGGAAGTGGCTCAATCAAATGAATAAACATGTTTTTGTAAAGATAGGGATTTCCCAGTGAAAATTCCCTTATTGTAAATTACAGGGTTTATCCCTAATTATTAAATAAAACAATTGGGCATTTTCAAGTCTAAACGATCCTGTTAATAATTCCGCTGCCAAATTAAATACATACCACGGAATTTCTGTCTCACGGCTCCTGGACCGGGTAAAACCGGGTCGGGGGCCGTGACAGATAGGCCTATAACTGGATTAAGAGCTCATACCAGGCTCTTTTAACCAGACCGAACTAACAAAAGAAGTCTTATATCAATTTTAATTTGCATGTTACTATTAAATAATATAACAACCCTCCAAAAACACTTAACGTAACCCTAAAATGTTCCGTATATACCCTGTATGCGAGAAACGACCCCGAAATACCCTTATATTTATAGAGATCAAAGAAAACAAAATTTCTGAGTCGCTCGCGGGCCCCGACAGACGAAGGGAGTTCCGTCGCAGGGCGCGAGGCCCTGTAACTTGCCAGACAAACAAAGCCGCCACGTGTCGACACATGGCAAGGCTAGTCTACTGACTAGTCAAAGCTACTGCCACCCTTAAAGCTCTCGCGGGCCGCGACAGGCTTAGCCTAAGGCTTCGCGGGGCGTGACAAGGTGCGCAATCAGGCCTATAAATAGGGTGATCAAGCTCATTTGTTCAATTCGTTCAAAATCAAAATCTATCTCAACTTTCTATTAGTAGAAATTATACTCGGGCATAAATTATAACCCTACTGTTACCCTACACGATCGATTTAGGGCTCCGTAACGCATGTCAAGGCTTTGCCTGACTCAGTTATTGGATTTCTGTCTCGTGTTACACCCGATTGATCTAGGGCTCCGTAATGCATGTCAAGGCTCTGCCTGACTCAGTCATTGGAGTTATGTCTCGAGTTGTACGGTCAATGTAATTTGGGTTATTTTACTAACACGTGTGCATTGTTTAAATTTTAATAGACAGTAACCAAGAGAATCGCTAGGAAGCTATAGTAGTATCACCTAAGTTAACAATGTGAGTACACTCTCTTTTTTTAGTAAACCCTTTTTGTGAAACCTTAAATGTTTTAAAAGCGTAATCAACAGTGATTGAGTTTATGTATTCTACAATTACTGCCGGTATGTTGGGGTTTTGTATACAAAATGTGAAAGATGTTACCATTGGACAAAGAGTTAGCCAATGAGTAATATGACCCACAAGTCAGGTGTTGACAGTACTGAATGAGTAACTGTGTAGATATAAACATAGTGATCGCTCTCAATACTGTGAGATTGTAAAATTTTTTTGATTAAACTGAGATGCACTCGCCAGTATTTTTTGCTGATAAAACATTTTTAAAACGCGTTTCAGGTAACAAAATGTGAAAGCCAATAGAAGCCAGCTGGAGAGCACTGAAGGCTTGGAAAAGTGGCTATAAAAGTTACCTAAATAAAAAGAACTTTTGTCTTTCAATAAACTAGGGTTTATCCGTAGAAATATATTGTAATGAAAAACTTGGGTTTTATCCCCTTTGTTCATTATACAAAGTTTGGTGTTTTAACTCTGATAAAATGTTTCCTAAGTATGGTCCTGATGAAAGTTTTCCGCTGCCAAATTAATAAACACCGATACCACCAGCTCTGAGTCTCGCGGCACCCGCTCCCGGGCAGGGGTCGGGGCTGCGACAGAAGGTGGTATCAGAGCTACAGCCATTGGTCTAAGCCAAAGAAGTGTTCTGCTGACACTTAAATTCTATGTTAGGAAATAATTTATGTAATTATGTGTAAATATTGTTTGGTGTTATTTGACTATTTCTTAGTTTACAGTATGAGTGAGCAAGGTACATCCGATGCTTATCGTCAATTAGCTAGTTCCCCAAAAGATAAAGGAACCTCATCTCAGCCAGATTCCTCAGGATACTCAGCTGGTACTGAGGAAGGTGTTGGTACACTGAATGTCTGCTGACTACGTCTTAATCGAGTCTTAGGTCTAGATAGGTGTTTAGAGTTGGAAAACATGAAAAGTGGACTTAATGTTGTAATTCCGCTCGAAATGACATTTGTGTCATTTCAAGCGGAATCAGGATATCATGTTAACTTGTGATTCTGCTCGAGACTTCATAGGGGTTCCACTTGAACCATTTGGAGCGGAATCAAGAGCACTATATATAGGTGATATGTTCATATCATTTGTAACTTTGGGAGCGAAATCAGAGCCGAGGTGCTGTCAAAATTCTGTTAGAAAACATTGTAAAAAGTTTTGATTTCAGTAATAGAGAAGAGATTAAGAGGATACAAGCTGTTTGAAGTTGTTTACTTTGATTCCGCCTCTGTAAACAATGATGAACTGCCTTTACTGACTGTTTAGGGTCACGCACACGGTCCAACAAGTGGTATCAGAGCTCAGGACGAGGAGTTCACACCATTACAACTTGATTCTACCGGATTTTCTCATTTCTATTCTCTTCTACACATATTTTTCTGATTTGAACATATTTCAGCGGTGAAAATGACCTGAATTTGACATATAACAAGCGAATCAGTGCAATAACTAATCCCTGAGAGAATTGGACATTAAATCGATCAAAATCGTACAAAAAATTGACCTTTCGCTTGAAACGTTTTCGGAAATGCTGATGTCATCAGATCTCGCTTGAAAAGTACAAGCGAAACCCCCCTTAAAAGCTGATTCAGCTTGAAATTTACTCTTGATTCCGCTCGAAAGTTCAAAATTCAGATCCCGCTTGAAAGTTAATTTCTGATTCCGCTCGAAATCAGAATAGTTTATATTCCGCTTGAACAATATTTCTGATTTCGCTTGAAAAACTAATTCCGCTTGGAATACTTTGTTTTTTAAGTGAAATCAGAACAGGACTATTCTGCTTGAAACATTGTTTCTTATTTCGCTCGAGAGATTGATTTCGCTTGAAAAGATTTCGCTTCAACTGATTTCGCTTGAAAACTTCTGTTTTTCAAAAACTTAAAATTTTTCTAAGTGTTTGTTGATTTTTCAGGTACGTACAAGATGGATGATCTATTCATGAATCCGTTTAGTGATATGTATGCCTTTGCCAGAAATTCTGGAGATGATACTTCGCCTAGCAACACCAATGAGAACACGCCAAATAAAAAGAAAAAATTATCGGATGCTTTGGAAGTTGAAAGCGCATTTGGAACATATAACAAACCCCCGAAGTTGATGGCTATCGAAGAGTACAGTCGGTGGGCCAAGAAGTTTGACGATTGGTTGAGGGCTTTTGCTTATCCTAGCTGGAAGAGTCTAAAGAATGGATACAATGATGGAGGCAAAAATGGTGAAAGCTTAACATCACCTAACGAAATAGAATCGTTTGTTGCTGAGCAAAAATGTATTGCGTTGCTGTTTCAATCTATTCGAGAAGATATCATATCTTTCATCGAATACACTAGTGCTAAAGATCTCTGGGATAAGTTGAGAATCAAATGTTTAGGAAGTGCAGAAATAGTGAAAAACAAAAAGAAACTGCTTAGAAAAGAGTTTGATCTGTTTGGTTGTTTAAAGAATGAATCAGTTTGTAAAATGATTGAGAGGTTTGGGCATGTAAAGCTGGAGCTGGCGAGACATGAAATTTTCTATTCTCAAGAAGAGCTAGTTAATAAATTGTTTGACTCATTGCCAGAAGAGATGGATTGGCAATATTATGCATTGATGTTGAAGAATACTATCAAGCCGCCAAAAGTGTTGACTGTAGATTTGCTGATTGAAAGACTAGAGAGTCACGAGCTGGAGTTAAGGAAAACGCACAAAGTCAATCATTCATCATACCAGCAGAACTTGGATTTGTATTATCCTAAAAGCATGATGCCAAAGAATACTTCTCTAAAGACAGTTTTTTCTGCTGAGAATTCCAACATTTCAAACAAAGAAAGTCAAAGCAGTGGATTTCACAGTAGTTCTTCGTCACATTCAAACCAATCTGATGCAAAGAAGTTATTCCAATGCAACATCGCTGTAGACTTAAAGAACGCTCAGAATTTCATCGAGGAGTCTGCTAAACAACAGATGGTTTTCCTAGCGTCGGTGCTGGAATCATATGAAAGTCTTGTGGCAGGGAAGATTGGTAACACCGACCTGACGAAAGAAGATTACGATCAGATAGATCCTGAGGAGATGGAACTGATCGACATAAGGTGGTGTATGGCCAGTGCAGTTCGTCGAGCACAACATTTCATGGAGATAACTGGAAGAAAGTCTATTGGTGGACCGTCTACCAAGTTAGGGTTTGACAAGTCTAAAGTGACATGCTTTAAGTGTAAACAGAAAGGTCACTTTAAGCGAGAATGTCGAAATGCGTATGCTGATGAGTCTGAAAACCCGTTCAGAGAAGATTACTACAAGAAAGCGATTTATCATCAGAATAAATCGGAGCCGCCGAGAATGAAGCAGCTTGAGGATAACAAAGAGAAATCTAGAGCTCTTGCGGTGATTCATGACGATGAAGGTTTCGACTGGAGCGAGTTGTTACCTGAGGAGGATGCGGTTGGATATGTATTCATGGCAAAATCTGAACCTGTTCCTTGGAAAGACAACAGAACTGAAGAACAGAAGTATGGTCACAGAAAGCTGATAGCTCAGAACAAAATGATCAGAATATCTGGTATCTATCTTGAAGCAAAAAGAGCAAATAGATGGGATCCAGACAGAGAGTGTTATCTTGACCCCTAGGGAAACATTGCTGTTGACCATAACACTCTTGATATGGAAACCATAATTAAAGAAATGAAAGATGAAGATGATTACTAGCAAAGAAAATGGTGGGGAAGTGGAGAAGAAAATGAAGAGAAAGAGAAACACAAAGAAGAGAAAGAGAAGGAAGAGAAATCAAAGAAGATTAACAATAGAATCATTGACACGACTCAAGAGTTGAATGCTGAAAACATGGGAAAGATGGCTGACAAGGTGTTGGCTGCTAACGCACTTGAGGTAGACTCTAAATCCGTCTCTGAGTCTAAAAGTCAGGTCAGTTCAAACGCGTCAACAATTGAGTCAGGTAAGAAAGTCAGTGGTGATGTTGATTGCAAAAATTGCATCAAAGAATGCAAAGTTTGTAGTACAAACACTTATATCAAAGGTAAGAAGATTGATGATCTGACTGCTAGAGTCAGAAGTGTTGAGGATCAAATCCTTGACCGTGATAAAATGTTGAAAGCTTCAACTGAATGATTAAAAGAATTAACTAACAAAATTGAAAATGATAAAATTGATCAAGAAAAGGTTAGGAAAGAAAATGAGAGGTTAGTTCTTGAAAATCGTCAGATTACAGAAAAATTTGAGAAGCTTAAAAGCACGGTTAAAGATAATGATGATAGAAACGGTAAAACATACAAAGAAAATTGCAAATTGCAATGTGTTTTGAGAATTAAAGAAGAATTAATCAACAAACAATTGGATGAGATTGCTTAATTGAAACTTTAATTTGAAGAAGCTAAGATTGAGAATGAGCGTATAAATTTGAAATTGAACAGTTACAGCTCTGCAAGCTTTGTTTTGCAACACATTGTTCCCAAACCCACCGGGAAAAACAAAGCAGGCGAAGATGTATACTGTGATGGAACTGGGGTCGGGTTTCATCAAGTTCCACCACCAGTTCTAGACAATTATTCGAAAAAGCAATCTGGGTTGGTTAATCTTGAAGATGAAAATGAAGTGAAACTTCCTGATTCAATTGATGTGACATTTTCTTCATTATCATCTGATGATAGTGTTCAAACTGAGATTTTTAAAGGCATGGCTGAAAGTGTTTTGGATAGTGATTCTGCTGAGGATAAAGAATGTTTTCTGAACAATTACATTCAGAAACCAAAATCCAAAAACAACTTAGGTGATGAACCGGGTCTTGTGATGTACAAGATGGCTGGATCTGATAAGTTGTATTGGGATTCTGAGTTTCCTCTGGAGAATGTTATTATGAACAAGTTGAAAAATGTTTTAAAACTGGTTGAAATTGATTTGTCTGAAGTAGAAGGTTTGAATCAGACAAAGAGGCAAATGAATTTTGAGAAAGATAAAGCTTACTATAAGAAACCTGTAGTTCCACCACGTTTTTATAATAACAATCGAAACAAATGGTCGGGTGGATATCAGGGTGGTAAAAACTATCAAAGAAAGAATTTTCAAAACAAAAGGTTTGCTGAGAAGAAAGTGTTTGTGAACGGTTCAAGTTCACTTTCTGATGAGGAAAATGAAAATTTTTCAAAATCAAATAAAGATTTTTTTGAGAAGAGGGCCTCACAAACTCAGTCTGAAGGCACAAGTCGGGTAGTTGATACTCGTACATGTTTTAGATGTAACAAGGTTGGTCACATTGCAAGAAATTGCACCAACTTCAAGCCTAAGACTGAAGTTGTTGAGACTCAAAAGAAGAAGGTTGATACTAAAGGCAAAACTCCAATGGTTGTTGAGAAAATGTTGAAAAATGAGAAAACAAAAGTCAAAATTGAACCTGTCAAGAAATTGGTAACTAAAAATGACAAATTTTATAAACGGGTTGCTTCATCTCAACAAACATGGAAGCCAAAAGTTGTTGAAAAACCAAAGGTTTCAGAGTTGGAAAAACAATCATCTTCTACCATTCCGGTAAAGATGAATGTTCCTTTGGATTATTATGAAAAATTGGAGAAACAATCTTCTACTCAACCTAAGAAGAAGAATGTTCAAAAGAAAAATCAACCAGCCGGTCAACTTAAGATAGATGAGTTTTTCTTATACAAAAAGGTTGAGGTTGGATCAGAAGAAAACTTGAAAATGAATGATAAAAATTTTCCGCCACTTTACACTACAAAAATCACATTAAAGTCAAGTTACCTGAGTCAAAAGAGGCTTGGGTAGCATCAAAATCTCACTAAAGATTTTGGACTTGCCGGAGCTTCCTAGTTGGTAATTGTGAAGCATGAATCGGCATCTTTATTGAAATGTGTTTGTTAGTGTATTATCTGTCTATCGCCTCCGTCAATCTAGTCCGTAGTAGAAAACTGAAGAAAACGAGAGTTACATTGTTATTTTAGAATTAGTTAGTCAAAAAAGGCAAGGTGGCATAACTGTAATTAATGAGATTCCTCATTAATCCCTTGGCCTATAAATAGATCTCTAGGGTTTCTCATTTAGAACTTTTGCCATTTTCACATCTTGGAGAGCTAGAGGCTAGAGAGAGAAAGCTAGAGAGAGAAAGTTTATTGTTCGTGATTCAGGTGCTGTACGTTATCAGATTTTATAAAAGAATCACAGTTTATATTACGTCATGTGTGTTTAGGTCGCGTTCGTGTACGGATTCCGCACGTTTCACGTTCGTTTCGCAATCGTTTCGGAGTCAAAACCGGTCCTACAAGTGGTATCAGAGCAGGAGCTCGATTGCACTGATCCAACACACATTTCCGATCGTGATTTCATCAGAATCAGATCCGATTTCATCTTCTTCTTCATCTTTTTCATATTTCTTACAGTTTTTACTGTTTTTCATCGAATTGAACAGGTTTTCATGGTCCGTTTCAGTTGATTTTTGGATATGTTGTGCGTCTATACCTGATCTATAACCCTACCAAGTTTCAGATCCAAATTCCTAACTGTTTAGGAGAAATCAAAGATTTTTAGTCCGATTTCGCGTATAAGTTGCAGGTCCGTTCATAGGGAGGTCCGCTTATACGAACCTTGTAGGTCCGCTCATCCGGACAACATCTGGTCCGCTTATCCGGACAATATCTGTTAGGTCCGCTCATACGGACAATACTTGGTCCGCTTATCCGGACATTGACCAGGTCCGCTTATCTGACACTTACCAGGTCCGCTTTTATGAACATTCAAGTGATAGGTCCGCTCATAGTGACAAGTGATAGGTCCGCTCATAGTGACAACAAAAGGTTCGCTTTTCAGGTCCGCTTATAGGTACATCAGGTGGTCCGCTTATAAAGTCAAGTTGGTAGGTTCGCTTATTCGGCAGTCCGTTCATTAGGTCCGCTTATCAGTCAATTGTGAATTCGCTCTCGTGACATTACTGATTTCACGTGAAAGTACATCGAATTGTGAAACAATTTACGAGGTTGTCAAGTGAACATGTGATCAGTTTGATTTTGGCCATTGTCAGTTCATGTGATAGTTAAAAGTTGTTGTCAGTTTTGGTCACGTGATCCTCTGAATTCATATATTACATCTTACAAAACCCATGCAATTGTCGGATTATACAGCCCATGTGAAGCCTTATTAGAGGCCCAATGACATTTTAGAATTTATTTGATATTGTCGGCCACTTAATTGGTGTTATCAAAGATTGAACCGTACAACAATTTTGTCAATTAGTGGAAGTGGTTTGTGTCAAAGAGTCAACAGGTCATTGATGTTTGGGATAAGAGATCATGTGTAAATATTAAAGTTGTCAGCACACTATATTGAATGATTCAAAGTGATCACGTGAAGTCCTTGGTTCAAGATACAAACAATTTGGTCAAATTAATTGTCTACTAAGTGGATGTGTGTCAGACATTTGTAAATTCTATAAAAATTTGTGTGTGAGGTCTTATAAATTTTGTATTATCAGCCCACGTGATTCTATCAGATCGTTCAACTAGTTAAAGTGCAGTCCATATCAAGTTGCGGCTCAATCAACACTTTACGAATCAGTTGTTTTGTGTGGTCAAGTCACGTATTAAATTCATCGACTCACTTGAAAGCTTTATACGGTTTGGAGTTCAAAAATTTCAAAGGTCGTTTGATTTTGATCCGAGTCATAGCTGTCCGCACAGTTGGTCAACCTTCAGTCCGCACAGAAAATCACAAGTTTGAGTACAAGTCTTATTCAGTTAATTTACAAACGGTTAAACTGATAGTTTGTTTGTTTGTCAGGATTACATCATGGCTGAAGAATTTTTCAATACGTTTTACAACGTGTTCGCAACTGAATCATCTGAGGCTACAAATGTTACACCAAAAACCATCACGAAGGCGCTCAATGAAAACATCAAGCATGATAACTTCTACGGAACAAATTCAAAGCCTCCAACTTTGGATAGCATTGAGGATTATACCTGGTGGAAAGAACGCTTTCTCAACTGGGCAAAGGCGTATGCTCATGAAAGCTGGTTCTGCCTGGAGTATGGATATGAAAAACCAAAAGACGATAAAGGAGAAGATCTTGTATTCAAGAAGTTTACTAAAGAAGATAAAGCTGAATTTGGAGCTGAACAGAGAATGATAGCATTGATCCAGTCAGCAATCAGAAATGACATCTTTGCACTGCTAAATCATAATGGGTCATCTAAGTCTATCTGGGAAGCTTTACGACTTAAAGCTGAGGGGGGAAAACAGATTAGAAAAAACAAAATAGCTTTATTAAAGAAAGAATTTGATCTGTTTGATAACATAAAAGGAGAGTCAGTGAGGCAAATGATTGAGAGATTCTGTCATCTTAAAATTGAATTGGAAAGATTAGAGATAAATAAAACAAGAGAGGAATTGATAGACAAAGTGATTGAAGCGTTACCACGAGCTGATCAGTGGCAAACGTTTGTTTTTATTTTAAAAAATGATGCTTTGTATGATACAATTACTCTTGATGCTTTGTTTGAAAAGATTGAAAGTCATGATTTGGAGTTGCAGAAGCAAAACAAGATGACTGATTCTTCACATCAACAGAACGTTGGCTTGTACTACAAAAGCAGTGTGCTTTCTGATAAAGGTGTTGGTTCACCAAAAACAGCATTTAGTGGTGAAAAGATGAAAGAACCAACAACAACGTCAACAAGTCATCATTCTGGATATCATTCATCTTCAAAGACAAATTCTGATGATTCTGAAGAAATTCTGTGCAACATTGCTCTTAAACTGAAGAATTCTCCTGCAATGAGCATCAATGCAGCGAAGCAGCAAATGAGTTTCCTTGCATCTGTTCTGGAGTCATATGAAGGTCTTGTAGCTGGAAAAATTGGAAATTCCGAATTGACCAAAGAAGACTACGACCAGATTGATCCGGAAGAGATGGAGCTCATTGACATCCGTTGGTGTTTAGCTAGTTGTATTCGAAGAGCTCAGAGGTACATGGAGATTACCGGGAAACAATCTCTTGGAGGTGCGTCAACAAAGCTTGGATTCGACAAATCTAAAGTGACCTGCTTCAAATGCAAGCAGAAAGGTCATTTCAAGAGAGAATGCACTAATTCTGCAGTTGGTGGAAATGAACATCCGTTCAACGATGACTATTATCGAAAGGCGATCTACCATAGAAGCAGAGAAGAGCCAAAGTTGATTGAAGATAAACCGAAAGAAAAATCAAGAGCTTATGCTGTAATTTACGAGGATGAAGGATATGATTGGAGTGAGGTTCTTCCAATAGATGACATTGTTGATGAACGATTCAAAGCTGAAGCCAAACAGGAAGAATTAAATAAACATTATGCTCTTGTTACTGAGATTCAAGATGAAAACAAAGATAAAGACACTTCTGAAATCCATGAAGAGAATGTTGAGATCAAAGAGAAAACTCGAGAAGAAATCTTGAGTGAGAAGACTTACAGAGAAAGAAACGTGGTCTACAACAGAATGGATGACATGCAGGAGGAGTATGAGATGGCTGTCGGTAGCAAAAGATGGGATAAAAAGAGAGAATGCTACTATAACAGAGAAGGAGAACCGGTTGTTCCCAAGAAAGACATAATCTTCGATGATGTTCTTCTTGCAGTCCCGTTAAGAGCTGAATACTATAGAAGAGTATTGAAAGATGACACATACGCTAAGAGATATGAAAAGGATATTAGATATGCTATGTTATCATGTCTGAGAAAAAGGGATGAGGAGAGAATGAAGAAGAATGTTGAAGAAATGGTGAACAATCTGAAGAAAGCTGCTGAAGAGGTTAAAGTAGAAACTGTTGAAGTTGAAGCTGTGAAAGAAATCAAAAGTGAAGAAGTTGTTGTGAATGAAGAAGTTGAGAAAGTTGTTACTGAAGAACATTGAAGAAGAGGTGAAGAAAGAAGAAAAAGAAGAAAAGAATGAGAATGAGGAAGCTGATAATGTTGGTGATGAAGTCAGTGTTGAAGAAAAGCAGAATGTTGCTGAGCAGACAGAGGTTGCTGAAAACACCGAAGTGCCAATCACAGAGGTAAATTCTGATTCTGAAAACTTAAAACAGATTGATAAGTGCAAGAAATGCATGGAACCGTGCAGAGCTTGTACTGAAAAAGATGAGCAATTTAGAACAAGAGATCTTGAGTTCACAAAAATTGAAAAGATTTTTAAAGAAAAATGCAAAGAAATGCTAGAAAAAGAAAAAGTTTTTAAAGAAAATGATGAAAAACTTTCAGAAAAATGTAACAAATTAGAAAAAGAAAATGAAGTTTTGAAAGAAAATGTTTCGAAAATGACAAATGAATGTGAACAAAAAGAAATTGCTTGTCAAGAAATGAAGAAAGATTATGACTCAATGAAATTAGTATATGATATTATGAAAGAGTCATACGACAAAGTGAAAGATGAAATGAAATATGCTCAATCAAGAATGAATTATATGTCTGAAACAACCAAAGAGCTTAAACGAATGTATGCTATAAAACAAGATGTTGTTAATTCCTATATTGAGGATGTTGCTAAGTTGAAGCGACAGATTGCTGATTTAGAACAGGATAACAACAAGTTAAAGAGTTACCATGTGTCGTCATATGTGCTTGAACGAATTTTCAATATAAAACCGGGTGAGGGTGAGTCTGAGCAGAACAAGAAAGGTATTGGTTCAGAGTTTCATCAAGTTCCACCACCGGGAAAATTTGCATTTTATGATGAGGAAAAGGTCGAAAAAGCTTTCAACATGGTAGACCAATTGCCAGACAACATTGACATAACCTATTCCAAATCTGATGATTCTAATGATTCAGAGGTGGTAGGTAAAGTTGTTGAAAGTGTGTTGAAAGAAGAGTCAGTTGTTACAGGTAAATCTGAATCACAGGATGAAGATGAAGGAAATCTTCATGATGGTTATCTGAAAAACACAAAATCCGAGAAAAGTTTGAATGATGATTCAAAAGGATTGGTTTATACCATAATTGGATCGGACAAATTGTTCTTAGATGTTGTTTTCCCGATTCAGAATGTGATTTCAGAAAAGGTTGATAAAGTTTTCAAAATGGTTGAGATTGAGAAGTCTGAAATTTCAAAGTTTGTCGGTAAGAGTCATAGAGGTTCGTATAACAAACCTGGTTTCAAAAAGAAGAACATGAAGGCTGGGTTGGGTTATAAGAAGAAACAACATCGGAACAAAAACGAGACGCCAAATTTTCAAACAAAAATGACTTTTGTTCAAGGAGGAAGTTTAGAAAAAGAAAAAGAACTCAAAATGAGACAGTCTAACGATGAATTCTTTGCTAAAAAGAAAAAGAAACAACCACAGGTCAAAGATGTGTCCATGAGAACATGTTTCAAATGTGATCAAAAAGGACATCTTGCACGCAAGTGTTCTAATCTAAAACCTGTGGATGTTGACAAAAAGAAGTTTGATACTGAGAAACAAAAATCTGAGACTGTGAGACAAAGGTCAACCAAATTTGATTCGAAACAAACTTGGAGGTTCAATACAAACAAGTTTGCTTCAAATCAAAATTGGAAATCAAACCAGAACAGGTTCGATTCAAGACAGACCTGGAATTCTCACACACCCAGATTCAGAACAACACAGAGTTGGAAAACCACAGTTGATATGACAAAACCTCAAGAGTTTTGGAAACCAAGAGTTGTTGTTCACAATCAAAATGTTCAAAATGTTTCACATTTTTACAAACGAGGAACACCAAAAGGTCAAACATGGAGTGTTAAGAAACATGGTGATTTGGTAAAAGATGAGAAAGTTGAAGTTAAAATTGAGAAAGATTTTGTGAAAAATGACAAAGAATTTCCAGCATTGAATGAAAATTATTGTGTTGAAATGCCTAAGGTTCAACAGACCTGGGCTAAATTGTTCAAGTAATTGAGTAGTTTGTTTGTGCAGGTGCTCATGGAATTCAAAGATTGTGAAATTGGAGATTGGAGCAGCCTGGCACATCGAGAGGAGGCTGCTGGATCCTGTGTTGGTTGAAACAGGAAGTTTATATGTTTTCTGTAAATAAATAAACAATATTTCAAAAATCCTAAAAATTGGAAAACTTGAAAAACCAAAAATATGTTTGTTTTTTAATTTTTGTCAAATATTCAAAAATACAAAAATATGTGTTGATTGAATATGCCGAAACCCTCACGGCTGAACAAACATGATTACTTTCATCAGATTGAAAAACGGTTTTCAAACTGTTAAGATCAATGGGTTGTAAATCATGGGGGTATGTTATATTTTCTGCAAAACAGAGCACTTTTAGCAGAAAATGGATGGCGAGACAAAGCTATCAGTATTGGTTGTCAAATTTTCTTTAAATGATTTTGCATTTTAGGGGGAGTAATATTGTTAGAAAATACAAAAACATTTGAAAATTTGAAAAAGTCAAAAACATGATAAAATTCAAAAATTTGAGTTTTTGCGTAGAAAGAGAAAATGATAGTACATCAGTAGACAGTTACAGTATGCTAAAGAAATGGAAAGTTTAAATGTGTTAAACGATCTCACCGTGGATGTGTCGGTAGATTTTTATACATTTAGTAAACTTTTTCGGGATATAAACCTAAATTCCCACTTGCTTATTTCGTGGGGAACACTACTTGGATATATAGGTAACCCCTGAAATTTCGTTTGAAAGGTCTCATAATCTGATATACTAGGTCTTTATACTCAATGATGTCTGGGGTATTATTCCGGGACTTCTGCTGAACGGTAGTTCTGACCTAGTCCTCGAATAATACTTTCTGCAATGTTTGAAACATAGCATTAAACCCTCAGCATGCTGATGAAACAATAAAATTGATAGTCGCTGCTGTTGTAAGCAAAAAGATCCTCTAAAGGGGACATACCGTAAAGTCGAAGCTGATATCTCTTTGCGTATACGGAAGTATCGACCTGAGATCCCTCGGCCCTCGCATACCTAATTTATATACAGATATCATTGTAGTATACTCACCTGTAAGACTGATTATTGGGATTCTGGATACGGGAGTATATTCAAGAGGTGGGACACATGAATAGGTTTAAGTTCTTAAAATACCTAATTCGTATCCTGAATCAGTTGAAATTTGTATGAAAATTTAAGTGGATAAGTATATCGACAATCTAAGTGAATTGTTTAATACTTAATGTGATTTTAAGCTCAACGGTACTTGTAACTTGTCATAAACTGATATGATCCTCTGACGCAAACTCAAACAAAAATATTGTATGTGAATATGTTTGTACATATTTCTTTACTGTTTTATATTTTCAGAAAATACAAAAAGATTTTGATTTCTGCTTTATTTTCGACAACTGATATCTGAGATGCTGAGTTTCAAAATCTAAGTAAGCTGATTGTGTTTCTGAAAATAAAACAAGTTCATTAAATTGAAACTTGAATTAAAATAAAAAAAACAAAACAGTTTGTGATATCTCCAAGGTCATTAGTTTGGACTTGGATGATTAACTGTGAGGGATTTGGATGCTTATACTGTTATAGAGCTAGTTTTCGATTCGATTCGATGAAACTGCTAAATTCATGAAAATTGTTTGTTTAGAATGTTGAGTAAGCCAGGTTACAATTCCTAGATAGTTGAAATTTGAAATGATGTTACTTATAAATGTTTGAGTGATTGCGGATGAGATTCCAGACTACGATCCCGGAAGCTGAGTCTAAGGGGGAGTCTGAAGATGAGCTCAAAGCAAGGGGGAGCTTGTATACGGAAAGCAAGGTGTCGATCCCAAAGCACGGAAGCTTGACGAAAGGGGGAGCCTGATGAAGAAAAGAGTCTACAGAAAAGAGGAAAAGTTGAAGCTGAAGACAGATCCACCGGGATTCTGTTCGAGAAGATTCAAAGAGAGAAAGAGAAAGAAAAGTCGCTACGAGCTTGACTACAGATTGACTACAGCAATATCCAAGGGGGAGTCTGTTAGTGTATTATCTGTCTATCGCCTCCGTCAATCTAGTCCGTAGTAGAAAACTGAAGAAAACGAGAGTTACATTGTTATTTTAGAATTAGTTAGTCAAAAAAGGCAAGGTGGCATAACTGTAATTAATGAGATTCCTCATTAATCCCTTGGCCTATAAATAGATCTCTAGGGTTTCTCATTTAGAACTTTTGCCATTTTCACATCTTGGAGAGCTAGAGGCTAGAGAGAGAAAGCTAGAGAGAGAAAGTTTATTGTTCGTGATTCAGGTGCTGTACGTTATCAGATTTTATAAAAGAATCACAGTTTATATTACGTCATGTGTGTTTAGGTCGCGTTCGTGTACGGATTCCGCACGTTTCACGTTCGTTTCGCAATCGTTTCGGAGTCAAAACCGGTCCTACAGTGTTTTTAAATCAATTTGTGATATGTGCAGGAACTTCCGAGAGCCATTTCAAGATGGATTATGGATAGTGGAGCGTCTCGACATATGACAGGGAAGACTGCATTGTTGTATGATGTTAGAAATTTCAATGGTGGTTATGTGGGATTCGCAAGAAACCAAGGTGGTAGAATTGTTGGTGAAGGAACGTTATCCAATGGGATCGTTACGTTTGAAAGAGTTAACTACATTGCTGAGCTGGAGAATAATCTGCTGAGTATTTCGCAGATTTATGACAGGATGTATACCACTCACTTCACAGACAAAGAATGTTTGATCTTGAAGCCAGGATTTGTTATCCCTGAAGAATGGATTATCATGAGGGCACCAAGATTCAATGATCTGTACGTGTTGGACATGAGTGTAGCTACTACAACCACGGGTCAGGCTCATTGTTTTGTGTCCAGAGCAACAGAGAAAGAATCAAAGTTGTGGCTCCGGAAGATGGGGCATATACATCTTAGAAAAATGAATCATTTGGTGCACAATGATATGGTTATTGGAGTTAATATCAAAGGTTTTCATCTGGAAGGGGAGTGCATTAGTTGCATCAAAGGCAAGCAGAAGAAAAAGTCACACCCTAAAAAGCAAGTCAATTCAGTTGCCAGACCTTTAGAGAGACTACATATGGATCTGTTTGGTCCAGTAAACGTTAAAAGTATTACAGGGGATCTCTAATGTCTTGTGGTTACTGATGATTATTCCAGATTTTCGTGGGTATCATTCTTGAAGTCGAAAGATGAAACGTTTGATAATTTGATGGCGTTGTTCAGAAAGATTGTAAATCTGTACCAAAGGCGTATCAAAAGAATTAGAAGTGATAATGGTACTGAGTTCAAGAACAACAAGATGGAAGAATATGTGATGAAAGAGGTATATTGCATGAGTTTAGTGCTCCGTACACTCTGCAGCAGAATGGAGTTGCAGAACGTAAGAACAGGACGCTAATAGAAACGGCCAGAACAATGCTTGCTGATTCAAAGTTACCGATAAATTTTTGGGCAGAAGCAGTTTCTGCCGCATGCTATACACTCAATCGGGTTCTCACTGTGAAGAAATTCAACAAAACATGCTTTGAGTTGATCAATAACCGCAAACCGAACCTGAAGTTTTTAGAACCGTTTGGGTCTCCTTGTACAGTTCTAGAGCCTTTTGGTAAGTTTGGTCCAAAGAGTATTGAAGGAATATTTGTGGGTTACTCAAGTCCACAAAGACGTGTTTTTGTTCCAAGCCTGAAGCAGATCATCGAAGCACAACATGTTGAGTGTCAGGGGTATACTATGCCGCCTCAAAATCCCGGTGACTCATGGTGTTTTAATTATGATAAATTGTGGGATTCGTTTGACATGGAAGAAGAAAAGGATGAAGAAGAAGATTTCTTTGATGAGTTGGATATTCTGAGAGAGTATGAAGAATCGCAGGAAAGGTTCCCAGCTGAGTATTCAAGACGACCGCAACGAGCTTCAAATGATGATGAAGCAGGTCCAAGCAATGCTGGTGAACATGATGATGTCCAACAAAATGAAGTTGCTCAAGATAATCAGTCGGCACAGAATGATAATCAAGAATCTGAGAACATGCCAGTATTTGATCGTGGTGATTCAGATTATGAGGGGGAGCAAATTCAGATCTCAAGTCAAACAAACCCAGTCAGTGAACAAGATGCAAATCAGAATGTTACTAATCTGGAAGGCGATGTAGATGTTCCAGGCGAAGTGATGCCACGAACTCTTTCATACCATCCAGAGGATTTGATCATTGGAGAATTGCAGACAGGCGTCCGCACTCGAAGACAGCTTGATCAAGGGCTTACATGTTTTTATACAAAAGTTGCTCCTTTACAAACTGAATTCTCATTGAGTTGTTTTATCTCACAGGTTGAACCAAGGACTTATAAAGAGGCGCTTACTGATGATTCTTGGGTCAATGCAATGCAGGAGGAACTGAGCCAATTCGAAAAGTTGGGAGTGTGGAAGTTAGTGGATTTGCCTGATGGTCAAAGGAAGATAAACACCAAGTGGGTGTTCAAGTGTAAGAGAGACGATAGAGGAGTTGTGGTTCGTAATAAAGCTCGACTCGTAGTCCAAGGTTTCAGTCAACAGGAGGGTATAGATTTTACTGAAGTGTATGCTCCTGTAGCTCGACTAGAAGCGATCATAATCTTTCTAGCATTTGCGTCTTGGAAAAATTTCAAAGTATATCAGCTAGATGTGAAATCGGCATTTCTCTATGGGAAGGTAAAAGAGGAGGTTTATGTCGGACAGCCACCGGGCTTCACCGATCCACTCCACAAAGACAAGGTTTACTTGCTTGACAAAGCGCTGTATGGTTTACACTAGGCCCCGAGAGCTTGGTATGAGACATTGTCTCAACACCTGCTAGCCAACAGTTTTATCCATGGAAAAGTGGATGCCACTCTCTTCACCAAAGAGGTCGACGGTCATCTTCTGATAGTTCAAATTTACGTGGACGACATCATATTTGGGTCAACAAATGAAAATTTGTGCAAAGATTTTGAACAAGTTATGAAGCAGAAATTTGAAATGTCATCGATGGGTGAGATGAAATTCTTTTTGGGACTGCAGGTTGATCAACTACCCAAAGGAATTTTTATACATCAAACGAAGTACGTTCATGATATCTTGGAGAAATTCGGGATGTCAGGTTCTACTCCAGCTTCCACCCCATTAGCAACGAATCATGGGATAAACCCTGATCTCACCGGAGAGAAGGTAGATGAAATGATGTATCGTTCCATGATCGGATCGCTGATGTATTTGACAGCTTCAAGACCCGATATCATGTACCCAACCTGCCTCGCAGCAAGATTTCAATCTAACCCGAGAGCTTCGCATATGGTGATTGTGAAAAGGATATTACGCTACCTGAAAGGAACTCCATCATTGGGGTTGTGGTATCCAAGAGAAGGCGATTTCATGCTCGAAGGGTATTCCGATTCAGATTTCGGATGCTGTAAAGTTAATGCTAAATCAACAACAGCAGGGTGCCAGTTTTTTGGATCTCGATTGGTTACCTGGCAATGCAAAAAGCAGACCTCTGTGGCTTTATCCACATGTGAAGCGGAGTATGTATCTGCTAGCAGTTGCTGCTCACAGATCTTGTGGATCCAGCAACAGATGCGCGACTACGGTTTGCAATTTCTAAACACCCATATCTTTATTGATAATGAGGCAGCGATTAACATTACTAAAAATCATGTTCATCACGCTAAAACGAAACACATTGAAATTCGTCATCACTTCATTCGAGATTGTTTCGAGAAGAAGTTGATACGAATTGAGAAAATCCACACTGACGAACAAAAAGCTGATTTACATACCAAAGCATTTGATAAAACACGTTTTCAGTATTTGCTAAAACTGAATGGTATGAAGCTTTTATCGGTGTTGGAGGAGATTATTGGCGTTGATGAAGGAGACATTGTAGATGATGTTGAGAAGCAATCTGCAATGGTTTGTCGATTTTTTATATGTTTTGGTATTTAGGGGGAGGTATAGGGTAATATTTTCAGAAAATACAAAAACATTAAAAAATGAAAAAAATACAAAAACATGAGATATTTTCAAAATCCAAAAAAATAGAAAACCAGAAAAGAGTTTGTGTAAAAAGGGAAAATGATAGTACATCGGCTTGACAGTCACAATATGCTAAAGAAATGGAATGTTTAAATGCGTTAAACAGTCTCGCTGATGATGTGCCGATAGCTTTTTACACATTTAGTAGATTTTTTCGGGATATAAACCTAAATCTTTACTTACTTATTTCATGGGGTACACTACTTGGATATATAGGTAACCCCAGAAATCTTGTTTGAAAGATTCCTCTTTCTGATATACTAGGTCTTTATACTCAGTGATATCTGGGGTATTATTCCGGGACTTTTGCTGAATGGAAGTTCTGACCTAGTCCTCGAATAATACTTTTTGCAAATGCTTGAAACGTAGCATCACCCTCAGCATAAATGATAAGACAATAAAATTGCTTAGCAATGCTGTTGTAACAAAAGATCCTCTAAAGGGGACACACCCAAGTCGAGTCGTGATCTCTCTGCTGAACGGTAGTTCTGACCTGAGCTCTCATGGTTTCGATCATAATTTATTCCCTTACAGATATCATCTGTGGTATACTCACCTGTAAGACTGAATATTGGGATCTGGATACGGGAGTATATTCAAGAGGTGGGACACACGTATAAGTTTAAGTCTCTAAAACACTAAATCCGTATCCTGGACAGATTGAAAATTGTGTGAAAATTTAAGTGGATCAGTATATCGACAATCTAAGCGAATTGTTTAATTCTGAGTATGTAATTGAAGCTTAACGGTACTTGTGACTTGTCAGATAGCTGATATGATTCCCTAACACGCTTAACCAAAAATATGTTTGTAAATAGTTTACTTTTACTGCATTTTAGTTCTGTATTTCATTTCTAGTTTAGAACTTTATTCAAAATCCAAAAAGATTTTACACTTCTGCTTTATTTTTGACAAACCAAAGTGGAGAGTTGATCTTCTGATTCGAAAGCTGAAAGCAGATGCAGGAAGTTTCTGGACTGGAGGATGAGTTTGGAGCTAAACATGATAAGTTTGTAATAGTTGAAAAGTTTAAGCAACTTCATTAACTTGAAACTTGTAAATTTTTTAGAAAAAGTTGAACAAAATGTCAGTGTGAATTATCTCAGATCGACCAAGGTCATTAAGTTGGACTTGGTAGATTAATTGAGTAATCAGGGTCATTAACTTGGACCTGAATACTTAAGTGGATTTCTAACACTGAAAGTTGAATGGTAAGTATTGATTGAAACTGTTCTTGTCATATATCTTATATTTAGGTAGAGATTGTGCAGGTAACATGAATCCCCATGGCAATGAAATATCAAAGTTTGAACCAGAATTTAAAACCCTAGCTTATTGAGAGGGGGAGTATACGAAAGGGGGAGTCAGAATTCTGGATCAACATTCAAAGGGGAGATTGAAGATCAAAGTTGGAAAGAGACAAAGACTGAAGACTCGACGCCGAAGACTTCGTCAACATCCAAGGGGGAGTCTGTTGGTGCACTGGATGTCTGCTGACTACGTCTTAATCGAGTCTTAGGTCTAAATAGGTGTTTAGAGTTGGAAAACATGAAAAGTGGACTTAATGTTGTAATTCCGCTCGAAATGACATTTGTGTCATTTCAAGCAGAATCAGGATATCATGTTAACTTGTGATTCCGCTCGAGACTTCATAGGGGTTCCGCTTGAACCATTTGGAGCGGAATCAAGAGCACTATATATAGGTGATATGTTTATATCATTTGTAACTTTGGGAGCGAAATCAGAGCCGAGGTGCTGTCAAAATTCTGTTAGAAAACATGTTGGTGCATTCATCTGTCGTCTTCGTCTTATGTCGAGTCTCGGGTTCGTTGCGGATCTGAAATAGCATGAAATCACATATGTGACATCATAAATGACATCACATAGGTGACATCATTGATGACATCACAACCTTAGATTGTATGAAAAGTGTGAAGTTTGTCGTTTACATGTAACCATTTGAAATTGTAATATTTTAAAAGGGTCCGTTTTAAGGGTTCCGTTTGAAATGATCATATAACTTTCAAACGGAAGGGTCCCCCCTATAAATAGCCTTCAAACGAGTTCATTTGTAATGTTCTAGTTTCCGACGCCGAGGTGCTGTCGAGGTGTCTCCAGTCTTGTATACGTTCAGAGATTAATAAACGAGACAATTAATAGTGAATACAAGCTAAACGAAGACCGAATCAATGAATTCCGCCTCTGATTCGGTCTGAGCACTCTTCTGATCGACTCGTTAGGTCGTTTCACGATCCTACAAGTGGTATCAGAGCTCAGGAGGAAGAGTTCTTACCGTTTAGTTCGTTTTCGCTGGAATATTCTATCTTCTACACCTTCTTTTCAAAACTGGACAAGTGTTTACGGTTAAAACGGTCTAAAACTTTCACAATTCAAACGAAACACAGTATTAACGAATCCTTGATAATTTGAGACTAAAACTCGTCTTAAAACTGATCGAAAAATCCATTACGTTTGAAAATGTTCGTAATATGCTGACGTCATAGGCTATTACGTTTGAAACATCGTTTGAAGCTTGACGTTACGTTTGAAAATGGTGTAGTTTCAAACGTGACAGGACTATTACGTTTGAAATTTGTGTTCCGTTTGAACATATCGTTTGAAATTGCACCTGAAAGTTTGAAATTGTACCTGGCCGTTTGAAACATAATCTGACTGTTTGAAATTCAACTTATCGTTTGAAACATCTGTTTGAAAAGTGTTTCAGTTTTCACGTGTTTGTACATTGAAATGTGTGAACCGATTAAAAGTGCATCGATTGTGTGATACTTTAATCGAAGTGATCAGTTGGTTGGGAATAGGAATCACATGTGTTCGTGACAGTTTACATTAAAGAATTCAAGTTTTTGTCGGCTCAATTATCTTACACATTGTCAGCTCGTCGCATATTTCAAACAATTGTCTGCCATACTTCTTGATATATACATAGTGGATTTTTAGGTCCAATCAACGTGTATTGTTACTTGAAATTGTCGGATAAGTGGATAAGTGCTGGATAATCAAATCGTTTGTAATTTGTGAGTCCATGTGAACATGTCATAGGCCCAATCACTAATCAATTGATAAAGTTGTTGTCAGTGGCATGTGATAAAATTAAAGACTCATGTGACATTGTTTTTACCAATAAAAATTGAAATTGTGTTTTGAGTGAAATTTGTCGGGACAGTTTAGAAAAATGGCAATGATGTTTGATGAAAAGGAGAATGAGTTTATTGAAAGGTTAAATAGATATGGTTGGTATCAAATGAGTGGATATGAACAAGATGATAAGAAGATTT
This sequence comes from Helianthus tuberosus, assembly GCA_030545235.1. Lineage (NCBI taxonomy): Eukaryota > Viridiplantae > Streptophyta > Magnoliopsida > Asterales > Asteraceae > Helianthus > Helianthus tuberosus. The sequence goes on from CM060375.1 coordinate 181,593,808, forward strand.
GGAGTCTTAGACTTGAAAGATTTGTATGTCAAAAGGATGAGACCGTGAAAGAGATGGAAAGGAGATTTGATTACTTGATGGACAAGTTAAAATTGTTTGGAATAAAACTGACAGATACTGAAAAGATATCAAAGCTTGCAGATGCTTTACCTGCCGAATGGGATGATGTTTTGAAGATATTAAAACAAGAGCCTAAATTTTCAAAATTACATCCATCTGATTTCATCAATAAACTTCAAAAGTATAGTTTTGAAAATTCTGATAAGAAGAAAATATTAATGAATAAAATCAAAGAGAATCTAGATAAATTGAATTTGGGAAATCTAGATAAAATCAATTTGGATGTAATTACTGAAATTGATAGGAGAATATGTATGTGTTTCGCTGCAAAACAGAACATGAAATATGACTTTAAAAGAGGGTGTTATATTAATACAAATTTAAATCCTCTTGATTTTGTGAAATTGTTTGTGCAGGAACATACAAGATAGAGACAAAGGAAATGTCAGAGAATGAAGAATCTGTGAAGAATGAACTTTCAAGTTCTGCTTCAGTGTGTTTTACATGTGACAGCTTTAAGACGGAAAATGACAAACTCATGAAAAATGCGGAAAGTTTGACTTTGGAAATCAAAATGCTGAATGTTAAAAAGCAAGCTGATGATAAACAGATTCTGGATTTACAGGAAATTGTGAAAAGCTGAAAGTTGAAACTGATAAACTGTTAATTAATTTGAACAGTTTGACATCTGAAAACACGGTTTTGAGAGAGAAAGAAAAGGAGTTTGAAATAAAACAGAAATCTTCAAAAAATGAAGATTTCTGGATAAAGCTTGAGAACAAAAACTTGAAAGCAAAAGAAACGAAATTTCAAGAACAGATAAAAGTTTTGGAAAATGAAAAGTCTGTTCTTGAAAACATGAAGAATGAGAATGAAAAATCAATTAAGTCTCATCTTGAAAGAATCTCTCAGCTTGAAAACGAAGCTGAGAATTCAAGAAACAAGATTGATGAACTTGAAAAGAAATTGAAAGGTTTTGTGACTTCATCTGAGTCTTTGAATTATCCCTGTCCAAAACCGATCAATTCAGTTCCAATAAGTGACAATGTCACAAACTTTGACAATGTCAAAGTTGAAGATTGTGATGAGAAATCTGATGATGAAAAAGATAAAAGTGAAAAACAAAAATTGTTTTTGAAATTAAAAGAAAAATTTCAAGAAACTGTTCTGCAATCGACTGTAAAAGGAGAATGCTCTAAGCAAAAACCTTTGAAGAAGAAAGTGGAACAAAAACAAAAGGAGAAAATTTTGAAAAATGTTCAAAAAGAAAATAACAGCTCATCAGATAGATCATCCAATCGCAATCAAAAACCACAAAAAGTAAAAAATGAAAACTCAAAAATTGTTGGTAATAAGTGGTGCAGGTTGGACCACAGTGCTCAAAAGTCAAATCCAGCATACAAGAGGAGAGATGGATATCACCAAGCCAAACAGTGCTTTGATTTGAGCATTTGGGCTGAAAATGGTGATTGGTACGATAACAGAGTGTGTTACCGATGTGGTTATCAAGGACACATTGCTGTTAACTGCCAAGGTTGGAATTATGAGACGAGGAGATGCTTTAATTGCAATATCAGAGGTCACATTGCCAGAGATTGCCCAAGGAGATCGAATGACAGATTGAGGGCTAATTTTCAAAAATTGGCAAAGATTCCAGTCAATGTTAAGCCCCATGAACAGAAGGTTCTAAAACCTAAAGTTCAAAAACAGACAATTCAAGAAAAGAAAGTTAAACTTTCACAAGGGCAAAAAGACAGACTGAGGAAGAAGAGGAAGAAGGCGAGAGAGTATCTCGAGAAGATTTTGTCCTCGGGTTCATCTGTTGGTAAAAATAAGAGTTCTGATGAATCGCTTTCCTCAACTGCAAAGTCAAGCAAGATGAGTTCATCAGATACAAATCTGAGGACAGAAGAGAGAAAGAAGAAGAAGAAGAAAGTTGTTGGCGATGAATCTGGCTCATCAAAGTCAGACAAGCCACATTCAGGCAATGAATCTGGTGTGGTAAAGCCAGAAGAGCCAGTTGTTGAGGTAAAAAATGAGAGTTCTAGTCTAACAATGGATGAGGCAAACTTTCCACCATTGTTAAACAAGAATTCAAAATCACCCAAGGACAGTCAGGCTTGGGTGAATCTGTTTATATGAAAAACCTGACTTGCCGGAGTTCCCAGGTTGGTAAGTGTGGAACATGAATCGGCATATTTCTTGAGAAATTCACGAAAGTGATTTCGACTTTCAAGTGGTAAATCAGGGACATTAAGTTGTACTTGATTTTCTACAAGTGGTTTTTGTTGTTTAAATCTGAAAATGTTAAATTTTTACAAGTGGATTGAAAAGAAGAAGATTATGTGATGACCTCGAACTTACAAGTGGTTGGTAAACAAAACTTATTTTCCGGAAAAACCATTTGATTAAAACAAACTTAAGTGTTTTGAAATCAATGGGAAAATAGTTTGTTGTGAGGGGGAGTTCTGATTGTTTATGCCTAGTGGATGGAGAATTGAGGCAATTCGATATCAGTTGTCATGTTGGTGTACAGCTTGTTTTCAAATTTTCCCAGAAAATCAAAATTGAGACATATTTTGATTTTAGGGGGAGTAAAAATTTTTAAAAAAAATTTGAAAATTACAAAAAACATTGAAAAATGTAAAAATGAGTTTTGTTGTGAAAAAGAGGAAATGATAGTAGATCAGTTGGACTGTCACAGCATGCTAAAGAAATGGAGAGATAAAATGTGATAAGCGATCTCACTAAAGATGTGACGGTAGGCTCAGCTAGACTAGTAGATTTGCGATAACGATACAAACCTAAAATGAAAAAGCCTAGTTCTAGTGGGAAACATGATTGAAAGCATAGTACTTAGTTTTGTCCTTCTTGATTGTGTGCCTACTCGGTAATCGCTGATTGTCGAAAGACATAAAACTGGTTAAGTTTGTGAACTTTCACAACTTTGCTGAAGTCGCTGTGATTGTGCATTTTATTTTGCAAAGATTTAAACTTGTTTTATTTCTTTATTTTGTTTAAGCATCGGACATCCTCTGCGTATACGTGAGTATCGACCTGGATGTTGTTGCCTAAACTTTCTGCTTTATTTTCTTTGGTGTTTCGTTTAAGCTTTGGACCTCCTCTGCGTATACGGGAGTATCGACCTGGTGGTTAAAACCTAAACAACTTCAACTTGTTTTATTTTTCTTATTTTGTTTAAACAATGGACTTTCTCTGCGTATACGGAAGTATCGACCTGATTGTTAATGTTTAAACATTCTGCTTTGTTTTTGCACAAATCACAGTTGATAAAAGTTTAAAGGCATTACTTGAGTTAGTGTATTGCATGATGAGGGGATATGCTGAGATCGTGGGGTCCATAAGAATTTAGTGCTATCTAAATATACCTTAACGTATCGGTAAGCATTTCGAAAGTTTTTAGATTGAGTTTAAGTGGACAACAATATCGTCAATCAATGTGAATCGTTTAGAACTGAAAATGTTTAAAGCTTAACGGTGTTGGTGATTGGTCACAAAAACTGATATGATCCTCTTACACAAACTCACAAAAATATTGTTTGTACATATTTCTTTACTACATTTCATTACATTCAAAAATTAAAAAAGATTTTAGTGTGTTTTAGCATAATTTTTGAAAAATTCAAAAAGATTTTCGACAACTGATGTTGATGAGCTGATTTTCGAAATTCCAAGTGCTAAACAAGATGAACTGGTTTGGAAGTGTGTGTGCTGAATTGAGAAATTTATTTTGAGAAAGAGTAGTTTGATTAGTTAATCAAGGTCATTAATTTGAACTTGATGTAACTATTTTTAGTAAGTTTTTCTTATTGATTTAAGTAAAAACTTATGTGTTTGTGAGAAGATTGTGCAGGAGATGAGCTTAAACAGAGATAAAGCCAGGGATTGATCTCAAGGTGATAGCTAATTCCAGACAGCGAGGTTAGAGCCAAAGAGAAGATCCTGGTATATGATAAGAAAGAAAAGAGACTGAAAAAGACTGAAGATGCAAAGACTCGACACTTAAGACTCGTCAACATCTGAGGGGGAGTCTGTTGGTGCATTCATCAGTCGTCTTCGTCTTATGTCGAGTCTCGGGTTCGTTGCGGATCTGAAATAGCATGAAATCACATATGTGACATCATAAATGACATCACATAGGTGACATCATTGATGACATCACAACCTTAGTGTCACACCCTGGCTTTGCGGAAGCGTGGTTAATTTGGTGTGACTTCTTAATACCATAGCTTAATCATAACAAAGCTATATGAGTTAAAAACATGCAAGATCATCCATTAAGTTTTGAAAACCAAATACAGTACCATTGTTTTAACGGGAACATACCCTAACAACCATAACCTTGTTCAACAAACATTACAACTTAAAACATGACATAAACATGGTTTAAGGATTGTGTCTTGTCCAGGAAAGAGACACATCCCCTAAACCCCGGATGACCTCGGAAACTAGTGCAGCGGAAAACATGCCATACCGTGCCAGATCTCGTTAATTTCCTGAAATACATGTAAGTTGAAAAATCAACAATAATGTTGAGCGAGTTCATGTGCAAGTGAGTAAGTAAAACACTTGTAAGTATAAAAGTAGTCGTGGTATGCAGCAGTGTAAGAGGACTTGTGATCACCAATGGTTTGCAAGGCCATTAGCATGTTGTGAAATGCAATAGGAAGACTCAACCCTAGCCGATTTTTGCGTCGGGCAACCAAGTCACTCAAGGTCCGTTCTGTTGGTCCTCACAGAGGTCCGTTCTGTTGGGCCTAGAGTTGGGCTCGCTACACCCAGATAGATCTACCGCTTAAGTCCCTCGGTGTTCTGCCTACTCATTCACATGATCTAAAACCTCCTTACGTTAATCATACCATGTATAAAGTACTTGTAATCAAAGTAACATGTATTTCACCCCCGCAGTTAAGAAAACTGAAAACAGTTAGAGAAAAGGGGGACATGAACTCACTGTGAAGCGTCTCTACCAAATGTCTCCAAATCTGTAAGCTGTGCGACGACCTACAAGTGCTAATTCTATTAGACGGACGGCCGTGCCTTAGCTTTATAGTTTAAGTCTTTGGGAAATAGTTAGGCAACTATTCCGTGTTTACATTTTGTATACACTTGGTAGTTAATTTCCTTCCCAAGGATGGGGGATACAATACATGTGCGTAAGTTACGTTTTAACAATCGTGTGGTAATGTAATTACCGGTGTAACTTATATAATCATAGTGAAAGCGTTCGCAAAGTTTTGGAATCATCAACGCTTGTAAATATTATTTTTACTCTAAAATAATATTTACGTATTTTCACAAAATAATCATAAACGGTGTGAAAAAATATATTTATCACGTTAATTTTTGTGAAAAATCCCACCTCCGAATATTAGTAAATAAAGTCATGACGAAATTTATATTTCGAAAATATGTCAAAAATAATTTTAACACTTGTGGTGTAAATAATTCTAAGTGTTAGGTTTTTAGAAAAATTTCGCCAGAGTTCCCTCTGTAACTGGAGGTGGCCACGCTTTCAAGCGTATCATTTTATTTTACAAATCAAATCAACCAATCTTCTCAACATTATCAAACAACTTTTCAATCATTTTACTAGTCAACAAGTGTGTAAATCGCATAATCGCATGAACTTGTAATTTTTCCGAAACTATAATGTAAATCCCATTATATTTTGTAGATCTTTATATAAAGTAACTTTTATCTCATAAAAACCTCGTGTTTAGAGAAATCCGTCTTTACAACTTCTAGTAACAAGTGACAAAGCTAGTCCTTTGTCGGATCTTTTTGCTTCACAAGTGTTTACACACTTGTGGTTTATAAAAATATCATATTTGTTAGTGTAAGATCCTTTCTTTAAAATACATGGTTTCTTAAATGTGTGGTTCTTTGAAAATACCACTTGCAGATACGTAGATCCGCTAGTTTTAAACACCAATGTACAGGTTAAATCACTTTTACACAAATAAACATTTTACACAAGTTCATGTCTCTTGTGTGGTAGAGTTTCACCTTTTAACCCTTGTGTTAACCAAAACAAGCTTATGTTAAGATCAACGATCTTACCAAACCGGGTTAAATGGTGATCCGAGCTACCACAATCATAGATCGGGTCTACATAAACACATCTTTCGAGTACTACAACTTTTACACAAGTTGTAAGCTATTAACCACCATCTTTAGAGTTTTTACTAGACTTTAATACTTCAAAATGTATGTTAACGATATTTAACCGACAAAAATCTTTTTAACCACTTTAGATAAGTGTAAAAACGAGTTTTAAATGTTATACCTCTAGCTCAAGGCTAGGGAAGATTCTTGATGAAAAATGCGTGGATAAAAGCTAACGAAAGAGGTCCTTCGCGCTCCGAGTGCACCAAGACTCCTAATACGCGGCCTTTATCACTTGTATGATGATGGAATGCAAGAACAAGAACCGAAAGTATGATGGTGGTGAGAGTGGGGTTCGGCCGAGAGCTCCAAGGGTGAGGGAGAGAGTTTGTAAGTTGTGAAATGTGAAGTGATTATGTTAAGTGAACTCTTAGATCTTATAGGCAAACTTTTAAGGTTATTAACCATGGGTAATTATGTCTCATAGATACTAAACACAACTCAATAAAATAATCAACTTTGTACTCTTGTGTTCCCCATGGTTGGGGCCGATTACAATGGGGGGGGGGGTCTTGGTTCGAAATCAACTAAGTTAGTTGATGTTTAGTTTGGTTAAATAGGTTAATTAAGTGTTTAACCTAGTTAGTTAAGTATAGCGTGTTATGACGGGTGTTAGGGAAATCAGGGACCCTAACTGGCTCAGAAAAATATAAATAGTGAAAATAACAATATTTTCATGTTTCGGGTAAAGTCCGGTTGTTCGGTTGGATAGTAATCCGTTAAAGCGTTAATAAAGCTTTTGTTGATGCATTTTGTGTGGACGCGACTCGGCTCGGTTCGACTCGGCCTTGAAGACTTGAAGACACGAAGATCGAGACAAAGCTACAGCCAAGGGGGAGTTTGTTGGTGCACTTGTGTCTGTACTTTGTCTGTATTTCGTCATGATACAAAACGATGTCTTTAATGTAAGGTTGATGTAAGTTTGACCAAGTCAACCATCCTCCTGGTTTGACTTGTCCAAACAGTTAGCACATGGTTGAAAGATGTTTGAGTCGAAGGATGGTCATCGAAGGATTACTTATATCCTTCGATGATGATGAGCTCGAAAGATATCCTTCGAAGTCGAAGGATGGACCACAAAAGATCACATCTTTCGTGGTATATGTTGATCCTTCGAGCTGTTTCTGTTCGACAGATGATCTTTCGATCAGTCTGTCTGATCCTTCGACCAGACGATTTGTGTCGGGTATATATACCCATGTAGTGTGTTGTGTTCGATAAAAGCTAGACATAGAGAGATAAGGCAGAGAGAGACAGGAGCACACACACACACACTTTGAGAGTTTATAGAATACTTCTGTAAACATTGAGCTTGTAACCGGACCCTTCATTCGTATTAATACAAGTGGTGTTAATCGGTGAATCTTGCGTGTTGTGTTTGTGCTTGTTCTCGTATAAAGTCTCGGTTGCATGCTAGCTTGGATTCCGCACTCGCTAGTGTGTTTGATATAACAAGGATAAGGTTTTATCTCATCCTCGAGAGGGACCTACAAGTGGTATCAGAGCTTTGGCTCTTCTCCTTGTTAAAACCGAGGTGTTCTTGGCTGTTTTTCGGGTTTTGAAAGTTGTTTTTTTCTGAAAAACTTTGTTTTATCGGGTTTAAATCTTGTTCGGAAGTTTGTTGTTTTACCGAAAAACCCTTTGTGTTCATAATATCTTCAAGTGCTCTTCAAAGTTTACATCCTTTGATCTTGTTTAGTTATTTTCGAAAGTTGTTGGTGTATTGGAAAAGGGAACTGATTAAAATAATCAAACAAAATCTGTTTTTGCAGAAAATCATGGTCTGACCATACTTTCTGCCGAAAGATTTACCAACCCATCACCTTTTTCACCAACCTGTCACCCGTTGTCAACTGTGTCAGAACCGATCGAAAGATATCCTTCGAAGTCGAAAGATCATCTTTCGACCAAAGGAGGTTCGACAGATAGTCATCATTCGAGCATCCTTCGAGTGTGAGACTTATCTTTCGTTCCAAGGAATATTTTCGAAACATACATCTTTCGGTCTTCTGCTCATTTTCGAAAGACTAGGATCCTTCGATTGGGGAGTCTTTCGAAGTCATCTTTCGTGTTCATCTTTCGGTCTACAGTCCTTTTTCGAAAGATAAGGATCCTTCGTTTGGAGAATCTTTCGAAAAACATTGTTCGACACTCAACAGTGATCTTTCGAACACTGTTGATCTTTCGAACAGGTGTTGATCTTTCGATCCTTGTCTGTTTAAGTTTAACAGTTTGTGTTTTTCAGGTCTTTCGATCAAGGATCTTTCGGCTGGTGTTATCATTTGAAATTAACATAGTTTGTGAAAATTAAATTTTTAAATAGAAAACTTGTTTTCATTTTTAAATCAACTTTCACTTAATATATTAATTTTCATAAAATGGGAACAAACGGTCAGTGGGATCCAACCGCATGGACTCAAATAACTTCGACTCCACAATCATCAGCTATGCAATCTACGCAATCTACGTCAGATTTCGACAAAAATGCATGGATGCGAGCTATTGCCCCACCTCAAGCTGCAATGATAACTGCAAATCAATGGGCTTTGGTCACAAATCAAAGCAACAGCATTCAATCTATGATGCAGAATGACAGTGAAACCGGTACAAGCACAAAACCACCAAAGTTAAATCACATCAATGATTGGGGATGGTGGAAAGAAAGGCTGAGAACTTATGTTCAGGGACAAGGTCAAGATCTATGGATGTGCTTCTTCACAGCTTTTGAAAATGAGTTGGAAATTGCAGGATCTAATCCACAAACTTACAGCACTTTGTCTGAAGAAGATAAAAAGAAGTTTGAGTTAGAAAAGAAAGCATTCATGATTCTCACACAAGCTCTTCATAAAGACATTTACCACCAGTTTGTTTACTGCACGACTACTAAAAGCTTGTGGGATATGCTCACATTACGGTGTGAAGGAAATGCTCAATCTAGAAAGATCAAGCAAGAATTACTGAAGAAAGAGTTTGAAGGATTTACGTGTTTGGAGAATGAGACCTTGGCAGAGTTATCTACAAGGTTTCATCATTTGTTGAGTGAGATGTTTGCTTTTAAAGTTACTGCCACTCCACAAGAATTGGTGAAGAGATTCGCTGATAGCTTACCAGCAAAGTGGAGCAGTTATCTTGAAATTCTCAAAGAAAATGGTGTTTTAGAAACAATCACCGTTTATGAATTAATTCAAAGATTGGAGAATAAGGATGTAGAAGAAAAGCTGAAGGCAAAAAGAACACAAACTCCTCAAAATCCAGAAATGTACTTTGGGATTGCAGGAGGTATCAGTGGAGAAAGACCAGCTTCTCAACACGCGAAGCTTCAAACAGCTTTCGTTTCTAACACCGGACCTTCAACAACAGATCAGTTTGATCCTTCAGCCTACACGATGTTTTCAAGACCGAATGTGCAACCGACAGCTCAGCAACAACAACCGCAACAGCAAGGGTTTTATGGAAGCTCTTCAAACTTTCAAGCCACTTCCAATCCTAACACAGTTAGATTAGACACTTCCAACTTTTCCAAAGTCAGTGTCGAAGTAGCCAAGGAGCATATGGAGATGTTGAATACCTTGGTTAGTGCTTATAGTGGATTGATCGCAGGTCAGATTGGGAATGTCAATCTAACCAATGAAGATTATCAGCAAGTGGATAAAGAAGAGTTTGAAATGATGGATATCAAATGGGCTCTTGCTAGTGCAATTCGAAGAGCTAAGGAGTTTATGGAAAGGACGGGGAGAACCAACTTGGATAGCAAGAAAGACACCAAGTATGGGTTCGACAAGCAAGCTGTAACGTGCTTTAACTGTGGTGAACGGGGCCATTTCAAAAGGGAATGCACAAGACCAGCTCAGCATGGAAACCAGAATCCCTTCAGAAACCAAGGCAACCAGCAGAACCAGAACAGGAACAATGAGCGTATGTTGATACCTGTCAACAACCGAACTCAAGCAGGACCATCAAATGCCAACCGGGGGCTGGTGGTTCAAATAGATGAGGGTTGTGATTGGTCGCTTCAGCTTGGAGAAGGAGGAAATGGTGGAATAGCATGTTTTGCTGAAGTCGTAAAGGATTTAAAGCACGCCAGTGGTGGAGAATCTTCCACCAATGGTGTTGCATCTTCTGAAGATGAAGACAGTTCTGGTTATAGTGGAAGCTCAGATGAAGAATCCTCCACTTCAGGAAATGATCATGTGGATGAGACATCAAGTGCGTCAGTCGATGCAGATATTGATGAGCTTTTGGAAGAAGCTGCAGCAGGAACTGAAAGAAGATCTAATTTGATGGATCAAGCTGCTTACTCTTCGTCTTCTCTCCATTCAGCCTTTATGGCTAATGTCGACAGTTCATCAGGTCAGGTATGTGTCGATGAACCCACTGTAGTTAGCTGTGAAAAGTGTGATAGTTTAAATGTTAAATATGCTGAACAGGAAAGTCAGATTGAAATCCTATCCAAACACAATCAAGAATTGATTGTAGATCTTTCTAAAGCAGCTGAAGCTAACGTGTTTTTAACCAGAAATGAAAAGGAATTTAAAACAACAATTGCGTCATTAAGACATGATGTTTCAGAATTACAAAAAGCTGTTTTGCGAAAACAACATGCTAACAATGATCTTATAGACACAATTGAAAAGCAGATGGTAGAATTGGCAACCGCTCGATGTGAATGTGAAACAATCAAGCAGAAATTGGAAAGTTATTCCAATTCCCGCTATGTATTGGATCACATTATTGATGTTCAAAAGAAAAAGGGGGATAAGAAGTGTATGGGATTCAAATCATGTCCTCCCCCAATGAATCACAATTAATCCAAATTGCCTGATGACGAGGATATGCCCCGTTTTGAACCTACTGTGCCACTCGGTCTAGATGACTTTGCAGCAGGCCTCGGGTTCACAACTGGTACATCATCCTCGGGTCAATCAGAATCTGAGAAAAGTGTGACAGATTCATCGTGTGTTAAGGAACAGAGTCCTCCCGTTGTTGAGGATACTGATTCTTCGGATGATGAATCTGATGTAATTGTGAACCAACAGTCTAACTCGGTTACAACAGATATTCCAATCGAGAATCACATCCTGTGTGATCCACCAGTGAAACCGAGTAAGACTGAAATGTCAAAAGAAATGGAGTCGATTGTATCAAGTTTTGAAGGGAGTAACTTGTTGTACACGCTCAAAGGAGATAGCAAAATCTACTCTAACAAAGATTTTCCAATTAAAAATGTAAATCAAGATTTAATTGAGCAAATTTTTGAAGGATGCACTGATAAGTTTTTGGGGAACAAAAGTGGCAAAGTTACTGTCACTCAATGTGATCCAATTCCGTGTGAACAAATTAGAAAACAGTACGGAAACCAAAAACTACAAGTTGAGCGAAAACAACAAGTCAATTCCGGAAAAGGTAAGGTACAGGGAAAGAAGGCTCAGAACAAGAATTTTCAAGCACCTAAGGTTCAACAACAATGGGTGCAAAACAAAAGAGCTCCTGTTAAGAAAAGAGAACCGAAAGTGAACTTTGTTGGATCCGCGGGTTCAGATAAACTTGAAACATTTCAGGATAAATCTAACATTGATTTTGTAAAACAAGTTAGAATTTTAAAACGAAATGATCAGAATAACTACACCCAACACACCAACGGAGGTGATTTAGGTCCAAGCACGTCTAAATCACAAAGTTCATTGTCTGGTTCTCAGTCTGGTCATCAACGTGTTTCTCCGAGGTTTGTAGAGCGGAGAATGTGCTTTGAGTGTGGCACAATTGGGCATATTGTAAGATACTGCCCATACCTGCAAAAGTTGAAGGCAAAAACGAGTGCTCCCCAAGAAACCAATTACCAAAAACGATCACTTTCCCCGAAACAAGACCCACGTGTCTTGAAAGAAAGGGAAAAGAAGTTAAAACAAAAGAATCAAAAGGTAATTGAGAAGGCCTTAAAATCTGAGGTCAAAGAAGAAAAACCTGTTCAAGCAAAACCTAAAACTGTAAAACCAGTAAATGCTAAAACAATTAATGCAAATACTGGTAAAGGACAAACAGCTTGGAAACAAAAACAGGTAATTCAGTCAGGGGGAGCACCACAGGTTCTTTTTCCTAATCATCAAGTGATTGAAATCACTTTTCTTGATGATCAAGGACGACCCAAGTCCACAAAGGCTTGGGTCCCTCTCTCCAACTAATTTTTGAGTAAGTGTGTAGGATATTCCAGGAGGAACTTTCGATAGTCGTAAGATTGTTGATAGTGGAGCATCCTTGCACAAAATAGGCAACAGAAGAAATTGCTGCCTTTGATGGAGAGAAAAAGTAAAGGGAAACAGAAATGTCTGTTGAAAGAGATTGAAAAGCTTCGACAAAATGAAATTTTTTTCAAAATGTGAATGTTCAAGGCTTTGATCGGGTCCCCGGGATAGATTCAAATGAAATGTATGCACCTGCAGCATGTCTGAAGTTCACAATCGACAAAATGAACGTGCAGTGTACTTTGCTTCGCGGTGTGATTGAAGAAAATGTGTTGGTTGATCAAACTACACCGGGTGTGCGGATGCCTTGGAGTGGATTAAACAGCCGCACACTACTTCTGAAAGAGAAAGACTAAAACCTTCGCTGGTGAAATGTGGAAAACCAGCCGGACCCAAAGGTTTATGATCTTGTTGCTGTCAAGAGATTTCTAAGTAGCTACAAAGAATCGACTTTGAAATCCACACCGGGTGGATATTCAGTTTGGGAGAGCTCTCAGATTCCTTGCAATGCATGAAGCAGTTGCGGGATACGGTTTTAAATTTCTAATCTCTCCTATACTTGTCGATATTTAAGCTGCTTCATGAATTATTATCTCGAACAGCACTCTTTGGCCAGACAATGTTGTCATGGTCCGCACCGCTTACCGACATGTCAACTGATTTTTCTGAAATTCGTTCAAAATTAATTTTGGTAAACGGCATTGAGGTAAAACATGAGTTAACCAACATCGGAAAATCATTTTTTTTTGTAAATACCTTTGTATTTTAAATTTGTCTTAGTTTATTGATTTTAGGGGGAGTAAATTATTTGAAAAATTTAAAAATCCAAAAACATTGAAAAATTTCAAAAACACAAAAACAATAGAAAAGCAAAAATGAGTTTCCTGGCGAGCAAAAGAGAATATGATAGTACATCAGTGGTCTGTCTAAACCTCTTTAAACCTTAAATGAAAAACGATAAGCAGTTCTATATAAGATGTATCGGTAGGCTCACAATCATTTTAAAGTGTGCAGGGTGATATAAACTTAAATCGACTGAAGATCAGGTGGGAACCATTCATTGGCATATGGTCTTAGTACCGAAATTTCGTTTGAGAGATTGCCGAGGTTCTGAGATATTCGGTCTTTATGCTGCTTATCATCTGGGTATCATGGTTGTATCTTTTACCGAAAAATAACGGGGACGCAAGTCTAGATCTTCCATGATACCATACATACGTGTACATACTGCATACGACCTCAATAAGTGATCAACAATCACATGTTCAAATCAATAAGTGATTAAATATCACATTCATCCGGGAGTCAAGTTCGTCTCTCTGCTGTACGAAAGTACTGACCTGTTCACGGACTTGCTCCTATGCCCTCATGCATCTGAAAATCAAGTTCCTCATCAATAAGTGATTCTATCACATAGGGCTTGTTTTCAATCAAAATAAGTGAGAATCTCACATCATATACGGTCAAACAGATGATAATCGGTATACTCACCGGTAAGATGAACCCTCGTGCATACCTTGATACGGGAATGTGTCGTGATGTGGATGAACACCGGTCGGTAAGTATAAATTATACCTTAACGTATCCCCTCGCCATGATTACAAATGATAAGTTGAGCTTATGTGGACAACAATACCGATAATTGTTATAGGATGCTTATCTTAATGTTAACTAATTGAAAAACAAGAGCGTTTTGGCATGACCGTACACTGATATGATTCTCTTACCCTCGAAACTCGCAAAAAGAATGTCTGTAAATATTTATTTAATGTTTCCTGTTTATGCATCTTTGTATATATTTTTTATTGCTTTCCGTCTTTACATTTGAAAAATGAAAATTTCACAAAGATTTTAGGTGTGTTTTAATTTAAACTTTATAAAATCCAAAAAGATTTTTCTTCTAGTTTATTTTTGATTGACCGATGTTGGAACTCAAGTCTATCCTACCCAAAATCCTGATTATAAGCTGGAAAACAATTGCATCTTCATAAACAGTCGAAGTTAACGAGTTTTGAAAGTTAAAGGTTTAAGATGAATATTTTTCTAAACTTTCAAACTGCTGTCGGTTGGTCTTTGATTGAGATTTGATCTCAGATGTGTCGTTAGTTTAAATATTAACTATATTCCAAGCGGTTGTTCTCATTATGCGTTTAGCTTTCTTGCATGTGCAGATGCTAAAGGCGAGGAGAACATGTTCGATGAAAAGCTTTGGAATGAAGACACGAAGTGGAGGCACTCAAAGGATAAAATGATCGAGTTGCCGCTGTCCCTTCCTCAACACCACAAGGATCTGAAGAATTGACAAGTCAAAAGATTCACGAGCATGACTCAATGGAGAGTTCAATCTAAGGGGGAGTTTGTCAACACACTTTCTACATTAAACGGGGAGTTTGTTGATACACTTTCTGCTTACGACGCGTGAAGACTTTGAAGATCCTCCGACATGAAAGACATAGAAGACGAACCATCACGAGTAGCGTCCAAGGGGGAGTTTGTTGATGCATTTTGTGTGGACGCGACTCGGCTCGGTTCGACTCGGCCTTGAAGACTTGAAGACACGAAGATCGAGACAAAGCTACAGCCAAGGGGGAGTTTGTTGGTGCACTTGTGTCTGTACTTTGTCTGTATTTCGTCATGATACAAAACGATGTCTTTAATGTAAGGTTGATGTAAGTTTGACCAAGTCAACCATCCTCCTGGTTTGACTTGTCCAAACAGTTAGCACATGGTTGAAAGATGTTTGAGTCGAAGGATGGTCATCGAAGGATTACTTATATCCTTCGATGATGATGAGCTCGAAAGATATCCTTCGAAGTCGAAGGATGGACCATAAAAGATCACATCTTTCGTGGTATATGTTGATCCTTCGAGCTGTTTCTGGTCGACAGATGATCTTTCGATCAGTCTGTCTGATCCTTCGACCAGACGATCTGTGTCGGGTATATATACCCATGTAGTGTGTTGTGTTCGATAAAAGCTAGACATAGAGAGATAAGGCAGAGAGAGACAGGAGCACACACACACACACACTTTGAGAGTTTATGGAATACTTCTGTAAACATTGAGCTTGTAACCGGACCCTTCATTCGTATTAATACAAGTGGTGTTAATCGGTGAATCTTGCGTGTTGTGTTTGTGCTTGTCCTCGTATAAAGTCTCGGTTGCATGCTAGCTTGGATTCCGCACTCGCTAGTGTGTTTGATATAACAAGGATAAGGTTTTATCTCATCCTCGAGAGGGACCTACAGCTTTAAAGTGTCGTTATATTATCTTTAGTGACACATTTTGTTTCCGACACTTTGGAAAGTGTCTAGTAGTATTTTCCCCATATTTTGGCACTTTACTAGTCAGCTAGAAGCTGGATTATTTATTAAAGTGCTGTGTTTTGTACTTAAAGTACGTTTTAGGCACATCCAATCAGTGTATCTTATTCCTAGAGACGCAGCTTCACAACCTTTATAACCCTACACTCACTACCAGTGTAGTCAGATATCTCAGGCTCTTATAGGCCTTGGAGGCAGTGTTTGCCTGATGCTGGCTTTATCAGCATGTTCAATAGGTTATCCGTGTATTGTGCTACTGTGCTTTTTGTGCATCATGTTTGTCACCAAGGTTCAGCATATAAATATTGTAGTGACAGCAAGCAAGTATGATGCAAGTAAGTTCATGTATCAGTATTCAAGTAGCAGTTCATCAGCTAGTTCAACAAGCACAGTAATCAAGTAGTAATTAATCATTAATTAAGTTGTACGGATACCTGGTTTAGTGCGGGTTGTCACATTCTCCCCCCGTTAAATAAATTTCGTCCCGAAATTTAAGTTCTGCTTGTAGATGCAGAGTTCTTAGGAAATAAGTGGGGATATTTCTCTTTCATCCGGTCCTCACGCTCCCAGGTGAACTCAGGACCATGTCTGGCATTCCAACGAACCTTGACGAGCTTGACACTGCTCCGGCGGGTCTTGTTAACTTTCCAATCCGTGACCTCGGCGGGTTCTTCAACGAAGTGGAGCGTGACGTCAATATGAATCTCGTCGATGGGAATGGCAACGTCAACTTGAGTTGGACTTTTCTTTAGATTGGATACATGAAATGTATCGTGAACGCCATTCAGTTCAGCAGGTAGGTCCAACTTGTATGCTACTTGTCCTATTTTGTCCAAAATTCTGAAAGGACCAATGTAGCGCGGATTTAACTTCCCACGCTTCCCAAAGCGTGCCACCCCCTTCCAGGGTGAAACCTTCAATAACACCATCTCTCCAACTTGGAAATCCACATGCTTCCGGTTTGGATCCGCATAGGCCTTTTGTCTGTGGCGAGCTGCTTCGATGCGTTTAAGAATCTGCGCGATCTTGTCTGTCGTCTCTTGGACGATCTCGGGACCAGCAAGCTGCCTATCACCCGCGTCAGACCAACATAGGGGTGATCGGCACTTGCGTCCGTAAAGGGCTTCAAATGGCCCGACACCAATACTGGTGTGGTAGCTGTTGTTGTATGAGAATTCAACTAAAGGTAAATGCTTGTCCCAGCTACCGCCCAGATCCATAACACATGCTCTCAGCATATCTTCCAAAGTCTGTATCGTTCGCTCGCTCTGGCCGTCAGTTTGCGGATGGAACGCAGTGCTCAGATTCAACTGTGAGCCGAAGGCTTCTTGGAAGGATTGCCATATCCTTGACACAAACCTTCCGTCTCTATCAGAGATGATTGAGAGAGGCACTCCATGACGTGCGACGATCTCTCTCATGTAAATTTCCGCAAGTTTACCAGTGCTGTCTTTCTCCTTGATTGGCAGAAAGTGTGCGGACTTTGTTAGGCGGTCAACTATTACCCAAATCATATCATGGCCTCTTGGCGTTCTTGGCAATTTTGTAACAAAATCCATTGAGATTTGTTCCCATTTCCACTTGGGAATCTCAGGTTGTTGCAGAAGTCCTGAAGGCTTCTGGTATTCTGCTTTAACCTTAGCGCACGTTAGACATTTGCTCACGTAAACAGCAACATCGCCTTTCATCCTAGGCCACCAATAATAATCCTTGAGATCCTGGTACATCTTATCCGATCCAGGGTGGATAGAGTACCGTGACTTGTGCGCTTCGTCGAAAATAACTTTCCTTAAATCACCAAATAGAGGAACCCAAATCCTTTTCTCAAAACATAACGTTCCTTCCTCGTTTGGTACCAAAAGCTTCTCCATCCCACGGAGATATTCTTCTTCCTGGTTTCCTTCCTTAAGGGCTTCTTTTTGTGCAGCACGAATGCGCAAGGAAAGATCGGTTCGTATAATCATTTCTAGAGCCCTAACCCTTATGGGCTTGATTCTCTCTTTACGACTTAGGGCATCGGCGACTACATTCGCCTTCCCTGGGTGATACTTTATCTCGCAGTCGTAGTCGTTTAGCAACTCAACCCATCGTCTTTGCCTCATATTCAACTCCTTCTGGTTGAATATGTGCTGTAGGCTCTTGTGATCTGTGAAGATTGTGCACTTCGTACCATAAAGGTAGTGTCTCCAGATCTTTAAAGCAAAAACCACTGCGCCAAGTTCCAAATCATGTGTGGTATAGTTCTTTTCATGTATCTTCAGTTGACGCGATGCGTAAGCAATAACCTTGTGGCGTTGCATCAACACACAACCCAATCCTTGTCGCGATGCGTCGCAGTATACCACAAAATCATCTGTACCTTCTGGTAGAGCTAAGATTGGCGCGTTGCAGAGCTTATCCTTCAGTATCTGGAATGCTTCTTCCTGTTTGATTCCCCAATCAAACGTCTTATCTTTCTGGGTGAGGAGCGTCAATGGTTGAGCGATCTTCGAAAAATCCTCAATGAATCTTCGATAGTAGCCAGCCAAACCCAAGAATTGCCGAATCTCGGTTGGCGGCGTAGGCGTTTCCCAATTCTTGATCGCCTCGATCTTTGTTGGATCCACGTGGATTCCATCTCCATTAACCACATGTCCAAGAAACTGGACTTCACGTAACCAAAATTCGCACTTGAAGAATTTGGCGTATAATTGTTCCTTCTTCAGTAGCTCCAGAATAGCTCTAAGATGCTGTTCGTGTTCAGCCTTCGCTTTCGAATAAATCAAGATGTCGTCGATGAATACAATCACGAACTTGTCCAAGTATGGCTTGCAAACCCTATTCATTAGATCCATGAATACCGCAGGTGCGTTTGTCAAACCAAATGGCATAACGAGGAACTCGTAGTGTCCATAACGAGTTCTGAAGGCTGTCTTCGGGATACTTTCCTCTTGTATCCTTAACTGATGGTATCCCGATCGAAGATCGATCTTTGAGTAAAAGCTTGAGCCTTGCAGTTGATCAAACAGATCGTCGATTCTTGGCAGAGGGTACCTATTCTTGATCGTCAGCTTGTTCAATTCCCTGTAGTCAATGCACATTCGGAAACTACCGTCCTTCTTCTTGACAAACAAGACCGGAGCTCCCCAAGGCGAGAAGCTTGGTCGGATAAAACCCTTATCTAACAACTCTTGAAGTTGTGCCGACAATTCCTGCATCTCAGACGGCGCAAGTCTGTAAGGTGCCTTAGCTACAGGCGCGGCGCCTGGAACTAAGTCAATGTGAAACTCTACTTGTCTCTGAGGTGGCAGTCCGGGTAAGTCTTCCGGGAAGACTTCTGGATACTCCCTTACGACAGGGATGTCTTCGATTCTGGGCTCAGCGGCCTTCTTATCCACAATGTGTGCCAGAAAAGCAACACATCCTTTCTGTAAACACTTCCTTGCTTTCAAGCAGCTGATAATCCTTAGTGGTGTGTCACGCTTCTCTCCGTGAACCACAATTGTCTCACCATCATCGGTTGGGATACAAACAACTTTCTCGTGACATACTATCTCTGCCTTGTTGCCTGATAACCAATCCATTCCTACCACCACGTCGAAGCTTCCCAATTGGACTGGTAGCAGATCCAAAGTAAACTCACGTTCTCCCAATTCTATCACACAGCCTCTGATAACTTCGTTTGCTTCAACTAACTTTCCATTGGCCAATTCGATCGAGTAGGGAATATCTAACTTATTAGCGGCTAACCCAAGCATATTCTTAAATTCTAATGATACGAAGCTATAATCGGCACCAGTATCAAATAAAACGGATGCATAGCGTTGGTTCACAGGGAACGTACCAGTAACAACATTGGGATCCTGGCGCGCCTCCCTAGCTTCGATCTGGAACACTCTTCCACGGGCTTGGTTCAACGTTGGGCAATTCTTCTTAAAATGCCCGATTTCACCGCAGTTATAGCATCCAAGTCTCTGCCCGTTTCCACCTCCATTTCCAGCTGGGTTGTTGTTCTGGTTGGCATTTCCAGCCTGATTTGCATTGTTGCCTCGATTCCCGTTTCCTCCGTAGTTTCCTTGTGGGCGGTTTCCATTTCCACCACGGTTATCATTCCTATTTCCAAATCCTCCCTGGCCTCCACGGCCAGCACTAACCCAACAAGAATCCTTCAGGTGACCACGTTTCCCACATACTTCACATACTTTTAGCCCACATTGACCAGAATGGTGACGCTGGCAGGCATTACACTTGGGCTGGGTGCCCATATACCCCTTTCCTTTCCTTCCATTACCAGCTGTAACCTGAGCTGGCGCGTTGGGTGCTCCTCTCTTACCATCACCGCTAATGCCTTGCTTGAAGTTCGAGAACTTTCTTTTGTTAACCCCTGACGACTCAACATGAGTCTCCTTCTCCTTCGTCTTGTTATCACCAAACTTGTTCAGGAGAATCGCCTCTTCAGTGAGAGCCACGCTCAAATCGATGGCTTCGGTAATAGTCGCAGGTTTGGATGAGGTCACCATGCTTATGATTTGGGGAGCCAAACCCCAAATGAAGCGCTCGATTCGCTTGTATTCTGGTGTAACCATGTAAGGAACCACTTGAGATAAGTCGTGAAACCTTTGGACGTATTCTGCAACCTTTGGTCCATCCATCTTTAAGTGCCAAAATTCAGTCTCCAACTTTTGAATTTCCGCGCGAGAACAGTACTTTTTGCGCATAAGTTCTTTCAATTCGGTCCATGACAGCGCGTAGGCGGCAGCTTCGCCTAGGGTTTGTACTTGCAAGTTCCACCAAGAGAGGGCTCCATCCAAGAATAGCCCTGAGATATAAGTGACTTGCTGATCTACCGCGCATTTGCTCATGCGTAAGACAGAATCGGTTTTCTCAGCCCAGCGGGTAAAGGCAACTGCACCTCCTGTGCCATCGAAGTTGACCGGTTTGCAGTCTAGAAACTGCTTGTAGGTGCATCCTGCACGTATGTTAAAACATGTGTTTGGCATTAGCATCATCGCTAAAAATTTCCAACTAGATCATGGTAGGTCCAAATGGCTTGGTATTACCGTGAGGTGGATTGTTATTGCCTTGGTTAACACTCCCGCTCGCTCCTGGCTGAGAAGCTGCGTACTGCGCTATGGCAGCAGCAATGATTTGTTGTAGCTCTTCCTGAGTGGTAGGCATAGGCTGTTGTTGACGTCTTGGCGGCATCTTCTAAAAGATGGTTTACGTTGGTCAGGCCATAGAGAAATGTACGTATATAGTAATAGTAATAGCACGTAATATCTCATGTCATCAATACATCACAAATACCAATCATCCACATTTCATGTCATAAAAATGCAAATAAGTAATCAAGCGAAACAGTTGTGATGAGAATACTGCGATTGTCATATATCAAGACCACATGGTAAGTGTATCAGTACATCATAGTGTCATACAATCATCCATCAACTAGGGGCTATATCACCCCTGTCCAAAAATCATAACAAATCAGTGTCAAATACAACATCAGATACATAGTCAACAAAAGTCAAAATCAAAAAGTGGTCTCCAAAATGCTGTGCAATCCGACAATCGCCGTCTTCTCATCCTCGTCTACCCAAATAGTAACTGGTGAGCTCTACGCAGATGGTGGTGGGGGAGGGGGAAAGTGAGTATAAAACAAACGGCGTAACTGTAGCCAGTCCGCCTCCATAGCCTGCTGAGTACGAATGATGGAAGCAATCTGCTGCTCTAATGTAGAGAGACGGGCAGCATAATCTGGAGGTAAAGGTCGAAACGGCTGCAGAGGGGAGTGTGTCTGACCATGACACTGACATGACAGCCGAGCTCTCTCGAGCTCCTGAATACGCTGAGTATGGGACTCGTGCTGTGCGACAAAGGACATCAAGACGTCCTCGATAGTGTGTCCCCTGTGAAAAGCATGGTAGGGGTCAGTAGGTGGCATACCAGAGTCAGGTGCCCAAAGAAATGGCTCGCTAGTGGGGTCGAAAGGTGCCACGTGAAATGGGGTAAAAGTGGGTGGAACGGATGACGTCTGAGGCATGAAAGGGATAGGCATCGGTACATGCCCATCAGGATGGGCTGAAGAACCTTCTCCAGGCCCTGCTGGAGGTATAAACATAGGAACCTGAAATGAAAAGTCAACATGTGGTGCAACGGGAATCTGTGGAGGAAAAGGTGGAACGTCCTCGTCAGCCGGTATCCATCCGTGCCGTGCAGACTCATCCGGTGGATCCATATGTGCCGCGAACAGAGCATGTCCGGGCTCTAGTGGAACAGGATCAAGTAAGGGAGCAACAACAGGGTGAACGGGTGCAAGGTGCTCTATAGGATGGTCAGCAGGTATATCACCAACGGGTAAAGGAACGACAGGATCAACAGCTACATGATCGCCCTCAATCAAGGGAACATCTACAGGGAGATCATCAACAACAGGCTCGAAAGGGATATCAGCATGCACTGGGTCATGCTCAGGTATAGGGTCTAGAGCGGCTGCCTGCTCAGGAGCAACGGCAGGCTCGAAGTCATCAAAAGCCATCTCTACATCAAAGTCTGGGTCAATAGGATCAAATGGGTCAACAGGGTCTACGGGATCCTCCATAAACTGATCCATCGGAATAAACTCTATGTCACGATCTGGGTCGAACCCTGGGGGAAACATAGGATCGGAATCCCCCTCATCATCATCATGGTCGAACACAAGACTGGGGATAGGGGCAACAGAAGATGCCTGATCGGAATCTGATCCATGAGAGAAGTGCTGCGCACTCTGGACGTGTGAGGGTACAGAGGCCACAGACTCAAAGGAGTCCGCGACTGGGGAGTGAGCAGGTGACTCCGCGGCGGGAGCATCTGCGATCAACAAGGGATCGGCAGCAGGAAGGGCCTCGCCCTGAGCATCCTCCTCGAAAGGCTCCTCATCAAACAAATCAACATCATCCTCCTCATCGTCGATGGGTAAATCGTAAGCTGGGTACGCAGCAAGCGGTATAGGAGCAGGGATCAATGCAAGTGGTAGATCCCCGGCGATAGGACCATCTGCGAGCTCGCCAGCACCGTCAGGTAGTGCAAAGGGCTGAAAATCGTCCTCGTCTGTGCTGGTGAAGTCGGACGTATAAACCTCGTGCTCCGATGACTCAATGTCGTCTGAAACGATAGGCCTAGGGCCTGTGGTGCCTGAACCACCAGTGTCGGCAGAATCCATGTGTCTGTAACATATACAAACATGCACAAATAGTCAATCATAAATCAAGTAATCACATAAGTCACCAAGTAAGGTATCACGTAATTCTCCTAGTATTACTAGCCAATTTCATCCAGTCTATAAGACTGCTCTATCCTCCACCTTGATCACTTAGATCGATCCTCGGTCTCCTTGACCGAGCATTCAGTCGTTATGACTGAACCTGCTCTTCCTAGCCTTGCTAGACTAGACCACTACCTTGGTCACCTAGACCAAACCTCGATCCTCCAGACCGAGCCTTATAACAAACCAACGTGCTTAACTACTTCGATCACCTCGGTCCTCCAGACCGATTCCTCAGCCCCCCAAGCTGAGCCTATAAATAATAAAATGTGCTCGACATTCGTTTGTAAAAAGTTTTGGATCCGGACTTAAGTGGTATGCAGAAAAATGTTTTCGTGAGAGCCCTAGTGATCATAGTCTAGACTCGAGAAAGAATCCTAGTTCGCTATGATCAGAGCTCTGATACCAAGCTGTCACACCCTGGCTTTGCGGAAGCGTGGTTAATTTGGTGTGACTTCTTAATACCATAGCTTAATCATAACAAAGCTATATGAGTTAAAAACATGCAAGATCATCCATTAAGTTTTGAAAACCAAATACAGTACCATTGTTTTAACGGGAACATACCCTAACAACCATAACCTTGTTCAACAAACATTACAACTTAAAACATGACATAAACATGGTTTAAGGATTGTGTCTTGTCCAGGAAAGAGACACATCCCCTAAACCCCGGATGACCTCGGAAACTAGTGCAGCGGAAAACATGCCATACCGTGCCAGATCTCGTTAATTTCCTGAAATACATGTAAGTTGAAAAATCAACAATAATGTTGAGCGAGTTCATGTGCAAGTGAGTAAGTAAAACACTTGTAAGTATAAAAGTAGTCGTGGTATGCAGCAGTGTAAGAGGACTTGTGATCACCAATGGTTTGCAAGGCCATTAGCATGTTGTGAAATGCAATAGGAAGACTCAACCCTAGCCGATTTTTGCGTCGGGCAACCAAGTCACTCAAGGTCCGTTCTGTTGGTCCTCACAGAGGTCCGTTCTGTTGGGCCTAGAGTTGGGCTCGCTACACCCAGATAGATCTACCGCTTAAGTCCCTCGGTGTTCTGCCTACTCATTCACATGATCTAAAACCTCCTTACGTTAATCATACCATGTATAAAGTACTTGTAATCAAAGTAACATGTATTTCACCCCCGCAGTTAAGAAAACTGAAAACAGTTAGAGAAAAGGGGGACATGAACTCACTGTGAAGCGTCTCTACCAAATGTCTCCAAATCTGTAAGCTGTGCGACGACCTACAAGTGCTAATTCTATTAGACGGACGGCCGTGCCTTAGCTTTATAGTTTATGTCTTTGGGAAATAGTTAGGCAACTATTCCGTGTTTACATTTTGTATACACTTGGTAGTTAATTTCCTTCCCAAGGATGGGGGATACAATACATGTGCGTAAGTTACGTTTTAACAATCGTGTGGTAATGTAATTACCGGTGTAACTTATATAATCATAGTGAAAGCGTTCGCAAAGTTTTGGAATCATCAACGCTTGTAAATATTATTTTTACTCTAAAATAATATTTACGTATTTTCACAAAATAATCATAAACGGTGTGAAAAAATATATTTATCACGTTAATTTTTGTGAAAAATCCCACCTCCGAATATTAGTAAATAAAGTCATGACGAAATTTATATTTCGAAAATATGTCAAAAATAATTTTAACACTTGTGGTGTAAATAATTCTAAGTGTTAGGTTTTTAGAAAAATTTCGCCAGAGTTCCCTCTGTAACAGGAGGTGGCCACGCTTTCAAGCGTATCATTTTCTTTTACAAATCAAATCAACCAATCTTCTCAACATTATCAAACAACTTTTCAATCATTTTACTAGTCAACAAGTGTGTAAATCGCATAATCGCATGAACTTGTAATTTTTCCAAACTATAATGTAAATCCCATTATATTTTGTAGATCTTTATATAAAGTAACTTTTATCTCATAAAAACCTCGTGTTTAGAGAAATCCGTCTTTACAACTTCTAGTAACAAGTGACAAAGCTAGTCCTTTGTCGGATCTTTTTGCTTCACAAGTGTTACACACTTGTGGTTTATAAAAATATCATATTTGTTAGTGTAAGATCCTTTCTTTAAAATACATGGTTTCTTAAATGTGTGGTTCTTTGAAAATACCACTTGCAGATACGTAGATCCGCTAGTTTTAAACACCAATGTACAGGTTAAATCACTTTTACACAAATAAACATTTTACACAAGTTCATGTCTCTTGTGTGGTAGAGTTTCACCTTTTAACCCTTGTGTTAACCAAAACAAGCTTATGTTAAGATCAACGATCTTACCAAACCGGGTTAAATGGTGATCCGAGCTACCACAATCATAGATCGGGTCTAGATAAACACATCTTTCGAGTACTACAACTTTTACACAAGTTGTAAGCTATTAACCACCATCTTTAGAGTTTTTACTAGACTTTAATACTTCAAAATGTATGTTAACGATATTTAACCGACAAAAATCTTTTTAACCAGTTTAGATAAGTGTAAAAACGAGTTTTAAATGTTATACCTCTAGCTCAAGGCTAGGGAAGATTCTTGATGAAAAATGCGTGGATAAAAGCTAACGAAAGAGGTCCTTCGCGCTCCGAGTGCACCAAGACTCCTAATACGCGGCCTTTATCACTTGTATGATGATGGAATGCAAGAACAAGAACCGAAAGTATGATGGTGGTGAGAGTGGGGTTCGGCCGAGAGCTCCAAGGGTGAGGGAGAGAGTTTGTAAGTTGTGAAATGTGAAGTGATTATGTTAAGTGAACTCTTAGATCTTATAGGCAAACTTTTAAGGTTATTAACCATGGGTAATTATATCTCATAGATACTAAACACAACTCAATAAAATAATCAACTTTGTACTCTTGTGTTCCCCATGGTTGGGGCCGATTACAATGGGGGGGGGGGTCTTGGTTCGAAATCAACTAAGTTAGTTGATGTTTAGTTTGGTTAAATAGGTTAATTAAGTGTTTAACCTAGTTAGTTAAGTATAGCGTGTTATGACGGGTGTTAGGGAAATCAGGGACCCTAACTGGCTCAGAAAAATATAAATAGTGAAAATAACAATATTTTCATGTTTCGGGTAAAGTCCGGTTGTTCGGTTGGATAGTAATCCGTTAAAGCGTTAATAAAGCTTTAAAGTGTCGTTATATTATCTTTAGTGACACATTTTGTTTCCGACACTTTGGAAAGTGTCTAGTAGTATTTTCCCCATATTTTGGCACTTTACTAGTCAGCTAGAAGCTGGATTATTTATTAAAGTGCTGTGTTTTGTACTTAAAGTACGTTTTAGGCACATCCAATCAGTGTATCTTATTCCTAGAGACGCAGCTTCACAACCTTTATAACCCTACACTCACTACCAGTGTAGTCAGATATCTCAGGCTCTTATAGGCCTTGGAGGCAGTGTTTGCCTGATGCTGGCTTTATCAGCATGTTCAATAGGTTATCCGTGTATTGTGCTACTGTGCTTTTTGTGCATCATGTTTGTCACCAAGGTTCAGCATATAAATATTGTAGTGACAGCAAGCAAGTATGATGCAAGTAAGTTCATGTATCAGTATTCAAGTAGCAGTTCATCAGCTAGTTCAACAAGCACAGTAATCAAGTAGTAATTAATCATTAATTAAGTTGTACGGATACCTGGTTTAGTGCGGGTTGTCACACTTAGATTGTATGAAAAGTGTGAAGTTTGTCGTTTACATGTAACCGTTTGAAATTGTAATATTTTAAAAGGGTCCGTTTGAAGGGTTCCTTTTGAAATGATCATATCACTTTCAAACGGAAGGGTCCTCCCTATAAATAGCCTTCAAACGAGTTCATTTGTAATGTTCTAGTTTCCGACGCCGAGGTGCTGTCGAGGTGTCTCCAGTCTTGTATACGTTCAGAGATTAATAAACGAGACAATTAATAGTGAATACAAGCTAAACGAAGACCGAATCAATGAATTCCGCCTCTGATTCGGTCTGAGCACTCTTCTGATCGACTCGTTAGGTCGTTTCACGATCCTACAAAACATTGTAAAAAGCTTTGATTTCAGTAATAGAGAAGAGATTAAGAGGATACAAGCTGTTTGAAGTTGTTTACTTTGATTCCGCCTCTGTAAACAATGATGAACTGCCTTTACTTACTGTTTAGGGTCACGCACAAGGTCCAACAGAAGGAATATTTATATTTAAGGCACAGTCTGAGGAACCCTTTACTTCTAAAAAGAGAGAATGGTTTAATAGAGGAGCACATGAGATAAGAAAGAGGATGAAGAAATTACAACAACAAAGAGTTATAGTCAGAGCTAATAAGGAAATAAATGCTCAAACTTAGGAAGCAGTCAATAGGCCACTATGGGAAGAGGAACTAGATAGACAGTTGGCAGATTTCCATATGCTAGCTACTACAGGAGTAGACTCTAACCTAAACCAAATAGCTGAACCGCCACTGTTACCTTTATTTCCAGACCAACAAATGCTAGAACCCAATCAGGAAGACCAATTTCCAATCCCAGCATTTGACCATAATGCATTTCCTAGAATTCCAACCCCAAACTCTCCATAATATGATCCATGGTTAGATGACAATAGGTCATACTTGACCCTATATACTCCTGAAGAACCAGTGCCAAAACCACCATTAAACCAACCAATGAGTCTAGAATGTGTGCAGGAACTCCGTCAGTATGGTGAAAATTTAGTAAACGAAGGGAATAGAATCCGACAAATAGGGGAGAAACTAGTTTGGAAATATGATGAAAATGAAATGCAGTACTGGATGAATGATACCTAGAATAATACCTAGATATATGTGTAATTTTGTATAAATATATATATATATATAGATAAGACTAGAATAGATATCAATGCATAACTACTAGTGTGTTTAAATTCCAGTTGTAGTTTGTAATTGACGCATATATATGAAAAGAGTAAAAGTCGCAATGTTCGACGTTTTTGATCAAGATGTTGGTATGATTGTGTATAAATATTTTTACTAAATTGTATTCTGTGATAAGTAATACCTGATAAATGTTTCCAATTCAGATGGACAACGAAGTAAATCAGGAAAACCAGAATAACGATAATAACGGAAACCAAGTGAATAACAGTGCCATCGAACACATAGTAGCACAAGGAATTATAGATGCCATGCCTTATATTATAAAGACTATTAAGGAAGAATAAAATAATAAATCTGTAACTGGAAGTAAACGTCAACACACTGAACCAAGTAACAGTGTGAACGGAAATCACAGACCCCTTATCCAAGCTCCAATTCCTAAAAGAAGAAGAACTGCCTCTTACGGTTGTTCTTATAAGGAATTTTGGGCATGTAAACCCATAGAATTCTCAGTCAATGAAGGAGCCATTGCAGCCTTACGCTGGACAGAAAAGACAGAAGCAATCTTAAAACTAAGTAAGTGCGTAGAAGAAGATAAGATTATTTTGCTTCTAATCTTTTAAAAAATGCAGCTCTAGAATGGTGGAATATTATTCTCCAGTCTAGGGGAAGTGGCAGAACTTATAACATGGAATGGACCGACTTTAAGGATAAAGTCGAAATAAAATTTTGTCCTCCTCATGAAAAAGAACAGATTGCCAATAAGTTCTTAAATCTAAAAATGACTGGAATAGACTGCAAGGGTTACACTACCATATTCTTCGAATATGCTAGGATAGTCCCAACGTTAGCCTCACCTGAGCCAGTGTTAATCTCCCGTTACGTTTGGGGATTAATTAGTGAGATTAGACACGTAGTCAAAGAAGCTAGACCACAAACCATAGAAGAAGCAGTAGAACTAGCCAATAACTTGACTGTTGAATTGGTACGTACACAAGAGGAAAACCGTACACAAGAGGAAAACCAGAGAAAGAACTTAGCTCAAAAGCTTACCCAAGAATTTCGCAACGGTAATTTCAACCGTGGGAAAGGTACAAGTTCTTCCTCAACACCTTACTGTAAGTATTGCAAAAGAAAGCATTCTGGAAGATGCTCCATATATTGCAACTTTTGAAAAATATATGGACACAAGAAAGAAGACTGTAGGAAGAAACATAGTAATAGGATATGCTTCAATTGTGGAGAAACTGGGCAGATCAAACCGAACTGTCCGAAACTAGCTCTAGCAACCACTAACAAGACTAAGATAACTGAAGGACCTAAGAAGAATGCCAGAGCGTTTGTTCTAACAGCTGAGGAAGCCAAGATGATTCCAGATGTGATTGCCGGTACGTTCTTAGTTAATAATATATTTGCCAAAGTATTATTTAACTCTGGTGCAAACCAAAGTTTTATTAATACTTCTTTCTACAAACTTCTCGACCAACCCTTAACCAAACTTCAACAAGATTGTCTGGTAGAGACAGCAAACGGAGAATCTAATAAGATTAGTAAAATCTTGCAGGGAGCAAGAATAGAAATCCTGAACCATCATTTCTTTGCTAACCTTTACCTAATGAATCTAGCTGGATTCGATGTTGTATTAGGAATGGATTGGCTGGTAGCCAATCGTGCCAGTATTTTATGTGATCAAAAGTCTGTACAAGTAAGTACACCAGGTAGTGAAAAGATCACAATCAAAGGAGATAAGCCAACCAGGTCGACAAAATTATCTCTATGATGAAAGCTGCAAGTTATGAAAGGAAAGGAGGAATAGTGTATATGATTTCCATAATCATTAACACTAAAGGAAAAGAATTAAAAGATATTCATGTAGTATCTAAATTCTTAGACGTTTTTCTAGAAAAGTTACCTGGATTACAACCTGATAGAGAGGATGAATTTAGAATTCACTTAATACCAGGGACAACACCGATTGCCAAAGCACCATACCGTTTAGCACCAACGGAGATGCAGGAATTGAAGAAACAGTTGGACGAACTACTCGACAAAGGCCTTATACACCCTAGTTCATCACCGTGGGGAGCACCGGTGTTATTTGTCAAAAAGAAGGATGGATAAATGCGGATGTGCATTGATTACAGAGAATTGAACAAGGTTACGATTAAGAATTGGTACCCACTACCGAGAATCGATGATCTGTTTGATCAACTTCAAGGAGCTCGATTCTTTTCTAAGATCGATTTACGCTCAGGATATCATCAATTGAAAGTATAGGAAGAGGACATTCCTAAAACTGCTTTCAGAACAAGGTACGGTCATAATAAATTTACCATCGTGCCATTTGGTTTAACCAATGCCCCAGCTGCATTTATGGACATGATGAACCGGATATGCAAACCATATCTAGATAAATTCATAATTGTCTTTATAAATGATATTCTAATTTACTCTAAGAGTAAAGAGGATCATGCAGAGCATCTGCATACACTTCTGACATTATTGAGAAAAGAGAAGCTTTATGCTAAATTCTCAAAATGTGAATTGTGGTTACAAGAAGTGCAATTCCTTGGACATTTGGTCAATCATGATGGAATTCATGTGGATCCCACAAAGATCGAGGCGATTACCAAATGGAAACCTGAATCACCAACGGAAGTAAGAAGTTTTCTTGGACTGGCAGGATATTATAGACGATTTATGTCACACCCCGACCACGTAAAACAACAAAACGTGGCGGAAACGTCGGGGAGTGTTGTAACAGAATCATTGTTTCATAACACATGGAAATTGAAATATTGTTTTATTGATTAAAAGAGTTACAATGTCTTGACAATCAAAGAAACATAACGTAAATAACTAGTCTTCCATCTTTTATTGTCACTAAGGCCCAAGTCCGCCTAAGTGCATCTTGATAAATCCTATGCATCATATCCTGAAACACATGTGAAAATAGGTACGTCAGCATAAAAATGCCTGTGAGATACATAGGTTTTGTGAAAATAGGATTCATGACTTGCAAGTTTAGAAAAGAGTTGTTTAGTAAAAGTCAGTCATGAACCTTGTAAATTGATTTGTTTTGTAAATCGTTTGAAAAACAATAAGTTCAGGAGATATGTATAAATAAGAGAATAATGTATGGTTAAATGAATAACCGAGTAAAATGAGTTTGTATAAGATAAGTTGTTTGTAAAACAATGTCTTGTGAAAAGAATGTTATTTGTATAAAATGTTATATGTCTCAAATTGAAATGATTCAAATAACGCTACGATATGTGATACCATACAAACACTTATATATAGGAAGTACCAGCGGCGTATCCACCATGCTTGTATCATATTACACACGCCTCGTTACTTAAATCATTTACTGAAACCAAACCACCAAAGTAAAATGTTTATGTATAATCAAATGTCAAAATGTTTATGTGAAAACCATGTCTAATGTCTATGTCTAGTGTTTATGTCTAATGTAAATCATGAATTGTGTATGTAAATGTCAAAATGTTTATGTATGGTAAGTGAAATATATCAACTAAACCATATGTACAATGCACAAAAACAAGGTATTGAAGTAAAACATGGTTTAAATCAAAGTTACGTTTTGTGTAATAAATGCATGCTATACTGATATAAACATTTATACGGTATTGTGAAAATTCATACATCCAAGCCTTGCGACAGTCGGATAACCCTTTTAGTAAAGGTTATCAAAAAATGTATTCGGATTCGGTCATTCCTTCCATCCAAACAAACCCGAGATTACAGGAATGGGATTTGTCAAGTCCTATGGTACCACTACCTACTACCGAGCGGCATGATCGGTGTTAATGAATGTACATTGTCTCATTTAAACAAACCAAATGTCATACCAAAATGTAAGCATGTGGTGAGTAAAATAATGTACTAAGTACGCACACAATGGGCATACATAGCATAAAATGTAATGTAAAGTAATGTACTAAGTACGCACACAATGGGCATACATAGCATAAAATGTAATGTAATGTAAAGTAATGTAATGTACTAAGTACGCACACAATGGGCATACATAACATAAAATGTACTGTAAAGTAATGTACTAAGTATGCACACAATGGGCATACATAGCATAAAATGTATTGAAATCATGTACTATAAATGTACTAATAAACATAGCAAGTATATGATGTGAAAACAGGAAAGCATGAAAGTAACAAGTAGGCACATGTGTTCCACCCCAAAATGTTTGGAAAACAGTAAAAGAGGGGTCTATGTACTCACTTGAGATTGCTTAGTAGTCCTTGAGTAACAACCAAACAATGCTAGAGATCACTGATATCAAACGGCACCTAATATATGTAAACTACATTAATAAACCGGACCTATAATCGGAAGATCGGATAGAATGAGGGCTCGTAAACCAAATGAGTATGGGAACTCATGTAGTATGGTTTAACAAAGCCTATATACTAAATGAAACCTAACCTAAGTGCTTACGACCCATTACGACCCGTTTAGGTAGCTTATGCTACTTTAACGCGTCGTTCGCGTGAAACGCGTTCGGAACGCCGAACTAGTCCTATGATAAGTAAAATATGACTTAACATGTCTAATATTGTTACCAAATCAGTTTAGATACCAAAAGTTATGTTACATATGCTTAAAATGAATTTTGGCGTAAAAAGGGCATTTTGGTAATTTACCTAAGGCATATATACTACCTATCATACAACTACTCAAACGATGTGACCATAAGGTATAATCTCGGAAGGTTATTCCCTATATACTATGGTTGCCTAATGTGTTTGGTCGGATCCTAATGATCGACCAAATGGGTCGGGTTCGGAAGTATAAGCGATTGTTTAGATCGCTTACCTTACGACCCTATATAAGCACTTAAACTAAAAGTGACGAGCTAAGCATGTTAAAACATGCTTAACTAAGTTTAGAAAGCAAGTTTGGTATCAAAACAAACGGTTTTGATACCCATAAGTAGTTTGGTTACAAAATACGCAAGAATACGTATTTTGGCCGAAACTACGGCTCGTCACTGAGCCTAGATAACGTGGTAATCAGTGGGTATAGTCACCAGGGACTATAACCATCGTGATTACGCTCACGTTATGAAGTTCAAACGAACTTCGCATTGAACATAAATTGGTCAACGCAGAAAGTCAAACAAAGTTTGACTTTCGGACTCAAAAAGCAATAAAAGAACGAAGGAATACTTACAAAGGGTCCCCGAATGCTAATCTTGATTCAAGTAGCTCAGGTATGAAACAATGGTTTCAACTTAGAGCTTCTCAAATCAGATTCTTGTGGGTTTTGCAATGGGGATGGATGGGTATTTATAGATTTCGGTTCACCGTTAGGATCGTTTCTTGGATAACGTGCCTTGATCTCACCCGTACACTTGTCGGAATGTTGTGGTAGCTCATTTTGCCCCCACCACAAGAGTTTGACATGTGGCCTTGGCCTTTGGGGTGTTTGAAAGGCTGTTAATAGATGTTTATACATTGAATCTAGTATGGGAAACTGATGCGGGCCGCGTAAGGTATCACCTTGGTTTTACGCGGGCCGCCTGGCCTGTCTGATCAGCAAACACCTTTCAGAAATGACAGTTTTGGTCCCTGTTGTGTTTTAAGGCCATTCCCGACACCTCTAAGGCCCGTAAAGCCAACTTTAAGGCCCAAAACTGATGCCTAAACATTGTGGACATGAAACATGCTCAAAAATATGTCGGATGTTGGTTCGTTTGGTCGTACGAACGCGATGTTCGCTTAATTACGACGGAATGCGCACAAGCCCGAAAACGATCCAAAATGCGTGACGAATGGATTTTTCTTATGCCAAACACTAAAATAAAATATTTTAGTACTTACATAAATTTTTGGATGTCCGGATGTATTCAGAACGTAAGTTATGCGCGAAAATGCAAACTTGTGCACTTTTTGACGCTTTTAGTCCCTGAATGACCCAAAAGTTTATTTTAGCATACCGAACCCCTCAAAGCCTGTTTCTAAGCTATGTAAAGGATATTTATGGTATGTTTAACTTATGGTCATGTTCCGGAATGTCTGTTACGGTTCAAATTGGCATACTTTCGCAGTTTGTCAACTTTAGTCCCTGTAGGCGATTTAACTTGATTTTGCCATACCAAAGCCTTCAAAACTTATTTCTAAGTTATGTAAAGGTTATTTAAGGTATGTTAAGCCTATTTCACTATTCCGGAGTGTTTGTTGCATTAAACAGGTTATATTTACGCATCAGTGCGCGTATAACCTTCCAAAAGTGATTTAAAGCTTGAAATCGAACAAGAATTGATATGTGCAAAGGATACACATATTTATACAAATCCCAAGTATGAAATGAAATATTTCATTGATACAGTATTTGTTTGATGGCCGTGGAGGCACAGGTGTCACAATTTATCCAATATTTCTCTAACATAGCCATTCCATTAACCAAACTGACCTGCAAATAAGTTAAGTTGGAATGGGAATCAAAACAGGAAGAAGCCTTTAGAATTCTCAAGCAAAGGTTAACCAACGCACCCATACTCGCATTACCAGAAGGAACTGAAGGCTTTATATGTCACACCCCGACCACGTGTAACATACAAAACGTGGCGGAAACGTCGGGGAGTGTTGTAACAGAATTAATGTTTCATAACCATGGATACAAAAAGTGTTTTGTTTTATTAAACATTGAATATTTACATTGTCTGGAAATCTAAATACACAATTTAAACATAGTCTATCATTGTTATTGAGTCACTAAAGCCTCGTCCAGTCCTATGTGAGCATGCATCTTATCAATCGATATCATTCAACAATACCTGAAACATATGTGAAAACGAGGTCAGCAAAGAAATGCTGGCGAATACATTAGTTTTGTAGGAGTGTCGAAATCATGGCTAGTTTAGATGTTGCAATACTTTATTAAAAACCTTGTTTTGAAAAGAGTATAATATTGCAACTTAATTAACCAACTCAAATCAAGCGGGTTATAGTTTATAGAACCTCGTTGCCATGACTCTTAACCCAAAAATCTTTGTTTTAGTACAGCAAATTGTGAAAAGTATGTTATTTGTATAAAATGTTATATGTCCAAATTGAAATGATTCAAATAACGCTACGATATGTAATACCATACAAACACTTATATATAGGAAGTACCATCGGCGTATCCACCATGCTTGTATCATATTACACACGCCTCGTTACTTAATCACTTACTCAAACCAAACTACCAAAGTAAAATGTTCATGTCTAATGTAAATCATGTAATGTATAACCAATGTCAAAAATGTTTGTGTCAAATGTAAACCATGTAATATGTAACCAAAATAATATGTATGGCTAGTGAACATGCATCAACTAAACCATAGATGAAATGCACGAAACAAAGCATTGAAGTAAAACTTGGTTTAAATCAAAGTTATGTTTTGTGGAAATGCA
This sequence comes from Helianthus tuberosus, assembly GCA_030545235.1. NCBI lineage: Eukaryota > Viridiplantae > Streptophyta > Magnoliopsida > Asterales > Asteraceae > Helianthus > Helianthus tuberosus. Next base: position 181,629,186 of record CM060375.1, read on the forward strand.
TGATCAATGTAAATCATGTAATATGTAACCAAAACACAATCGTATATCGTTTTGAAGCCAATCGTTTACCCAAATCGTTAAATTCGTTTTAGGTCGTGAAACTACTTATATGGTCGTCTCGCTAATAACATTCAAACCTTCTTGACTCGCATTAATAAACCCTTACCAAAGGATAGATTAACAATTCGCATTAATAAACCCTTACCAAAGGATAGATTAACATCTCGCATTAATAAACCCTTACCAAAGAGTAAATTAACAATTACAGATTCAGTCGCTACCCACAACACCCACACATAACTACGGGTGTAGTAAATAACGGGATTTGTCAGATCCTATGGTACCATAACCTAATACTGGTCGGCTTGATCATTGCTAATGAATGTCATTTGTTATGTAACCCAACCAACAAGTTCATTCACCTTATCGAAATCGTTATTAGTTTTGTGTAAATCGTCTTAATCGTTTTTGAAACCATCGTTATAATATCGAAAATCGTTTTGATACCATCGTTAAAACCTTGAAAACATTTAGCACATATGAGTCACCCCAAAACAATTGAAAGCAGTAAAATAGGGGAATAATGTACTCGCCTGAGAATGCTTAGAGGTCTTGAACAACAACCAAACAAGGCTAGAGGGAGCACGGAATCAGTCGGCAATCTAAAACTATATAAATAAACCGGACATAAATCGGGAGATCGGATAGGATGAGGCTTGGTAAACCAAATGAGTATTGGAACTCATATGATATGGTTTAACAAGGCCTACATACTACATGAAACCTAACCTAAGTGCTTTCGACCCATCGCGACCCATTAAGGTAGTTTATGCTACTTTAACGCGTCGTGCGCGTGAAATGCGTTCGGACCGCCTAACTAGTCCTATGTCAAGTAGAATATGCCTAAACATGTTACAAAATCAGTTATGTGACAAAGGTTTAGGTTACATATGCTTAATTACCAATTATACATGAAAAGGGTATTCTGGTAATTTACTTAAGGCATATAAACTACCTATCATACAACTACTCAAACGATGTGACCATAGGGTATAACCTCGGAAGGTTATTCCCTACCTACTATGGTCACCTAATGTATTTGGTCGGATCCTAATGATCGACTAAATGGGTCGGGTTCGAAGGTATAGGCGATTTATCAGATCGCCTACCCTACGACCCTAGACAACGTGGTAATCAGTGGGCATAGTCCCAAGGGACTATAACCAACGTGATTACACTCACGTTGCGAAGTTCAAACGAACATCGCATTGACCATAAACTGGTCAACGCAGAAAGTCAAACAAAGTTTGACTTTCAGACTCGAAAAGCAATAAAAGAACGAAAGAATACTTACGAAGGGTCCCCGAATGCTAATCTCGATTCAAAAATCTCAGGTATGAAACAAAGGTTTCAACTTAGAGTTTCTCAAATCAAAATTCTTGTGATTTTAAAGCATGGGGGGTGGGGTATTTATAGTAAAAGGTCCACCGTTAAGATCGTTTCATGGAAAACGTGCCATGATCTTGCCCGTACATTTGTCGTAAAGTTGTGGTGGCTAAATATCATCCTTATCATCTGACTAAGCATGTGAGAATGTGTGGTGGTGGATAGAACAGCTGGAATCTGCTGTTAGATTCGATTAATCTGGTCAGAAGGTGCCATGCGGCCCGCTTCAGGATGTGAAGAAACTCAGGCGGGCCCCCTGAGGGTCACAGATCAGAAACAACTTTCCAAAAATGACAGTTTAGGTCCCTGCACGTGTTTAAGGCTTTTTCCGACCCTTCTAAGGCCCGTAAAGCCAACTTTAAGGCCCTAAAATGATGCCTAAACCTTGTGGACATGAAACATGCTCAAAAATATGCCGGATGTTGGTTCGTTTGGTCGTACGAACGCGATGTTCGCTTAATTACGACGGAATGCGCATAAGCGCGAAAAACGATTCAAATGACGAAACGAATGGATTTTTCTTATGCCAAACACTAAAATAAAATATTTTAGTGCTTACATAAATTTTTGGATGTCCGGATGTATTCAGAACGTAAGTTATGCGCGAAAATGCAAACTTGTGCACTTTTTGACACTTTTAGTCCCTGAATGATCCAAAAGTATATTTTAGCACACCGAACCCCTCAAAGCCTATTTCTAAGCTATGTAAAGGATATTTAAGGTGTGTTTAACTTATGGTCATGTTCCGGAATGTCTGTTACAGTTCAAATTGGCATACTTTCACAGTTTGTCAAGTTTAGTCCTTGTAAGCGAATTAGCTTGTTTTTGCCATATCAAAGCCTTCAAAACTTATTTCTAAGTTATGTAAAGGTTATTTAAGGTATGTTAAGCCTATGTCACTATTCCAGAGTGTTTGTTGCATTAAACTGGTTATATTTACGCATCGGTGCGCGTATAACCTTCTAGAAAGCGATTTAGAGTTTGAAATCGAACAAGAGTTGATATGTGTAAATGATACACATATTTTTACAAATCCCAAGTATGAAATACAATATTTCATTGGTTTGGCATTTGTTTGATGGCCGTGGAGGCACAGGTGTTACAGTCTCCCCTACTTTAGGAAATTTCGTCCCGAAATTTATTTAGAGGAAACTTGTGAGAGTTTAAAACATGAAGTTGAAAAGATCGAACAACATTGGTTAGGGTGCTGAACTTCTAGTAATCTTTAATAACATCATGATTGCAATGTAAGAGGGATACTTATATACAAGTATATGAAGCGTCATTGGTGCGTCCACCGTACCTCCATTACATCGTTCTCATTTCGTTATTTTTGTCACTATCGGTTCTTACACATAATAAATCTTACTTTGGTTACCGTGCACTGAATATCACAATTATGTACGCGTCCATAATTAGACAATTCCTTGCACAGTTCACACAGTCTATTTTATAATATGTAGGGTAAAACCAAATGAACAATCCTGCGATGAGTGTGACTAGACCGCCATAGAGTCCTTTTGACTAAATCAATAAATGATCTAAATAGACTATCAAGGAGTCTGTCCAGCTACATCACTAGATGTCGTCCTTTAACCAAATTGTGAATCAATCTTTTTTTACTAGACCACCAAAGGGTCTCGTATGAATCAAGGAGTGGTACTATATAATCCAAGGGTCTTAACTATTACATAGAAGCCCATTAAGGATTTAAGGTAGTACCTTTTGAATATCCTACTATGAATCCCTTATATATAGATATAAAAGATTCTATGAGGATTTTGAAAATCGGATTACACAAAAACATAAAGGAGAACACATAACACGTAATCACATAATCGCATAATCGCATACTCGCATAATTGTTTAATTTGACCTTTAAATTTGTTATCTTTGGACACGGGTATTTAAAGCATACAAGGAATCAAATCCTTAATTACAGCAATTTGGTTGGATCCTCATGAATACCCTGCTCGTTGACTTCATGGCCCAAAAACTGAACTCCTTTAAGCCAAAATTTCCTCTTGGAGGATTTAGCGAAAAGTTTGTTCCTTCTTTAGGGGTTTCCAATGTCAACGAAGGTGTTGATCGTGATCGGCTTGGGACATGAATAGATCAAGATGTCATCATTAATAACAATGACGAACTGATCCAAATAAGACTTGCAGATTCTATTTATTAAGTCCATGTAGATGGCTGGAGCATTTGTCAATCCAAAAGGCATGACTGTAAACTCGTAATGGCCATACTTCGTGTAGAAAACCATTTTGGGAATATCTTCTTCAAGAATACAAAGTTGATGATACCCAAAACGCAAATCGATCTTGGAAAGGCATGAAACGCTATGCAGTTGATCGGAGAAATCGTTGATTTAAGGTAGGGGATATTGATTCTTGATGGTAAGCTTACTAGGCTTACGTTAATCGATATACATTCAAAAAGATTCATTTTTCTTTTCACAAAGAGGACAGGAGTTTCTCCAAGGTGAAAAGTTCGGACGGATGAATCCTCTATCAGACAACTCTTGAGGCTGTTTTGTTAATTCTTGCATCTCGAACAGTGCAAGACGATAAGATACTTTAGATTTAAAAGAAACAAGTGTTTGAGGTTCTTAGGGAGGTCACAAGTGATCATAATAATGACAGAACCACACGAGTAGTTTGTCTTTGTGTTGACATCATAAGGTTGGATCAAACATTCATACAATTGCATTAGTTAAAGAAAATAAAAACTACAAATTTTTATTTATATAACAACCGCATTGTCTTTAAATGTTACAAGATAACAACCAGAGGAATTTCAGAATACTAATTGTTCACTCCTTCATCATCGATTACCTCATTGATGTTAAACACTCGACCACGTGCTGGATTCACATTGACGTTGACGTTCGCATTCGGGTTTGCGTTAGCATTTGCATTCACCAGTCTCGGACAGTTGTGGAGGAAATGACCAATCTCTCCGCAGTTGAAACATGAACCCAGTGGGAATCTCGCAGCATTCCCTTGAACCGGAGCTTGAACCTGAGCAGCCTGATTTTGTCCCAAACGACAAATATTGGCCAAATGCCCAAGTTTACCACACGTCGTGCATTTCTTGCAATTTTGTTGTGCAACGTGATGACCGTTGCAACGGGCACAATGTGGTGCGGTACCTGCATATGCCTTCTTTGCAGATGGCTGTGTCGGTGGGTTTTGTAAGTTCTGAGCAGTCTGTGCTGTAACAGCAAAATTTTGGGCACCCTTCCGCTTCTTTGATTTCTTCGAAGTCTCACCTTCCTTACCCTTCTTGTTTTGACCTTTCTTGCTATCCTCCTTGTCAGACCCCTGCTTCTTACCCTTGTCACCCTTTCTGTGTAACTTATTCTTCCGAATCTGCGACTCAGTCAATGTCGCAGCTAACTCGATCGCCTGACGGAGTGTGGTAGGGCTACTACCAGTAAGGATGTCTTGTACCGAGTCAGGTAGGCCGTCAATGTACCTTTCGATAGCCTTGTTGAGTGGGGTAACCATTGTCGGGCAAAGCAGACTCAACTCCTCAAACCTATCAGTATACGCCCTGTGCTCACCACTATCTTGCTTCAACTCATCAAACTCCTTCTCTAAAGCTCGCTGCTCATGACGAGGACAGAATTCCCTCATCATAAGGGCCCTAAGTTCAGCCCACGTCTGTGCTAGAGCAACTTCTGCACCACGATCCCTCATAACCCCGTTCCACCATGTGAGAGCCCTCTTCTGAAACACACTTGAAGAAAACTCGACCTTGCGATTGTTAGGACACTGCACGTGGCGGAAAGTATTCTCAATGCTCTCGAACCATTGAAGAAGCCCAGTCGCTCCTTCAGAACCACTAAACTTGAGTGGTTTAGCCTGGTTAAAATCCTTGTATTTGCATGGAACATTGTTGTTGTTGTTGGCTTGGATCCATTGAGCAAAGAGGTTTGGGAATTGAGCAGCCATTTGCTGCGCAATGATTTCTGCCAATTCGGCAGTCGCTATCTGGCTTTCGCGTCGAGGAGGCATTCTAAAAGAGGAAACATGAAAGGAAACGAGTGAGAGAATTAGACGAAAAGAATGAGATGAACAAATCTGATGAAAGCAAGGATAGTGGTCATTTGTTTGTTACTACAAAGCAACAAACGACCCCGGTGATAAATCAAAGTAAATAGGTCAAAAATAATGTATCGCGAAGACATGCTCGCCTATAAGTGAACACTCATCCCAAGAATTCCCAGGTAAGCACAACTGGTCTCGCGTCTGATGAGATATATACGAAGTGCTTGCCTAGACAGAAAACCCAGAATACAGGCATTCACCCTTCCAGTTTGCACGTGTTCACATTATTTAAGACTCAAAACTTTGGCAAGAGTTTGAAAATTCAAAAGGGGTTCAAAACCTTATAACTGAGGGTTCAAAACCTTGTAATCAATCATCCTAGAACAGATGATTAGTTTTCAAAGCGGTTTTGAAATTTATGTTCTTGTTGTGGTCGTCGCCTAAGGATAGGTGACGGTAATGTTTTATGACTAAACGCAAGTAAACTCGCGTTAGGGTCCTAAGAAGGTTATAGACTAGGTCAAAGCATTACTAATAACCTAATTCCCTATAACCATTGGCTCTGATACCATCTTTTCTGTCACACCCCGACCACGTGTAACATACAAAACGTGGCGGAAACGTCGGGGAGTGTTGTAACAGAATTAATGTTTCATAACCATGGATACAAAAAGTGTTTTGTTTTATTAAACATTGAATATTTACATTGTCTGGAAATCTAAATACACAATTTAAACATAGTCTATCATTGTTATTGAGTCACTAAAGCCTCGTCCAGTCCTATGTGAGCATGCATCTTATCAATCGATATCATTCAACAATACCTGAAACATATGTGAAAACGAGGTCAGCAAAGAAATGCTGGCGAATACATTAGTTCTGTAGGAGTGTCGAAATCGTGGCTAGTTTAGATGTTGCAATACTTTATTAAAAACCTTGTTTTGAAAAGAGTATAATATTGCAACTTAATTAACCAACTCAAATCAAGCGGGTTATAGTTTATAGAACCTTGTAGCCATGACTCTTAACCCAAAAATCTTTGTTTTAGTACAGCAAATTGTGAAAAGTATGTTATTTGTATAAAATGTTATATGTCCAAATTGAAATGATTCAAATAACGCTACGATATGTAATACCATACAAACACTTATATATAGGAAGTACCATCGGCGTATCCACCATGCTTGTATCATATTACACACGCCTCGTTACTTAATCACTTACTCAAACCAAACTACCAAAGTAAAATGTTCATGTCTAATGTAAATCATGTAATGTATAACCAATGTCAAAAATGTTTGTGTCAAATGTAAACCATGTAATATGTAACCAAAATAATATGTATGGCTAGTGAACATGCATCAACTAAACCATAGATGAAATGCACGAAACAAAGCATTGAAGTAAAACTTGGTTTAAATCAAAGTTATGTTTTGTGGAAATGCATGATCAATGTAAATCATGTAATATGTAACCAAAACACAATCGTATATCGTTTTGAAGCCAATCGTTTACCCAAATCGTTAAATTCATTTTAGGTCGTGAAACTACTTATATGGTCGTCTCGCTAATAACATTCAAACCTTCTTCACTCGCATTAATAAACCCTTACCAAAGGATAGATTAACAATTCGCATTAATAAACCCTTACCAAAGGATAGATTAACATCTCGCATTAATAAACCCTTACCAAAGAGTAAATTAACAATTACAGATTCAGTCGCTACCCACAACACCCACACATAACTACGGGTGTAGTAAATAACGGGATTTGTCAGATCCTATGGTACCATAACCTAATACTGGTCGGCTTGATCATTGCTAATGAATGTCATTTGTTATGTAACCCAACCAACAAGTTCATTCACCTTATCGAAATCGTTATTAGTTTTGTGTAAATCGTCTTAATCGTTTTTGAAACCATCGTTATAATATCGAAAATCGTTTTGATACCATCGTTAAAACCTTGAAAACATTTAGCACATATGAGTCACCCCAAAACAATTGAAAGCAGTAAAATAGGGGAATAATGTACTCGCCTGAGAATGCTTAGAGGTCTTGAACAACAACCAAACAAGGCTAGAGGGAGCACGGAATCAGTCGGCAATCTAAAACTATATAAATAAACCGGACATAAATCGGGAGATCGGATAGGATGAGGCTTGGTAAACCAAATGAGTATTGGAACTCATATGATATGGTTTAACAAGGCCTACATACTACATGAAACCTAACCTAAGTGCTTTCGACCCATCGCGACCCATTAAGGTAGTTTATGCTACTTTAACGCGTCGTGCGCGTGAAACGCGTTCGGACCGCCTAACTAGTCCTATGACAAGTAGAATATGCCTAAACATGTTACAAAATCAGTTATGTGACAAAGGTTTAGGTTACATATGCTTAATTACCAATTATACATGAAAAGGGTATTCTGGTAATTTACTTAAGGCATATAAACTACCTATCATACAACTACTCAAACGATGTGACCATAGGGTATAACCTCGGAAGGTTATTCCCTACCTACTATGGTCACCTAATGTATTTGGTCGGATCCTAATGATCGACCAAATGGGTCGGGTTCGAAGGTATAGGCGATTTATCAGATCGCCTACCCTACGACCCTAGACAACGTGGTAATCAGTGGGCATAGTCCCAAGGGACTATAACCAACGTGATTACACTCACGTTGCGAAGTTCAAACGAACTTCGCATTGACTATAAACTGGTCAACGCAGAAAGTCAAACAAAGTTTGACTTTCAGACTCGAAAAGACTCGAAAAGCAATAAAAGAACGAAAGAATACTTACGAAGGGTCCCCGAATGCTAATCTCGATTCAAAAATCTCAGGTATGAAACAAAGGTTTCAACTTAGAGTTTCTCAAATCAAAATTCTTGTGATTTTAAAGCATGGGGGTGGGGTATTTATAGTAAAAGGTCCACTGTTAAGATCGTTTCATGGAAAACGTGCCATGATCTTGCCCGTACATTTTTCGTAAAGTTGTGGTGGCTAAATATCATCCTTATCATCTGACAAAGCATGTGAGAATGTGTGGTGGTGGATAGAACATCTGGAATCTGCTGTTAGATTCGATTAATCTGGTCAGAAGGTGCCATACGGCCCGCTTCAGGATGTGAAGAAACTCAGGCGGGCCGCCTGAGGGTCACAGATCAGAAAAAACTTTCCAAAAATGACAGTTTAGGTCCCTGCACGTGTTTAAGGCTTTTTCCGACACTTCTAAGGCCCGTAAAGCCAACTTTAAGGCCCTAAAATGATGCCTAAACCTTGTGGACATGAAACATGCTCAAAAATGTGCCGGATGTTGGTTCGTTTGGTCGTACGAACGCGATGTTCGCTTAATTACGACGGAATGCGCATAAACGCGAAAAACGATTCAAATGACGAAACGAATGGATTTTTCTTATGCCAAACACTAAAATAATAGTGCTTACATAAATTTTTGGATGTCCGGATGTATTCAGAACGTAAGTTATGCGCGAAAATGCAAACTTGTGCACTTTTTGACACTTTTAGTCCCTGAATGATCCAAAAGTATATTTTAGCACACCGAACCCCTCAAAGCCTATTTCTAAGCTATGTAAAGGATATTTAAGGTGTGTTTAACTTATGGTCATGTTCCGGAATGTCTGTTACAGTTCAAATTGGCATACTTTCGCAGTTTGTCAAGTTTAGTCCCTGTAAGCGAATTAGCTTGTTTTTGCCATACCAAAGCCTTCAAAACTTATTTCTAAGTTATGTAAAGGTTATTTAAGGTATGTTAAGCTATGTCACTATTCCGGAGTGTTTGTTACATTAAACTGGTTATATTTACGCATCGGTGCGCGTATAACCTTCTAGAAAGCGATTTAGAGTTTGAAATCGAACAAGAGTTGATATGTGTAAATGATACACGTATTTTTACAAATCCCAAGTATGAAATACAATATTTCATTGGTTTGGAATTTGTTTGATGGCCGTGGAGGCACAGGTGTTACATTATAGTCTATTGTGTTGCATCTAAGTTAGGATATGGATGTGTGTTGATGCAACGTCAAAACGTTATAGCTTATGGCTCTAGACAACTTAAGAAACATGAAGAGAATAACACAACCCATGATCTAGAGTTAGGAGCCATAATTTTTGCCCTTAAGATTTGGAGACACTATTTATATGGAAGTAAATATGAGATAGAGACGCTGGATAGAAATTCTTAGTGATTACAATTGTGATATCCAGTATCATGCTGGAAAAGCTAACGTAGTAGCTGATGCTTTAAGCCAAAAGTATCATGAAAAACCCAAACGAGTACGCTCTCTCACATTAAATCTGTAGATAGATTTAAATGAGAAAATCAGAGAGATGCAGGAAATAGTTATCAAGGATGATACTAAAAGATTAAAAGGAATGATTAAGGAATTAGAACAAGGAACAGATGGAATTTGGAGAATCCATAAGAAAAGGATCTGGATATCTAAGCAAGGAAACCTACACCACTGAATCTTAGAAGAATCCCATAAGTCTAAGTATACAATACATCCCGGAAGTGATATGATCTACCAAGATTTAAGAAAGAATTTCTGGTGGATAGGAATGAGAAAGGATATAGCAAACTATGTTGCTAAATGTCTAACCTGTACTCAGGTTAAAGCTGAACATCAGAAACCTTCAGGGTTATTACAGTAATTAGAAATGCCAATATGGAAATGAGAATTAATAACAATGGACTTTGTTACCAAATTATCCAAGACAAGAAAAGGAAATGATACAATCTGGGTGATTCTTGACAGACTAACCAAATCTGCTCATTTCTTACATGTGAAGGAAACTTTCAGTATGGAACAGTTAGCCAAGCTATATGTAAATGAAATAGTTTCATTACATGGAATTACATTATCTATTGTATCTGATAGAGATAGCCGTTTTACTTCTCATTTTTGGACAAGTTTCCAAAAAGCAATGGGAACCAGGATAAATATAAGCACATCTTATCATCCACAAACGGACGGACAAAGCGAAAGGACAATTCAGACAATGGAAGATATGCTTAGAGCCTGTATAATTGATTTCGGAGGAAATTGGGACGATCACTTACCATTGATAGAAATTTCCTACAATAACAGCTATCATACCAGCATCAATGCTGCACCATTTGAAGCACTTTATGGACGAAAGTGCCGAACTCCAGTCTGTTGGGCAGAAATTGGAGAAAAGCAACTATCTGGACCAGAGATAATGCAAGAAACAACGGACAAGATAATTCAAGTCAAGGAAAGACTAAAAGCAGCACGAGATCGTTAAAAGAGTTATGCAGATAATAGACGAAAACCGTTAGAATTTCAAGTTAGAGATAAGGTATTGTTAAAAGTTTCTCCATGGAAAGGAATAGTTAGATTCGTTAAAAGAGGAAAGCTAATCCCAAGGTATGTTGGACCTTTTAAGATTATTAGAAGAATAGGACCCGTAGCCTATCAGCTAAAACTGCCACAGGAAATGGCAGGAATACATGATGTGTTTCATGTATGTAATCTCAAGAAGTGTTTAGCAGACGAATCATTAGTAATACCTCTTAACGACATTGAGGTAAATGAGAAACTTAAGTTTATCGAGAAACACATTCAGATTGAAGATAGAAAGATCAAGAATCTCAAACACAAGAGACTAGTTCTGGTAAAAGTGAAATGGGATTCCAAGAGAGGACCAGAGCACACTTGGGAACTCGAGTCAGAGATGCAGAAGAAATACCCACACCTGTTCCAGTAGACCTCGAGGAGGAGATCTAAAACAAGGTGGGGAGGATATAACAACCCTCCTAAAACCCTTAACGTAACCCTAAAACATTCCGTATATACCCCGTATGCGAGAAACGAGCCCGAAATACCCTTATATTTATACAGATCAAAGAAAACAAAATTTCTGAGTCGCTCGCGGGCCACGACAGACGAAGGGAGTTCCTTCGCGGGGTGCGAGGACCTGTAACTTGCCGGACAAACAAAGCAGCCACGTGCCGACACGTGGCAAGGCTAGTCTGCTGACTAGTCAAAGCTACCGCCGCCCTAAAAGCTCTCGCGGGCCGCAACAGGCTTAGCCTGGGGCTTCGCGGGGCGCGACAAGGTGTGCGATCAAGCCTATAAATAGGGTGGTCAAGCTCATTTGTTCAATTCGTTCAAAATCTCTCTCAACTTTCTATTAGTAGAAATTATACTCGGGCATAATACCCCAATATAAAGCGAAGCTCTGCCTCGTTGTAAGTATTATAACCCTACTGTTACCCTACATGATCGATTTAGGGCTCCGTAACGCATCTCAAGGCTTTGCATGACTCAGTCGTTGGAGCTCTGTCTCGTGTTAAACCTGATTGATCTAGGGCTCTGTAATGCATATCAAGGCTCTGTAATGCATATCAAGGCTCTGCCGGACTCAGTCATTGGAGTTCTGTCTCGAGTTGTACGGTCAATGTAATTTGGGTTATTTTACTAACACGTGTGCATTGTTTAAATTTTAATAGATAGTAACCAGGAGAATCGCCAGGAAGCTATAGTAGTATCACCTAAGTCAACAATGTGAGTACACTCTCTTTTTTTAGTAAACCCTTTTTGTGAAACCTTAAATTTTTTAAAAGTGTAATTAAAAGTGGTTGAGTCTATGTATTCTATAATTATTGCCGATATGTTGGGGTTTTGTATATAAAATGTGGAACACATTACCATTGGACAAAGAGTTAGCCAATGAGTAATATGACCCACAAGTCAGGTGTTGACAGTACGGAATGAGTAACTGTGTAGATATAAACATTGTGATCGCTCTCAATAGTGTGACATTGTAAAACTGTTTTGATTAAACTGAGATGCACTCGCCAGTATTTCTTGCTGATAAAACCTTTTTAAAACGTGTTTCAGGTAACAAAATGTGAAAGCCAATAGAAGCCAGCTGGAGAGCACTGAAGACTTGGAAAAGTGGCTATAAAAGTTACCTTAATAAAAAGGAGTTGTGTCTTTCAATAAACTAGGGTTTATCCCAAGAAATATATTGTAATGAAAAACTTGGGTTTTATCCCTGTTGTTTATTATACAAAGTTTGGTGTTTTCACTCTGATAAAATGTTTCCTAACTACGGTCCTGATGAAAGTTTTCCGCTACCAAATTAATAAACACCGATACCACCAGCTCTGAGTCTCGCGGCACCCGCTCCTTGGCAGGGGTCGGGGGCTGCAACAAATAATCTTGCTAAATTATTTTATAAAACTATTTTTATAAAATAGACTACACATAGGTAAACGTAATAATACGTGATTTCACGAAAGTTCACGAAACACGATATAAATACATACAATCAAGTAACACATAGTTTTCACATAAAATCATATTAAATGTTTATGTTTGAGTCGTTATGTTAATTGTTCACTAACGTTCAGGAACTGACTCATGTGTTACTCGTTATTCCTAAATTACCCTTACGAGAGTATTTATGCAGCAGAAACACACTTAATTAACCCTAACCAAGTGCAATGCATGAATGTATGTTGTGAGATAACGGAAGTAGTGTTAACAAAGTTAACATGAAAATGTCAGGTATCACATCATCCCCTTGTTGAATGAATTTTCATCCCAAAAATTTACTAGTGTAGGGTAATGGAGAAACTCGTGTGTGGTCTAGTAATTCCCTGAATTACTGCACCTCCGGTAATTCCTTGAATTAGTGCTACGTGAATGTTATGTTTGTATTTGTGAAATGTTTAATGCACTTAATTAATTCCAATTAAGTGTAGCACAAACACACTTAATTAACCCTAACCAAGAGGAATGCATGAATGTATTTTGTGAGAGAATGGAAGTAGTGTTAACAAAGTTAACCTGAAATGTCGGGTGTCACACATAAGGATCATCAAAGAAGTTGTTTTCACAAGACTTGGAGCTCCTATCTTCTTCTTATCTCCTTTATAGTTTCATCCCTAGCCTTGTGCTAGTTGTGTTAGAACTTTTGAGATCGTTGATACTTGTGCTGGATTAATTTAGTAATAGTTTGTAGCTATTTTGAATGTACAAGGGCTTATTTTGTAATTGCCTAGAAGATAGTTTCCTGACTTAGTGTAGATAAGATTCCAGCAAATTTATAAATTTGCTGGCTAATCAGGAACACTATAAATAGCCCTCTCATTGTAACCTTGGCAAGCTTTTGGCTCTTGAATGAATATTGGTGTTGTTACATTCTTGTGTTGATCTTGTGCTCAAATCTGATATCCAAGGTGGTTTATTGCTATATCTTATTAATTGGATTCAATACAACACCTGTTGTATTCATTAATCCATAAGCTTCACCTTCTTCTTTGATCTTTCTTAACTTTTCATATCTCAAACACCTAATCAATAGGTGTTATGGGTTAAAACAACCAACCACTGTGATCCGGATTCGTTTTGGGATCTACAATTTGGTATCAGAGCCTTGGTGCTCTTGGTTGTTGTGTTCTTGTTGAGATTTTTCATAGTTTTGAAGGTTTTCAAAAGTTTCAAGGTTTTCAAATTTTTGAACTAAATATGGACTGATTTGGTGTGTTTAATCGATAGGTTGTTGTTAATATTTGATTAGGGAGTCATTTTGGACATTTTGATGAATCAAAAGGTTGTTTTGAGCTGTTTTCGTGAGATTAGAGCGTTTTAGTTCGTGTTAAACCCTCTGTCTAGCGATATTATTTTGAACACAGCGAACAATTCTTGAAGATAGCGAAATTATTTTTTGAATATAGCGAACTCAGTGTTGAAGGTAGCGAACTTAATTAAAACCTTTAGAAACTCATCGCAGGATCATTAACTTCGACGATCGTCATTCGAGCGAAATTAGTGATCATTTGCGAAATAGTGTCCAGTGACCCTTGAGCGAAATTATCGAAGGCGACTTCGAGAACCGTGATAGCGAACCACAGCGTTCTTATCACGGTATTCGGTGATATTAACCTAACTATTGTCTGTGTTGTGTTTTGTCAGCGAAATTATCGGATTCGCTCGTGCAGGATTCCTTATAGCACCAGCGAAGGTTAAGCATCGGTCAGCGAAGTTGTTCAGGATCTTTCGGTCATCGGCGAAGTTAATCTTTTTACTGGTTGTTTATATCTTGTCAGCGAATTTAACTTCTGATCAGCTCCATTTTGTCTAATTCAAGCTAAGATGTCGTTGAATCAACTAAGTCCAATTGCTCAAGCGGAACTTGAGACTGGAACCACCACTCGTCCACCAAAGTTGAAAGGTGCTGAAGACTTTAGCACTTGGAAGACTCGCATTCAATCGTTCTTCGAGTACACGGACTACAATCTGTGGCTCTCTGTCACCGCTGGACCCCACATTCCAACGGTCGTTCGAGGAGACGCAGTAGTTGCCAACAATGATGCAGCTACCTTTACTGATGAAGACAAGGCTCTTATCCAACGCGATCGTCGTGCTCATGCTGCCTTAACCATGGCACTATCAACCAACGACTGCAACATGTTTGAAGAACACCGAACTGCTAATGCACTCTGGAATGCATTGATTGAGTACTATGAAGGAAATGAAGAATTGATCGAAAGTAAAAGAGATATGGTGTAGAAACAATATGACATGTTTTATGGAGTTCATGGAGAAAGTCTTTCTGACCACATCAGTCGTTTTCTGAATATGATGACCAAAATGAAGAAGGCGGGAAATCCAGTCACAAATCGTGCTGCAATAAAGAAGCTGCTAGATTCACTTCCCAAGGAATGGAGTCTACAATGCATGATGATCAAGAAGGATTTTCTCAACAATCCAAATCCTGTTACTTTGTCCGATCTAATCAATACCCTAAGAGCTTTTGAAATGGATGTCAACAAAAGAGAGATGAACACTGCCGGTTACCAACCAAAGTCAACTCAAACCTCAGCTGGATTGAAGAATGTGGCATTCCTTGCTTCAGGGGGCATTACTCCACAAGCTTCTGACTTAATCTATGCAAACACTTCCGCAAGCGCATCAAAAGCCCCACAACTTGTTGAGAAGACTATCACTGTTGACACTCAAGCATTGAAAGTGTCCACTGAAAACGTGGCACTCTTTAACACTTTTCTGAGCAGCTATGAAGCCCTGATGTCAGGGGAGCTGAAAAAGGAGATGTTCACTGCTGAAGACATGTATCAGGTTGATCCAGATGATATGGAGGAGATGGATCTAAAATGGAAAATGGCCATGATCACTTTGAGGCTAAAGAAATTTCAAGACAAGACAGGAAAGCGTTTGGGTCTTGGAAAAGCTGGTTTTGACAAATCTAAACTCAGGTGCTACAACTGCAAGAATCTAGGACACTTCAAGCGTGATTGTCCTCTGTTGAAAGAAGGAAACAATGAAACCACTCCTGCTGTAAAGCAAATCACAGTCGAAGAGAACAAGAACAACGCGTCCCCTAGCACGCCAAAAGCTTTAGTTGTCGAAGACTATGATTGGAGTGAAGAAATTACTGAAGCAAAGGAGCAAGTTAACAAAGACCTAATGGCCAAGATCTCGGGTGAATCCTCATCAAGGCAGTTTGAGAAACAGACAGCTGGAATTCCAAAAGGAGACAATACTGCTGACAAAGGTTTGAAGAGCATTCTGACTTCAGTGGAGCCTGAAAAAGAAGAAAAGTGTGGTCAAGCAGAGGAGCGTGTTTCGAAAGAGACATCTGAAAAGGACAAGGAAAAGGTCCCAGCAGCCGCGATGAAAGCAAATTCATCAAAGGAGAAAGCAGACAAGGACTTGGTAAACAGTATTCCTCTTAGTTTCAAGGAAAAGTTATGCACACCAGCATGCGTTGATGTCGTGGCACATTACAAGTCTCTTAATCTAGAATTTGAGAGACAAAAGGACAAGGCCTTAAAAATGAATAACGAACTTAAACTGAACGAGGCCGCATACCAGAGAAAGTTGAATTCAACTTTAGCTGAGATGCAAACTCTAAAAGAATTTGTGATTAGAAAAGATTTCATCATTAACGATCTCACAGATAGATTAGAAAAGGCCTTAAATGAAACTAACAAATTGCAAATTATCATTGATAAATGGAATGTCAGTCAAAAGACCTTTACTGATATCAAAAACTGCCAACGACCAATGTATGTGAAAGACGGGATCGGGTATAAGGATAGGAAAGGAAACGAAAGAAATCTCTTCCTTCCACCACATAGCAAAAACTATGTGCCTATACCTACTCCTCATCCCGAAAATGATCTCATTGATGAAAAGTCCTCTATAGAACAAAACGATTCTTGTAAAAACGAAACAACCGCTAACTTTTCTAAAAGTAATGCAGATCCAATTGTGTGTAAAGAAGATGTGTGCGATGAGGATGGAGACTGCGGCGGTTCAAAAATAGGAATCGGATATTCAGGCGACAGTTATTCCACCGTTAACTGGTTCGTCTGGAATTGTTCTAAGAAAAACAATGTTAAGGATGAATGTAATAATTTAAGTAGGATGGATGACTGTAATGGCCGAGTGCCTAAATTTAAATCTTCGGATGACTGTAAGGGCCATGTGCCTACATTTGAGACCCGTGATCGTGAACATGCTATGTTTGAATGTCATGATTTAAATTCTGCATTTTGTGATGATAAAGTTGTATGTGAATCACCTGTATTTGTGCCAGAATTGAAAAAGAATAGCTTTGGAAAATTCCTCACCGAGGAAATTCCAGAATTTATTCCATCTCGAACAGGTATGACAGATTCTGAAGATCAATGCAACGAAGACTCAAGCACTGCTTCAAGCCTTGAGGATGAGCAAATGTCAGAAACAACAGACAGTGAGAGCACAAAATTCTCAAGTGAAGAAACCTTGAAGACCTCAAGTGAAGATCACACAACAAATGATGAAATCTCAGAAAGCTCAAGTGTTGAAACTATTGAAGACCAAAATCCAGAAAGTTCAAGCGAAGATCAAAGCTGCAATGATTCAATTTACGAAGCAAGTGAAGAACATGACTCAAGTGAATACCAAACGTCTGAAAGCTTGTCTGATTATGACAATGATGAAGAATGTTCAGAAGATGAAAGCAGAGTTGACAAGAAAATGAAGAAAGCAGAAAGCTCAAGACACTCATCACATACATCATCTTCTAACACCAAAAGACCCAGACATAAAAGATGTTTTCGCTGTGGTCATTTAGGACATACAGCGAAACATTGTAAAACCAAGAAGTTTTCTAAACCAGAGCATGATTTTCGTACAAACGTCACATATCAGTTAAATTATCTTAAGAAGTCTGTTAAAAATCTGGTTGAGTCAACTGCCTATTTTTGGAAACAAAAAGAGGCCAAAGTGGGTCAAAATCACGATAGATTCGAAATGAAGCAAATCTGGATTCCCAAAACTAACTAATTTGTATATTTTTGTATATCAGAATAAACTCCAGAAATGGCTTCGCATGCTCATGGAATACATCTGGCACGTAGACAGCGGATGTTCAAGACACATGACAGGTCTGAAGGAACTTCTGAAGAATTTTCGCTTCATTGATGGTGATTTCGTTTCTTTCGCTGGAGACGAGAAGGGAGGAAAGATTGTTGGAGTAGGAGATGTGGTGTCTGAAGCGCTCACTCTGGAGAATGTCAATTATGTGCCGGAGTTGTGCTACAATCTCATGAGTGTCTCACAAGTCTGTGATAAAGGAATATCGGTGCTTTTCAATGACATGGAATGCTTGTTCCTGAAGCCCGGATATGTTGTTCCTGCTGAAATGATCATGCTCACTGCTCCAAGACAAAACAACACATACGTGCTTGATGTGCGGTAAGTGTCGTATATTTTAGGTGTATATTTTAAGCCCTTTTTAACACTTATTTTAGCCAAGTTTTAAATTTATAAAACACGATATTTCACTGACACTAAACACACATATGGGCAAGTGCACCCATCGTTGAGTGTAGTATAGTGCTGGTAAGATACCGAGGTCGTCCAAGGACACAAGAGCTTTTAGTACCGGTTTATCCTCAACGTCTAACCAAAATAAAAGTTTAGAAAAATGTTTTAAACTAAGAAAATTAAAATCTAACTAAAATGCTGAAAATAAAAATAAAAGAAAAACAGATAGACAAGATGAATCACTTGGTTCCGACTCGTATCTAGTATAACCTTTGATTATTTCCGCACTTTTGCACATAATTAAGAGATTATCTTAGTTATTGTAGTAGGCCCCTCTTTTGAAGGTGACGTTACCCTCACCCCAGTAGTTTGAGTCAGCAGGGATACAATCCTAAAGGGGTGGATTATTGGAAGATAATGAATTAAGTTATTAATGCAGTATTGTGGTAGGCCCCGCTTTTGGCGGTGACGTTACCCTCGGCTAAGTAGTCTGAGTCAGCAGGGATACAGTCCTAAATAGCCGGGTTATGAATCCAAGCACTCCTATTTATAGGCTGAACAGAGAGCTGGACACGGCCCCGTGTCCACTGGGCACGGCCCCGTGTCCGTCTGACAATCTCTCTCCTCATTAATTGTAATTTGCAATTACAATAAATGCGCCTGCTGTACTTTCGACACGCCCCCGTGTCCGCTGAGCACGGCCCGTGGTGGGCGATGGAAGCTTCTATAGATTTGTCTTTTCTGCTGCTTCTTGGGCACGGCCCCGTGCTGGCTGAGCACGGGGCGTGTTCAGTCTTCTGATTTCTCTATTTTGCTTTGGAAGGTGCCATTGAGGGGTCGGGTAGTCCACTAATATTCTTTTTCTTGTATTTATGTTGGATTTAGCTTTCTTTTTGCTTCTTTTGCGTTTTTGAGCTCATTTAATCCTGAAAATACAAAAGGAAGACAAAAACACTCTTTTTCCAATATTAGTACTTAAAAAGGGTTAGTTTTATGCCTCATTTGATGTAATTTATATGTTGTATTTTACACACATCAAATACCCCCACACTTGAACTTTTGCTTGTCCTCAAGCAAAACTCTTTAATATGTGGCTTACACTCCCAAATGGAATAGGTAGAAGAGAAGGTTTTGGGCTTGTCGTAGAGTGTCGGGATTTCCAAGATCTTTTTGGGTTTTATTTTTATTTATTTACATTCTTATTCGTAATGATTTATTTAAAACTTTTCATAGAAGAAATTACTTATTTGGGCATAACATGCCTTTTTTAAAATTCTATTTATATACAAGTTCACATACCTCACGAGGAAATCACTCACACTCGGCCGAAGGTGTTTTTTTAGTGAATCACTCGAGAGCGGCATGGAACTTATTCCTACCATAGGCTTGCCAAGAAATCAATCCTCCTCCTTTTTAACTTTTATACCTTTGTAGATATCAAGAGGACTTTGCGGGTTAAGGGTTAGGCTAGGGTTAAAGGTAGGTGGTTGGGTTAGTGGTTAGTAGAAAAAGGGCTAAAAGCGTAACAAGTGTCGGTTTTCGTATTTTTGCAATTTTTTTTTTATTTTTTTTTATTTTGATGAAGCTTTTATTCAAACTAAGTTATTTTTGATAAACTTGTTTGTTTATTTTCTTTTTTTGCTTCATCATTATCACAATTTTTTTTTTTTCACGAAGAACCGAACTTGTTACTAAAATAAAGGGTTAAAAATGAAAAAGGTTTAGGTGGGTAAAAGGGTTTTTGTTTGGGTGATGAAACGAAAAGGTTTAGGCTCAAAGGGGCTAACTAGGGGGATTTTTGGGTAGGTGGTAAAAGAAAAAGAAAAATAATGGTGTAGAAATAAAAAGGGTTAGTCCTAATGGCTCCATCATTTACTTACTCGGGTTTAAGTTGATAAGGACCGGGAATGTATTGTCATGGCAAGTTCTAGAGTCGTAAGAACCAAGCGGCTATTCACACAAGAAACGAAAAATGAGCATTTAGTCAAATGATATGTAATTGTGTGCTCAATAAAGGCTCAAAACTCACTTTTGTGGGAATGGGTTTTTATGTGATCAAGTATATATAATTAAATTTTAAATAAGTATGCTATGCCTTTTCATAATTTTCTTATGTTGGTTCTTTTTATCCCTACGCTATCGGTTGTAAATTTGTAAAAATATAACCTTTTTGAGAACTTGAATTTTCCGAGTTAAACCTAGACAAGTAAAAAAAAAAAAAAATTTTTGAAAAAATTTGGGGTGATTAGCGGTTCCAATAGAGTTTTGTGTAAGGCTTGTATTTAGGACTTGCAAAATTCAAGGTTTTGGCATCCCCCCCCCACACTTAAATTACACATTGTCCTCAATGTGTCCCAAAAGAGTTGGGGAAGACGTAATGCTGGTTCAGATTTATGTGGACGATATCATCTTCGGGTCGACCAACGAAGAACTGTGTAGAGAATTCGAGTCTGTCATGAAGGCGCAATTTGAAATGAGCATGATGGGAGAGCTGACGTTCTTCTTGGGGCTAGAGGTGAAGCAAAAGGAAGACGGGATTCTTATTCATCAGGCCAAGTACATTCGGGATATTCTCGCAAAATACAACTTGAATGACTGCAAAGTTGCAAGTACTCCATTTGCATCTCAGACAGAGCTTACTCTAGATCCTCAAGGAAAACCTGTAAACAAGTCATTCTATCGCTCGATGATCGGATCTCTGATGTACTTAACGGCTAGCAGGCCTGACATCGTGTGGGCTGTCTGTCTCTGTGCTCGCTTTCAGACTAATCCCAAGGAATCTCATGAAATCGCTGTGAAGCGCATCTTCCGCTATCTCAAAGGAACTCCGAAACTAGGTCTTTGGTATCCTAAAGATAGTAATTTTGATCTTATTGCTTATTCTGATAGTGATCATGCAGGTTGTAAAGTAGATCGCAGGTCAGTTTCAGGAGGATGTCAATTCTTGGGAAATCGTCTGATCTCATGGCAAAGCAAGAAACAGACAACTGTGTCCACCTCCACCGCTCAAGCAAAATACACCGCAGCCTACAGTTGCTGTTCACAAGTTCTCTGGATACAAAATCAGCTGTTGGATTATGGAATCAACATTATGAAGACTCCTATATTCATCGACAATGAGGCATGTCTGGGAATTGTGAAGAATCCCATCCACCACTCCAGAACGAAGCATATAGAAATTCGCATTCACGCAATTCGAGATGCGTACGAGAAAGGATACATTCAAGTGGTACCTGTGGATACAACCCAGCAACGGGTCGACATCTTCACCAAAGCTTTCGATAAAACGCGATTCAACCAGCTGGTAACCTGGTTGGAAATGGTAAATTTCCTTGAATGGAAATGAATCTTGTGTCCAAAAGCTTTCGTATATACACTATCCTTGTTCATAGTTAAAAAAAAAAAAAAAAAAAAAAAAACGTTTGTTGAAAGTAAAACAAGTATCGTACAGCGTTGCCCACCAAAAAGATTTTCTGATTCTTAAAATTTCATTTTCGGGCAAATGGACTTTCGAAAATAAAGATTTTAGGGGGGATATTCCAGAAAATCAAAACGAGATGCTTGTTTCTGACTCCTGTTAGAGGAAATGATAGAAAATTGCTAACACTTTGCCATTTCTTGCAAAACAGAAAACAAAACAAAAAGAAATCGGGGTACCAAGCAACGACGTGTCGGTAGATTCAGCAACACCGACGAGTAAACTGCTGTTAGGGAGCAAAACATAACATCTACACAAGGATTCTGGCTTTTCTCAGGCATTACGCATCTTGTGGGTAACACGTCGCGGCATATGGCTTAATGGTCTTAAATCTTGTGTTGATAGATTGCCAAAGTCTGAAATCTCGGGTCTTTATATTGGTTTTCATTCGGGGGGTATCATAGTTGGTCTTCTGCTGCATCCAGATACATGCTGACCTAGAACTTCTATGATATCCCTTAATAATAAGCGCCTTAAAAAAAAAAAGGCCAAACCCTTTCTTAATAAGTGCCATTTGTGGCCAAAACCTTTTGATGGATTAGTTTCGGTCTCTCTGCTGTACGAAAGTACTGACCTGTTCACCGAACTATCTGTCTCGCCCTCGATAGTCCTTGGAATCTCTGTTGTACGAAAGTACAGACCTGATCTCTGCTCTATCGTTGAAAATGAATGGATCCAATATACTCACCCGTTATGAAGAACCTTTGTGCATACCTTGATCGCGGGGGTATGTCCCGATGTGGGACTCACGGGCGTAATGTTTCTATTCTCTATAGCTTGTGTGGGGGCCATAGAAGTCTTGTCAATATTACCGAAAACATGATAAAAGCGCTCTCCGAAGGCATGTTGAAAGAAGGATGCATGGATTTAAGCGGACAAACATACTGGCAGTTTTTCTTGTGCCCTGGTTAGTATTTATTAATAATAATAATAAATAAGGAATTGGCAAGTGTTGGCAATATGATCTTCTGCAGGTAAATCAACGAGCGTCGAATGTCTCAAGAAGTTATGCATCAAATGGAACCTCCCAGAGCTGAAAATTCGAAGTTCGAAGTCTAAATGGCCCAATTTTCTCTGTTTTGTAAATATTTCGTAATTTTCGGTGTTTTTAACAAAAATGGGCACGTTCTTCGAGAAAGTTTGAAATTTACGAGCGAATTTAAAATTTTGATTTTTGAAAAAGGATTTTTGGTTAAGTCGGCGGATTTAAGATACCAGCGAATTAATTACTTCGCCTTGTACGGAGAACCGTGCATAAATATCTCATAACCGTCACTTTTCAAATTTTTTTCAAATCATCTCATCTTCGTCTTCGCTAAGTCTCCGGACATTCTCTCTCTAGTTTTTCACCGAATTTCCTAACATAATCAACACAAGATTCAAGTTCAGTCAAGATTATCAGGTAATATCGTTCACTAAATCGATGCTTTCTCATCTTGATCGGATTCAAGTTTTGTTTCATGTCTCAATCAATGTGTGGGTTTGGGTTTCGATTATCTCTACATTGTTCTTAACATGCCTAAAATCTGTTAATGTTATGCTTGAGATATGTTGCTTGTTTGTGAACCGGCTTTCGTTATACTTCGGAATGTCACAAAAACGCCTAAATTGTGTGATGTTGTGTGAAATCAGTGATTAAGTGGGTTGAACAGTTAGGGTTTTTAAAGGGTTTTAGAAGAAACTTTTGAAGATAGCGATTTTAATATGATGACAGCGATGATAGCGAATTTAACCCTTGTCACGAAAGATCAAAAGTCTCGAACGCGAGTTCGAGCACCCAGCAAAATAGTCAAATCCGCTCGTGTAGCGATTTGGTCTATTGTGTTCGCTGGTAAATCGTTTCCGGGAAAAGAAACGTTGTCATCGCTATGTTCGCTAGCGAATTTAACCTAGACAACTTACACATGTTCCGATTTAGTTACCGACAATCTTTAACCGAACAACTAGCGAACTTAGCGAAGATAATCAGGGTCGGATCAGCCAGCGAAGTCAGCGATAATCAATCTTCGTTGACTGATCTAGTCTATGATCCCGATATCCAGCATCCGCGATGACAAAGCTTGACCTAGCAGCGAACTTAAACTTTTTTTTTTGTAAATATTCTTGTAAATATTGTTTCTATTTGAAAATTCTCTTGTAAATATTTGTTTCTATCTTAACGTTTCTCTCACTTGGCTCGTTTTATGTTTCAGAAGCAAGATGGTGAAGACTCTCGAGTGGGATAAAACATCTAAACATAATCAAAGCATCAATCTAGATGAAGTGCCTCAAGATTTTGAAGATGTAACCAGATGGGTGCGTTCCAGCAGAATCGGTTATGCTGTGGAGACAGCTGTTAAAGTCTACAAGTTTCACATACAACAATTCTGGGAAAACGCAAAACCGGAAACCATCAACAACAAAAGAGGGATAGTGTCAACGGTTTGCAACAAAAGAATAGAGGTGACTGAAGACCGGATACGCCAGGTTCTGAAGCTTCAAGACAATGATCAAGATCCGTTAAGCCTGAGTCAAGATGATATCCTGGATGGTTTTCGAGGGATGGGCTATCCTGGAGATTTCCGTCAAAAGAAAGAGATCAAGAGAGGAGGACTCACCAGAGACTGGAGATTCATTGTTCATGTGATTTCTACGAGTCTGGCACACCGAAAGGGTGGCTTTGATGGTTTGAACTTGAAATGGTCGGCAGCCATGCTAAATCTGTGTATTAAACAGAAGTTTAATCTCTCGGGCTTGATATTCAAATACATGCTTGAAAATGTAAGTGGAGCAACGTGGGCGATGTATCCAAGATTCGTTCAGATGCTGATAAATAACCAACACAAAGACCTTCCAACTGATGGAGATCTTTACAAGTTCCACATCTTCACAAGCCGTCAGTACACTGAGATAAAGACTAAGGAATGGGTGATGTTGCATGATTGGATGTACCGAGCAGAGAGACTCCCAATAGTAAAGGAAGCTTATAAGAAGTACAAGGAAGCTGTTCAAGAAAAACAACAACGAGATGCTCTCACTCAAGCCGAAGCAGCCGCAAGAGAAGAACGCGCTAAAGGAAAAAGGAAAGAAAAACAAGCGGCTGAAGACGAACCACCCAAAAAGAAAAGGGCATCGGGAAGCACCGAACGATTCATGGAAGCAGGCATAAGGGCGGCCGAGTCAGATGAACACCGCCAGCACATTAATGATTTGAAAGCGATTCACGCCCTGCAAGAAAAGGAGAAAAGAGAACAGAGGTTGAAGCGAAAGGAGATATCTTCCACAGAAAGACCAGAGATTGTGACTGAGGAAGTTCAATCGTTAAATGACTTCGTTGATACCTTGATAATAGATCCAGATGAAGCTTCAGCGAGCAAGGGCCCTTCCAAAGTATCTCCTGTAAAGCCAACGAGGTTTTCAAAGCCTCCAGTCCCACCTCAAAGGATTCGTCCCTTTCAAGAGCTTTACGATAAACTTGTGGAGAACGCAAGTCCATCTGTGGCAAAGGAAATTTGTCTTCTCAAAAATCAAGTCAATGACACAAACATTTTAAGAGAGAAGATTAAAGATCAGCGTAAGAAGAATAAGGAGATGAATGCCTACATGGCCAAGCAGTCCAAGTTCATCAGGTTCCAGCAAGCTGGGTTGGAGAAAATGTATAGAATGATGAGAGGCATGTGTGAGCAGATGAAAGTAAAACCCATGTTTTCCTTTGAAGAAATCTTTGACTTTGAGGGTTTCGTGGAAGAAGAAAATGCTCGAAAGGAAAAGGAGGCTGAAGCCAAGAAAAGGCGTTTGGAATCGGTGGAAAAAGTGACTGAAGGAGATGAAAGTGACGAAGAAGAAGTTGATAGAGATGATATGCCATCCAGATTTATTGAATGGGGTCTAGAAGAAGAAGTACAGTATGAGCAAGGAGATGGAAAAACGTTCTCTCCCCAGCATCCAGAATGGTTCAAGAAAGAGAGAGAAAGACTGCCTGATTTTTATCAGGTGATAACCGTTGAAAAGAGTGAAGCTACTGACAGGATCATAAGCTGGAAGTACGACAACCTGAGAGGAATGTTTGTTGTTAAGAGACGAGGTGGCGTGATCCAGTACTTTCAGACCGGTTTTGATCTCTTTACTCTTCCCAGGTGGGATCTACGTGAGCTGGGCCGTCTGGACTTTCTAAATCCAGAAGAAAGAAGCGTTGGAGGAGACTTTGAGCGTTTGATCGCTAAAGAATGCAACAAAGGTTTCCCTAATCACAGGCCTCAGCGTCCAAGGCGAAGAGTTTCGAAAACTACCATAGATCCAGTAACAGGGAAAGGAAAAGTGACGTGGGTGATCAACCCTGCTAAAGTTGTCACCAGAATTAAGCTACCTGAAGAAAATCCTGTTGCACTCAAAGATTTCAAGAAATGGTTCTATGATAGCAAGACTGGCGAAGCTGTGATAAGATCCAACGAAAATGTGGATATTCGGATCTTGGATCCTATGGATGTGTTTATGTTTGGGCTCTCGGATCTAACCATGTTGAATGCAAGCTGCATAAACGTGGGAGCTGGAAATGCAAATCTTGAAGAGGCTATGCTATTTCAGAGAGCGGTAGAAAGAGCCTGGAAGTTAAAGAGGGAAATGCTGGATCTGGTAGACAAGATTGAGAAAAGAAAAGAAAAAGAAGAAAAGAAAAAAGAAGTAAGGAAGAAAAAGAAGCATGAACATAAGAAAGAAAAGACCCCTGCTTCTTCAACTGAACCCACCACAACGTCACCACCTCCGGCCTTATCCACATATGAGGCCACTAAGGAGGACCAACCAATTAGTGAAGCTGCAACAACTCAAGAAACTCAAACAGTGCCAATCGAGATCGAAACACCAACTGAAACGACAACAAGCATCGAAAAACCAACAGAGCCTGAGAAGCAAGTGACAGAGAATCCAGCAGCCACAACTGCAGAATGAAAAGACAAGTATGCAACGATCTAGGGGGGGATATTGTTAGAACTTTTGAGATCGTTGATACTTGTGCTGGATTAATTTAGTAATAGTTTGTAGCTATTTTGAATGTACAAGGGCTTATTTTGTAATTCCCTAGAAGATAGTTTCCTGACTTAGTGTAGATAAGATTCCAGCAAATTTATAAATTTGCTGGCTAATCAGGAACACTATAAATAGCCCTCTCATTGTAACCTTGGCAAGCTTTTGCCTCTTGAATGAATATTGGTGTTGTTACATTCTTGTGTTGATCTTGTGCTCAAATCTGATATCCAAGGTGGTTTATTGCTATATCTTATTAATTGGATTCAATACAACACTTGTTGTATTCATTAATCCATAAGCTTCACCTTCTTCTTTGATCTTTCTTAACTTTTCATATCTCAAACACCTAATCAATAGGTGTTATGGGTTAAAACAACCAACCACTGTGATCCGGATTCGTTTTGGGATCTACAAGTTGTAAGTACTTAGATCCTCAATTTTGTTTTCTTAGTAGATGTAGATTATAAAAGTAAAAGTTGATCACCAAGAAAACCTTGTTAAAAGTACTTGAAATCCTAAAATAAAACAGTATAATCTAAACAATATTAGTGGTTTTTGGTGTTGATATTGAAGTTGATAAAGTAGTATACATGATGAACATGCAAAGTTAGTTATAAATATAGATCTAACATGTTACATAAGTAGAAAGATGTTATGAACTTGTTTAGAGGTTGGATGATCTTCAAAATTGATGTTAAAGCATTTTTTTTAAAGTTAATAAAGTTTTTCCTAAACTTCATGTTCATATATTTTGCTTTAAAAGTATAAGAAAATGTTGGTCATAGACAAGTTTCTTGAAGATTGATGAGCATGAAAAGTGTATTTTTTTTTAAGATCTAGAGTTTATATGTTTTTCATGATCTTTAGTGTTGTTGAAAAATGTATAAAAGTTGTCTTGATTATTAAAATGTTACGGTAGTTATGGAGTGAAATCAACTAGATCACGTGTGCATAAGCATGTGCATTAGTAGTAGCCATTAGTCACATTACAGACCCGGAACAATTGGATAGATCTATCGAGTCTAGGCATGCTCCACTCCTGGTCTATGAGACCCCGCGGGAGTGCTTTTGTGTCCAACAAGTCGGGGCATCACTATGGATTCAGTTGCCCGGTAATGACGGATAACATTGTCGAGGTTTGGTTATTAGCATATGTCGACGAATATATCAATGTCCTTACAAAAGATTAATGATCAACAAATTTCATTGACACTATGCATACCGATTTTCATACAAAGTTTATCAAATGTTTTAAAGATTCATTTGTGACAACACAAAACACGTGAACTCACCGACATTATTGCTGACTTTTTACTTAACATGTATTTCAGTAAAGTAAAAGACTTGCATGGTTTGGATGACAAGAACAAGGATAACAAGGAACAATGCCTTTTGAAGGGTTTGTCTCATATATTCTGCCCTCGAGCAGAATATAGGGGTCAAAGCCTTGTTTGAAAAATCTATATTTTGTTGTAAGTCTTTTGGAAAAAAACTAGAAGTTCATGGTTGATGTATGAAAAACGAAATACTTTGGTTTGTATTATTGTTTCAAGAATTATATACAATTGATTCTTGTAGTTGTTTACACTATCAAATGTTATGAAAAACTTTCATAATCACACCTCGTGCTTTCACTACGAGCTGGTGTGACACCGTAAAGCCGAGTTCTATTAGTTTTCACAACTCGTACAAGTTTTCGTTTTACCTTAACCCTATATATATATATGGGTTTAGGTTCTCGTAAAAAGGATCATGTGTGTGAGAAGTGTAAGAAGGATTATTATGATGACAAATGGCATGGATTAAATTTAGCGATTGAGGGTAATAGGGTAGATTTAATTAATATTCAATTTATATAATCATATATTTCTTAACCGTTTTTATAGTTTTTTTAGGAAAGCAGATATCCTAATTTACGTTTCATATATCTCATACCTTTTACAAAGATTGCAACTATAACCAGTCCATCGTAAATCAAAGTCTGCATTCCGGTAGATGTTCGCATGATATTTTAAACCTGCATTTTCACATAGTGTTTTAAACCTGCATTTCCATTATACGTTCTTAGTATGGTATACTTTACAATCTGCATTCTTAGAATATGTTCTTAGCATGTTGTTTTCTTGTAATTTTTTGGTTTATGGTGTTTTCTGGTATTCTTTAGTTTTGTGGTGTTTTATGTTATGTTGTTGATGATACACGGTTCATGTCACGGTGTTATAACATTAGGTTACATATCATGCAATTTACCAATAAAACACAACGACGAATAAGGTTCGTTGATTACATTTATAAAACAATCTGAACTTTGAATTTTATCTTGATCCACGTCTCGGATGAAGCAGGAAAATTGTGGAGGGTTTGATGGTGGTTTCTTTTTTTAAACAATATAAAAAGACCCTATTACCCCTAATCTAGCCAAATTCGTAAAAAAATAAAACATAATTTACAATTTAGTCATTTTTTATCTCAACCATTAAAAACTAGATCTAATGGTCTAAAACACTTCTTATTCTTCTCACATAAAACCCCTTTTTGTACAATAACTATATATATATATATGTGTGTGTTGTTTTTTAATATAAAAAGTACTGTATAATTTTATTCTTAGTAATTTTGTGTCAGATACTATCAAGATTACAAACCCAAAAACTTGAGAAAGCTCCCCGAATTTTTTACTTCGCTTTGGGCCCCAAAATGGTTAGGTCAGGCCTGCTACTAGCCAACCATTCACCGATAAATTTGGCTTTGAAATTTATACTCTTTCAAAGCTGGGTCGACCATACAGGCTTTGTCGAATCAAAAGAAAGGTCCCACAACACTTTCTTAGTTGTTAGCTCAATCGTTTAGCTGACAACAAATGGCCTAACGTTACAATTAACATGATATTTATCAAATAACACATATAATGTTAAAACACTCCCAACATGATATTCCATTTAGACCCATATAGTAAAAACATATACTAACTAAAGACGATAATAAAACAAACACAAAACCAAATCGTATCAACCAATTGTATAAACTAAAAAGAAAACGTCAAATCGTATCAACCGAACCTTTTTTAGTCGCTCAAACAAAGTAACGAAACAAAGATAAAAACATCACGTTCACAACAATATAATACATATGGGAGAAAAAGTAAACTTTTCAATTGATTATGTATGTATACAAACTCATACTACTTTCGGGTGTTGGTATAGATTTTGACAGTTGGCTCAATAGGTTATTTAGGTTTATTTTTGTAACTAGGTTAATGCCCGCGTAATACGCGGGCTTCAATAAAAATCATATTATTTACTTTGAAATGAAATGTTGTGTACAAATACATACATTGGAAGAAAAAAACAGAAAACTATTCAAATGCCGGAAAAAACTTCCTTGTAGACTACATTTGTTGTTTTACTCGTTACATTCCCATTTTTGTCTAGTATAAGCAACTTCACACCGCCTCTGCTTTTAACTCTTGATAACGCAACATAAAGCTGACCATGTGAGAAAACTGGATATTTCAAATACAATCCAACCCTTGATAGAGACTGTCCTTGACTTTTATTTATAGTCATTGCAAAACATACATTTAAGGGGAATTGTCGTCGTTGAAACTTGATAGGAATTCTTTTATCCGAAGGTGTCAAACTGATTCGTGGAATAAACGTTCTGGTCCCTATGTTTCCGCCGGATATAATCTCAGCCTCTATAACACGTTTATAAAGTTTAGTAATTCGAAGTCTCGTACCGTTGCATAAACCATTTTGTTGATCAATATTACGAAGCAACATTACAGGTACACCAACTTTAAGGACAAATCGATGATTAGGCAGACCAGAAATTTTAAGACCATTCAGAACATCGGGAGAATATAGTCTCGCATGTGCTTCGTTCTTTGCTCGATCAGTTTGACAAATACTATCAGAACTCAGATACTCGACTTTATCGCCAGGAAACGAAGCAAGCAATCTTTCATTAATTTCTTGAACAACCTCGTTTGTTGGTGCTAGTATAGCTCTTTCAGCAAAATAATCTTTATCTTTGTACAGTTGCAGAAGTGAAGGATATACAAAGTCGATCAAATCTGACATAGGATCCTCAGAGCACTTGATTAACAAATCTTTAGCAATATCTATAACCACCTCACAATCGTCACTGCCACTAATTTTTCCCTCCCCCAACTCGAGCAACCAATTCGCAAAAGCTTTAATCTCTTCTATATCAGATGCGTTCGCTCCTACGGTTAACCTCATGTTTTTGGTTAACGTAAGGACCTTGCAACTACTCCAAATATACGACGAAGTGATTGAAGCATTAACGATTTCTCGCCTACTGCCATTTGGTACAACCGGAAGTATCTGTCTAAAGTCACCACCGAACACCATAACTTTACGACCAAAGGTCATCTCACATTTGAAAATATCTTTCATTGTTCGGTCAAGTGCTTCAAACGCATGTTTATGAT
Organism: Helianthus tuberosus; assembly: GCA_030545235.1. Lineage (NCBI taxonomy): Eukaryota > Viridiplantae > Streptophyta > Magnoliopsida > Asterales > Asteraceae > Helianthus > Helianthus tuberosus. The sequence goes on from CM060375.1 coordinate 181,660,465, forward strand.
TCATCGGTGCTTCATCCCAAATTATCAATTTCGTTTTCCTTAATAAATCAGCAACGTCATCGTCCGGTTTAATAAAACACATCGAGCTTTCTGTTAAATTCAAAGGTATATGAAACCTTGAATGTGCAGTACGTCCACCAGGTAACAAAAGAGATGCGATACCACTTGATGCAACATTAAGTACAATATCTCCTTTACATATAATAGAGGCAGATAATGTCTTCCACAGAAACGTCTGTCTAGTCCCTCCGTAGCCATAGACGAAGAACACACCACCAGCATTACTATTAACTGCTGCAATTATCTCATCAAACACTAAACGCTGCTCATCGGTTAGGCTTCTTAAATTATTATCAAACTCGATGGCAGTAGCACTTACATCGTACCGAAGCTCGTCAGCAACTAAACGGTTGTCTGCTGAATATATTGACTCACTGTCGGGTTGAGGCATAGTCGGAAACCGACTTAGACTTGAGTTGTTACGTAATAAGTAATGCTCAATTTCCAACAACGTTAGGTTCCTTATTTGTTCTTCTGGAAGAGACAAACCTATTACAATTATACGGAAAACTTATTTAATTATTAAAATTCTTATAAATAATAAATAAATTTCATAAACACTTATATATAAGACATAAATGTGAAAATATTAAATTGCAATTTGCGTACCTTCGATCCTCAAAAGCTTTTGGCGATTGTATAAAATACCATCCGAAAGGTACTCCCATGTGTTTTCCCAAACATGTTCCGGCCTTGATAATGTATTAGACGCCAACATTGTAGCAAACAGATTACGAAGATAATATCCTGAACCTGTGTAATATGCCTCTTTGATAGCTTCTATATACTCCTTGTCGTCTTCTAAAAGGCCTCTAGCATAGCACGCATCTCTAAATGTTGGGAAGACTTCTCCATTAACAGTACGAATCTCTTCAAAAGACCTAGGCCATTTTACCTTATTAAGAAGGATTCTTAAAAAGTAAGCCTCGCCCATAGAAGGATTAAGACAGTGAATTCGACCAATGCTTTTGCCTATTATCCGCTTATCCCATACCCTTTTCCTACTGCTTCCAAACAAATTTAGTAGGAAACTCAACGTAAGTAAGACTGCGCGCCAACGGATCTTTTTCGTTCTTTTCCATCCACCCCAAAAACATCGTAGAAGCAACAGATGATTTATGAAGAACACTATCAAGATCGTCATCAGGGCCGTATACAACGTTTTGTTTATCTGGTAGATGAAACGGAAGCCTCATTACGGATGGATACCGGTAATGAACATCAAATGCAAAGATGCGTCATGTAGCTTCGCAAGCCGATAGATATCTGCAATCGTAATACTCTTTGATTTCATCTTTACTATCTTCAAGGTGACCTTCATCGGCATTTTGCACAAAACCAAATCATGCCCTATCTGGTCCTTTATTAATGTATTTAAACAAATACTTTATGGACGCAGCCTGGTTACACCATTCGACGTTAATGTGTGCCTGATAACGTCTCAAAAGGGTTTTGCTATACGGAACAACGCTTCTGTTATCAAGCTGAATACCAGATTTCTCAACAAAAAATCCTGAATCTGCTCGTCTATATACCGGATATCCATTCGAATCTAGAGTAGTCTGCTCAAAGAACTTCTTTGGAAATTTCTTCGAACAGGTACCTTCTACCATACACGGACAATTTGGTTTTGCAACACCACAAGGACCGTGAATCATGTAGTCGCTGACAAGGTTATACAGATCTGGATCTAAATTTTTGTCAGGTATCTCGGCAGAAATAAAATTGTCAACATGGTCAACTGAAGGAAGCTTGCTTTCGTCATTTAAGAACAGACAGATATGGGCATGAGGTAGACCTCGTTTCTGAAACTTTATCGTATACACAACTACAATATGATAATTAATATTAAAATACTAATCTTTATTAATATTATAATAAAGTAATTCAATTAAATGGATGCTTACCTGCCGATGCGTTGCCGAATAAAGATTTCTCTCTCAAGTCTTTTATTATTGCGTCAAGCTTAATTTTGAACAATCGACATAGAATGTCCGGTCTATCCTCCGGATTAATGTTCTTGTCCTTCAGAAATCGTTTAATCTCCGGCCATTTCGGATTACAAGTTATCGTAATAAAGAAATCGGGGTAACCAAACCATTTACAAATGGCCATTGCGTCATAATAATTCTCCCTCATATAACGCGATCCTCTGGTAAACGAAGACGGTAGTAGTACGCGTGTTCCAACATTTGACATATCTGGATTACCATTTTGTCCAAGCTTCTTAAGGTTCTCATATGTCTCAGATCTGAGGTTCCTTTGCTGTAGACGTATGAATAGTAATCGTTCACTTTCAATCATGGTATAAACGTCAACCAAGAACTGTTGCAAAAGTCTTCGAGCATTGAGAATCAAAGAGAAATGATTGACTCTATCTTGAACATGGTAGGCAAAATACTCTCTCATTGTACATCTTGACTCTTTCTTCTTCGTTGACGCCCTTCCTTCTCTATGAAGAATATCAATTCGGTAACCATCTTCACCAAAAGGGAAAAGCAGTGGATACTAAAGAGCGAGATACGATGGATGAAGCTCGCTTATACGCTGTAGACCATCTTTCTTCGACACAACAACTACATCACGATTATCAAGAGCTTCCTCAAGGTCTCCAACTATAAGCGCAGCAACTTCGGACGACGTCGGTAGGTTGTATGTACGACCATCTTTAGACCTATTTGCCTTAAGCCGTAGTTTTGGGTCAACATGAGGATTATCAACCAACCGATCTCGTACATGCCTATAAGTTTTCACCAGCTGGTTATTTGAATCTAAAACCAGCTTAAGATATTGTATGAGTTCAGTGTCAAGAAAATCAGAACTTGCGGAAGCTGCTTTCTTTGAGTTACTGTAATGCAATTGTAATACAAACGCTACATGTATCAGTAAGTGTTGATATAACATAAAACCAATAATAAATCAAACAAATAAATAATGAAATGGTTTGAAAGGATACCTAAGTACGGTTTTCCGATTACACACTTCATTATCTGTGTCGTAAATGTAAAGCTGCGCAAATTTTGGTTCAGCACCTTCTTTAGGAAGAAGACTTCCCAATGAATGATAATTCTCGCCACTAATTCGGTATACATACGGAGCATTTCCTCTATTTATTTTCGAATCAACTTTACCACCCATTGAAGTGAAAGCAAACATAGAATTAAAACGATGAATATTCAGTAAGAAATGCTTGCTCTTGTCGTCTAAACTCTTGAAAAGATTTTGATATTCCTCACACGTCTCTTTAAAATCTGGAAGATGTACTTTTCCATAACCACAACAAAGCGTGTAACTTGTTCTTCCTAAGTAAACCCTTCCTTTGCCGGCTTCAAATTTCCACAGCTTAGCGTTACATACGCCACATACAACTACTTGATCTCCATGATCCAAATAATCTATTATACAACAATATAAATATCAAATTGTTATCATTGTTACAAAAATAATATAGTTAGGTTCTTCAAATGAAATTTAAAGTAGTGAGTGTATAAGCTACTTACTATTAGAAACTCCTTTATATGGATCTTCAGCTAATTGTTCAGGAATAATAGGATCCTCGGAAGATAAGTCAACCATTGGAATAGGATGTACGCAGCGACCTTTATTAGACAACCTTTCTTTACCTCTGCGTATTGTCTTAAAATTTGATCTTTCACTTGACAGCAAAGGTTGATTTATTGAATGTGGAGTTGATGAAGTTGTATTTACTTGGAATGTAAAAAATGGACTCCTATAAATATTCAAATTGTCATTGACACCTATACATTAATATCAAGGAAATAAAATAAAAAAGTCAAAATCATAATAAAAAATCTGAATTCCGTTAAAAAATACCACCAACCTGAAGTAGATGCTTCATACGGACTTGTTAAAGGTGTGGTTGGCCAAAAACGTAGATCGATGGTATTCATATAAGACGATGAATGAATTGGTGTTACGATCGGGCATCCAATTGAAGTGGAGGTTGAAACGTTGGATGACCGAGTAACATTTTTAGAAGTGGAAGATTTGTTATTCAAATGACTTCTTTTATTATTTAAATGTGACTTCCTAAATTTTCTTCGTTCAGCTGATTGTTGACGATCAACATCATTAGGAGCAACTGAAATAAAATATGGATATCCATAAAAAATCAAAAAAATACATTTAAAATTTAAAACCTATCTAAAAAAGTAAAGATTTTACCATTTGTAATGTCAGACAAAGGAATTCCTCCAGACTCAAGTGCAACGTTGGTTGACCGAATGAAGTTTTGTGGAGTGGAAGATGAACGAATTGGTGTTACGACACGACATTCATTAGTATTGGATACTGAAACGTTGGTTAACCGAATAATGTTCTCTGAAGTGGAAGATTTATTTTTGGCATCACGACTTTTGTTATTTGAATATACTTTCCTAATTTTTTTTCGTTCAACACATTCTTGATGCTCGACATGATTATGAGAAACTGAAAAAAAAAGGAGGCATGTCAATCAAATATCAAACTATAAATAAACAATTGTATTCATTCGTAAAAAATAATAGAATTTACCATTTGTAATATTAGATAATGGACTTCTTCTATATTCAACTGCAACAAAAAAAGATAAATTGACGGTATGAAATATGTATATGGTTTGTATAATTGGTTATGTTAATCAAAAGAAAGACATTAATAATAAACACAATTTTTATATTTAATTAAATAAGACCAACCTGATGTATACGCTTCGTACGGACTTGTTAACGGTGTGGTTGGCAAAATACGTCTACCCATGGTATTGATATAAGAGGATGATCGAATTGGTGTTACGACACGACAATCATTTGTATCGGATATTGAAATGTTGGATGACCGAATGACGTTTTGAGAACTCGAATATCTATTATTTGCTTTACGTCTTTTATTATCCAAATAGAGTTTTCAAAATTTTCTGCGTTCAGCATACTCTTGACGCTCAACTTGATTAGGATGAACTGAAAAATAAAATGCATATAAAAAAAAGACAATTTATAAAAACAAAATTAGTTCATGTCTAGAAAATTGGAAACATTACCATTCGTAATGTTAAACAAATGACTTCTACCAACACCAACTAAAACAATTTAAGTAAAATTAACGGTACGTAACATATTTAGATATTATACGATTTTTTATTATATTCGTAAACAGAAATAAGAATAAAATACGTACTATTCGAAGGTTGGGCAGCAGTAGGAAGTGGAAATGAAGGTAACGTTTGAGGCTTTGCACGTTTAGGCATTTCCTAATATTGTATCATATAGAACATTCAAATGAATTAAGATAGGTATTCGAATAACTTAAATGTATAAATATAACACAGAAAGACAACACTTACGTGTATGAGAAATTACGAAACCTCAAACTTCAAAAACGCATGAATGTTGTGATAGGGTGTTTTGTTTTTAGACTAAAACATTGAGTGTGTGTAGTATGAAATAAGTAGAGAGCTTCTTATAGTGTTGGAGTGTATTGTAAAAAAAGAAAGTTTAAAATTTAAAAAAAAATCGGTTATAGGTTTTAAAAAGGAAACGATTTAAATCATAAAAATTTGGAGGTAAAACTATAAATATTTAGCTGATTTTATTCTGGAAAAATGAAGATTTTCGGTTGTATAATTTAAAAAAAGAAACAAAATTCTTACCAATTTTATTTGTTGGTCAATTATTTAAAAATCGGGGGTTTTTTATAATCTCATATTATAAGTTTGAAAAAATTGAGGATTCTTAAAAATATAGTTTTACTATTTATAAAATTAATACAGTATTTAAATTAGTTCATATGAAATGTGTAATTGCTATTTAAAATTAAAACCAAAGCAATAACACTTTTAACAATAACACTTTGTAAAAAAAAAATTTATACCTGGATAATAATTTTTTGTCTATATAATAAAACTTCATAAATTTGCAAAACAATAAAACAAACATAAGTTAACCAAAATATAAACCTTAAATTATTATAACTCATATGCAATATTAAAAAAACAAGCAATACTTTGTCCAAAAACCAACCATCAAAAGAACCAACCATAACAAAAATTGTCCAAACCAATCAAACAGCCAAACCAAGCCAAACAATCAAAAAACGGAAAACAGCCAAATTGTTTTTGCAACACATACTTCAAACATGAACTACTTTTCGATCTTTGGAACCAGCATGATGGTTTCCACACCATCAATTGCGACATCTGCATCACCAGTCTTTTTAACCTTCGTTGATAATAGAGACGTGGTTTCTTCAACTTCATAAACGTCCGCAAGATTACGCTTCAGTTCCGCAGACGAAGTCTTTGAACAATCTTTAGATGTGCAATCGGGTGTGAAACTATCCCCAATAGAATCCACAGCCTCCTATATGATATATTCAAAATTAGAAACTAAAAAAAATCTGTAACAAATTTGGTATTTTATGAAATTAAGATTTATTACATACCTTTAGAGAAAAAGGATTTTGAGTTGATAAATCGCTAAGTGAAACATCAGCATCCGGCTCGTCCACACCCTGCAATTCATAAAATAATAAATTAGAGACAACAAAAATAATAAATTTTATAAGATGTCTTTAATTAAAAGGTTGGTATGATTTAACCTGATCAACTGGAATTCGGCTCTCCAAAGATTCAATAATGGCTGGATCATTCACCAGCTTATGAACAGCATACCCATCAGTGCGGTTGTCAATATTGAATTGACTAACCTGAATCTTGAAAGCATACTTTTATCATTCAAAATTTTAAACTGATAGGGCATGGTTTTCTCTTCCGAAGATGCCTAGAATACGCGAATTAAAATTTATTGAAAACATAAATATCATATATTAACATTAATAATATGAACCATATATAACAACTTATAAAAAAACTGATGTAAAATAATTTACCTGTTCCACTTTTGACTTCTCAAGCAGTTGAATTGCAGTCATTCCAAACATTTTTCTGGCTTCACGGTCAAACAAAGTCAATGACGCAATGGCTGCATAATCCTGTACTCTGATCGGAATCCTAAAACTAAATGGACAAAAAGTAGTTCACAAAATATATTCAATTAACATTGGTAAAAACTGGTAATATAAGCAAAGCCATTATAAATTAACAACAAATACCATTAACTTACACTGGTCGCACCGACAACTTCCTTAGGACATTCAGGATTTGAACAAACCAAAACCTGCTTAAAGTTGGGTTCCTCAGAACCGTCTTCAGCCTCATCTATGACCATAGTTGTTTCCACCTTTCGGTTGCACTCTTCGCAACCAAGGAAATACCAGTCGTCTTTATCATCAACACCCAAGACGGTACCAACAACTATGACCTCACATGGCTGAAATTAAACATAGGAAAATAGATATTGTAAGTATAAATTGATAAAAATAGTGTCTTTAATGTATTTATTTAAAATATTTAAAATTGGATACATACCTCTTCAAACAGAGTAATATCACGGCAATTGGAAAACGGATGCTTAACTAAAAAGTCGTCCGCAACACTGATGCTTCCTGATGAACCTATTGATTTCTCACCATTAGAGGAAGTTTTACATTTCTTCTCCACAAACCTGTTAACAATAAAATAAAAAATTAAAATTTTAGCAACATCAATAAGTAGTTCATATTAATTAAAAACATATTTACTTGGTTCTGAATGACCGAATATCCTCTATGTCAGCATTGATAAACAGTCTTGTTATATCGAAAGCATTAGAGAGCGTTGTCTTCCCTGATTAAAAAATTTAATATAAATTAATGGATATTGAATTTTAAAAAGCATAGAAAACATTATGTAAAATTAACGAAGATTATAAACAACAAAATACCTTTATACTTGTTGAAACTACCAAACTGCACAAGAAGAATAACATGCACTTCCTCTTTATGGCTCTGAATGTATTCAAACATCTCATCACAGTACTCGTCCCATAAAGTGCAATTTAACTTGATACCCCTATATGAATAGAAATTTAAAAAATCAGAGGATATAATAAAAGAATAAATATATATAATACTAAACTTTCAATGAATTAAAATTAGGTAAAACAATAAACAGACTCTTCATCAAGCAATTGCAAGTTCATGTATTTGCTATCTTTTCCCATCTTTGTTTTCGTCGCCTCGGGTTCAGACCATTCTTCTACATATCCAATAAAATATGTAAAAAAATATTTATCAAAACCAAATATACTCAGCACAAAAGCCAACATTTAAAAAAAATATATTTATATTTTATGTCAATATCCGATGTGGTTGTTATATATGATGAAGTACAAACCAACTCGATAGTTGACATCGACTTCACCGGCTTTAATGGACTCAAAGGATGCTAAACAGATACCATGCACACTTCCATCAAAGTTCTCACACTTTTTAACAGATGTATCAAAGTTTAAGCTAATAGCATGTTGCTTGTCAAAGTGTTTGAAATTAGACTTAATCACAGAAAGTTGAGATTTATAAATATAATAAGAATTATTTTCTTGAAGCAAAATTTCATGTTTTTTCATAAACTTGTTCCAAACAGTAGCCTGCATCTTCGTCCCCTAATAAAAAAAAATTAAATAAAATTCGTTAACATAAATATCAAGAAATAAAGTAAAATAAATTTTTAAAATTAAAATAATATTCAAACTCTAACCTGCTCATCCATCACAACCATTTCAATAGCAAGGATTTCGCCTTCTCTCTTTGGATTCACACGCATCCAAAGTCTTAAAACTTTGACCTTTATGGTAAACAACTTTGATCTCCAATCAAGATTGTTTAACATACTCACATTATTTTCATCCATTTCGATGAATTAGCACCAGAATATGAAAAACTGTTTTGAGAATGAAAGAAATTGTAATTAGTAATCTATATATATAAGAAATCAGTTAAATTATTTATGTAAACTTGAAAATTAAAGTTATTAATAAAATAAATAAATACCGTAATTATAATGAGTTATTTATAGTAATCGATTGACTTTAGAATAATTTCTAAAAAATTCAGTAAACTTGAAAATTAAAAAATACTTACCGTAATTATATACTATTATTAATAGAAAACTAAATACATTCATTTATCATAATCATAAAACTACCGAAATACATACACAAAATTTATTTAAAAAAAACATAAAACTATATTCTATATCTATATTAGAAATTTTACTTTCCAACTTTTCCCTAAATGTTTTTAAAGTTAATAATAGATGTGAATTACGGTGGATATGATAATAATTAAAATTTAATAATTTTAAGATTTACTTATAATTATGATATGATTTAGTAGTATACGAATCTAATCTGTTGGTTTATGTGGTTATATTAAAATAAATTAATGGATTAATTAAATGACGAATTATTTTAATGGATTGTTATAAATCATTGTTTACAAAAAAAAAACATAACCAATCAACCGCCGGATCATAAAAAACTTCCATATTAAACTTTTAAAATCTGTTTTTCCTTCCAAAAATAAATAAAACAACATTAAGAATTTTGATTATAAAACTTTCTTTTTTTAATTCGAAAACAGAAACTTCAAAATCAAGAAACAGATGGAGATGATATTGAATTACTAATCTACATATGGAAAGTCAACGCTGTTACTAAATTAAAATTTACAAAAGAAATATTTGATTAAAGGATAAATTTTAAAGTTTTAAATAAATTATACAATTGAAAACAGAAACTACACAATTAAAAAAATTATTTACCAATGTCATTACTTGATTTAAATCATTGAAATTAACCAAACATAATCCAAAACTTTCGTTCAACAATTTCCTCATTTAATTGTACCATACTATAAGAAACACACAATTTCAATCCTGGATCATTTCATTTTAAAATTTCAATGTCATCATGTAGTAGTGAAGTTAATATAAGCACCAAAATGTAGCAAAAAACATTAACAATGTCAGGACACAGGCATCCTAATTCTACGGATGATAATAGCCACACATAAATATGGCCACAAAAAAAGTATCAGTGTATCACCAACATATATCAAGTCATAACGATCATCATAATGACCGCACCAAAAAAATACTACTAATCATTGTCTAACCAAAACCTGTTTGTTCAACATATACTACCAACATCTACCGCATACCTTCACCAGCTCAATTGTAAAGCAACATACCTTGACTTTTAACATATATCATCTGAAAGTGGGAACCATATACCAACTGTTTGTCTCTAACAAACTCTCGCATACCGGTAACATTGTAGCACAGACAGCCTTGGGAGAACTCCTTACCAACAGCCACGGCCCAAGTTCGACCAGCGCCGTCCTTGATGGTCAAATCCATCTTCCGATCCAAGCCATGCGTTTGTGCCCACTTTTTCTTCAAACGCTACAAATAAAAATACAAATTTTTATAATAAAATTCCTTTTACACTGGTATTCAAATAAATAGTAGTAATAAAACCACAAATTTTACATTAAAAGTATAAATAAGTAAAGAACAGAAACTTACAAAATGATTGCCAACAACAAAAGTAACAGGTACTTCGTCATCGTCATTCTGTTCAATAACAGGTTCAGCAATCGGATTAGGCACATCATCATCAGACACTTCAATTAAATCATCAGTTGGTTCTTTTTTTATCAAACAAAGTTCTGGTGGGAATGTCAGTAGGGCAGGCTTACAACTAAAAACACTCAACTCAAAGGTATTGAAATCAACCATTTCAAAAACCAACAAATGATCATCCGTTATCGACATCTCCTTCTTGATTCGACTCCAACCTGTAGTAATGTAAAGCTCATGGTCTAACACATCCATCCGAACAAACCATTTGCGATTTCCAGCACCCCGAACAACGACAGGATATGATGGACACGTATTCGGGAGGGAATGATGAACAAAAAACTTGTTAACATACTACAAACAGAACATAACCGTATATCAGTATCGATGTTATAAATGAAATACAAAACAATGTATGAATGCAAGGATAAAAGAATTCTTCAACTTTATACGATCAATTACCATGGAGTCGTCTCGGTCTTTCACATGTCCAGCTTTGTAGTAGAAGTAGTTAGAAGGCGCAAGCGAAATATCTTGATAAAAGTGAAACAGGCGGAACGAAGTCAAAGCTTCTTCGTACTGGAAAACAACCCACGAATTATCTGGTAATTTCAATGATGTGACCACATCCAACCAGCCATTGTAAAGAAAATAGTCGCCTGTAAGGTTGAACACTTTGACTTCAAAGATCTTCCCATTGAGTGTCCAAATGGATGCCTTCTTCTCTGGATAAGCAAACTTCTTAATCCATTCACCATAATCAGCAGGAAGTTTCTATAAAAGGAAAAGGCAAACTCATTAATGACAATTATAATATCAGTGAATTTATAAATGGTTATAATATCTATACTAACCAGAGATTTTTTGTCGTTCTTCCACACACGGGCTGCGAATCCGTACACCATCTCTGCTTCAAACGATATACAGAATGATTAGTAAAAAAAATAACCAGTCCATATGAAGAAATTTTTCAAATAACATAAATATCAATTTCATAACGATCAATGTGTTCTCCTAAAACAAAAAAACAACCAGTCCATATGAAGAAACTTTTCAAATAACATTCAAGCTGTAAACAACAAAAAAACATCAGCCGCGGTTTAATCCTCAACAATAACTAACAACAGAGGACGTGTTCATCAAAAGATGGAACCAAAATCATACAATCAAACCAAAAGAAATCTTCTGCATAAAAATAAAACAAACAGACAACATAAATTCAATATTTAACAAACATTCACTAACTAACTCAACATTTAACCCTAATATCGCCGATTAAAACCCTAACTATAATCATAATAAATTAAGCACTCAAAAAAAAAAAACAATCAGTAAACAAAAATCATAAGAGCGTTTTCCACAACCAAATAATAAGAGTATTATCAAAAAATAAACTTCGTACTATCAACGTGGATGATAAACCCTAAATAACATCGTCGTCGACTAAAAAACTAACTATCATTAAACTATTATCGAAAACAGACAAATCGAACTACAAAATAATAGAATCAAACCACAAAATAACGATTACCGTCGAGTTTAGAGTCTTGAAATCCGTTGAATGATGAACGAAAGATCCGATTGAAGGTTTCGACTAAAAACCTAACTATCATTAAAGTGTAAACGAAAACAAACAAATCGAACTACAAAATAATAGAATCAAACAACAAAATAACGATTACCGTGGAGTTTAGAGTCTTGAAATTCGTTGAATGATGAATGAAGATCCGATTGAAGGTTGTCGCCGATGGTATTGAGAGAGAGAGAGACGCAGACGATTTTTTATTAGGGTTTAATTGGAAAGAGAAAGAGAGAGTAATGAATCGTATGAGAGAAGCTACTCCAATCCTTCAATTCTACCTATGCCACATGTACTGCCACATAGGCAGCTTATTTGGCTTAAACCAATAGGTGACAAGTGTCCCCCAATGGTTTTGTTTATTACATATATAGATTAAATGTATTATAGATGTTTGGGCTCTACCGTGTAACTAGGGTCCTAATGGTGATTAAAGCCCATTAGGGAGCCTAAGTCCATAGGCCCAAGCCTGTAAATAGCCTACGTTAGAAAGCGAGAGGGTAATGGTTTCTTGTGGGTTATCTTAGATGGAGAACCCTAGTGTGAGAAACCATCCATATTTTGTAGTGTTTTTTGTTTGTTATTGTTATTGATCTTGTTATTTCTGCTTCTTCTGGTTTTTATACCCATGATAGGTTTTAAAGTGATTTCCACTCACTTGAATATCATTGATCTGTTATCTCGTGTTAGATCCTTGATTCAGTGGACTTACATCGGGTTTTGGATTTGTTCAGGTTCGGGTTAATCGGGTAACACTATAATCAGGTTCGGGTTAATCAGGTAACACCATAATCAGGTTCGAGTTAGTTTTATTTAGGTTGGTTTTGAGGTTTTAGTTAAAAAAAACCCACCGCTAGCAGTCGCACGAAACTAGGGTTTCTTTAAAACTTAAATTTGTTGTCACAACTCCAAGCCGCCAACAACATTACTGAAACTGATGACTACCAACAACCCCGATGATCTTAAATGAGAATCAGACTCATGTCACAAAACTTACCTTTTCTATATAATACATGGATAAAACACATCCATAAATGGTATGTATTGGTGAGAAATCATACTTCATAGCATATTTGATGTAGTGTGTGTTATGATAACGAAGAACAAATCAAGTTGATTCTGCGAATACCTGTGATAATCTTCCCCAAACCCCTAAAATTCAACCCAAAGGGCAGAGATTTGAAGTGAAAAGTGATTAAACTCGAAATTGATTTATGATCTTTGGAATTACAAGAGCAATATATAAATAGAGACTGAAATTCGAAATAGGCCACAAAAAGGCCATGGGCCAAACACCAAAAAAACATAAAAATGGGTCCAAAACTCCCATTAGAACGTGTTTTCTGGGGCGAAACTTGGACAAGGTGTCACACCCCCAAAATACCACATGCGAAAACACCGCGGGACGTGTGACGTACCAGGATCCAGCCACCAATCACATTGAACCATAGCAAGATATTAAATAAAAGTTTCCATTTATTTCATAATATAGTTTCAAATCATAACTTAAAACCAAAATGTTCAGCGGAAGCATAATGTAAATCGTTATTCAAAATTTTCAAAACAAATGTACGAAACCAATGAACATGTATCCAAGAGACTCGACCCATGACCACTCCAGCACTCCTAGATAGCAAGTTCCATATCCATGAATCTAACGTCCTGCAAGCATGCAGACAAGTGTGTCAGACGACCCTGGTGAGTTCAAAGTTTGTTATCACATTTAGTTACCAAGTATAAGTTTAAAGCTTTTCAGAAATTCAATGTTGTTAATAACTCGATTACCGCAAGATGGCTCCAGATTATTTGCCCTTCCCCAATGCTCTATCAAACATTGGTCGAGTGGTTAAGGTAATTAGTTCACGCCCGTCCTCCCCGGTACGGTGTGAGGGTGCCAAACCTAATAGCGCTATCAACTAATAACCCCGTTGCCTCCCCGGCAGCTAATTCGGTATATGATGGGACTTAAGTGATAGATATGAGTGTCTTAACCAACATCCCAAGTTTAACATTCCAGTTAAACCCATTAACCCAGTATTCCTCCCCGGAATACCTACCAGATGTCCCTCCCCGGGACGCATGCTTGAAAAAGAGCAGTGAACTCACTTTAGATTTGCTCGGTATACCAAGTTACATGTTCCAAGTTGGTCTACCAAACCCTACCATGGTTACTAATATAATCAGTATCGAAATCAATTAAATCACGTATTGTTCACAGATTGCATTCATCACAAAGATCACCGTACACACGTAGCAGATACCCAGTTCTTATACAAGTCCACAACCCTTGTGAATGTCACATAACAACACATAACAGACGAGTGTTCAACTTACACAAGTCAAAACAGATTTCTCATTCTTAATCAGTATGGTTATCATGCAACAAATAGTATTTTATAAACACAAGTATACATCTTCACATACATTTTAAACTGTTACTGTTTACTGTTCAGTGCACCTGCATGACGAAGAATCCCTACGGCGAAGAACTATTCTTCGCCAAAATTATTATGGCGAAGTATCCTAGGGTTCGTCAAGAATCACTCGATGAAGAACCAGATCCTTCGTCGAATTACATTCTTCGTGGGGTGGGGTCCTTCGTCGCTACACTTCATCAGTTTCATAACTTCCTTAATTTCAGTAAACAGTTTCTATATTCCCAAAACGGATCAAACCATCTAATTCAAGCAATTATCATTCATGTTCATACAATCCCTAATCATCAGTTCATCATTATTAACACACTAACTTAAATCCATAACACCATTCATCATACAACCATTAAAACTGTGTGTATATCATACGGCCCAATAGATCAAACAAAACATGGTGCACCCTAATCATCGGTCAAATCACTATGAATGTTCCTAATCAGCCGATTATCACAGGAACTTACCAAATTCTTATGATCATTCAAACATTGGTTTATCTGATTATCTCACATACATTCAACGAATTCAAACATGCCGCCTATCGATCCTTAGATTGGCAAAACCACACTATTCATGTAACACATCAATTATCATAAACACAGCCATATATGTACGTTCAAACACAATTAATACACTAACCGGAGTACGATGTGGGAGCGAAGATGCTTAGATTCGCAAGAGAGAGCTCCAGAGAAGAAGGTTATCGTCGGTTAGTTGAGGGAATTAGGGTTTACAATATTCTTTGTGTGTGGGAAGAATTATCAAAGACACCCTCATACGTATTTCCTAATTAGAGGGGTTTCGGGCTCAGTGTGGGCTTCAAGGGGTTTGGGCCGAGGCCCTATTTGGCGAACCATCTACTTGACGAAGAACCTCCTTCGTCAAGGAGTGTTCTTCGTCGACCGGATTCTTTGTCGGCCAGGTTCTTCGTGACTCAATAGTTGTGTAGCCCATAGTTAAACATGAAATGCTATATCTAAGCATTAAACACCCCCAGATTTTCATTTACAACCAACAAAACAATATTTTAATCATTCACAAATCGTGCACATGTTACAACGTAAAGTGAATTGCGAAAACATGATTGAGAACCAAGTGATGGAAAGAGGAAAGACCTTGAAATCTCGGGTTGTCACACAAGTCCCCTTTGGGCGCTTGCCACGACGTGCTCCTCGTTTCAAGCATCGATTTGACTGGTCGAACGCCTAAAACGGAGACCGGTAGCTAAAGTTATGCTCATTTTCGTAAATCACCCTTGGAAGCTCGATCATGGGCCTCCAGAAATGTCATGGCCCGATCATCTACACTTAGGCCTGCATCAATATTCTAAATTCAAATAAATGACAAATATGTGTTTCGGAAAATAGGGATATATTTTAAGTCTTTTGATATTTATGACCTGTCGTTAGGTTTATACAAAAGGCTAAATAACCTATGAAGCTAGGGTAAGTCAGCTATTGTATCCATAAGAAGCATGTGGTCAGTATTACACAATTTGTTTGATATTTATTCTAAAACTTAATTTAATAACTAATTTGTGAATGAGTTTTATTGATTGAATATAACTAAAACTAAAATTGATTTGTAAACAATAATGGGAAATATGATCACACCGAATTTCAGGTTGTGCAAAACAAGAATAACTTGGTTGGATGGCCAAATGGAAATTACATAACCATAATTTGAAGACACTAAAGACTCAATTTTTTTTTGGGATTTCGAATAGATGTAAAATTAAGGACTTTGAGCAGAAGGAATGGATCAAATGTCCGTTGTAATTTATTTTTGTTTCTGTTTTTGTACGTTCTCATAGTGTCTTGCTATTGGTTTTTAATGAAATTGGTCGTTGCAAAAAAAGTAAAAAATCTATATGAGTAAAAGATATACGCATACGTGTAATCATAATGATGACATGATCTCATCCACCAACACAAAAACAAAATAACCACAAAAAGGGGTTTCGAGATCGAACCCTGATCTAGTAAATTACAATCAAGCCCCCTATCCACCACATCACATTAATAACGTGTCTTAGAGAATTGGAAAAATTATATAAATATCTTGGAAAATGAATGCCACATCGCATCCACTTATCTATGCAATCGCCCATCCTAGCCAATCAAGGAAAGCTACTGCACAACCCCTTGGAAAATGTTTGTATATATAATATAATATAATATAATATAATACTTTGTTGACAAGTCTTCACTAAATATTTCTCCGTAGTGTTCAAACGATTCTCGGTAGTAATGAAAATTAATTGTTGATTCAATGTATAAGACTTGCACTTGGAGACATCTAATCAGTTGTCGCTGTTACGTGCAAGAACCCAACTTCAACTTGGACACTTCTAATTAATGGTTGTAATGTTAACGTGCAAGAACCCAACTTCATCGACAATAAGTTTATGAATTGTGGAAGAAATGGTTCTTTGACTTTTGACAAATTCAACATATAGTCTTATTTTGTAATTGTGTTAATCATGTTGGTGTGTTGTAATAATTTGTTAAACGGGTTAGCATTTGCCCTATTATTATTATTCCATATATAAATAATTAACTTTTTCATGCATAAACACTTGTAACTTGTGTTTTAGGGATTTTTCAAAAAAAAAAAACTTGTTTTTTTAGTTTTAACCCAAAGGTTTTTACCTTTTGCAATTTTAACCCTACAAAATTTCTTTTTTTAACTTTAACTCAAAACTTTTCATTATTTGCAATTTAACTTCACAACTTTTGTCAATTATACTTTTCGTCTTTGGTTTAACGTTTTTACGTTTCGTTACGTATAGTTCTAATTTTTCGAGTTAATACGACGCGACGTACGAGTGTGGTTCAACTTTTTTATGTTTTGTTTCTAATTTTGCAAGTTAACACGGTGCAACGTGCATGTGTGGTTCAACGTTTTTACCTCTATTTTTTCATGTTTGACAGATTCGTCGCAACACGCAGATGCCAGGTCGAGTCAGTGTTGGTGGTCTATCACGGTTTTGTGACATTAGTACTATTTGACACCGTTTTACGCCCCGCCGCAACACGTGGTGTGCTTTGGGGGTTTTTCAAAGAAAAATTGGTTATGCATATGGTTGTTGTAACCTTGACTTTAGGGGTTTTCCAAAAAAAGATTGATTTTTTTTATTTTTCAACCAAAAGTATTTTATAAATTACTTTTAACCCAAAACTATTTGTTTTTTTTTACTTTTAACCCAAAACTTTTTATCTTTTGCAATCTATTCTCACAACTTTTTTTTACTTTTAACTTTGATCCTTTATAGTTTTCATTTTCCATAAATTTTCCGCTTTATGGTTGGTTCTAAATTTTGTGACTTAACACATCGCAACGTGCGTCTTTGGTTTAATGTTTTTACGTTTCGTTCTAAATTTTGTGAGTTAACACGACACAACGTGCGTGTATGGGTGAACGGTTTTACATCGTCTATTTTTTTCCCGTTTGACAGGTTTAACATAACGTGCGAGTCCTAGGTCGACTTAGTTATAACAAAAGAATCCCCGCCGCATTGCAGCGGGTCTCAATTCTAGTTATATATATAATTTAACAACTTCTTAGCTATAGTGAATCATGATCTTTTTTGTTGAGTATACTTTCGTTTTGTTCCCTGTGGTTTGGCCACTTTAACGGTTTTGCCTCAATCATTTAAAAATGTCCATTTTCCTCCAATAGTTAGCTATGTTTTTTCTCATTTTGCTCCCCGCCTTAAACGATGTTCATTTCCACTGTTAAAATTTGATCACGTGCCGCTCACATGAGGGGCATTTCAGTCTTTTTCAATTCAATCTTTTTATCCTCTTCATTTTAAAACCCTAACTTCATTTTAGAACTTGGGCACCACCACCCATCACCTCTGCTACCACCACCACCTCCGTTGTCATCATGACCCCACCCACTCCCCCGACTCTCCTTCACTATCTCTCTCTCTGAGCCGACAAGAAACCATCACCACCAGGGATTCACGGCGGAATCCTTATGCTACCGCCGCAAAAAAATGGTTCGACTTTGTTCAGATCTGAAAAACGGTTCGATTACGGCGGCGAACCACGATGACGACGATTTGTTATTGTTTATGTTTTGATCTGAAAAGGGTTCAGATCTGAAAAGGGTCAGATTCGTCCTGATCCATCACCACCGGCTAGACTCCAACGTGTTAGGGCAAATTAGGTGGTGGTGGTTTAGCGGTAGTAATCGACGACGACACATTCAAGTTTTTTCTGGATCAGGTTCAGTTATGGGGGTTTATAGTCCTAGCAACGACATTCAATATAAAAGGTTCTATTTATAGCTTTGTAAGTGGGCGATGGTAGCGGCGCTGATGGTGCTGGCGGTGGCAGTTTGGTGGTGTTGGTGATGGTACATTTGAATGGGAGATAGACGGATAAAGTAGGTTTAAAGTGGGGTTTTTTTGTAACGCCTGCATCCATGAACTTTTAGCTATTGTCACTTTTAGCCCTTATACTATGTGATTCTTGACACTTTTGATACTTGTGATGCTTGAGTCTTGAAACTTGGTGAATCTAAATTCTATGAAGCTTGATTCTTAATACTTTGATGCTTGATTCTTGATTCTAGAAACTTGATTCTTGATACTTAATACTATGAGACTTGAAACTAGACTCTTGATGCTTGATTCTTGACACTTGATTCTTGATACTTGATACTTGGAAGCTAGATTCTTGATTCTTGATACTTGATACTTGGAAGCTAGATTCTTGATTCTTGATACTCAATACTTGGTGCTTAACTCTTGAGACTCGTGAAACTTGAGACTTGGTTGAACGAGAGACTGGAGTCTTGTCACTGGCGGAAACTTGGAAACTTGGGAACTTTGTGTTGATAATATAGTCTAGTTATATGATTCTATTACACAATAATACGCAACGCAACGCTTTATCTAACTCGCAAAACGAATCAAAGATGGAAAATGGCAAAAGGATGGGATTGACCGAATGGCAATCCGATCAGATGACAGTCCGATCGGATGACCGTCAGATCGGAGGGCCACTAGATCGAAGTGCCATCGATCCACTGCCACACCGCTTTATTTCCCTCTCTTGCACTATAAATAGGACCTATCACATCATTCTTCATTGATGTGACAGCCTCCTTCGACCAGACACACGCTCTCTCACTTTTCTTCCATTTCCCGGCGATTTCGGTATGTTTTACACTTGAATCTTGTATAACTACAATCTACAAACTATTCTCTACATGAATCTTCTTTGAAAACACACTTTTCACCATGAAATCTGTAAGATTTGAGCTCTTGAGGATGACGTCATCATGGCGGTTTGTACAAACAGTTGTGTGATGTCATTCCAGTCAAGATCTAGCTCAGATCTAAGGAATTTCATAAGTTATTACACCTAATCTTTGCTAAACCTAGACTTTTCAGCTAAAACTCATGTTTTCTTCATTTTTCTTAAACTTTTGCTTAAAACGGTGAAATCTGGATCCAAACGGGCTGTAGATTTAATGGTTAGTCTGGAGTCGGCTTGAAACTGGATTATTGCCGGAGAAGATGGCCGGAGTACGGATTCCGACAAAGACACCGTCAAGGACAGACACCTGAACGGACGGGGTGATTCCCATCTGATCAGACAGACTGAACATTGATGTTCTTACCGTTGTCTCAATACGTACCATGCCGTCACCGTTAAACTCGAAACTTGGAAACTTTACAAGGTTGCAAAAGGAACAAGGATTATGACAATCGAATGGCAATCCGATCGGACTGCTGTCCGATCGAACGACCATCCGATCGAAGTGGCAATGTGACTTACAACCTTCAAACACTTAAACTATTTTTGAATCAGAAACTTTGAACTTGGAAACTTACACTTAGGATCGAATGACCATTCGATCGAATGACCATCCGTCCAGATGACCATCCGATCGGATAGCGGTCCGTCCCAACTCACAAAGTCGTCCGACCGGATGACCATCCGACCGGATGGCCATCTGATCAGGAGACTGATCCGACACTTTGCGCAATCTCGTTATTCTGTCCGACACTTATCTATTGTAATCTAATCAGGCTAAACCTAAAGAGCTCCCTTTGATCCAATAATAGTTTATACTGTTAAGCAATCACTGTGAGTATACTCGATCCCTTTTTGTTTTAAACTTTTGGGATGCAACATGTATTCTATGAAACTTGATACTTTTGGAATCTAAACTCTATCCTACGTGTATGTGAAACTTGTGATTCTTGATTCTTGATTCTTTATGCTATGTGAACGTTTAATCCCTGTGTGTAGTTCCGCCTTAACAATAGTAGCGCTATAGGAAGATGCACCTCCCCATTATTCTCGGGGGTATTGTTAGGAGGATTCTAGTTTTCCTTGAGTCTTGGGAAAACACCAAAGCATCGGGACACTTGGGCTATCACTTGGACTGCGAAAACTAGCATGGCTGAAACTATTTTTATCATTTACATGATGGATATGAGTCTTTTAATCTACTATGCTATATACTCAAACTTGTATACTCGCCAATACTTTTGTATTGATATTTTAATACATGTTGCAGGCTGATAGGATGCTGAATCAAGAAACAAGCTAGGTGGCTGCTAGAAACACATGCCTAGATAATCTAGAATCTTTTGAACATTATTTGAAATGGTTGTATTCGATATTCTATGGTTGTGACATTTGACGTTTAGACAATGTCTGAATCTACTTAATCTATAATGAAACGATAGTGTTATGGAATCTCATGAGCAATCTGAACGCTTAGTGCCGCACCCCGATGTTTCCGCCATCGGTTGGGGTATTACAGATTGGTATCAGAGCCATAACTATAGGGAATTAGGATAAGTAGGAATACTTGCCCTATTCTATAGTTCTAGGAATCTTGATTCTTATCTCTTGTTTAAGACTTATGCATTCTACCGTATCTGCTTCCTAGCAGCACTTTCCTGTTAACTTACTTGCCTTTCCTAAGGCTGACACAACATACACTTAAATACTTGAAAACACTGGTATGCAGTGTTTGTGTTTGTATTTTGCATGAGATTTACCCTCAAGTCAGGAGTGATGTCTGAATCTTGATGGGAATTTCCATACTATATTCTAGTGGGTCTTAACTTTTGATAAGTACCGACGCTGTGAGGGTACGAAGTTGTCAAGTCAGAGGTGAAACTCATACCTTGATAACTAGTCCCATTCCTTGATTTTTTTGTCTCGCCAGAGTCTCGAAGTTCCAATCAATTACGGACGTGAAATGATTGAAAGGACAGATATCGTAGGCCTAACATCGATGACGTATTTGTCTAAGTAAGTCAAGACACGTTGCCTCAATTCGAAAGGGGATTCAATTCACTCTTGTTAGTCATCGTTCCTCTACCCGGAATAATCCTATGTTTAATGAGCCTATCTTTTGTTGTATCTCGATTTTTATGTGTTTTTTTAAACTCGATTCTTCGGGTATTTTGAGACTATTTACACGAATCGCACGTATGTCCGCAATCTAAAACTCTAATCATAATCTTTCGGGATCAAACTAAATTTATGAAGCGTTACTCATTGTTTCAAACAATGTGGAATCTTGCTGCAGCTCTTTTTATTCAACCGTGGGTCACAGTTTCCCTACCATGGGTGAAAACGTGAATAGCTTAGCTTCCTCCCAACAATTGCACAACTTTCATCAAATGGCAAGATTGGTCCCCCAACTTTATTCCCATTATTTTCTTTACATATTTCCATCATATAACTTTCATTTAATGACCCGGAGACCCCTCAAACTTCAATATCTCTTATTTCTTCAATATTTCAACTATAATTAACTTTCGATTAATTACCAAACCTCCCCTATACTTTGTAGAATCTTGTTTCTTGCACATTTAGGCACAAAGCAACTTCCAATTAAGTACCGAATGGTCCCTGAACTTAGTTCTTTCATGCTTCTTGTACTTCTAAGTCGTCTTCCCAACCGAACAAGTTCCGAATCCGTACCGAAAGCTGCAATACTCATTCAATTCATTTTACTCCATCTCTAACCGTCATAACTTCACCAAATTACGTGTTTAACCTGCAAAACAACGAATACTCGTAGTTATCTCATTCAAGGCAAGTAAACACATAAAACACATACATAACTCATGAAATAGGCACTTTAATGCTCGGGTTTCACCTTCTCCATCACATTCCCACACTTACCTTTGATTGTCCTCAAGCAAACCAACTTAGAACTACTCACCACAGTAACAATACCTCTAAATCCCTTAACCGATCCAACATTTTAAGTTCCTAAGTCATACCCGTCCCATAGACTAACACATTCGAGATTGACAGTCTGACAAGTAAACCATGCAATTTAAAAACTCAAGATTTGTCTGTCTAAAACTAACATGTTTACCATTCAAACACATGCTACACACCCCTCACAATGTACTCTCCTCTCGGGTTAATATCTGGACTAGCGTGTAATGTGCTAGTATATAAAACACTCAAAAAGAAAACATGAAATCCTGCAATCATAGGCTTGTATGACAATCACACCTCCACTGTATCATCTAACATGGCACATATCAAAAGGACTTTCGGGTTTTAGGCTTAGGGTAAAGGTAGGAATATATTTCTCGGTTCTTTTTCTTTTCTAATTGGCTCACAAACAATAACCAAACCGTGATACTTTATTCAAACACAACTTATACTATTGGGTTGGTTTCTACCCAAGAACATAGACGATATTCACAATACTTATATTTTTGTTCTTTTCTTTTTCATTTTTTCTTTTAACATATTCCTCTATTTTTTCTTTTTCTTGATTTTTTTCTTTTTCATAACAATATCATCACGGTCGATTTTTCACAATAAACAGTGGGTGAACAAACGAAAGGTAGTTAGGCTTAACAGGGCTACTAAGGGAAATTTGGCGAATAACACAACAGAAACACAAACACAAAAGGTGTAACAGAAAATCCTAATGCCTTTATCATATACATGCACATGTCAAACCCACAGCCTCAGCATGCATCAAATCATACAAGTTCTAACACAGAATAACACGTAGCGTGTACTCAACAAATGAATTCATCATGTAATGTATCCTATCCGTCTACAGGCTCAAGATATCACCAAAAGAAGGTAAAAAGGTTGACGACATGTAGCATATGCAATTAAAACATATTACCCCTAGATAGACATCTCTTTTCAACTCATTTCCTATAAAACACTTGTCAAACCTACTCTCATGAAACTTAAAGGGACAACCATGACAAGGTACTAATCTAGTTTACTACCGGTAAGGAACCCATTAGTGATTGAAACCTAAGTTTTCATGTCCAATTAGCTTACTTAAGGCGATGGAATTTTTTTTTTATTTTCAAAATTTCCAATTTTTTCAATTTTCATCGATTTCAAACATTTTCAATCGCTTCAAAGCTTTATCCACGAATCCCCACACTTGGGATACATTGTCCCCAATGTATGGTGCTTTTAAAATATAAGCCCGAGAATCCAACCAAACAAACCTAACGGCTAACTCTTAAAACAATTACCTAAACACACTACCATAACACAATAAAGTTTTAACAGCACCAAAAACAAAAACAAACCAAAACAGGATAGAGAAACACATGCACCTGATCAGAAACAAGTGAGTGTCTGTAGTGGTGTAACTGCTGTGATCAAGACCGGAAAATACACATTCAATATAGGATTTTATGATGTCTCATCGGGGATGTTGCAAAATATCCTAACACTTGAATCATTGCCTCCGTGAAGATAAACGCATAGAAACCTGCCAAAACACAACACACCAAACGAAACCAAAACGAAATATAATACTCTACATCCTCGGGCTGCCTCCCGAGAGCGCTTAATTTTAGGTCTTCAGCCAGACCGTACCTGATGTGTTCAAGGTGGTTTAAATGGCATCTCTCGTGCAAAGAACACTTGTGCTGGTGGATGGTTAGTATCCCACTGCCATCCTTCATTCCTTATGGCATCCAAATGATCCAAGTTATCGAAATCTATCGACTGTGAGAATTCACCCTTAATTTTTCTCGCGGGCTTCTTATTTTCCTTCAACTGTGAGAACTCACCCATATTCACCTCAAGTGGTCTCTTCTTGGATTTGGTTGCATCCTTTGGTGACTCCTTTTCTAACTTGACTGGCCACTTTTTGTTTCTCATCTTGAGCCACCACGGTGATTTGACTACTTTATCCTTCACGACCTTTTCATCCTTCGACCTGTCAATCATAGCAACACTCTCTTTTGGGTCATCCTCATTAATTGGAGGATGACACTTATTAGCAATATTAGAATAAGCATAAGTGTGAGACATAAAGTTTAAGGAAAACTTACGTGACCCGAAGACCAGATTCACAGTATTAGCATTGCAATCAATAGTAGCCTTCGCGGTTTTCAAGAATGGTCGGCCTAAGATAACCGGCGGTTGTCCTTCAACATTGGACGGCGCGTGGTCCATAACTAGGAAATCTTCGGGGTAATAACAATCCCCTACTCTTACCGTAATTCCTCTCAACATCCCCCTAGATGGTTTCCTTGACCCGTCTGCAAGCACAACCGTGGTGTCCACCTTTTCAAGCTCACCAAAATCATATTCATTAGACACTCGACCCGCCAATATGCTTATGCTTGCCCCATGATCTACCAATGCCCTCTCAGTCTTGAACTCACTCAACTGGACTGGGATCATAGGCCCATTCTCCTCTTCATCTTCAACACTTGCAACCAAACGGATTGCACCAACAGTCATATTTAAACGGATGGGTGAATCATTATCATCAACTATTACCCGTACATGAGTTACTACCTCTACATCTGGTTCTTCAATACAAACCTCATCTTGGGAATCCGCGATTGACTCGGATATTTGAGATTGTGAGTCCACTTGATTGTTGCTTCCTAACCTCTCGGACTCTCGTTTAACCCGCTCATTGCATAGTGCATTTATTAATTCACCTTGCTTGACTACATCTTCATAAATCTGATATATCCTATCAGAACTTGGGTTCATCTCCTTCATTGCATCATGGATGGCATTGAGTGCATCCAATAACCTATTCCTATCTTTAGGGATGTCTTGGGCATAACCTGATGAGTCATATTCATTAAAATGACCATTGCCTCCATAACCATAGTCCTCAAAATATTCTGATTTTCCATTACAACCCCAATCTGGCTTATACCGGTGACCATCGTCCATCTCATAACCACTGTACTCCCAATTTGGATCATGATGGTAGTCCATATCATCGATCTCTTCTTGATATCTATCTTGATAAGAATAACGCTAGTAACCCGCATCTTCTTGTCTTTGCATGCGTTGGGACCATACCCACTCATCAAATTCAGCCTTACTCTCGAACATTGGGCATTCATATACCCAGTGTCCTTGGCAACCACACCTTATGCATGAAGCATATTCATTATATTCCCAGCTCATATTTCCAACACAAGTAGCAAACGAAAAGCAGTACCGAATAAAAAGAAAACAAAGACAAAAGTGAAAGAAAGAATAAAAAACTAACTAGAAAAGGCAAGTACTTTTTGGATTTTTGAATTTTTGTGTAAAACAAAAGCAAATAAACAAAACTAAACTAAAATAACACTAAGCGCACTAGCTCCCCGGCAACGGCGCCATTTTGATGTTTGTCATTAAGGACATGCAAAAACCAACTAACTGTATAGATAGGGCAAGTCGGATATCGAACCAGAGGAGTATTGTGGAAAGTGTGTAATGTTCAGTGTTGATTAACTAAGACGAAAAAATAAAACTTTGTTGTGAGTATGATTGATTATCTAAATGATGAACTAAAAAGCGAAGTTTAAATCAATAGAGAAACAATGGTTCCTCCAAATTTCAGGTTTTGCAGCTAGATTCAATTATGTGTTTAATGGAAACACTTACATGGACATAAGTGTTTAACCTAATTAACCAATTGTGATAATGAACGACTAAGTACTCCGGTCAATACATAACGGGAGGTTATCAAATAATTATCAATTGCAATTACCAAACCTAATCCCATTGGAAATATATCCCAATTACTAGAACTCCCGAGAATTGAATGATTAAGAACTAGGATTAAAAATTGCAATTAGTTACAATCGATTAATCAAATCAAAGGTGAAAAGCATCGAATGCTTAGATCACCGAGTTCAAACGATAATCACAAACACATAATATCATCTAACTTACAAAAACCCTCCATCCGGAGGAAACCAAAAGAGTTTAGCCGCTCATCTCACAATCTTGATCTTCAAAGGCTTGGAAAACGGATCGTTGCATGATTGATTCGGTAAGATGTGAAGATATGAGGATGATTGATTGAGCTTGAATGCCAAAAAGTTACCTCCTTGCTTCCCTAGTTGATCCTTGGTTGAAGAATAATGAAAACTAGGGTTTATTTTATATTAAAACCCACCAAAGAAACCCTATTTGCGCCCCCTATTTCCCTGCCTTCACCCACGGTTCAGAACTGTGGGTCATGGTTCCTTGGGGCTGCTCAAACAGAATCTGGGAACTAGGGGTCACGATATACGATGGGGGTCACGGCATACGTTGCTGCAGCTCTTTTTATTCAACCGTGGGTCACAGTTTCCCTACCATGGGTGAAAACGTGAATAGCTTAGCTTCCTCCCAACAATTGCACAACTTTCATCAAATGGTAAGATTGGTCCCCCAACTTTATTCCCATTATTTTCTTTACATATTTCCATCATATAACTTTCATTTAATGACCCGGAGACCCCTCAAACTTCAATATCTCTTATTTCTTCAATATTTCAACTATAATTAATTTTCGATTAATTACCAAGCGGCCCCTATACTTTGTAGAATCTTGTTTCTTGCACATTTCGGCACAAAGAAACTTCCAATTAAGTACCGAATGGTCCCTGAACTTAGTTCTTTCATGCTTCTTGTACTCCCAAGTCGTCTTCCCAACCGAAAAAGTTCTGAATCCGTACCGAAAGCTGTAATACTCATTCCAATGCATTTCGTGTTTAACCTGCAAAACAATGAATACTCGTAGTTATCTCATTCAAGGCAAGTAAACACATAAAACACATACATAACTCACGAAATAGGTACTTTAATGCTCGGGTTTCACCTTCTCCATCATTGCCAAACTTTCGTAGCACGTGCCATGCAGGAGTTTGTTGTTTTGAGGAGAGATTGTTAACACTAATCTATGAGAATCGATTGGGTTAATCTATCTGAATCTATTGGTCTAATCTATGTGAATCTATTGGGTTAATCTATGTGAATCTATCGGGTTAATCTACGTGTGTATGATGATGATGATGATGAGTGTGTTGTTATTTTGGAAATTGCGACACGTAACATAACACTGAGTACGAGGGAAAGCAATGTGCCCGAAGCTTGGTGGATACGTCGCTGGTACTTCCTATATGTAGGCGTTTCTGACATGTTTTCAAACTTCGTACAACGTGCCATAGGAAGGTCGTAGGTTTGCGGTGTTGAATCTAATGGAATCTATGGGAATCCACGTGAAACTAGTTGGAAACTTAAATCTTTGAATCTATGTGAATCTTGTTGAATCTTGAGTCTTTAATCTATCGTGTATGAATCTATATACTGTGAGACTTTGTGATCTAGACTTATACGATCCTTTTCCTTAGATGTCTTCCCGTAAGATGTTTGATACTCTCAAGAGATCCAGGGAGAAGTCTCAGAAAACGATGATGTCCTTTATGGCCGACCAGATTACTCGCGTCGTGCCAAAGATCGTCTCTAAGATTCAAGGATCAAACACTCCTCCATCCTTTGCTGACTCTAAGACAGAGAAGGAGAAGCCTACTAGGTTCAGCTACAAACACTTTGTCTCTTGCAACCTAAGTCCTTCACGGGCAGTGAAGGGGTGACCACGATATTGGAATGGTTTGACAGCATCGAAGTTACCTTCATTAACAGCGAGTGCCCAGAACACTTAAAGACTAGGAGTGCAACGGGAATGTTTCAAGGCCGAGCTCTTGAGTGGTGGTCAAATGAGAGAAACTTCCGTTCTAATGAAGAAGCCTATGCTCTTCCATAGTCCGAGGTGCGATAATTGATGATGCTCGAGTTCTGCCCTCCTCATGAACAACTGAAGCTTGAAGAAGAGTTCTGGCATTTAAAGCAGATTGGTGATGACAATCTGGCTTATACTACCCGTTTCAAGCAACTCAGCTTGATTGTTCCCCACTTGGTTTCTACTCCGAAGTGCATGATAACCAAGTACATCAATGGGTTACCTCCTGCTATGCGTGATTCGATTGAAGCAGCTCGGCTCACCTCCATTGAAGAAGTCTATCGTCTTGCAGTAAGCATAAACAACAATCGAGTTCATGATAAACAGTTTGGAAACCCTGCTCCCTCGAAATCTGCAAACCAAGTTACCCAGCAGCCTAGTGGCAGCAAAAACATGAAGAGAAAGTCTCAAGGTTCAGGGTGCAATGCGATTGTCCCTGCTGTAAACCATGCTGCTAGGCCTGCTCCTGCTACTGCTGTTCCCAACCCTCCTGCTCCTGAAGTCAAAAAGCAGTACACTCGGCCTCATCCTAAGTGTGCTACTTGCAACTATCATCATCCCACTACTTCTGCATGTCGCTTGTGTACCAACTGCAATCGTTATGGTCACACGACTCCCTACTACCATCAAGTTAACCTGGCCCAACCAGTTCAACAACCACCAGCTCAGGCAGCTCTACCAGCACTTCCAGCTCCTCCGCCGAATCCTAGACCAGTCAACAGTGTTCGTGCATACTACAAGTGTGGAGACACTACTCATCTTCATAACCAGTGTCCTCAACTAAACCAGGAGCAACAGCCATCCGCTCGTGGACGAGCGTTGAACATCAATGCTAATCAAGATCGTAAGGACAATGATGTCGTTAATGGTACGTTTCTCGTTAATAACCTTTACGCTTCAATACTATTTGATATTGGTGCCGACAGAAGCTTTGTGTCCATAGATTTGAATCTTTGTTAAACTTTGCACGCTCTAACTTACATAAGTCTTTTTTGGTTGAGGTTGCCGATGGTAAATCGATTCTAGTTGATTCTATTCTCAGTGGTTGTTCCCTGACTCTTAACGACCACGTATTTACTATTGATCTTATACCCATGCAATTGGGTAGTTTTGATGTCATAATAGGCATGGATTGGATGCGTAAGAATCATGCCGAGATTGCTTGTCATGAGAAGTTTGTTCGTTTGCCTCTTCCGTCCAGCGAAACTTTGCACGTATATGGAGACCGACCTTCGAGAGGACTGAAGTTGATGTCATGCACTCAAGCGAATAGATACTTACGTAAACCGTACCTTGCCTTTTTGGCCCACATTGTGGAAAAGAAAGGTAAGTGAAAGAGCATAAGTGAAGTTCCAGTAGTGTGTGATTTCCCTGGCGTCTTCCCTGAAGATCTTCCTGGTCTTCCTCTGCCTCGACCTGTCGATTTTCGTATTGACCTCGTACCTGGAGCAACTCCTGTTGCCAGGGCTCCCTATCGACTTGCACCTTCCGAGATGCAAGAATTATCTAGTCAACTTTAGGAACTACTCGACAAAGGTTTTATTCGTCCAAGTACATCACCTTGGGGTGCTCCCGTATTGTTCATCAAGAAGAAAGACGGTTCGTTTCGTATGTGTATCGACTACCGTGAACTTAACAAACTCACCATAAAGAATCGTTATCCTCTTCCTTGCATTGACGATCTATTCGACCAACTACAAGGCGCAAGTTATTTCTCAAAGATCGATCTTCGATCTGGTTATCATCAGCTACGTGTGCTCGAAGAAGACATTCCTAAGACAACTTTTCGCACTCGCTATGGACACTACGAGTTCGTGGTTATGTCTTTTGGGTTAACCAACGCACCCGCTGTGTTCATGGATCTTATGATGTTACACCCCGATATTTCCACGTATTACCGGTGGGCCTGGTGGGGAGTATCGTGACGTAGTTGATATCATCATAGACAATTTATCACAGTTTATATACACAGCGGAAGTCGAAAGATAAAATCATTACAAACCGAATGAAAGTAACATCATTTATTACAAAAACGGTTGTAAAGGATTCACAGGCGGATCAAAGTTTAAAAGAAACATTATTCAGCAGATTTATAGGCATCTAATCTCGCAGGACTCTTTATTGATGCTAGGAGTAGCCAGCTTATTCCGATTAGTACCTTCACTTAACATTTTTGGAAAATACGTCAGTTTTCACTGGTAAATACAATTAACCGACTCATTTTGAACATGTTTAAGAAAATTGATTTGAATGCACAAGGCACAAAACATCTTTTATAACTTGAGATAATTATTTATATATAAACTTGTAAAAGAATTACATGTTTGTTTTACGTTCAGTAGCCCGGGCTGAATACCGGGTTAAAGATTAATAGACACACCACATGATATAATCCCGCATCGAGTTATTCTCGAACAGACGGTTATACCTTTTTATATATATATGCACTGGCAGGTGTATGCCTACACCCCGTGCTTAGGTCGTGGCCATTTCAATGAATGATGCCAAGGATATCCGGGACATGGTCATTAACCCCCCAAAGGCTTTAAGCAAACAAAACAGTTTAAACGGGTCATCTCAATAAATTAACCTTCATATGATTAAAAATTCAATGCCCGACCAAGCGGTATTTTATATACCGTATCCCAAGCCCGTATAAGGGAAAATAAGTTAAAAGTATTTACCTGAGCAAATATTCAAATTTATCTCAACCGTATTCAATCAGCAAGTGCGGATAGCTTTTACTGGGCTCCTAAATCTGGAATGAAGGTTTTAATTAACCTATTAGATTCCTAACGGGTCTTACTTAAGTCTTAACTTAGACCGATTAGTTTTAAAGGAAGATATACGGTTCAAAACGCAGGATTAAGCAAAGACCGGAATAGAATGTGTTTTAGACCCGACAAGTATGAAGACTTGTATAATACGGGTAAACTAAACACATTCTGGATTTTGAAGCGAAAATGATAAGGTTTGACCCGTTTCGGCCAATTTATGCAAACTAGTTACATAAACCGTATCGAATGCGATAAATGCGTAACGGGTAAACAAAAGAGTCATGAACAGGTTTCCTAAGTTAATATGCTCAGAATATGTTATGATATCAGTAGGATATCTTCCATTATGCCCAAAACGAAATTAAACTCAAATTAGGCCCCGTATGGGTATTTTGGTCATTTTAAAGGTTATAAAAGAGATTAAATATTAATCTGAGGTTCAGGTCTGAAATAATTAGTAAAAATAATTAATTTATAATTTATATCAGTAGGGTATTACATATATGTGAAATTTATCATTATCAATCAAACCATGCACCGTAGGGGCATTTTGGTAATTTCACATAGGCTTTAAAGGTCAAAACAGGGAATCTGAGTTCAAAACTTTTTCTTACTATTAAAATATATAAATTTACTTAAAACATCAGTAGGTTTTAAGTTTTATATGCCAAAAATAGTTTTAACTCATACTATGAGTTTAAAACGCGTAAAAGTCGGTTTTAGGCGATTTTCGGGTTAAAATAGGAAATCTGAGTTTTTGATCAGTTTGTAAAGTTCAAAATATTTTATTTATCATATAAAATCAGTAGCAAAAAGTTTGGTGTCAAAATATTATGTAGAACTCATTTTATAGGCCAAAAGGGCAAAATCCACAATTACCGATTCAAAGCAAGAACCCTATGTTATGCTCAGTTTAAAAATAAATAAAAATCTTCAAAAATCCCAAAATATTATATTACATCAATGGGTAAAAGGTTTGGTGTCAAAAATTGGGTTTAGATAGGCTTTATGCTAATTACGCCGTTTAATTAATAAAAAGCTTTCTAATTACGCTATTGAGCATAACTCCTAATCTAGACCTCAAACTGATGTCAAATTTTTAGGACAAGTTTATAATTCAGTAATAAAGGTTTTTGTCGTCTCACATTTTCCAAAATCTCGTTTTAAAGTCAAAAGGGCATAATGGTCAACATTTAAGCATAAAACAGAAACATGCAAACGAATCGGATTAATTAGGAACCAAGTTGTATAACCTCAGAGGGTTGTACTAACTTATAACCTGGTCCTAAATGAACTTTAAGGCATATCTAAACTAAGCTAAATCGGGTCAGAACTGAAAGTCAAAGCAAAAGTCTACTTTTGCGACTTTCGGTTCCGAACCGAGCCTAAACTGGAAATTGTCGGGTTGAACATGTTTAGACATGTTCTTATATTAATTACCAAGTTATATGAGTGATAAAACAGGTTGCATGGCTTCTACATTGTTAATTATGTGTTTATTTGAAAATTAGCTTTCTGTTGACTTTTTACAATTAGGTTTGACCCGACAATTGACCTACTTAGAGTGGAAATCAGAGGGTGCCCTTTTAAGGGTTTATTACCCACATAATTACCAACTCATAGCTACTTTCATTTCGAGAATTGACTGGACCATTAGTGATTAATCACTAAGTCAAACCTTAATTACGACGGGTTTGACTTTAGGCCATTAAACTAATTAAAACAGAGATAAGGAGGTTAAGGAAGCTTACTGAAGTACTTAGCATGACTAATGATCCTTAGGGAATGGTCTTGAGCTTCAGGAGACTCCAAAAATTGAGTTATGAATGATTTCGAGTGAGTGCCCAAAATGTTGCAACAAGGAACTTCTTATATAGGGATTTTAATCTTACAAGATCATGCCAAACAAGTCTACAAGTGTTGTATGATGTTCCCAGGTGTCCCTATGCATGAAAACCCATTGGCCCTGCCCCTGGAATTCGAAAACAGGCCTTCAAAGGCGGTGCAACAGGCTGAAACTGGCACCTGTACTTGTTTTCTGGCGCTGCAGGTACCACGCGGCCCGCGTAAGACCTAAACAAGGTCTACGCGGCCGGTATGAATCCCAGGCTCAGGTCATAAGTTTCCCAGATTTACATTTTAGGTCCCTGGTCCTTCAAATCTTTATTATAACTTGTTTTTATTGCATTTTAACCCCCAAATTTGATATTTAAGGGTTCTAAGTCATAAACCAACTTTCATTAGTCCCCGGTTATTTATTTGATCACCAAAAAGTCCTAAATTTCAACGTTGACACTTTTAACCCTTTACTTACGAATGTTCGCGTATCTTTCTCATACGATATCGACACCTTGTGAAATTTTTATCACTTATTCTAGTGAACATAATTAATCGTTACAAAGCTTTGGGTTCGTTAAAAGGTCACTCAGAGGTATAAATTAAACATGTCGACACATTTAACCCTTGCGGTTTGTAAACTTTCACTTTCTTCCACAAACGACTTCATACGCTTCATAATTCATTCGTTTAAGGTTATAAACATCGTGTAGGGTTTTTGAAAGGCATAATTATCAAATGTTGAAACTTTGAATCCTTTTACACACCTACTTTCTTTGTTTGTCAACCTTAGTCCCTCACATTCAATTCATTACACGTTTAAAGCTCATGACACGTGTCTTCATTATATTGGTCGTGATTTTACGAGGTGTTACATCCTCACCCCCTTAAAAGAAATCTTGACCTCGAGATTTACTGAAATAAATGAGGGTACTTTTCTTTCATTGTGGACTCTACCTCCCACGTATACTCGGGACCTCTACGGGCATCCCATTTAACCTTTACAATCGGTACATGCTTCCTTCGAAGCTTCTTACCCTGTCGATCCTCGATCGACAAAGGTTTCTTGACACACTTTAGGCTCTCATCAACATGCACATCCGTATGTGGCATGACTAGAGATTCATCAGCTAGACATTTCTTCAGATTGCAGATGTGAAACACATTATGGATTCCACTGAGCTCTTCAGGCAGTCTTAATTTGTAAGCCACTGTTCCGACACATTCGATGATCTTGAATGGTCCTATGTATCTTGGGCTTAACTTTCCTTTCTTACCAAATCGCATTACCCCTTTCTAGGGTGATACCTTAAGTAGTACCTTGTCACCTACCTCGAATTTCAGAGGTTTACGCCTTAAATCTGCGTAGCTTTTCTGCATATCCCTGGCAGCTTTGAGACGATCTCGTATCTGTACAATCTTGTCTGTCATCTCCAGGACTATATCAGGTCCTGTTAGTTGGACATCTCCAACTTCTGCCCAACAAACGGGCGTCCTGCACTTTCTTCCATACAAAGCTTCAAAAGGTGCAGCTTGAATACTGGAATGATAACTATTGTTATATGAAAACTCTATCAATGGAAGATGATCATCCCAACTTCCACCTAAATCAATAACACAAGCCCTTAACATATCCTCCAGCGTTTGTATTGTACGTTCACTTTGACCATCCGTCTGAGGATGATATGCAGTGCTGAAGTTTAATCGAGTGCCTAGGGACTGTTGAAAACTTCTCCAGAAATGCGACGTATATCTCGTATCCCTATCAGAGATAATAGATACTGGCACTCCGTGGAGAGATACAATCTCGTCCACGTATAGCTGAGCTAACTTATCTGAGCTATGTGTCTCCTTAATAGGTAAGAAGTGGGCTGACTTAGTCAATCTATCCACTATAACCCAAATAGTATCATTTCCTCGCTTTGTCTTCGGTAATTTGGTGATAAAGTCCATAGTCACCATTTCCCACTTCCAGGTGGGAAGTTCTGGTTGTTGTAGCAATCCTGACGGCTTCTGGTGTTCGACTTTTACTTGCTCGCACGTCAAACATTTTTCTACATAAGTGGCTATAGACTTCTTCAAGCCTATCCACCAATAATTAGCCTTCAAATCCGAGTACATCTTATCACTTCCAGGATGAACAGAGTACTTAGAACTGTGGGCTTCTTGAAGGATCACGTCTCGGAGTCCTCCATAGACTGGAACCCATATTCGTCCGTTCAATCTTAAGATTCCATCTTTTCCATACGATAATTGCTCAGCAGTTACTCCTAATTTTTCATTAGGATAATTAGCTTCTAATACAACTTCCTTCTGAGCGGCTAACAATCTTTCATTTAAACTGTTACTTAATTCAATGCTCTTGGCATTGATTCTGATGGGTTTAACCCTTTCCTTTCTACTCAAGGCATCGGCAACTACATTCGCCTTGCCTGGATGGTATCGGATTTCACAATCATAATCATTCAGCGTCTCCATCCATCGGCGCTATCTCATATTCAGATCCTTTTGATTAAACAGATGCTGAAGGCTCTTATGGTCAGAGTAGATCACACACTTTGTACCATATAAATAATGCCTCCAAAGTTTTAGAGCAAACACAACTGCATCCAACTCCAAGTCATGGGTGGTGTAATTCTTTTCATGTACCTTTAATTGCCGGGAAGCATAGGCAATGACTTTGCCTTTTTGCATAAGCACACATCCCATACCTGTGTGCGATGCGTCACAATACACAACAAACTCTTCAATCCCTTCAGGCAACGTCAACACCGGTGCATTGCTTAGCTTTTGCTTAAGAATATCAAAGGATTCTTGTTGCTTCGGACCCCAGTCAAACTTAATATTCTTCCTAGTCAATGAAGTTAGGGGTGCAGCAATCCTTGAGAAATTTTCAATAAAGCGCCTATAATATCCTGCCAATCCCAAAAAGCTGCACATCTCTGTGGGCGTTTTCGGCTCTTGCCAATTCATGATGGCTTCAATCTTGGCGGGATCTACCTGGATTCCGCGTTCACTAACCACATGTCCAAGAAATTGGACTTCACGAAGCCAGAATACGCATTTAGAGAACTTAGCATAAAGTTTCTCTCATTATAGAAGTGCAAGAATACATCGAAGATGCTTTTTATGATCAGCTTGGCTCTTTGAATATATAAGTATATCATGGATAAAGACGATGACAAACTTGTCCAGGTAGGGTTTGCATACGCAATTCATGAGATCCATGAACGCTGCTGGTGCATTTGTGAGCCCAAAATGCATTACTAAGAACTCGTAATGACCGTATCGAGTCCTAAAGACGGTCTTATGCACATCTTCATCTTTGACCTTCAGCTGATGGTAACCCGATCTTAAATCAATCTTGGAGAAGTAACTTGCCCCTTGCAGTTGATCGAACAGATCGTCGATCCTGGGCAACAGATATATATTCTTGATTGTAACCTTGTTAAGCTCACGATAATCGATGCACAGACACATCGAGCCATCCTTCTTCTTTACAAACAGGATCGGTGCTCCCCAAGGAGATGAGCTAGGCCTAATAAATCCTTTTGCCAACAAATCATCTAACTGAGTTCTCAGCTCCTTCATCTCGGTTGGTGCTAATCTGTAAGGTGCTCTCGCAACAGGTGCGGCTCCAGGAATGATGTCAATTCTGAACTCTACTTGCCTATCTGGTGGTAAACCAGGTAGTTCTTTAGGGAATACCTCAGGATATTCAGAAATGACAGGTATATCTTCGATCTTGGGCTTTGGTTCATCGATAGTCATGTGTGCCATATAGATGACACAACCCTTCTTCATACACCTTGATGCCTTAAGCATGGACACTTGCTTAGGCAATCCATATTTAGTATCTCCTTGAATCATTAAAGGCTCACCGTAAGGAGTCCTGACAACTACTTGCTTTTTATCACAAACGATCTGGGCCTGTCACTATGTCGAAACCGGCTAATTTCAAAGGAAGTAAGGATAACGAAAATGAGTGGTTCCTAATGGATATGAAACATCCATCTAATACTGTTGAAACAGATTCTATGGTTCCATCAGTTAACTCTACTTTGTATTTTATGCTTAGGGTTCTAAGAGGCAGATTTAACAACTTACAGAATTTACTATCCACAAACGACTTATCCGCACCCGAATCAAATAACACCCCTGTATACACATCATTTATGAGAAAGGTACCTGTGATCACGTTATCATCCTGAACTGCTTCCCGTGTATCCATTCGAAAGACCCTTGCATTGGTCTTCTTGGCTTCTTCAGGCTTTTTGGCGTACTTAGGGCAATTCGACGTGCCCCTTCTCATTACAGTTATAGCACGTAGCGTCCTTAATCTTCTTACACTCCAACGTCTTATGCTCACTAGACTTACAAATCCCACAAGCTCTTGGCTGTGATTGGGACTTGGACTCATATCTGCACCTTCCCAAATGGTGCTTCTTGTAGGTCTTGCATTTGGGCTTTTCACCCAATTGCTGGTCATCTCTCCTGAACCCTGAACTCTTCTTGTGATAAGAGTTTCCTTTATGCCTCTTGTCTGAACGGTGTGAGTTATCATCCTCACGTTTTCTCTTTCCAGCATCAGAATGCCTAAGTGATCTTTGCCTGACCGCATCTAGGGTAAGAGATAGTGACAAATCAGCTACAGACCTAAAGGTAGTAGGTTTAGAGGCTTTTACGCTGGCTTTGATCTCCGGGGCTAAACCCCCAATGAAACGGGCTATTCGTTTTGATTCAGGTGTCACTAAGTATGGAACCAATCGAGACATT
The DNA here is from genome assembly GCA_030545235.1 of Helianthus tuberosus. NCBI lineage: Eukaryota > Viridiplantae > Streptophyta > Magnoliopsida > Asterales > Asteraceae > Helianthus > Helianthus tuberosus. Next base: position 181,698,460 of record CM060375.1, read on the forward strand.
GTATTAAAACTTGTAAGGTATGCTTGACAGTCCAAATTCTTCATTACTAATGTCAGGAAGCCAGTCTCGATCTTCTCAACCTCATGCTGAGGACAGTAATTCTCTTTGATAAGAGCAACAAATTGATCCCATGTCAGATTGTACAATGGGACCTTTCCCGTAGCCTGGATCAAAGACCTCCACCAAGTCAGAGCTTCTCCTTTAAATGATTGAGACACAAACTTTACTATATCCCTGTCAGCGCAACCAGTGATGTCAACCACGGTATCCATCTTGTCTAGCCATGTCATGCAATCAGTAGCTCCTTTTTCCCCAGTGAAATTCCTGGGTTTGCAGGAGACGAAATACTTATAAGAACAACCCCCACTACGTGGCTCTTGATCAAATACGATCTTCTTAGATGGAACACTGTGCTGGTTTGAGGAGTGTCGAGCATCATCCTTCTTTGACTCATGAGGTTTAGAAGGTGGCTTACTATGAGCCTCAGAGCGAGCCTTAGGTTGTGATTTTGCGCGTTGTACAGATAGGGTTCTGCTGCGAGTACTACTCGATTCATTATCTCGTCTATCTAGAGCTCGAGTAACGGCATTATCTATTAATGCCTGCAACTCTGCACCAGCTATGTTGATTCTGGTGGTATCATGATTTTCTCTCGGGTGAATGTTGACTTCATCAGACCCGGCCATGTAGCTTGCATGCTACATAAAATATTAACAAAGATTTATTCAGGAGTCTATTATTGAATTGTCTTTTATGGGAATTCATTAACCATGCTAACTATAAACCATATGTGGTTAATTTATTTAGACATATTTGTTTAGGATTTTTATTATAATTTATCCTAATTATAAAGTATTAAAGGTATTAAGGTGGCACAAAAGGCCTAGTTGCAAGGACAATTTAAATTATAAACCATGATTTCAGAGAATCGAGGTATTAAGGTTTGAACGTAGTTCATTACCTTTTATTGACAGGGAGTCGTAGACTACAACTATCTTTTGTCTTATATGACAATGAGTATGGCCCGTAGGCACTACATCACCAATGGATGTTTAATATATGATCATCTTAATTGATGATTTAAACCCATCATTTATAGATCATCAGGTTAGGTTAGGAATCTTTTGAAGAATCCAATAATAAGGATGACATGTGTGATTTTAACGAATCACATCTGCCAGGAGTGTTAACATATTTTCAGATGTTAACAAGGGTTTGAATCTTTTTTAAACATGTTTTACCATCATGGCCAGGTCTATAATGACATGCAGGCTAGGTTATACCTTTTAAGATTCTTATTTAATATTTAAACGCAGATTATTCTAAAAGGAATGATTTTGATTTATTTATTTCATATATATTTTATTTATGGATATAATGATAAAATGAAATTTTAAATCCAACATTCCACTAAAATTAAAAAGAGTACATATTTGCCCTAAACGGGACTTTAACAGAATAACTTGCCCACGCAGGGGCTAAACTGAAAATACAAGTCCTCGCAGGGACTGAATACTTAAATAGATATCCACGCAGGGACTAAAGAAAGACAAGTCCACGCAGGGACTAAGTACATAAATAAACAAATGTCCACGCAGGGACTTGATTGAAATAAGGAAATTACAATACAATTAAATAGATAAAGAACAAGGAATTCTAATGATCCCTTCTGCTCTTCCCTTTGATTAAATTTGCTAGGCCTTTGAAAAATCCTCGGTTATGCCTACGCTCTTCTTGCACCTCCCTCTCCACCTGGCTCAACCTTTGCAGAATCTCCTGTTGCTGCTGGGGCTGAATCAGTGGTGGTTGTGGCGGCTGCTGCTGCAAGGGTTGAGGAGGTGGTGGGTGTTTGTACCCGTAAGGTGGGTACCCGGTTTGGTAGGAGGACGCGTAAGGCCCTTCAGGATGATGGGCATTGTAGTTATGGGTTAACATCGGGGGCATTGTAGTAGTTATACCCCGGGTAGGCAGGCTGTTCAAAGGGGTTGTACGCCGCTGAACCGGCGTATGTAGAAATTGGGTTATCAAAACCCAATGGTGGTGGTGCGACTGGCGCAGAGTCCACCTCAGAAACGGGGTTTGAAGGCCCACCCATCTGTGGGTCTTCATGTAGTGGCAGGTAGTAACTGCCACTTGAATGCAGAGGAGTGCTAAAACGGAACTCCCCTCCTTACACGGTCATTCGTGCGCCTAATCTTCTCCGCGTCGGTGGCTCTAGAGGCACTTGCTGTACTGGTTGTGGTGGTGGTGGCGTGACCGCCACAAAATGTGAATCCTACGAAGGATCCTGCTGCTGCTGTTGTTGTTGCTGTTGGTTGTAGGATGGAGTGAACACCCAGTCGTATTGGGAAAACCTCGCTTCGTAGCTGTCTGGACCACGATAAGGTGATCCATGAAAGGACGACCCATCCGAGATCTCGACGGGGTGAGTAGGTATCCCGGATGGTGGTTCGGCGAGATCTGTGTCTTCATCCATATCCATTCCCTGAGCTTCAGGGAAATGGTCTTCTGGGCCCAATGGGTTATGACCCATTGGTTCTTCCATCTGATTCGCCGGGTTGAACCGGCTCTGAAAATAAGGCGTCGGGTCTTGGAAGGCCCGGTGCGAGGTTGACCGCCGCAACGGTAAGAAAGAATGGTGCGAATCTTCGGGCTCATTCTCCGATTACGGCCCGAAGGAATGGTGGTATGAAGGTGATGAACTTAGCGAGACTAATCGCCTCGCTGGCTCCAAATACGTCCTCAAAATCTCTTGAGGACTTGTGCTTAAAGTGGCTGATGGGGTTCGCCGGTGTGAGGATCCGGCCTCGTGATCGTTTGGGGCGTTGAATGTTCCCTTGCCTCTTCCTCGGATTCTCGGCGGCATTATTGATCCTGTCAAAACAAACAAAAGAAGCAACAAGGAAAAACAATAAAGGATAAAATAAAACAAATCAGGATTTTTCCTAAGTTCTTTGTCTAGACTCGAAAGTCGAGGAATGTGCAAACTTTGTCATTGAGATTAAACACAACTCAACGTTGTCTCTGATACCAACCAGTCACACCCCGATATTTCCACGTATTACCGGTGGGGAGTATTGTGACGTAGTTGATATGATCATAGATAATTTATCACAGTTTATATACACAGCGGAAGTCGAAAGATAAAATCATTACAAACCGAATGAAAGTAATATAATTTATTACAAAAACGGTTGTAAAGGATCCACAGGCGGATCAGAAGTTTAAAAGAAACATTATTCAGCAGATTTATTGGCATCTAAGCTCGCAAGACTCTTTAATGATGTTAGGAGTAGCCAGCCTATTCTGATTAGTACCTGCACTTAACCTTTTTGGAAAATACGCCAGTTTTCACTGGTAAATACAATTAACCGACTCATTTTGAAAATGTTTAAGAAAATTGATTTGAATGCACAAGGCACAAAACATCTTTTATAACTTGGGATAATTATTTATATATAAACTTGTAAAAGAATTACATGTTTATTTTACGTTCAGTAGCCCGGGCTGAATACCGGGTAAAAGATTAATAGACACACCACTTGATATAATCCCGCGTCGAGTTATTCTCGAACAGACGGTTATACCTTTATATATATATATATATATATATATATATATATATATATATATATATATATATGCACTGGCAGGTGTATGCCTACACCCCGTGCTTAGGTCGTGGCCATTTCAATGATTGATGCCAAGGATATCCGGGACATGGTCATTAACCCCCCAAAGTCTTTAAGAAAACAAAACAGTTTAAACGGGTCATCTCAATAAATTAACATTCATATGATTAAAAATTCAATACCCGACCAAGCGGTATTTTATATACCGTACCCCAAGCCCGTATAAGGGAAAATAAGTTAAAAGTATTTACCTGAGCAAATATTCAAATTTATCTCAACCGTATTCAATCAGCAAGTGCAGATAGATTTTACTGGGCTCCTAAATCTGGAACTAAGGTTTTAATTAACCTATTAGATTCCTAACGGGTCTTACTTAAGTCTTAACTTAGACCGGTTAGTTTTAAAGGAAGATATACGGTTCAAAACGCAATATTAAGCGAAGACCGGAATAGAATATGTTTTAGACCCGACAAGTATGAAGACTTGTATAATATGGGTAAACTAAACACATTCTGGATTTTGAAGCGAAATTGATAAGGTTTGACCCGTTTCGGCCAATTTATGCAAACTAGTTACATAAACCGTACCGAATGCGATTAATGCGTAACGGGTAAACAAAAGAGTCATGAATAGGTTTCCTAAGTTAATATGCTCAAAATATGTTATGATATCAGTAGGATATCTTTCATTATGCCCAAAACGAAATTAAACTCAAATTAGGCCCCGTAGGGGTATTTTGGTCATTTTAAAGGTTATAAAAGAGATTAAATATTAATATGATGTTCAGGTCTGAAATAATCAGTAAAAATAATTAATTTAATAATTTATATCAGTAGGGTATTACTTATTTGTGAAATTTATCATTTATAATCAAACTATGCACCGTAGGGGCATTTTGGTAATTTCACATAGGCTTTAAAGGTCAAAACAGGGAATCCGAGTTCAAAACTTTTTCTTACTGTTAAAATATATAAATTTACTTAAAACGTCAGTAGTTATTAAGTTTTATATGCCAAAAATAGTTTTAACTCATACTATGCGTTTAAAACGCGTAATTGTCGGTTTTAGGCGATTTTCGGGTTAAAATAGGAAATATGAGTTTTTGATCAGTTTATAAAGTTCAAAATATTTTATTTATCATATAAAATCAGTAGCAAAAAGTTTGGTGTCAAAATATTATGTAGAACACATTTTATAGGCCAAAAGGGCAAAATCGACAATTACCGATTCAAAGCAAGAACCCTATGTTATGCTCAGTTTAAAAATAAATAAAAATCTTCAAAAATCCCAAAATATTATATTACATTAGTGGGTAAAAGGTTTGGTGTCAAAAATTGGGTTTAGGTAGGCTTTATGCTAATTACGTAGTTTAATTAATAAAAAGCTTTCTACTTACGCTATTGAGCATAACTCCTAATCTAGACCTCAAACTGATGTCAAATTTTTAGGACAAGTTTATAATTCAGTAATAAAGGTTTTTGTCCTGTCACATTTTCAAAAATCTCGTTTAAGGTCAAAAGGGCATAATGGTCAACATTTAAGCATATAACGGAAACATGCAAACGAATCGGATTAATTAGGAACCAAGTTGTATAACCTCAGAGGGTTGTACTAACTTATAACCTGGTCCTAAATGAACTTTAAGGCATATCTAAACTAAGCTAAATCGGGTCATAACTAAAAGTCAAAGCAAAAGTCTACTTTTGCGACTTTCGGTTCCGAACCGAGCCTAAACTGAAAATTGTCGGGTTGAACATATTTAGACATGTTCTTATATTAATTACCAAGTTATATGAGTGATAAAATAGGTTGCATGGCTTCTACATTGTTAATTATGTGTTTATTTGAAAATTAGCTTTTTGTTGAATTTTTACAATTAGGTTTGACCCGACAATTGACCTACTTAGAGTGGAAATCAGAGGGTGCCCTTTTAAGGGTTTATTACCCACATAATTACCAACTCATAGCTACTTTCAATTCGAGAATTGACTGGACCATTAGTGATTAATCACTATGTCAAACCTTAATTACGACGGGTTTGACTTTAGGCCATTAAACTAATTAAAACAGAGGTTAGGAGGTTAAGGAAGCTTACTGAAGTACTTAGCATGACTAATGATCCTTAGGGAATGGTCTTGAGCTTCAGGAGACTCCAGAAATTGAGTTATGAATGATTTCAAGTGAGTGCCCAAAATGTTGCAACAAGGAACTTGTTATATAGGGATTTTAATCTTACAAGATCATGCCAAACAAGTTTACAAGTGTTGTATGATGTTCCCAGGTGTCCCTATGCATGAAAACCCATTGGCCCTGCCCCTGGAATTAAAAAAGAGGCCTTCAAAGGCGGTGCAACAGGTTGAAACAGGCACCTGTGCTTGTTTTCTGTCGCTGCAGGTACCACGTGGCCCGCGTAAGACCTAAACAAGGTCTATGCGGCCGGTATGAATCCCAGGCTCAGGTCATAAGTTTCCCAGATTTGCATTTTAGGTCCCTGGTCCTTCAAAGCTTTATTATTACTTGTTTTTATTGCATTTTAACCCCCTAATTTGATATTTAAGGGCTCTAAGTCATAAACCAACTTTGATAAGTCCCCGGTTATTTATTTGATCATCGAAAAGTCCTAAATTTCAACTTTGACGCTTTTAACCCTTTACTTACGAATGTTCGCGTATCTTTCTCATACGATATCGAAACCTTGGGAAATTTTTATCACTTATTCTAGTGAACATAATTAATCGTTACAAAGCTTTGGGTTCATTAAAAGGTCACTCAGAGGTATAAATTAAATATGTTGACACATTTAACCCTTGCGGTTTGTAAACTTTCACTTTCTTCCACAAACGGCTTCATACGCTTCATAATTCATTCGTTTAAGGTTATAAACATCGTGTAGTGTTTTTGAAAGGAATAATTATCAAATGTTGACACTTTGAATCCTTTTACACACCTACTTTCTTTGTTTGTCAACTTTAGTTCCTCACATTCAATTCATTACACGTTTAAAGCTCATGACACGTGTCTTCATTATATTGGTCGTGATTTTACGAGGTGTTACATATGAACCGTGTCTGCATGCCTTATCTGGATTGTTTTGTGATAGTCTTTATTGATGATATTCTTGTTTATTCTAGAACCCAAGTTGATCATGAACGACACTTACGCTTGATACTTGAACTTTTACGTAGTCAACGCTTATACGCTAAGTTTTCTAAGTGCGAATTCTAGATCAAGGAAGTACAATTTCTAGGTCATGTGGTCAGTAAGCAAGGTATTCATGTTGACCCTACAAAAATCGAGGCTGTGAAGAATTAGAGTACACCTAAATCTGCATCTGAGATTCGTTCCTTCTTAGGATTGGCGGGTTATTACCGTCGATTCATCTCGGGCTTTTCAAAGATGGCCGTTCCTCTTACTTCTTTGACTCAGAAAGAGAAACCTTTTACTTGGGGTCCTGAGCAAGAGGAATCTTTTTAGACTCTTAAGAATCTTCTATGTAATGCTCCTGTCCTTACGCTCCCTGACGGGAATGACAACTTTGTGGTATATTGTGATGCTTTGAACCGTGGTTTGGGCTGCGTGCTCATGCAGCGGGACAAAGTTATCGCCTATGCCTCCCGACAACTCAAGATACATGAGAAGAACTATACTACTCATGATCTGGAGCTTGCTACAGTCGTGTTTGCGTTAAAGATTTGGCGACACTATCTATATGGAACTAAGTGTGTGGTTTTCACTAACCATAAGAGCCTTCAACATATCTTTGACCAAAAGGAACTGAACATGCGACAGAGGCATTGGGTGGAATTGCAGAACGACTACAACTGCGAAATTTGCTATCATCCTGGAAAGGCGAATGCCGTGGCCGACGCTCTTAGTCGTAAGACCCATGCTAGTAGCATCCGTTGTTTTCAAATCTCTAGTAACCTTCATGCTAGTATTCGTGACACTCAGTATTTGTCAGCAAACGAAGGTAGTATATTCGTGGAAGTACGAGGTGTTTCTATTGACCAGCTTGTAACTAAACCTGATGGACTTCAGTACTATCTCAACCGCATCTGGGTGCCAGATCGCGAAAATCTCCGTGAGCTCATTATGAACGAAGCTCACAAATCTAACTACTCGATTCATCCTGGTGCTAATAAGATGTACGATGACTTGCATATGTCTTATTAGTGGCCCGCTATGAAGAGGGACGTAGATGTGCATGTTTCAAAGTGTCTCACTTGCTCAAAGGTCAAGGCTGAGCATCAGCGTCCTTGTTGCCTTCTGGAGCAACCAGAGATTCCAGTATGGAAATGGGATATCATTGCTATGGACTTCATAACCAAACTACCGCGTACACCATCAAGTCATGACAGCATATGGGTGATCATTGACCGTTTGACCAAGTCAGCCCACTTCCTCCCTATTCGTGAGGATTTTAAAGTGGAGAGACTTGCTCGTATCTATATTGATGAAATTATATGCCGGCATGGCATACCTCTTGACATAATCTCAGACCGCGATGGTCGTTTTACGTCGCGTCTTTGGCAAACTTTTCAATCCGCTGTGGGTTCTCATTTGAATCTTAGTACGGCCTTTCATCCCCAAACGGATGGACAGACCGAACGTACTATTCAAACCCTAGAGGATATGCTCCGTTCTTGTGTAATCGACTTTGGTGGTAACTAGGATGTACATTTACCATTGATTGAGTTCTCGTACAATAACACCTATCATTCCAGTATTCAGATGGCTCCTTTCGAAGCTTTGTATGGTCGCAAGTGCCGATCTCCCCTCAGCTGGCATGAGGTTGGTGACAAGCAATTTACTGGCCCTGAAATCATTCAAGAGACAACAGATAAGATTCTTCAGATCCGTGATAACTTGAACAAGGCTAGGAGCAGACAAAAGAGCTATGCTGATAAAAGGCGCAAGGCTTTGGAATTTGATGTTGGTAATCGGGTTCTTCTCAAGGTATCTCCTTGGAAGGGAGTAGTTTGTTTTGGTAAGAAGGGAAAGCTTGCTCCTCGCTATGTGTGTCCTTTCAAGATACTCGAAAGGATTGGGAAGGTTGCATACCGACTCGACTTACCATAAGAACTAAACAACGTACATCCGGTGTTCCACGTATCTAATCTTCGTAAATGTTTAGCCGACGAGGAACTTCAGGTTCCCCTCGAGGACTTGCAAATAAATGAGACGCTACACATTGTGGAGGAACCGGTCGAAATCCTAGACCAAGGTGTCAAGCGACTGAGGTGCAACAAAATCCCCATTGTTAAGGTTCGATGGGAAGGAAAGCGTGAGGCAGAGTTCACTTGGGAACTAAAAAGCGATATGAAGACCAAGTACCCACATTTATTTCCAGAGTCTTCCTCTTAGATTTCGGGGAAGAAATCTCCTAAAGGAAGGGAGACTGTAACGCCTGCGTCCCTGAACTTTTAGCTATTGTCACTTTTAGCCCTTATACTATGTGATTCTTGACACTTTTGATATTTGTGATGCTTGAGTCTTGAAACTCGGTGAATCTAAATTCTATGAGGCTTGATTCTTAATACTATGATGCTTGATTCTTGATTCTAGAAACTTGATTCTAGATACTTAATACTATAAGACTTGAAACTAGACTCTTGATGCTTGATTCTTGACACTTGATTCTTGATACTTGGAAGCTAGATTCTTGATTCTTGATACTTGATACTTGGAAGCTAGATTCTTGATTCTTGATACTCAATAATTGGTGCTTGACTCTTGAGACTCGTGAAACTTGAGACTTGGTTGAACGAGAGACTGAAGTCTTGTCACTGGCAGAAACTTGGGAACTTTGTGTTGATAATATAGTCTAGTTATGTGATTCTATTACACAATAATACGCAACACAATGCTTAATCTAACTCGTAAAATGAATCAAAGACAGAAAATGGCAAAAGGATGGGATTGACCGAATGGCAATCCGATTGGATGACCGTCCTATCGGATGACCATCCGATCGGAGGGCCACTCGATTGAAGTGCCATCCGATCTACTGCCACACCACCTTATTTCCCTATCTTGCACTATAAATAGGACCTGTCACATCATTCTTCATTGATGTGACAGCCTCCTTCGACGAGACACACGCTCTCTCACTTTTCTTCCATTTCCCGGCGATTTTGGTATGTTTTACACTTGAATCTTGTACAACTTCAATCTACACACTATTCTCTACATGAATCTTCTTTGAAATCACACTTTTCACCATGAAATCTCTAAGATTTGAGCTCTTGAGGATGACGTCATCATGGCGGTTTGTACAAACAGTTGTGTGATGTCATTCCAGTCAAGATCTAGTTCAAATCTAAGGAATTTCATGAGTTATTACACCTAATCTTTGCTAAACCAAGACTTTTTCAGCAAAAACTCATGTTTTCTTCATTTTTCTTAAACTGTTGCTTAAAACGGTGAAATCTGGATCCAAACGGGCTGTAGACTTAATGGTTAGTCTGTAGTCGGCTTGAAGCTGGATTATTTCCGGAGAAGATGGCCGGCGTATGGATTCCGACATAGACACCGTCAAGGACAGACACCTGAATGGACGGGGTGATTCCCATCCGATCAGACAGACTGAACATTGATGTGCTTACCGTTGTCTCAATACGTACCATGTCGTCACCGTTTAACTCAAAACATGAAAACTTTACAAGGTTGCAAAAGGAACAAGGATTATGACAATCGAATGGTAATCCGATCGGACTGCTATCCGATCGAAGTGGCAACGTGACTTACAACCTTCAAACACTTAAACTATTTTTGAATCAGAAACTTTGAACTTGGAAACTTACACTTAGAATCGAATGACCATTCGATCGAATGGCCATCTGTCCGGCTGACCATCCGATCAGATGGCGGCCCGTCCCAACTCACAAAGTCCTCCGACCGGAGGACCATCCGACCGGATGGCCATCCGATCAGGAGACTGATCCGACACTTTGCGCAATCTCGTTATTCTGTCCGACACTTATCTATTGTAATCTAATCAGGCTAAACCTAAAGAGAATTCTTTGATCGAATAACAGTTTATACTGTTAAGCAATCACTGTGAGTATACTCGATCCCTTTTTGTTTTATACTTTTGGGATGCAACATGTATTCTATGAAACTTAAAAGTTGATACTTTTGGAATCTAAACTCTATCCTACGTGTATGTGAAACTTGTGATTATTGATTATTGATTCTATGTGAACGTTTAATCCCTGTGTGTAGTTCCGCCTTAACAATAGTAGGCTATAGGAAGATGCACCTCCCCATTATTCTCGGGGGTATTGTTAGGAGGATTCTAGTTTTCCTTGAGTCTTGGGAAAACACCAAAGCATCGGGATACTTGGGCTATCACTTGGACGGCGAACACTAGCATGGCTAAAACTATTTTTATCATTTACATGATGGATATGAGTCTTTTAATCTACTATGCTATATACTCAAACTTGTATACTCGCCAATACTTTTGTATTGATATTTTAATACATGTTGTCGGCTGATAGGATGCTGAATCAAGAAACAAGCTAGGTGGCTGCTAGAAACACACGCCTAGATAATCTAGAATCTTTTGAACATTATTTGAAATGGTTATATTCGATATTCTATGGTTGTGACACTTGACGTTTAGACAATGTTTGAATCTACTTAATCTATAATGAAACGATAGTATTATGGAATCACATGAGCAATCTGAACGCTTAGTGCCGCACCCCGATGTTTCCGCCATCGGTTGGGGTGTGACATTTTTGTTTACCAAACTACACCTTTTTGGTTCAAATATTTATATCTAGATTCTGATTTTGTTTCTAAGACAGTTCATGGTTGATGTGTTGGTGGCTGATGTGGTGGCAAGTATTGGTGGTGGATGATGTTTATAGTTTATGGTTGTTCTGGATCTGGTGTTGCGAAGGATTGTGGTGCTGGTGGTGGTTGGCGAGGTAGTCACTGATAGGTGGTGGTGAGACGGTGGCTCATGGTGGTGATGCCCGGTGGTGCTGGTTTGGGTGATGGTGAAGAGAGAGAGATATATGAGAGAGGGTATTTGTATTTTGTATGGTTTGGGTGATGTATATAAATCTAATAAATAATTAAATCTTTATCGTTAAAATTCCGAAAATACCCTTAGTTATATACTTGAATTTACCAAAATACTCTTTTAGATAACAAACAATTTGGATGGAGTTAGAGGCGGAGAGCAAAACGGGAAAAACATAGCAAACTATTGGAGGAAAATAGACGTTTTTAAATGATTGGGGCAAAACTTTTAAAGTGACCAAACCACAGGGAGTAACAAGAAAGTTTACTTTTTTTTGTGTTTGTTTTTTCCTTTTTTTAGCCTATTAACTTTGACCTCTCAAATCCATAGCCACATGTGAATTCAACTCACATATTCATTTCACCCGGGTTACAGGAATTGAGAATGGTGATATTTAGTTATATATGTATTTTATTAGATATTAGATATTAAATTGAGATGGTTTAACTTCTTAAGAATGAAAACTTGTTACATTTATTTATATTTATATAAAGAAAGTCTCTAGAAATCTAAAGTTTTAATATTAGATTTATTTTAATTTTTATTGAAAATGCATATCGTGCAGCTAACGTAGTAAATCAAACCGAAACTGATATTTATTTATTTTATCGCAATTAAAAGTTCGCATTTTTTATCATAAACTATAAGAGTATTGATATGTGACGAACCGAATCGATTTCAACCGAACAACAGTACCAATATTGTTAGTATCAGAACCGGTATTTTTTATGGATTTCGATTGATATAAAAACGTGTCAATATCCTTTTCGGCGTATCACAACTTTATTTTTTTAGTTTCCTTTTTCAACTGTTATAACAAGTGTTGGTATCGAAACAAATTGAATCGATATCAACTGAGTTCCCGCCACATAGCGCGGGAGAAAACCACTAGTTTAATTAAATGGATTAAACAACTAAACCCGACCACGGCCTTTTATTAAATACACTAATATATTATAACCCAAAAAATAATTATTTTCGTCTCGTTTCATAAAGTTAAGTATATATAATTTAGAGAAATGTGCCTGGATAGTCTCTGTGATTTGCAACGATTTCACCTTTAATTCCTACATTTTCAAAATTATAGCTATAGTCCTGAACTTTGGCATATTCGTTCTCGGATATTCCCTGAAGCGGATGGAGGTTAGTTTTTGGTGTTAAGTGAGTGTGAAATGACTAGAATACCTTTGTTATTAAAAATTAAAATAATATTTATTACATTAACAAATATCTAACCCATCCATCCCCACCCCCACCCCACTCCTCTTCAACTCTCTGTATTCCCCCAACCCTCACCCAACTCCATCACCATCGTATGATGAAGGTTTGTTCTATGTTGAGGTCTACTCATAGCTGGCACCGGTAGTCAAATTCTTAGAGGTCTTGTCAGCAAGAAAGTATCTGCTACTGATTACATTAGAGCATACTATCTATACATTGGTTCTCTTTTTAGAAAGATTTCAAATTTTGCTTCAAACAGGAAGATAATGGATATGGCACAAGACGCCACAAGGATACATATTATTGATTTTGGTATTCTTTATCGATGGGTATTTTAGTAATTTCACAACTAATTAACATAAAAAACTAACCCCCATTCACGCTAGGGGCTATCCGAAAACGAATTTGCCAAAGTTGAGGACTATAACTGTAATTTTGAAAAATGTAGGGACTAAAGGTGAAATCGAAGCAAACCACATGGACTATCCGGACACTTTTCTCTATAATTTACTAACTTTTTTATCACTCACCAAAATTACTATTCATTTTTTTTACTTTTTTATAACACCCAAAAAATGCATAATAGATTATTTTAATGTTTAAATGTTTTAAATTATTAAGTTTTAAAGATATAAAGGAAGTATATAAACTTAGAAAAATATATAAGAATGACAGCAAAAATAACTACAGGGGTTGAATGTGTAAATGTTATAATTAAACAAAGAAATTAAGAACCCAATGTTTGTGTGGGAGGTGTGTGTCGCGAGAAAGGGCAGGGGCACAAGGAGAAACCCTTCTCCTTTAATTCAATGCAATAACTCAAGAATTAAACATGGTTTAGAACAGAAATCGAATGCATAAGTCTAGTTACCATTTAATCTAAGTGCATTGAACATAAGGTGAGTTCAATTTTATGTTTTGATGCTACTTGATAAGTGGGTTTTGATCAATCGTGAAAATTGTATGAATCTGAGTTTATATATGTGTTTATATCATCATGTAGAATGTGAATCATGCTTGAATTTGATTATATTGAAAGATTGAAGTAAAACCCACTTGTGCTAGTTACATGATAAGATTATAATGATTTTTAGATGGTGAAACATATGAGAAATCGAATATGAATGTATAAGTACTAGAGTTTTGGAAGAAGATCTTGATGTGGACTAAGAAACTATGTGAAATTGGTTGAATTGATCAAGTGTGATTTGAATTAGTAGGTTATGCATAAAACACATGTACATAGTGCTTAAAATGTTATACGCACACCAAGTGTTCGACTAAATGCTTGAATGGTTAATTTTATAAATTTGAATGAATTAGGAAGTCTTGCATTGTATATGGAAAATGTAAAGTTGATATTTGTGAAACATGTTATGGAATGCGAATTATACGTGAATGTGATAGATATGTAAATGAACGACATAACCTAAATAAGAATGGATTATGTGTAGGATTGAAAGAAGAAGGAGCAAGTTCCGGATTGCAACAAAAAGCTCAAGAACGAGGTAAGTTCGCTTACTTACAAATTTACTTAATGTTGGTAGATGAAAATTTAGTATCATCAATTTATGGATAATATTAGTTGTATGTTCCTTGGATACTAGTCGATTTATAGAAGACGTTTTGTATTTAGAAAGAGAAAGCAAAAATAAGGTTCCATGTCGATCCGTGATGAATGGGTCAATTGGGTTAGAATGAGAATGTAGAAGGATCAGACTTCATAATGATCCGTGTTGAACGAGTTATTTGATTTAGAATGAGAATGAGAAAGAGTTGTATTTTGGTCGATCCGTTATGAACAGGTCGACCGGTTAGAAAGAGAATAGGAAAGAAAGTCATGAAATATGTTGACCCGTTTGAATAGGGTTGATAAATTGTGGTATGTTATACGTTAAAGAATGTACCTTAGTAAGTTAAATGTCATGGTTATTGGAAACTAACATTATATAATGTATGGAATTATTGACAATTTTCGTTGTTATAATATAGGTAAAGCTCCTACATAGATGCCACGCCTTGCTCGGAACGAACATAATACGCGACGTCATCAACATGCTTCCGCACTTGCGTATGCTAATGGGTCTAGAGTTTTGTTAATGAAGTAGTTATGTCTAGTTGTTTTAAAGCTTTGTTAAAGACTTATGTTTACCTTTTGTAAATGTTGAATAGTGGTAGTTAGACTAATATGGTCATCACTCTAAGTATGACCAATGTTCTTTTTAAGAATAAGTAAAGTTTAATTTGGTTTCAGTGTTTTGTAGCGTTTAAGTAAGTCACGTATAAGGGAATTTTGGTTAATTAAGATTATGATATGAAAGTTTTTAGAAGTAGACGTTCCTGATTGTCATTTTGATCTTTCTTTTAAAATGGGCGTTACAAGTTGGTATCAGAGCAAAGATTTGAGAGAATCGAACGCAAATGGGAGTGTTCGAACTCAAACCGAAAGATCACAAGAATACGTGTGTTCGTTCCAAGATGCAAGGTGGAGGTAAGTATTTAGTTATGTTCTTAGAAATTCGATATAGTTAATGACGTTAAAAGGGAAGTGAAAGCGAATTACAGACTTGAGAAATGAGTATTAGAAAGTATCGGGGCTGGTTTATATGAAAGATATATGAAACGGGTCAAAATGGCTGCAAATAAGAGAAAAATAGCCATTTGATACTGGGTGTTACCGTAGCTTACGTTAGCTACCGTAAGCTACGATAGACACTGGGAACTTTTAACCCACCGTAGGACCGGAAAGAATGACCATAAGGATTTAAGTGCAAACCGTAGCTTACGGTGGAGACCAGTTACAACCAAATTGAGATATGTTGTTGTGTTTGTTGTTTTTATCACATGAAGAGTTCTAACAACATTATAATGGGGCTTTAAAAGATAAAATAAGTAACAAGAAGGTATATAAAGGGAACAAACGTTATGATAATGGTTGCCGGGAACGTAATGTTCCCAAAAGAAAGTTAAGGATGCGTTAGTGGCAAGTCTAATGACGTATTAAAAGGATGTGGACTATGTATTACTATTTTGATTACATGACAGAAAGAATGAATGAATATTCTAAGTAATAAAAGCTGAAATTTTGTAGATGGCGGACGAAAGAAATGTAAATGATGACAATGTAGCACGCCAAGATGATATAAATGAAAGAATATCGGAAGAAGTTACTAAAGCTATGCAAGCTAATTTACCTCAAGTAGCCTTGGAGGTTGAGAGTCGTGTTCTGGAAATGGTGGAAGCTATCATGACAAGTAAGATAGATGAATTAAAGGAGATGCTAGGTGAATCCCATAGAAAGAGTGAAAAACGTAGATGTACTTACAAAGACTTTATGGCATGCAATCCTTCTTCATACAATGGGGAAATTGATCCTATAAGATGTCAAAGATGGATTGCTAACATTGAAGTTGTGTTCATACGTAATGTTTGCTACGGGTCAACTTCAACTACAAGCCAAGGATTGGTGGGATACGCAATGTAAGGAGTTGGGAGAAGAGAAACTCCAAACTTTAACTTTGCAAGAATTCAAGGAGCCGTTTCTGAAGTATCATTGGCCGCAGTCGGCAGTCGATAGAATACAAGAAGAATTTCTGCGTCTGCGGCAAAAAGAGGAATCTATTGACGAAATCACCAATACCTTCCTTGAGAAGTTAAAGTTTTGTCAAGATTTTGTTAAGTCTGAAAGAATGAAGATCAATCGATATCATGACATGTTGAAGGTTGAGTTTTGGGAGTTTATCACTCCCACGAAGTGTGAAACGTTGAATGAGCTCATCAACTGGGCTCAGGATAGAGAGATTTAGTTTAAGCGACAAATAGAAAGAGGGGTGAAAAGATCGCCTGAGAAGCCTACAACCACTAGCCCATCCAAGAATCCTAAGCAACATGATAATAGAAACGAAGGAGGAATAAGAAGTAGCATTCCTCCATGTAAAACTTTTGGGAAACTTCACACTGGAGAATGTTTGCTGGGGAAGAAAGGATGTTACAACTGTGGACAAGAAGGGCATCCTTATTATAAGTGCCTTAGTCCCATGAGGAAGTGTTTCAATTGCTTCACTCCTGATTATGTCAAAGCTGAATGTCCGAAACTCAAGCAAAAAGGGTAAAGAGACGGGAAGAAGGATGAAAATCAGAAGGCTCGGGGAAGGATGTTTCAAATTACCAAGGAGGAAGCTAAGGTCCTACCGAATGTTGTATCAGGTATTTTCTTAGTCAACCTAATACCCATGAATTTGTAATTTGATTCCGGTTCTTGTAGATCATTTGTGTCAGACGAACTTATGTGTCATCCCTCTTTTAGAAAAGAACTAATGTCTATACCCTTAGAAGTAGAAGTAGCGGATAGCAAAAGTTACTTGTTATGTGAAGTGTGTAAAAACTGTAAGATCACCATAGAGAACGAAGATTTCGAAATAGATCTTATTCCCATGGTTTTGGGGGAATTTAAGGTAGTAGTGGGAATGGATTGGTTATCCCGATATCATGCGGAAATTCGATGTGAGGCAAAGGTTATTCACGTATTGTCACCTACTGGGAATCGAGTAAGCATTTATGGAGAAAGAAAACTAGAGGCGAAGTTGTGCACAATTATTGAAGGAGTTAAGTACGTAAGAAATAAAGGCAAGGCATTTTTGGCCTACGTGGTAGACACGAAACAGAACATGCCAGAATTTGGAGATGTAGAAGTTGTGAATGAGTATCCGGATGTGTTTCCGGATGAATTGCCGGGATTACCACCCGAGCGAGAGGTAGAATTTCGAATTGAACTAAACCCGGGCGCCAAACCGGTGGCCAGAGCTCCCTGTAGATTAGCTCTCACCGAAATAAGAGAGCTAATGACCCAAATACAAGAATTGCTCGATAAAGGCTTATACGCCCGAGCGTATCACCATGGGGAGCCCCGGTATTATTTGTTAAAAAGAAGGATGGTGCGATGCGCATATGCATCGACTATCGAGAATTAAACAAGTTAACTGTGAAGAATCGATATCGCCTGCCTTGAATAGATGATCTTTTTGATCACTTGCAAGGGGCGAACTGGTTTTCAAAAATTGATTTGCGCTCGGGATATCACCAACTAAGGGTAAAGGAGGAGGATGTCACGAAAACCGCGTTTAGAAACCGATATGGACATTATGAGTTTTTGGTAATGTCATTTGGACTAACCAATGCGTCGGCTGCATTTATGGATCTTATGAATCATGTATGTCAGCCCATGTTGGATACGTCCATAATAGTATTTATTGACGAGATTTTGGTTTACTCCCGAAGTAGAGCCGAACACGCACGTCATCTGCGAGAAGTATTAGAAACTTTTTGGAGAGAAAAGTTATACGCAAAGTTCTCAAAATGTGCTTTCTGGCTCAGAGAAGTTCAATTTCTCGGCCATGTGATCAATAAAGATGGTGTTTTAGTGGATCCAACCAAGGTGGAGGCTGTTATGAATTGGGTTCCTCCAAAGAACCCGAGTGAAGTAAGAAGTTTCTAGGTTTAGCTGGGTATTACCGAAGATTCAAACAGGATTTTTCCAGAATAGCTTTACCCATGACTAAACTGACGAAAAAGAACGAGAAATTTGTCTAGGGGCCTTAACAAGAGAAAACATTCCTAACGTTGAAGGATAGATTGTCTAGTGCACCAGTGTTTACCTTACTCGAGGGTTCGGAAGACTTGGTCATTTATACTGATGCTTCACATCAAGGATTGGGGGTGGGGTGTTCTAATGCAACGGGGTAAGGTGATAGCATATGCTTCAAAGCAGCTTAAACCACACGAAGGTAATTACCCGACACATGATCTGGAACTGGCCGTGGTGGTATTCGCGCTGAAACTATGGCGGCACTATCTTTATTGAACGAAATGCACGATATACTCAGACCACAAAAGTCTTAAGTACTTCTTTGTACAAAAAGACATAAATATGAGACAACGAAGGTGGCTGGAGTTAATTAAGGATTATGACTGCAAAATCCTTTATCACCCCGGGAATGCCAATATTGTAGCATATGCATTAAGTCGGAAGGATTACCCACCTCTAATACAAGTTAAATCCATGAGAATGATAGTTACCCCTCAACTTTTGGGGTCGATAAAGAGGCCCAAACCAAATCTTTAAATGCTGACGACCCGATGAAAGAAAGAACGAAAGGGTTTATTGACGGATTAGAAATGAATGCTGACGACATCATGACTAGGTATGGCTGAATCTGGGTACCTTGGTTATGTGAAGTAAAATCATTTTTACTCGAGGAGGCTCATAAATCTCGTTACACGGTGCACCCCGGAGCAACAAAAATGTACCAAGATTTAAAAAGGGAATATTGGTGGCCCGGAATGAAACGCGACATTGTTAAGTACGTCGCAAAGTGTTTGACGTGTTCTCAAGTGAAAGCGGAGCACTAGAAACCGTATGGAAAATTACAACCTTTAGAAGCTTCATTTTGGAAATGGGAAGACATAACCATGGATCTCGTTACAAAACTCCCCAAAACAAAAAGAGGCCATGATGCTATTTGGGTCATTGTCGACCGTCTTACGAAAAGTGCTCACTTTTTGACTATACGAGAAACCTTTTCTTTCGAAAAGATGGAGGAGATTTACACAGACGAAATAATATCTCGTCACGGAGTACCCGTGTCTATTGTGTCGAATCGTGACACTAGATTTATGTCTCGATTTTGGCACAGATTCCATGAAACTATGGGCACTAAATTGCGATTAAGCACCGCGTACCATCCGCAAACAGATGGACAGTCAGAAAGAACCATACAGACGCTAGTAGACATGTTGAGGGCATGTGTCATAGATTTTGGGGGGGAACTGGGACGACCATTTGCCGTTAGTAGAGTTCGCGTATAATAACAGTTATCAAAGTAGTATTCAAATAACACCGTATGAAATGTTGTATGGTAGGAAGTGTAGAACCCCCATGTGTTGGGTAGAAATTGGACAGCGAGAACTCACTCCTAAAGATGTAGTGACAATAACGAATGAAAAGATCGATCTCGTATGGGCTCGTCTAAAGACAGCGCAAGACCGACAGAAGTCCTACGCGGACAAAAAAGGCGCGCAATTGAATTTCAAGAAAGGGATCGAGTACTACTTAAGGTCTCACCGTGGAAGGGCATAATTCGGTTCCTTAAACAGGGAAATTGTAACACCCCAAAAATGGGTTTGGTAAATTAAAACCCGGTTGATATAAAGAAATGAGTTTTAATCTCTTATTTAACCAAAATGAAACTAGAGGGACCAAAACCGCTAAGTAGGAAACATGATTTTATAAAACAAAAAATTAAAACACTACACACACAAAGTGTGTGTGTGTGTGTGTGTCGATGATCAGGAAGGAGAAAGAGGGTTCAAACCCTAGTTTCTTCAAAATCTTCAAATTGAAAGGCAAGATGAAGCTTAAACTCATAACCGAGCATAGATTAATGATCTCCTTCAGAAGGGGATCGCAAGGTATGTCTTAAAAGTTAGATTGGTGATTATGCACGAAGTGGGTTATGTTGTAAATCACGAATTTGTATGAAATTGAGCATGAGTATGTGTTAGATTCATCATCTGGAACATGGATTATGCATGGTTTGGGTTAATTTGATGTTTTTAAGTGAAACCCGTTGATTATGGTGATGATGACGACTTGAAAGATCACCCAAGTCCAACTTCTTGCTTAAAATTGATGTATTATGATGTGTATGATGGATTCTTACTAGAGGAATTGAAAGAAATGTGATGCTAATATGTTTGATGTTCATGCATGGATGATTTATGTTGATTAGTAGAAGGATTTGGATGAATTATGTATGAGATTAGGAGATTGTGCATGAACTAGTTGTACTTTATGTTTAGAAGGTAGTACATACACCAAGGGGTATGATGATATTATGAAGAACTTAAGTAGATCACTAGTAAGTGATTAATAATGTAGTTATGAAGTGGGTTTTAGATAATGTGATGTAAATTGATGATTTACTTATGTTAATGATGTTTGGAATCAAACATGTGTGTGAATGTTTAAAGAAATCGGATAAGAAATGATAGATTAGCATGTTATAAGGTTGAATGATAAATTCCATATAAGATCCGTGTAATGTAAAGGTTGTGATGAATGATGAATAAGCTAACTATCTTGAGAATGATATATGATAGTTGATGCTTGATAAGCAACATGGAAGCTTGGGAAAGAAGCGGGTCAAATGGAACTTATGTGCACGGGAAGCGTACTCGGATGCAAGGTAAGTTAAGCTTACACCCTCCTTGTAGAATACCTTTTCATTGTATAGATTATGAATATGATAAGTTTATAAATGAGGTATGAAGTTCCGACAAGTTTTGATACGGGTCGGAACATGTGTTCATGACAAGAAACTAGGTTTGATGGTTAAAGAGGGATAAAAGGGTATTATGGTAATTTTGGTTGCGAATTAACGAAGGAATAAGTTACATGGATGGGATGATGGATAATTAAAATCCCACAAGGATAAAATGGATATTTAGATTTAACGGGTCAAATGGTGAAGATATCACCATTTGACAATATCGATTAATGAATTGTTTTGTCAAGCGTTGTGAATTCACAAAATGAATAGCGAGAGGAAATTCGTTGCTATTAACGAGCAATTTAGCGGATGAAGTATTAAAAACGGGTCATAGCGTTGATCCGAGCCGGGTATGTGTAATTAGAGTTATAGTTAAGTAGTGAGATTGGCTAAATATGAAATGAAGTCCTTTGTTGTAAAGGATGGAGCGAAGTTGACAAAAAAGCCCTTGATAGGTATATCGGGCGAATGACTTTAAAAGGTTGATTAGAAATAAGCCATTAGATTAAATGATTACTTTGGACATGTATGAAAGCGAAAAGTATGATCTTTGCGAGTCAAAGTCCTTAAAAATGCGTAAATACCCTTAACGGGTCAAAATAACATTTAAGTGGAAATGGGTTGGGATGTTGTAAGAAACCCGTGTTTGGAACCTTATATGATAGACGACGTCGAAATTATAAGGTTCATGGGGAATTTAGGTCAAAAAATCAAGTTATGTTGATGAATGCATGAACGGGTCGAATAAGTGAAAGCGGGTATATAAAGCCGAGAGCTTTAAGTGAATATTTTCATTAACCGGATGTTGGATTTCAAGTTAATATGATAGAATGTGAATTTACAAGCATGTAGGAAGAAACAGGAGGTTAAACGGGTAAACGGTTCAAAAGTTATGCGCGTTTTAGTGCGTACGGACGACGAAATGGAACTGCAGAAAACTGCAAATTCTAGAGGGCGTCGCCGACGGGTATGGGGGCGTCGCCGACGGGCTCTAGAAAGTGAGTTTTTGGCTTACGGGTTATTTGACTGTCTACGGGGATTTTTGGCTACGGGTAATTGCAAGGGCCGTCGCCGACGCCCTCCCCAAGTTCAAAAACCTAAAAATTGTTATTTAAGTTGATTTATGTATCGTAGGCTTCGGTTTGTTATCCGTGGACTACGGCGAACTTTCCAAACATGATTTTGATGGTTCCTTAGATGTCTATGGGCTATAAATCTAAGTCTAAGTCCCATGTAATTAATGTATGATTATGTAAGAACTATGTGAGAGCATGTATGTGTATATATGGGTATGTACATCTGTAGATGTGTATATATATATGTATGCATGTGAAGATATGGGAAGGTATGTATGCATGTGGATGTCTACGTATGTAAGCATAAATGTATGTATGAGTATACTAGGGTTCAGTAAGATCTTGAATGTGTAAACGTGAGTATGCAAGTAAGTAGAGACGTAGTAATGTATGTACGTATGTAGATATGCATTTATGTATATGTGAAGATACGCATGTGTATATGTACATATGTAGAGACGTAGTAATGTATGTGCGTATGTAGGTGTGTGTTTGGTATATATGAAGGTACGTATGAGTTTATGCATGTTTGTAGAGATATAGGAAGGCATGTACGTATGCAGATGTGTATGTATGCATGTAAGAATATATGTACGCGTGATTTGGGTACGTTGAGTAATACGTTATTAATAGTGTGTCTTGAGAATGAAAGGTAATGCAGGTACAATATTGAAGACTCGCCAGGACATGGATATGCACATGAAATGCTTAAAGTTAGAAAGATAAGGAAATGGGAGGTGTACGAGATTGAATCTTGTTTATGTATTGTATACTAATGTTATGAATGCATGTGGTGAGTGAAGGTTGTACGAATCGCAGGCGGTTATCACGAGGAATAGAGATAGAAGATCGGGTCACAAAGTAGATTGTACGGGGATAATTGAGTATGTACTTTAGTAAACATGACTTATACCTTATTTATGTAAAAGATTCAGATTAAAACAAACTTTCAAGTAAGTCAAGACGTTTGTAATGAAAGAAATTTTATGGCACGTATTTCCGCTGCGTCTTTTCAGTTAAAGCGTGTTTACAAGTTGGTATCAGAGCCCTGGTTTAAGAGAATTAAGTACGAGAGGATAGGTGCTTGAACTCAAACCTATGTGCTCTTGTGATAAGAAACCCGTACAATCCATGACTCGATCAAGATCTAAAGGTAGAAATGGATTGAAAACGTGTATGTATGCATTCATATGAAGAAACTAACGGTTATATTATGTGTAAGGTAAGCATAACTGCTTGGAAAGGATGATCCGTGAATGCGGTCTAGACCGGCATCAAGGCAAGTGATAAGACAAATGAACCCCAGGTACGTAAATTCAACGTGTGGGCGTATGAAGTGGTATAATTAAGCAAACGAAAGAAAATTTTAAATGAAATATAATAGTGACATGGCAATGAAGTTTTGAAAATGTTACACGTGCCGAAACTTAATTCTCCGAACATAAGGTGGCGATTACACGAAGGCACGAAACTAGTATGTGGATTGTGTACCTGGCCAGTACACAAGAAACGTATGACGTTCGTGAGACCGTGATAATTGTTACAGGTATGTCCGTTAGAATTAAGTAGTAGGTGGACATGAGGGTGAAGAGAAATGTAAGACTCTCAGGAATGAAAGTATGAATGCTATGTTAGAATCCGCGAGACGGATTCGAAACATGAAAGAAGTTAAAGTATGAATGCTATGTTAGAATCCGAGAGACGGATTCGAAACATGAAAGAAGTTAAAGTATGAATGCTATGTTAGAATCCGCGAGACGGATTCGAAACATGAAAGAAATTAAAATATGAATGCTATGTTAGAATCCGCGAGACGGATTCGAAACATGAAAGAAGTTAAAGTATGAATGATGTGTTAGAATCCGCGAGATGGATTCGAAGCATGAAAGGAATAAAGTATGAATTACCTGTTTGAATTCGCGAGGCGGATTCAACACATGTAAGGAAGAAAAGGTACGAATGATATGTTTGAAACCGCTAGATGGATTCAAACATAGAAGGAATTAAGGGTATGGATGTTACGTTTAAATCCGTGGAACGGATTTAAAACATAAAAAGGATGTAATGAATGCCTTTATAAGTAAGCATGAATGGAAGGAAGTACGAATGTGTACCCCAATGCATCTATGATAAGTAAGAAAAGTCAGTTTACCTTAAAAGGTCAAACTGCAAAGATAGGCAAAATAAGTAACCAGAATAAAAGAATTGCATGTAAGGAATGAAACATGGAATGTGTAATAGCATGTACATAAGAAGTTGTGAAAGGATTATAGATGAGTAATCATCTAGTATAATGAACGTTTGAATGAAATATGCTAACTGCTAAATTGTTGATGATTATGTTAGAACTCTTGATGTGACTATTAAGTCAAACATAGATGTGTATGTGTAAGAGGAAATGAGAAAGGTTTCGGGGACGAAACCTCATTTAAGGGGGGTAGACTTGTAACACCCCAAAAACGGGTTTGGTAAATTAAAACCCGGTTGATATAAAGAAATGAGTTTTAATCTCTTATTTAACCAAAATGAAACTAGAGGGACCAAAACCGCTAAGTAGGAAACATGATTTTATAAAACAAAAAATTAAAACACCACACACACATAGTGTGTGTGTGTGTGTCGATGATCAGGAAGGAGAAAGAGGGTTCAAACCCTAGTTTCTTCAAAATCTTCAAATTGAAAGGCAAGATGAAGCTTAAACTCATAACCGAGCATAGATTAATGATCACCTTCACAAGGGGATCGCAAGGTATCTCTTAAAAGTTAGATTGGTGATTATGCACGAAGTGGGTTATGTTGTAAATCACGAATTTGTATGAAATTGAGCATGCGTATGTGTTAGATTCATCATTTGGAACATGGATTATGCATGGTTTGGGTTAATTTGATGTTTTTAAGTGAAACCCGTTGATTATGGTGATGATGACGACTTGAAAGATCACCCAAGTCCAACTTCTTGCTTAAGATTGATGTATTATGATGTGTATGATGGATCCTTGCTAGAGGAATTGAAAGAAATGTGATGCTAATATGTTTGATGTTCATGCATGGATGATTTATGTTGATTAGTAGAAGGATTCGGATGAATTATGTATGAGATTAGGAGATTGTGCATGAACTAGTTGTACTTTATGTTTAGAAGGTAGTACATACACCAAGGGGTATGATGATATTATGAAGAACTTAAGTAGATCACTAGTAAGTGATTACTAATGTAGTTATGAAGTGGGTTTTAGATAATGTGATGTAAATTGATGATTTACTTATGTTAATGATGTTTGGAATCAAACATGTGTGTGAATGTTTAAAGAAATCGGATAAGAAATGATATATTAGCATGTTATAAGGTTGAATGATAAATTCCATATAAGATCCGTGTAATGTAAAGGTTGTGATGAATGATGAATAAGCTAACTATCTTGAGAATGATATATGATAGTTGATGCTTGATAAGCAACATGGAAGCTTGGGAAAGAGGCGGGTCAAATGGAACTTATGTGCACGGGAAGCGTACTCAGATGCAAGGTAAGTTAAGCTTACACCCTCCTTGTAGAATACATTTTCATTGTATAGATTATGAATATGA
This sequence comes from Helianthus tuberosus, assembly GCA_030545235.1. Classification (NCBI taxonomy): domain Eukaryota; kingdom Viridiplantae; phylum Streptophyta; class Magnoliopsida; order Asterales; family Asteraceae; genus Helianthus; species Helianthus tuberosus. The sequence goes on from CM060375.1 coordinate 181,724,337, forward strand.
TAAGTTTATAAATGAGGTATGAAGTTCCGACAAGTTTTGATACGGGTCGGAACATGTGTTCATGACAAGAAACTAGGTTTGATGGTTAAAAAGGGATAAAAGGGTATTATGGTAATTTTGGTTGCGAATTAACGAAGGAATAAGTTACATGGATGGGATGATGGATAATTAAAATCCCACAAGGATAAAATGGATATTTAGATTTAACGGGTAAATGGTGAAAATATCACCATTTGACAATATCGATTAATGAATTGTTTTGTCAAGCGTTGTGAATTCACAAAATGAATAGCGAGAGGAAATTCGTTGCTATTAACGAGCAATTTAGCGGATGAAGTATTAAAAACGGGTCATAGCGTTGATTCGAGCCGGGTATGTGTAATTAGAGTTATAGTTAAGTAGTGAGATTGGCTAAATATGAAATGAAGTCCTTTGTTGTAAAGGATGGAGCGAAGTTGACAAAAATGCCCTTGATAGGTATATCGCGCGAATGACTTTAAAAGGTTGTTTAGAAATAAGCCATTAGATTAAATGATTACTTTGGACATGTATGAAAGCGAAAAGTATGATCTTTGCGAGTCAAAGTCCTTAAAAATGCGTAAATACCCTTAACGGGTCAAAATAACATTTAAGTGGAAATGGGTTGGGATGTTGTAAGAAACCCGTGTTTGGAACCTTATATGATAGACGACGTGGAAATTATAAGGTTCATGGGGAATTTAGGTCAAACAATCAAGTTATGTTGATGAATGCCTGAACGGGTCGAATAAGTGAAAGCGGGTATATAAATCCGAGAGCTTTAAGTGAATATTTTCATTAACCCGATGTTGGATTTCAAGTTAATATGATAGAATGTGAATTTACAAGCATGTAGGAAGAAACGGGAGGTTAAACGGGTAAACGGTTCAAAAGTTATGCGCGTTTTAGTGCGTACGGACGACGAAACGGAACTGCAGAAAACTGCAAATTCTAGAAGGCGTCGCCGACGGGTATGGGGGCGTCGCCGACGGGCTCCAGAAAGTGAGTTTTTGGCTGACGGGTTATTTGACTGTCTACGGGGATTTTTGGCTACTGGTAATTGCAAGGGCCGTCGCCGACGACCCTAGGGCCGTCGCCGACGCCCTCCCCAAGTTCAAAAACCTAAAAAATTGTTATTTAAGTTGATTTATGTATCGTAGGCTTCGGTTTGTTATCCGTGGACTACGGCGAACTTTCCAAACATGATTTTGATGGTTCCTTAGATGTCTATGGGCTATAAATCTAAGTCTAAGTCCCATGCAATTAATGTATGATTATGTAAGAAGTATGTTAGAGCTTGTATGTGTATATATGGGTATGTACATCTGTAGATGTGTATATATATGTATGCATGTGAAGATATGGGAAGGTATGTATGCATGTGGATGTCTACGTATGTAAGCATAAAGGTATGTATGAGTATACAAGGGTTCGGTAAGATCTTGAATGTGTAAATGTGAGTATGCAAGTAAGTAGAGACGTAGTAATGTATGTACGTATGTAGATATGCATTTATGTATATGTGAAGATACGTATGTGTATATGTACATATGTAGAGACGTAGTAATGTATGTGCGTATGTAGATGTGTGTTTGGTATATATGAAGAGATATAGGAAAGCATGTACGTATGCAGATGTGTATGTATGCATGTAAGAATATATGTACGCGTGATTTGGGTACGTTGAGTAATACGTTATTAATAGTGTGTCTTGAGAATGAAAGGTAATGCAGGTACATTATTGAAGACTCGCCAGGACATGGATATGCAGATGAAATGCTTAAAGTTAGAAAGATAAGGAAATGGGAAGTGTACGAGATTGAATCTTGTTTATGTATTGTATACTAATGTTATGAATGCATGTGGTGAGTGCAGGTTGTACGAATCGCAGGCGGTTATCACGAGGAATAGAGATAGAAGATCGGGTCACAAAGTAGATTGTACGGGGATAATTGAGTATGTACTTTAGTAAACATGACTTATACCTTATTTATGTAAAAGATTCATATTAAAACAAACTTTCAAGTAAGTCAAGACGTTTGTAATGAAAGAAATTTTATGGCACGTATTTCCGCTGCGTCTTTTCAGTTAAAGCGTGTTTACAGAAATCTGGGCGCTCGGTACATTGGGCCGTTTAAAATTTTAGCTCGTATTGAATAGGTGGCATACCAGTTGGAATTACCTCTAGCTTTGGATGGAATTCATAACACTTTTCACGTGTTACAACTAAGAAAATGTCTTGTGGATGAAACAGCTTACGTGCCACTCGACGATATCGAACTGGATGAGAAGATGAAATATGTTGAAAGGCCGGTGGCTATCAAGGATTCCAAAATAACGCATCTTCGCAATAAGACCATTCGACAAGTTCTAGTTCAATGGCAACATCGGAAGGGATCAGATCTAACATGGGAATCGGAGGAGATATGCGGAAGTACTACCCTGCTTTATTTGGTACGTATTAAGGTTTCGGGGATGAAAACTCCTTTAAGTGGAGTAGACTTCTAACACCCCAAAAATGCATAATAGATTATTTTAATGTTTAAATGTTTTAAATTATTAAGTTTTAAAGATATAAAGGAAGTTTATAAACTTAGAAAAATATATTAGAATGACAACAAAAATAACTACAGGGGCTGAATGTGTAAATGTTATAATTAAACAAAGAAATTAAGAACCCAGTGTTTGTGTGGGAGGTGTGTGTCGCGAGAAAGGGCAGGGGCAGAAGGAGAAACCCTTCTCCTTCAATTCAACACAAGAACTCAAGAATTAAACATGGTTTAGAACAGAAATCGAATGCATGAGTCTAGTTACCATTTAATCTAAGTGCATTGAACAAAAGGTGAGTTCAATTTTATGTTTTGATGTTTCTTGATAAGTGGGTTTTGATCAATTCATGAAAATTGTATGAATCTGAGTTTATATATATGTTAATATCATCATGTAGAATGTGAATCATGCTTGAATTTGAATATATTGAAAGATTGAAGTAAAACCCACTTGTGCTAGTTACATGATAAGATTATAATGATTTTTAGATGGTGAAACTTATGAGAAATCGAAATATGAATGTATAAGTACTAGAATTTTGGTAGAAGATCTTGATGTGGACTAAGAAACTAAGTGAAATTGGTTGAATTGATCAAGTGTGATGTGAATTAGTAGGTTTTGCATAAAACACATGTACATAGTGCTTAAAATGTTGTACGCACAACAAGTGTTTGACTAAATGCTTGAATGGTTAATTTTATAATTTTGAATGAATTAGGAAGTCTTGCATTGTATATGGAAAATGTAAAGTTGATATTTGTGAAACATGTTATGGAATGCGAATTATACATGAATGTGATAGATATGTAAATGAACGACATAACCTAAACAAGAATGAATTATGTGTAGGATTGAAAGAAGAAGGAGCAAGTTCCGGATTGCAACAAAATGCTCAAGTACGAGGTAAGTTCGCTTACTTACAAATTTCTTAATGTTGGTAGATGAAAATTTAGTATCATCAATTTATGGATAATATTAGTTGTATGTTCCATGGATACTAGTCGATTTATAGAAGACGTTTTGTAGTTAGAAAGAGAAAGCAAAAGTAAGGTTCCATGTCGATCCGTGATGAACGGGTCAATTGGGTTAGAATGAGAATGTAGAAGGATAAGACTTCATAATGATCTGTGTTGAACGGGTTATTTGATTTAGAATGAGAATGAGAAAGAGTTGTATTTTGGTCGATCCGTTATGAACAGGTCGACCGGTTAGAAAGAGAATTGGAAAGAAAGTCATGAAATATGTTGACCCGTTTGAATAGGGTTGATAAATTGTGGTATGTTATACGTTAAAGAATGTACCTTAGTAAGTTGAATGTCATGGTTATTGGAATCTAACATTATATAATGTATGGAATTATTGACAATTTTCGTTGTTATGATATAAGTAAAGCTCCTACATAGATGCCACGCCTTGCTCAGAACGAACACAATACTTGACATCATCAATATGCTTCCGCACTTGCGTATGCTAATGGGTCTAGAGTTTTGTTAATGAAGTAGTTATGTCTAGTTGTTTTAAAGCTTTGTTAAAGACTTATGTTTACCTTTTGTAAATGTTGAATAGTGGTAGTTAGACTAATATGGTCATCACTCTAAGTATGACCAATGTTCTTCTTAAGAATATGTAAAGTTTAATTTGGTTTCGGTGTTTTTGAAGCGTTTAAGTAAGTCACTTATAAGGACATTTTGGTAAATTAAGATTATGATATGAAAATTTTTAGAAGTAGGCGTTCCTGATTGTCGTTTTGACCTTTCTTTTAAAATGGGTGTTACATTTTTAACCCTGTGATTTTTAACTCTTACTAATGTATCACAAAGAATTTATCATATTTAATCCTTATACTTTTCAACTTTTAGAAATTTGTCCAAATATTTTTCATTTTTAACCATAACATTTTTCTACTTTTAACTTTGGTCACAATATCTTTTACGGTTTTAATGGGCCCTTCGCAACGCGCTGGTCATAAGTCGAGTTAGCCATTCTGTTTTTTATGTTTTACATTTTGGTATGTTCTTTACGAGTTAACACGCCACAACGCACGTGCAAGGTTAACTTTTCTACGTCTACCTTTTTTGTCCGTTATAACAGTCCCACCGCAATGCGCAGGTCCTAAATCGTAGTTATATTTTAAACTATTCGAACAAAAAACCGTCAATCTAATCAAATAAACGAAACTAATTAACTGAAAACCGATTGGTTAATAAAATAGACTAACCTATGACTTCGGTTTCGGCTTCAGTTGTGGATAATAACCGAACCATGCATGCTACAATGAAATGGACTAACTGATAACTTCGATTATGACGTATTCAAACACAATGACGTTCTAATATATATTATACAAATAAAAACTAGCTTGACAGGTACCGCAATGTAAAATGCCGCCTCCGTTGTATCACGCGAGGCAAACTGCTAGTATATAGTAAATATATGAGCCATAAGCAACGTTTAACCTCTTTTCTTTTAAAGTATCTTTTATCTCATCTATCAGTTGATACTAAATCAACGCTGAAAAGTCTTTACTGAAACGGGCTGAGTTCAATTCCCGTCCAAGCAAAATGCATCTCTATCAAATTGGAGGGTCTGGTTTCTCATTTCCATAAGTTTGACCAAACCAATTTATTTACTTCACTTAATATTTAACTAGTTCAAATCATACATCACTTAATAAGTTGATAAACAACCTAAATGGATTTGCTCATCAGCTGGCTTTTGTTTTCTTTTTTCTTAATTTACAATTTTGATCTTGCCCCTGCTCAAAGAGAATTCTGGGGAGGGGGACCGTACTGCGGTTTGTCGGGCAACTACACTGAGAACGATGACTACGAAAGTGACCTCGATGAGGTACTGTACAACCTAGGCGATACGAATAACGGGCTCGGGTTTTACAACTTCACGTCTGGACAAGCTAAAGCCGCTGCACTTTGTCGTGGAGACGTCGTGCCTGAAAAGTGCCAGAGATGCGTAGACGATGCTACTCGCCGGCTGAAACAAGATTGTCCGGTTCAAATAGAGGCTGCTGGATGGTATGATGAGTGTTTCTTAAGGTACTCGAATCGATCTATGGGTTCTTTAAGTATCCAGTTTGGGTTATATGCTTGGAACGTACAAAATGTTTCGAATTCCAGCTTTGCTCAATGGAATCAGACTGTTGCTGATTTGCTGAGTGCGTTGCTACCAGAGGCTGCGGGTGGTGGGCAGCTTCGGAAATACGCTTCTCTTAACATAACTCCACCAGGTTTATCCACAATCTATGGGATGATGCAGTGTATTCCTGAATTATCTGCAATGGAATGCGGTGATTGCTTGGATGGAGCCGTTCGCTTGATTCGACCCTTAAATAGAAACTTGGGAGCGAGAGTTTTCAGGCCCAGTTGTGTTCTTCGGTACGAAAATTATTCGTTTTTCAATTCCACGTGGTATCCTCCCCCAGCCTCTCCGGGTCCAAAATCTTCCGGCAAGTGTTTCTTTATCTTTTTATTTTTATTTCTGGCAATTGTATCCGTTAGTGTTAAATTACTAGACCGTCATGTATGCAGGAAATACCAACGCCGGAGTCATCGTTGGCCCAATCTTAGCTGTGGTCGCTGTGATCATCGCAGGAGTCTTCCTTACTTTCCGACGACAGGCCAGAAGGAATAGAAGAGGTCATCCACTGTTTCTAAAGAATTAATATCTATTTCCTTAGTATCAATTTGGTCTGTTAACGAGACCAGCTAGATTGGCCTCAGGACTCGTTTACAAACCGGGCTGAGCCTGCTTGGTTTTATACAAAGTTTTTATATATAAATAGCTGTTTTTATTTAAATGAGCTACCGCGCCAGCGAAACAAGCTTAACAAGATGTTGTTTTTCCGATGATTGATGTTTTTGTAGTTGTTATATTTGGATAGGTCCCTTGTTACCGGAAATTCAAGTGGAGTTTAGTGACGGTTCAAATGAAGAAAGTAATAACCGTGAAAGGGAAGATGGCGACACCGAAGAGATGAATTTCTTCAATCTAAGTACTATAAAGGCTGCTACCAACAACTTTTCACAGGAAAATAAGCTTGGAGAAGGCGGTTTTGGTCCGGTTTACAAAGTAACAAACGATTTCCAAAATAATCAAACGTTCTTCAGTTTAGTTTAACCTGAATAGCTTGAATTTATAGTATTTTGAACTCTTTTTGCAGGGTAAATTACAGGATGGAAATGAAATAGCCGTGAAACGACTATCTAGGAACTCTGGACAAGGTCTAGTCGAGTTCAAGACTGAAGTAAAATTGATTATAAAGCTTCAACACAAGAATTTAGTTCGGCTTTTGGGGTACTGTGTAAAAGGCTCTGAACGACTTCTCATCTACGAGTTTATGGCTAACAATAGTCTTGACACCTTCCTATTTGGTTCGTAATTGTTCCACAAGAAGTTTATTGAATTGTGACTCTTAAGTACGTTTAGCTTAAGCTAATTTTTTAAGTGAATCTATAATTAAGGTATTAAATTGTTGATGCAACAGACACTAACAAACGTAAAGAGCTAGATTGGGCTAAGCGTTCAAACATTGTGATTGGAATTGCAAAGGGACTTAGATACCTACACGAAGACTCACGCCTTAAAATTATTCATCGGGACTTGAAGGCGAGTAACATTCTTTTGGACAACGAGATGAATGCAAAAATCTCTGATTTCGGCACTGCTAGAATTTTTGGAGGCAATCAAATGGAAGCTGCTACCAATAGAATTGTTGGAACTTAGTAAGTTCACATGTTTTCCTAGTTCTAAGATATAGTCACAAGAAATCATCAGTTATTCACAACTGCTTTTTATCGCAAGACTTTACTCGTTAGGGACGTTGATTTTTAATCTTACGTTTTGTGATCTAAATTAAAAGATGATTTTTGTAAATAGTTATTTACGAAACATGTACTAAAATGTAGAACATTGTTCAACAATTTACAATATATATATATATATATATATTTGGTTATGTAAAGTAATTAGTACTGACGATGAATTTGACCATGATAGTGGATATATGGCACCAGAGTACGCGATGGAAGGGCTATTCTCGACAAAATCAGACGTCTATAGTTTTGGAGTCTTGTTGTTAGAAATTGTTTCTGGACAACGAAATAATCGTTTCTTTTACCAAGATCAACCCCAAAACCTCCTCTCAACGGTGAGAAATTTTTCTTCATTTTTATAAATCATAGGCCATATGTTGTGTATGGTGATTTTTATGTATTTAAATACATTTGATTATTAAAGGCCTGGCGCTTATGGAATGAAAACCAAGGACAACAACTGATAGATCATCATGTAATTCAAACTTTTGTAATTGACGAAGCTCTCAGATGGGTCAATATCGCACTATTATGCGTTCAAGAAGACCCTCAAGATCGCCCAACCATGTCAACAGTTGTTTTCATGCTCGAAGGTCAATGGTCCGCTAACCTTCCTGCACCATTGGAACCACCATTGTCATTTGCTAGATTTGCATCCTTCTCCGAACAAACTAAGACAACTAGTGACCTCAGTGCACCTCCATCGATGGCGTGTTCTACTACAACTTCTAGGTAGCTACTTAAAGTTCGTTAGCGGAAGATTTTAATCCGTTGCTATACATTGTTGATTTCGTTATTTTGAATTTTTGGTTGTTCATTGCACTTGGTGTGTAAGATTTTTTGTTGCTAATTTTCTTATTGCTCAATAATGCTTGCTGTCGTTAATTGTGTATACATTAGTTGCTCATTGCACTTGCTCCGCCTCTTTGTTTGATTGCTGAACTTTTTTTATTTATTTATTATTACTAGCCTAAGAACCCGCGAGCTTCGCGGGTGGCTTAAAAAAAACAAATCAAATAATTTAAACAAAGAAAACGTAAATCGTGCTTTGTTAAACCTAATGTTTTGAGACACTTTAATACGTTCCAAAACTACAACAAAATGTTCGTTTCAGGTTAAACAATGCTAAACAAAACATAGTTAATAATTGTTCCAAAACTGTTACCACACATAGGATAGCGTTGGTAACGATATTATATGTTTACTTCTAACGACACCTTTCAATAAACACATCGATCAGTGGTCCGGATTAAGAATTTGCAACGTGTTTTGATCCCTAAAATATCGCAGCAGAAACTCAGGTCCATTTTCCAACCCAGCTTGCAGCATGAAGTTACGCCATCCTCTAAAAGCATACCGAGGTATCCCACGTGCCGTTTCCTGACGGATCCCGAGTGTCATTGAAAAACCGTCTTCAGTTTGAAGGACCATCTCATCGAGGACCGAGAAATCTACATTTGCTGCAAAGTCCTTTGGGATCCGCTGCATTAAAGTAAGGAAAAAAAAAGAATTTTAAACAAAAATATCAACACTAAAAGGGTTACATAATATAAAAAATAAAGCATTTCAACTATGAAACACTTACAAAACGAAAAGATAGACACCATCTTAGTTCGTATACGTTGCCTTCATCAACAACTGCCGGAATGTGTGGAACGTCAACCACGCCTGCTTCCAGGACAGTATCGGCAATAAAGATTGGCATAGGATCAACGTCTACATACTCATCTTCCATGTCTTGATTTCCCGTGTCGAATATGCAATCTTCACTAACATCCATTTGTTCCGTGTCTTCCTCTTCTTGAACACCAACAGTATTTGCAAACTCGGGAAAAACAGATTGTATTCCATTAGGACGGAAAAGCATAATGTTGAAAATGCGTCTCGCAACCAACTCAAAAAAGATGACATCACCTGATATGAGATGAAGATCTTGGGTGATTTGTGAGAAATCATGAATGAAGTAATCGGATCCCCAAAGCCTATTCACTTTAACAGTCCACATGTATGTACTACCAAAACGAATTGAAAAGTTATCGTCCAATGTGTCTGCTTTGAAATACCTGTTCATAAACTCCTTTGGCAACCACTAAATACATAATAAATGCAATCGTCAATAAAAAAATTCAGTTGGTTCTTTATCATAAGTAGTAAAAGTATAAATTACCAAGTTAGCGTTCTCGGGAAATAACATCTTTACATAAAACTTGTTCTTAACACAGGAAAGACCATCAGCCTTAAAATGAGTGAACTTTATCTTGTGAGCATCAACCACATGCAAAACAATAACATCGTTATCCTCTAGACCAACATCACGAACCATAGCAGACCAACCATTCGAGAAACAATAACCATTAGCAGTAGATTTAACATAAACAGTCCACTCATTGCCCTCTTGATTTGTCATAAGTACAGTACCAATCGGATACCCCTTCAAGTTGTCAAACTTATTATACCATAAAGGAAGAGACTGTAAATTAAAAACATGGATTACATTACTTAATGGTAATACGCTTGACATATTAAAAATTAGCAATAAATTAAATAACCATTACCTGTTCGGAATTTGAGGAGTCCGCAATAAGAATATGAAAGCCACGGTCTAAATAAAAGTTTAGCACCTCCTGCTTAATGGATTCCACCAGTGGTACGGCAAGGTCGGGACTAAGAGACTGAAGACCATTAGTACGGAACAGTTTAATCTTAAAGACATATTGATCAACCAACTCAAAAACAATAAGATCGCCAAATACTAAACATAGATCATTGGAAACTTGAGTAAAATCAACAAAGAAATGGTTGATAAACCAGAGTCTTCTCATACTAACGGTCCACGTGTGGTTTTTGTCAAAAACAATAACAAAATTGTCAAACAGATTATCACCGTTGAAATGTTCTTGCATGAAGTCTCTCGGTACCCACTGCAATTGATTATAAAACATTGAATAAGTACAAAATGTAAATCTTTACTTAAAATAAAAATAAATGTTTAAAACATACCAGATTTTGGTTCTCGGGGTTTGACATAACAATGTGGAACTTTGAACCTTGATACGGGTGTGGATAACTCTTAAAATGAGTTATTCTAAACATCAGTACATCCATAAGTTCAAATACAACATAGTCTCCAATGTCTACTTCAAGAACATTTATAAGAGTTGACCAACCGTTTGACACACAATAACCGTCCGTAGACTCCTTGATTTTAACATCAAATATTGCTTTATCATCAGTTATTAAGATAACATTACCAACGGGATATCCATCTAATTCATTTAACTTGTTATACCAAGCTGGTAAAGGCTGCAAGCATCATTTAAGTGATTAAATAATAAAAAAAACATATAATGCTACTTAAACAGTTCATAAAAGTTAGGTTGTTACTTAACAATATAATAATATATAACACGTTATGAACAAACGTTTAACCTGTTCTTCCAATTTTCTGTCCTCGATGTAAACATAAAAACCACGATCCATATCTGTAAAGATATTTATAAAGAACATTAATATATATATAGAATACAGTTATAAATCCATCAAAAAGTAAATTATAAACCCAAACAAATGATATTAAGGAAGGATGTTTAACATTATTGGTAAAATTACAGATTTATAAATGCATTGCAGCCTCTTTTGTATAGTAAAAGTTCCTTTACTATAATAGACATAACATTAACTGATTTAATAGAATGTTAAAAACGTCAAGTAATCGTAAAATATACTTTTAACATATGCACTGACAAATGTTAAAAGACTTAAGTGGTAGCAAGGGCAGGTAATAAAAGTCAATCAAAACAACAAAATACAGAGTATACCATTATATTAACCTAAATCGGAAAAAAAACATCATGAACCAAAACTTTAATAACAGCAAGTGATGAGAAATACAAAGATACATGCTATGGTTCAATTATTGTTCAAGCAGACAAAAATTAATTCATTCAATAGAAAAAACACTTTAAAAAAATCACCCAGAATACTTGGTTATCATCAGAATAGAACAACTTAAACAAAAATAACACTAAAGATGTGCATATCAACAAAAGTTAATTGCCGAAGATTTCGGCTATATTAAAATAAATCCAAACATAATCAAAGCAATCTGTTAAAGATAGTGACTAAAACAACAACAATAAATGAATAGAAAGTTACAATAAACATTATGACCTAAAAAATCAAGAAGCAAAAAGATTAGGGTTTATAAAATAAACCGTAAATAACTTTAAATCAGTTTCTAAATCAAGAATCAGAGCTTCACAACATATAAAATCGAACCTTTAATAAACTTACCGGAGGCAAAAAAGACGAACTAAATTGCGAAGATGATGAAGGCGATGGTAGATAGATAAAAGATTTAGAGTGTAAGGAAGAATGACGGTATGAAAATCCCCAAAAATTCATCTTTATAAATTATATTAAAACACCGATCTTCGTAATTTTGGAATGACTGATGTGATTATGTATAGATTGGAGAGATGCAATGATAATTTTTGGAAGAAAAATAAGGAAACAGGGAACGTAAAAGCGTGGTTTTTTTAAATGGATTTTTAAAATACTAAAGAACATGAAGTTATGAAAGACTAAACCAGAAATAAGGTTTTGACGATATATATTTATATTTATATATTTATATATGTGTATATATATAAAAAAATTAAAATTAATGGAAATAACAGGAGTAATAAGACAACAAATGCCAAAAAAATGTTATTATTCTCAAATTGTTTATTAAAAAATTTAACATTCAGTAAATATTCATGTTGAAATTATACATATTAAGTAATAATGAAAAATCATAAGTCGTTGAATACTTCTTTATACACAACATTAGTTGTTTTATTTGTAGGCTTCCCATCTTTGTCCAGTATTAGCAATTTAACACCGTCTCTTGTTCTAACTCTCGATAACGCGACATACAACTGACCGTGCGTGAAAACCGGTTGTCTTAGGTACAGACCAACTCTAGAAAGTGATTGACCTTGGCTTTTATTGATAGTCATAGCAAAGCAAACAACAACCGGAAATTGCCTTCTTTGAAATGAAAAGGGAATCTTCTTGTCTGAAGGTACTAAACTAATTCTAGGAATATAGGTTCGAGTACCAATGTTAGCTCCAGATATTATTTCAGCCTCTATTAAACGGTTATACAACTTTGTAACCTTCAACCTTGTACCATTGCACAAACCATTTTTTTGATCAATGTTACGTAACAACATGACTGGGACACCAACTTTTAGCACTAACCTATGATTTGGTAAGCCTGAAACTTTAAGACCATTGAGAACATCCGGTGTGTATAATCTTTCTTGTATTGAACTAACATTTTCAGTTGCACAAAGACGGTCAGAGCTTAGATACTCTCTTTCTTCACCGGGAAACAACGCTAACAGCCTATCGTTAATCTCGTTAACAACCTCGTTCTTCGGCGCAAGTATAGCCCTATCACTAAAATAATTAGGACTTCTAAAGTTCTCGAGAATTGAAGGATAAACAAATTCGATCAGGCTGGAAATGGGGTCGGAAGTATCACTAATTATAAGATTAGATGGCACTTCAATTGTTGCTTCTCCATCATTAGGACCACCAACATTTCCCTCTCCTATGTCCAAAAGCCACTTAGCAAAACTATTTATTTCCTTAATCTCGGATGGAGATCTTCCAACGGTTAACCTCATATTCCTTGACAACGTTAGCACCTTACATTTACTCCACAAATAAGACGAACTTAATGATGCGTTCACCGTCTCTTGTCTTCCACCATTTCGAACAACGGGAAGTACTTGTCTAAAATCTCCACCAAAAACAATAACCTTACCACCAAATGAGATTTCAGAATTTCTCGAGGTGTCGAAATTGAAAATGTCATTCATCGTGCGGTTCAAGGCTTCGAACGCATGTTTATGGACCATAGGTGCTTCATCCCATATAATAAGTTTGGTCTGATGCAACAATTTAGCAACATCACTATCAGCTTTTATATGACATACCGAATCCTCATTAAGATTCAAAGGAATACGAAATCTGGAGTGTGCAGTCCTGCCGCCTGTCAATAACAGCGATGCAATTCCACTCGAAGCAACATTTAATACAATTTCTCTTTTTGATCGAAGTGCAGCAGACAACGTCTTCCATAAAAAGGTTTTCCCGGTGCCACCATAACCGTAAACAAAAAACATCCCTCCAGTGTTACCATCAACAGATTTCATTATCTCTTCAAACACTGACCTTTGTTCTTCAGTTAACATATTAAACAGATTAACATATTCCTCTGCGAGAGTTAATACGTCGTAAGTACGCTCCTCGTTAATCAGAAGATTGTCGAGATCAGATAAGGAAGAAGAATCTGGAAAAGGCATTGTTGAGAAGTTGCGTAGCGATGAGCTATTCATACCTAAAAACTTTTCAATTTCCAACAAAGCGTAATTTTTAAGTTCATCTTCTGGAATTGATAAACCTGTTAGAAGTTCAAATACTGATACAATGAGTATGATATTTTAGTTAAACCTTGTATGAAAAAAATTAAAAAAGCAAAATGGATTTTATAAAGTTTGATAATGTACCTTCAACACGATGTAGTTTACTATATCTGTAGATGAAATCATCTGTCATGTATTTCCACGTGCTTTCCCATACGATCTCCGGTCTTAACATAGTATTGGACAATAGCATCATGCCAAATAAATTTCGTACGTAAGAAGCTGTTGCTGTTTCATTTGCTTCTTTAATTGCTTCGATGTACTCTTTGTCATCATCTAAAAGACCAAGTGCGAAACACGCATCTCGAAATGTATCATGTACATGACCATTAACAGTTTTGATATCGTCATATGACTTAGGTCCTTTGACTTTGTTGAGCAAGATTCTTAAAAAATAAGCTTCTCCAAGAGATGGAGCAACATTATGAATTCTGCCAATTGAGTTACCTTTCTTCCGAGGTTGCCAACAACGGTTTTCAATCTTCCATACATACCAAGTTGGAAACTGAACATAAGTTAGTGTACGCGCCAAATGGTCATCAGGGTCTTTGTTCCTTTCCATCCAAGACAGAAACATAGAACACTTGACAGATGGCCTGTTAAGAACATAATTGATGTCTTCATCTGCTCCAAATACAACGGGTTGGAGAGCTGGAAGATGGAATGGAAGCCTCATAACAGAAGGATATCTGTAATTTACATCGTAACTAAAAATCCTCCATGATGCCTCGCATGCTGAGATATAGCGACAGTCATAATACTCTTTAATCTCATCTTTTTCATGTTGTTCATTCTGATTATCACTATGCAAAACAGCAACTGTTGCTCTATCAGGACCTTTGTTGATATACTTAAACAAATATTTAATTGACCCAGCTTGGTTGCACCACTCAACGTTTATATGTGCCTGATACTTTCTCAATAACTTTTTGTTGTATGGTACAACACTTCTATTATCTAACTCGATCCGGTTTTTGACAACTGTTCTTCCATCATCTCTCCTTCTGTATAATGGGAAACCATTGGCGTCAATTGTCGTAGTATCTTGAAATCTTTTAGGAAAGCCTTTAGAACACTGTTTATCAACCATACATGGGCAGGTCATATTAGCATTACCACACGGTCCATGAATCATAAAATCCTTCACAAGCGTATACAACTCTGGGTCATCATCTCTGTTTGGAATTTCTGCACATATGAACGGATCAACTTGGTCAACAGTGGGAATTTTAGCTTCTGGTTCCATGAATAAGCACAAATGCGCATGAGGCAAGCCACGTTTTTGAAACTCAATTGTATAAATAACTGCATAAAAATAATTTAAAATCAATAAAAGAAAATGTAAAAAATATATTTAATAATAAAGGATTGCAATACGTACTTGCTGCTGCTTTTCCGAACATATGACATTCCTTTAAATCTTTACAAATTGCATCCAGCTTGACTTTAAACAACCTTGACAGGATATCAGGCCTATCTTCTGGATTCAGAGTGGTGTCTTTAAGATACCGTTTTACCTCTGGCCACTTGGGATTGCATGTAATGGTTATAAAAAAATCAGGATAACCAAACCATTTACATAAAGCCATTGCATCTAAATAGTTTTGCATCATATATCTAGCTCCACCGGTAAACGAAGAAGGCAATATAAGAGGTGTACCAACATTAGATATATCTTGCTGACCATTATTTCTCAATTTCCGGAGACTTTCATAGGTATCAGATCTTAGATTTTTTTGTTGAAAACGTATGTAGTTTAGTCTCTCGCTCTCAATCATCGTATAAGCATCAACCAAAAATTGTTGGAAAAGTCTCCTTGAATTTAGAATCAGAGAAAATTGGTTTACTCTATCTTGAATACGATACGAAAAGAACTCTCTCATCGTACAATTTGGACGCTTCTTGTTGGTTACATCTATGACACCTCTATGAGGGATGTCAACTCTGTAACCATCATCTCCATACGGGAAGAGAATTGGGTATTGAAGAGCAAGGTAAGAAGGATGTAATTCACTAATTCGTTGAAGAGTCCCCGATTTAGTTTCAACAACAATATCTCTGTTCTCAATTGCGTTTTCAACATCTCCAACAATTAGAGCAGCAACCTCGCCACATGTTGGTAAGTTATACATTCGACCATCGTTGTCCCTTCTTCCAATAAGACGTACCTTAAGAGTAAGCTGCGGATCGTCATGAAAACAATCTCTAACCATCCTGTAAACTTTAACCAATACATTATCGGAGTCTAACACAGACTTGATATGTTGGATCAAGTGACGATCAACTGAAGCAGAAGATGATGTATCCGACTCCTTAGATCGACTGTTTTGACACAATTTTTAAAAATTAAATATTAATTATTAATTCAGAAACAATTGAAACAAATTATACTGTAAGATACTTACCAAAATATAGAATCTCGGTTCGAAACTTCGTTCTCTGTATCGTATATGTATAGCTGGCAAAACTTTGGTTTATTGCCATTCTCCGGCAACAGACTTCCAATACTATGATAGTTTTCACCGCTAATCCTGTAGCAAAATGGGCCATTACCTCTATTAACAGTCGGATCGACCTTACCACCCATTGATGTGAAAGCGAACATAGAATTATAACGGCGAATGTTTTTCAAAAAATGCTTGCTTTCATTATCCAAAGACGTAAACAGTTTCTGATAATTTGGATGCGCATCTTTATAATCGGGTAGCTCTACTTTAGCATATCCACAACATAAAAAATAACTTGTCTTCCGATTATTGGTTCTGCCTCTCGCCGTTTCTACTTCCCAAAACTTTGCATTGCATACTTGACACGTAATACACTGGTCCCCATGATCTAAGTAATCTGTAGATTAGCAGGGAAATAAAAATAAATGAAATTAAGCGATGTATTTAAAAATCCAAAAATGGTATACAAAATAATGTCGACAATATATAAATGAAGCGACTACCTGGTGAAACACCTTTGTAAGGATCTCCATCTAACGTTGCATCTGTAGTCAAATCAACCATTGGAATAGGAGATGTAATTCTTTGTCTGCCTAATAACTTAGATTTCCCAGCAGATAGCTTTGGAGACGTTTTGCGTAAAATAGGAGTTGTATTCATTGTTGTTATGTTTGGAGAAATAGAAAAGCGACGGACACTTGTTGAAAGTGATTGGTTGTTTGAAGCAGATGGGTAATCACCTAGACAAAATATCAACTAAGAAAATCGGATATAATATTACTTGTAAATATTAACAAATGTATAAAATTACCATTTTGTGTGTTACATTGAAAGGACCTTGTAATAGAAGAAGATTGTAAACTGTTCATAGCCCTCGATTTGCCTTGTAAGATAGGAGATTTTTTACTATCTAGATAAAGTCTCCTTAATCTCCGTCTCTCTTTAGTGTAACTTTGATAACTTTGTGTGAAAACAACTGATAAAATAAAAAAAATAAGTATATTGTTTTAGACATATATATGTATAAAAATAGTTAAGTATGCAATTTAAAAAAAAATTTGAAAAGCTTAATGATAATAAAAACATTAAACCTGGCGAAATAGTAGATGAATGTCGTGAAGTATTCGGAGTGTGTAATAAAATGGAAGACGAATTAGAACTCGACGATTCTTTTGTCGTAGAACCCGGTAAAACGTGTGATACGTTAGATCTTTTACTATCCAAATACAATTTTCGTAGTTTACGCTTCTCTCTGGACTCGTCTTTTGTAATTACCGGAGTAAAAACTGTATTAGCATATAACACCAAAGAAACAATATAATAGCATTAGTTGTATAAAAAAAATTACTATATATAAATCCATTAGCTGAAATGGAAATTTGATAATAATTTAATTTTTTGTAAACATGTTATCATATTTGATATATCTAATTATTTTAGACATATATACGTTTTACCAAATAGTTAAGTATGCCAATTTAAAAATTATGAAAATTTTAAAGAAATTAAATAAATAAACCTGGTGCAATAGTAGATGCATGATGTGAAGTAGTTGGAGTGTGGAATAAAGTGGAAGACAAATTAGAAGTCGACGATTCAATTTTCTTAGAAAGCGGTAATACATTTGATACATTAGATCTTTTACTATCCAAATACAATTTCCGTTGCTTACGCCTCTCTCTGCACACGTCTTGTGTAATTGCCGGAGTTAAAACTGTAGTAACATGTAAAACAAATGAAACAATATAATACCATTAGTTGTATTAAGAAAATTAGTATATCAATCAATAAGTATAAATAAAACTTTGTTAATATTGAAAGATTATATAAAAATGTTACCATATTTGATATATGTTATTATGGTAAACAAAAAATTATTACCTTCTAATAATTGATGCCACAATAAGTATATAAAAAAATAAAAAAAAGATATTAATATATAAAAAAGAAAAATGCACAAATAGATACACATATAAGGCTAAAAATGAATCTCATTACATGGATTCTTGTGCTCAAATATGACATACTGATATGCAGAAAAAATAGTCAACATTTACTAATTGCTTCTTCGTCGACCTCATCATGATCTGTGTATATATCATTAAAAAATCTTATAGTTTCATTTACTTTCATTAAGGGTTGAAAACTTCCGGCTAACATCTGCATTCTGAATTTGTGCATTATACGGTTCCCAATTCTACGAAAATCAGGTAACATAAATCCTTTAAATTCAATGTTGATGTTCATCTGTAATTTTCTGATTCGATTTAGTTGATAAACTACCAAATCTGGATAGCAGAAGGTAAACGTAACTTGTTTCATTGACAATTTTGTTTTCATTGATTTAGTTAACATACATGATGTTGTAAATGTATTTGGTGCATACCTGTGTTCTGCTATGAAAATAACTGATTTAGGTTGTGATTTGAATACACTGACATGCAATAAGACATAAAGAATACAATGCACACCAGGTGTTTGAATAAATGTCTATATGAAAAATGTTGTACTTAACAAAAGAATCATTTTCTAAAAGTAAAACAACAAATAATAAGTAGGAGTTTTATATGATTAGGTAGTGAAGTTAAGTTGTTCTCGGATATGGATTTAGGGGATAAAAAGAAATGCAATAAGAATGTTTGTTAGGAGTACTTGTTATGTTATTGGGTAAGATAAAATGTAAGAACAAAGGTTGTTAGGATTTTACTTATAATGACTTTAAAGTGTGTGAAGATAATGAAAGTTAGAAAATTAACAATACTTTTAAATAAATACAAATGATTGGATTATATGTTATGAGTTTATGTTTTATTTAACGTATGTCAACCTTTTAACTGTTTCTTAGCATGGCCGGAGCTGAGAACAATGTTGTGGTTATATCGGATTCTGAAGAGTCTTTGGCTGATTCAGAAGAGTTTGATGACGATGACGATGAAACTGGTCCGCTGATATTCATTGTCCCATACACCAAACGGTTTGTAAGTTCAGACTAAATTATATGTTCGTACACGTCTAATATGTTTACATAATTTGAAGAAGTTTGGTATTTTTTAAAATACTTGACATTAATATTGGAAATTAGTAATATGTTTTGAAACTTGAAGCGCATACCAGTTGAGGTAGCACGGAAAACAGGAGTTGACGAAACATTGAAAGTTAAGATCGTCAACAGGGGGAATGTCGAGACAAAACATGATGTTAGGGCGGAGCCAAATAAAAACAGTATCAAGTACGTTGTTAAAGGATGGGCGAAATGGCTTAAGGATAACAACATAGAAGAAGGTGATCATTGCAAGTTCCAGTACTTTCCACATATTGGTGTTTTGTTCCTTGCCAATGTTTTCGGCTAGTGGTAATGTCTGAAAGTTGGAACGACGGTAGAAGAATAACATATTGTTGTTTTGGCTAATGAAGTAAGATAGCGTAAGTTATGTGGTGTTAAAAGTTGTTTTGTATTTGTTAACATGTGTGATCTTTATGTATGTGTTAAAAGTAAGGTAGCGTAAGTTACGATCTTTATGTAGTTTGGACAGCTACTATGTAACCGTATTTATATATATATATCAATATGTTGTACTTTTATTTTTTAGCTTATATTTAATATTTATTACATGTTTTGTGTATTCAAGTGAATTGAATAACATAAAATCGATATACATTGGTACATAAATGTTGAAGAATAAAAAAATAAATTAGTAAATGAGAGAAGTTCAATACCATTGGTAATGTCTGAGAAAGGACTTCTTGAGGTAATAGCCGCAACATCTAAATTAAAGAAACCAAACATAAATAAATCATATCCATGTACTTATTCTAGTTATACAAATGAGACAAACATGACATTAATCCAAAAAGTGTTACCTGTTGAGTTGTTTATGTTAACTTCATTACTGGAGATAAATGAAGATCTACGCTTGCATTTTCTTGAAATGCCTATCATTGAAGTAAAGAAAATGAATTACATTCTAATAAAAATTATTAATAAACATAAACAAACAAAAGAATGTTAAAGATAAATCAAATAACAAAACCTGAAGTGTTTCCCTGGTTTGATTGGTTTCGGGAAGTATTGGAATCATGCTTTGACCGTTTATACATTGCGGAATTTGTTTTTGGAATAACAAACTTATCGTTTGTTCAAATTGAATTAAAATACCATTGGAGTGAAAGGGATGTACTCATAGCACAAAATAGTAGAAATGACTTGAAATGAGATGAAGAGATTTATATGATGTAAAATTTCTTTTTAAGGAAACGTTATTAATGTTAACATTTAATGATATTAATATTCTTCATTTTGGAAAGTCAACAGTTTAAATTTTTTTTGGAAATAATATATATAAAACCGAATCAAGTTACCATATGTAAATAACTTACCAAAAAAAAAACTTTAATATAAAAATTATGCTTTAAATTAATCGTATATAAAATTGGTTTATATGGCAGCATTCATACATTAGAACTTTAATAAAAATATTATTCTTCTTTTTAATTAATAATAGAAATGGGTTAAGAACATTATTAGACTTAAAAATAATGGATATATAACATAAAAAATAAAGTATCGTAACAATATATATAAGAAAAATAAGTATAATTAACAACAATTAGCAAAAATAAAATTGTAACCCGAAATAAACAACTAAAGCACGAAACAATCACGTTCATATAAATAAACCACAATAGTCTCCTTCATTGTCAAAATCCAAAAAAAGCCCAACAAAAATATCCAAATAATGAAAACAAAAGACACGATGATATCAAATGTTTGAATTATAGATTACTAAGCTTCTTTTATTGGAATCAGAAGAACTTCATCGACACCACTGTCTTTACGCATCTTTGATGAAGACAGGGAAGAAACAACATCCACGTCATACACGGTATCCAAATTGCGCTTCAAGTCACGTTCGCTGTTCGTATCCAAGTCAGCATCCTTCTGATCAAACGATGTTGTAAAGCCAACTTTAAAAACATTCGAGCAAGGGGTTACATCGTCTCCCGTTTGGGATCTGGAATCCTATAAAAAAAAAAATCGGGATGAGTAAAAAATATTCATTTATTTAACAGATAATGAGTAAAAATTAAATGAAACATAAGGTATAGTATAGTAAACCTTAACAGGCAAATCTTCAGTACGATTTGAATCAGATGGTTCGACATTGAAGGCTTCGTCATCAATAGGCTGAATTTGTAAAAAAAAAAAAAAAGAACCAAGAATGATAATAATTAATAGACAAAAATTATTGACAACTTGTAATAATAGTACAAAGGTAAATTAGAAAAAATATACCTGAATAGTGTCAAAATGTTTATCAAGCTCTGATAAAACGACCGGGTTATTAGTCATCTTGGAGACTGAGTAGCCATCAGACTTTTTGCTAATGTTAAAAGAAGAAACAGCAATCTTGAACGCAAACTTCATATTGAGTAAAGAATTAAGCTCATTTGGAAAGCTTCCTTCGTTTGCTAACTGTTGAAAAAGAAAATATACTTTACTGTTGTACGTTGTATACTAAGGAAAAAATATGATAAAAAGGAAATATTTAGTACTTACTTCAATGTTGTTGTCTAAAAGCTGATTAGCATTAACCTTCAAAAGCTTTGTCACCTCACGCTCAAACAATGTCAGACTAACAATACCAGTACAATCTTGCACACGTATATAAAGCCTAATTCTGCAAAATATATTAATGATATTTAATTATCTTGAAAAAAAACTTAACATGGATAATATTTACCTTGGAACTGATGAAACGTTCTTTGTATTACAAACATCAGTCTTGCATTCCAAGACAGTGACCTCTTCAACACCATCAGTACCATCCTGCTTCTGTTTAACAACAGTAGTTGTTGAAACCTTTTTGTTGCAGGTTGTGCACGCGTTGTAAAACCACTCATTGTTCGATGCAAAACTCTTGATAGTCCCAACAATGACAACAAACCTCGTCTGTGTTTAAGATATATATAATGTGTAACAAATTATATAAAAGAAAACATATTAAAGCTATTTATATCCGTGTTACCGTATCTATTGAGTTTAACGACCCAATGGGATAAAAGGTCAAGTCAGATAGGAACTCTTCAGTAACAGTCTTCACAACAGGAGAACTTAAGCCAGAATAACTGGAAGAAATCTCGGGAGAAAGTTTCTCGATAAATCTAATAAAAAAATGTCAAAATAATTATTTAGAACTTTATTGAAAATAATACTTATTAAAAGTAAAACTATAAAAAAATATAATACGATTACAAACCTTTTCTTGAAATCCATAATCTCTTTCACCTCAGAGTTTATCAAGACTCGAGTTACATTATACAAATTTGAGACATACAAATTACCTGTTTCATTATTACAACATAAAAATAAAAGTCAAAGTTGTATAAAACCCAATATGTAGTTTAATGAAAAGTCTGATTGTAGGTATAGAATATACCTCCCCAAAATCTGTACTTCCCAAACTGAACAACAACCACAACATTCTTTTCGTCCTTATTGTTTTTCTCAAAATCTAAAATCTGATCAGCATAACAACCCCATAACGTGACGTAAATCTGATGGTGTCTAAAAAACAAAAAGTAAAGAATTAACTTGATAGTTGTAAAATATATAAAAAACGGGAGAAATATATAAGTAATATAAGGATATAAGGATGTACTGCAAATCTTCCAAAATAAAGGTTGTCTTCTTCTCGTCTTTGACGTTATTATTATCACTCTTATCATCTGACGGAAGACACTTGACCACAAAACCGATAACATCTAAACATCACAGAATAATGAAATTAATATTACATAACATATATAATATTAAATTTATTAAAAATTAAGAAAAATTAAAAATAATTTACCAATAGGGCTTTTGAAAGACTTGCTATCATCTAGAGGGTCATCCACAATAGAATCAAATGGAGAAAATTCAAATCCCCATTCAGCACCAACAGGCTCATTGCATTCTTGGACAGTAGTGTTGGCATTTAGATTGATCTTGAACGAAGTATGAACATATTTGACTTTTTGACGATTTTCACCCATCGAAGGGTTACGAATGGTTAAACATTGATTTTCTTTCAGTAAATGTTCATAACCAGTAGTGTTTTTCTGTAAAACAAAGGCCTGCATTTTCGTACCCTGAAAAAAAAATTTATAATAAATTATAAACTGAAACTAAATATTTTTTTATTCAAACAAAAGTATGAATTGGTCTAAAAAAAACCTCCTGGTCCATGAATATCATGTCGTAGCAATAAATCTTTCTAGGATTATTGAAAGTAGGTCTTGTCCATAGCCTGACTATGCGGATTCTGATGGTGTAATCATCAACATTAAGATCAACATTATTCAGAAGTGTGACAGCATCCTGTTCCATCTCTAAAATTAATGAAAAAACAGTTAAAATATGTTAGTTGATGATCATATAGAACAATAATTGAAGAAAAGAACATGAAAATTATCCTATGTATGCTGATGACTAAAATAACTTAACAATAACTATATGAAATACATTAGAAATTCAAAACTCATACCAGAAGATATGTATATCGAAAGAGACAACTTCAGTAGTTGTGATGTGTATGAATAATAACAAATGAAACTAATTTATACAATAAAATGGTCACTTAATTATGGTAGCAATATTATTTATTTTAATTATAATTGATAACCTTTACTAAAATAAAAAAAATTACATTTATCTAAATTATTATGATTCAACAGTTTCCATAATTAATTACATGAAATTGAAAAGGAAGTAATTCTTAGGATTAATAACTTTCAAATTAAAAACTTTCGAATTTGCAACCTATTAAGAGAAAGTTGACTTTCTATTGTTAAAAAGAATATTAATACTTTATTTATGCTAAATGTTATATAAAAAGTTTATAATGTAACAGGTACAAACTAAAATGCAAGGTTTACAAATGAAAAACATACAATATTCTACAATCTAGAAATAACAACAATATAATGTATGTGCAGAAAGTAAGTTGATAAAATGACGAATAGGATCTTGATTATTATAAATCATGTTAAATGGTTAAAATAATAAGGTATTCTATCAATATCAATCATTTATAAATATGATTGACTTTAATGTTTAAAATTTTAATTTTTTATACTTTTTTAAAAACAAAAAAAAATATAATATACATTAAATTATCACGATAACAAAATATACAGTAATGTTATTATAACATCTTGAACCGTGAGTTATATAAATAAACTATATTATTTGTAAACATTAATCAGTTAATATTGGAATATATCAGCTTCATTTATCCTTATAAGTAGTTTGTATATTGTTTTACATACATCATTCATGTAGTGAGAATAAAAAATAGTAATAACATAGATTGAACTTTAAAGACATGGCATATAGTGATTAACATAACAGTTAAGATATGAAAAATAAAAAAAAACATTGAAATTGAAAACCAAAACCAATGTTAAATCCAAAAAAATGGAAAAGGCAAAAAACATGCCGTAATTGTCATATAACTACTTAGTACGCTTAACATAAGGTACAACCCTCTCAACACTCAAAACCTGCTCATTTTCATCAAAAGAATAGTGAACCTGGTCACGGACCTTAATTCGACCGGCTTTCATGAACTTCTTCCAACAGCTTAAAGCGTATCGATAGCCACGACCGTTGGTTCTTTTTTCACGTCTTGTACCGTTGGTAATTTGCAGTGGAGGATCCATATGCAAAAATGTTATGTTCAAATCCTTTAAACCTTCGTGAAGTTTAGCCTTGCGTGAAACAGGATCTGGGATTCTCTGCATTGTTGTAAAAATATAATTAATAATAGATATGAATGTTTATAAAGTAAAATAAAATGAGATAACTTGTTTTTAAGCAGTTTGTAAAAAGTATATTCAAACTTACAAAATAATCTTCACCAGCCATACGAACAAACTTTGTAACACAACCATCTATGTGTTCATCAGGTTCGTTTTCAGCATCTAAGGGTGGAACTTCAGTCTGCAAAGTAATAAATATAACTTGTAATCAATTAGCATATATATATATATATATAATGTATAAATTGCTATCAATATGTAATTTACCTCATCAGCATCTAAATCAGGATAATTGATTTCAACACCGTTTTTTCCAAAAACTTTTAAATAGAAAAAATGACCAAAACCTTTAGTAAATAACAATAAACAACCAACCTCCAACTGAAACAGACTAACAATTACGTCCATACCAACGGTAAAACCGACTTTACCGTCATATGTTACAATGGAAACGTTAAATGTTTTGTTGTCTATCATTACAGTAGAGGTTACATCATTTGAGGAATAATCGTAACTTTTGGGCAAAGTACTTTGAGGGATGTCCTGTAGGATGATACAAAAGGAAATAAAAAATGTTACTATTAATATAAATAAAGTAATAATTCTACACAATAGGAAAAATAATATATGAGTTTATCTTACATAAAAATTACATGACGGAGATAGCATATATGTCCAGGAAGAGCCTCGACTAACCCCATCAATGAAACTTGTTAATTTAAAAGTAGTAGGATCTAGTGGATTAAAAACTACCAAACATCCTATGGTTAGTCCCAAATGTACTACAACCTTGGACCAACCATGAAAAAAAAATATCTTCCCTTTAGAAGCGCTTAAAAAAACATTAAAGTCACAGCCATCTTCAGTGTGTATCGTAACATTAGTAGGGCCTTTGTCAACACCCCATAGTTTAGACGCAGCGTCATCTGGAATGGCCTAATGTAACAATGGAATGGAAAAACTAATTATAATTATACTCAAAAGATTTAAACAAAACAGTTATAGTAAACTTTATTAAATAATAAGAAAAAAATAAAACAAAAACTCAATAAAAAATTATTCACCTACCATAATAAGTTGGTCTGATCGATTCATTTCCCTACAGAACCAGGGTGCTCTGTAACTGAATTAGAAAATACAATACAAATACAAATGTTAATAAAGTAAAACATGTTTAGGTTATTTCTACAAAATAATTAAAATGAATACAAAATACCTTGATGAACTATCACCCATAGTAAATACCTAAAATACAGTTTACATAAACAAACGACATCAGATAAATCATTATGCATTTAACGTAGTTACAAACAAAATAATCAAATTATGCAATCAAAAGGAAATTTCTGTAATACAAATAAACATGATAAATAAAATATATTCATTCCAAAACAAATTATTAAACCCCCAAAATCAATTGATTTTTATATGCAAAATCGGATATAGACTGTTGAATCACAATCACAGAATTATTAACAATTACAGATCAAATAATATTAATATACAAAAGTTAAAAGTATAGAAATTAAAGTTATTCAGCATCCAAATCGGGAATAGGGTTTCATACAAAGTTGAATGAATGAAAAATTAATATAATTTAAAATAATTCAGCATCCTGCATCGGGTTTAGGGTTTTTCATAAACATCTTTTTTGTATAGAAAAACATAAATTAAAACCCCAAAATCAACAGATTTTTCAATGACAATCATATTTAGGGTTTATTCAACATAAACATAAATTTAAGAAATTAAAGAAACGAAGAAACACAACATAATGATTAAAGAAGAAATTTAACATAAACAACTTACGGATTTGTATATCGATTTCAGAATATCTGAATCGCAGATAAAAGAAAACGTATGCGTCGATGAAGAAGCAGAAGACTCGAATCCTATGAATATATGTAGATCCAGCGATTTTCATTCTTATATAAGGAAACCAAATGTATTTTGGGAAGATGATTGGAGTGAAGATGAAGAGATTTCTTTGTGAAACGGTGGTGAATTAATTAGGTTAGAGAAAGAAGAAGGAAAATAAAAGAAAAGTGAGGGATGTGGTTTTGGCGGTCATTAGAAGAACATAAGGATTAGTCAATTGCCAAGTGGCAAGCAATAGGTTAAAACTATGACAAGTGGCTTAAAATTATTTTGCTTTATTAGAAGTAGTAGATTATAGTGACTTCCTTTAGTTGCTCAAAACCTCAAATCAAGATATCTTTTTATTTTTATTTTTTTTGAACGGCAAATTTGGATCACTGACGGACCACTGGAGAATCATCGTGCCACCAGCAGAACCACCCGATCATATCCATCTCCACTAGACAATAATGCCTATACACCAATTCAGGAGGAAACCCAATAAATCTGGGAAATTTCCCTTTGTGGGAATCGAACCCATGACCTAATGATCATAAGCCTTATCCCACCCCCAAAATACCACTAGGCTATAATGCCATGGGTTCAAATCAAGATATCTTAAATAATGCAACTAGGTTGATTAATTCAACCAAGCAAGATTTAAAGATTCTGATTCACTTTTGTAATAAGTCACATCTTTCCATATGGTGTAAATTACAGTTTTCGTCCTTATGGTTGGCCGCCCACTTTCATGCAAAAGTCTTTTTTTTCACAAAGATTTTGATTGACTTTTGTAACAAGTCACATCTTTTCTATATGGAGTAAATTACAATTTTCTCGTCCTTAGGGTGAGAGGGGCACTCCCCTAACCCTCTCTTACGCACGGCCAATCAGCACGCGCTACGTTAACTTCCCTCACACCCTCAATTTTATGACGCCACTCCCCTCTTAGGGGACTTGTTTTTTTTTTTTATTTGTTGTAATTATGCATGTTTATAAATTAAACAAATATTAATAAAAATTTAATAAAATTTAATAAAAGACATTTCATTAAATTAAAAATAAAAATTACATTCAAACTAGAAAATAAAAATTATATCGCAATACTACATAAAAATTTTAGAAATTGCACGGCCACCCGTACTTGTTAGCGATCTCGCGCTTTCGGGCGAGGATGAAGGGCAACATTTCCGGCGGAACATCGACGTGCGGCTTGAGGAATGTTTTCATATCTCGATCGTGCTCGTAGTTTCTCATCGTGTCGCGTTGTTCCGTTATGGGTGTGGTAAAAAATTAGATTAAGTTGGTTATTTATATTGTTAAAATTGAATTTTTTTTTTAAATGACCGTTGCCCAACGTATACATCATCGATCCTTGTGCTTCTTGTGCGGTGAACCCTCCCCGATCCCCCTCCCCGAAGCGATGGCGGACTTGGGTCACCGCCCCACTCCCCGCATGGTGCCCCGTTCACCCTTATGGTTGGTCACTTTTGCTACTTTCATGCAAAAGGTTTTTTTTTTTTTTTTTCACATATGAGTCCCCTAGGTTTCCAAATTGTGGCACTTTCGTGCAAAAGGTTTTTTTGGATGTAATTTACCAATTCGGAATGTTACCGGTCGTTCACCCGTGCTTATCATGTCCTAGAAGTTTCCAGAAATGGTGGTTAAGTGAATTTTGGGTTTTGGTTTGAAATTCCTACTAAATATAGGAAATTTGTCTACTACCGGGCTATATTAACACAATACAGGCTCCGGTTTAATAGAATGATAGGTCACAGTTAAGCCTCTACCTACGGTTAAAGAATACAAAGCACCAAATCAGCTAGATTGGCGCAACCGGCTAGTACCAATAAAAGATACATTGTTTTTGTTCTTTCAAAATCTATTTTTTTTTTTTTGGAATTTTCAAAATAAAAAGATGGTTTACGAATCTAATAAATATAGATAAACAATCGTCGTCAAAGTACCAATCAAAGATACTATAAGTTATGTCCTCATTACCTAAACTAGATATAGTAAGAAGGTTTTCGAGTACACAAGGAGTCGGCGATAGGGGTGTGAATTTCTGACACGATACGAACCTAACACAAAATTCGCGGGTTTAGGTTTAGTCTAAACGGGTTTGGGTCAGTTTCAGGTTGAACCCGTGAACCCGTTTAGGTTAATGGGTCAGATTCGGGTCAACCTGGTCGGGTTGACGGGCTGACCTGTTTAACACATTTACATTATATTATATTTTTTGGGTTGAGTTATAATACAAAGTATTTAAAAATAAGAAGGGTAAGAAGCCACCAGAGAATGACAAGTGTCCATGGAGGAATTAAATGTAAAGGGTAATTTTGTCTACAAGAGGAAAGAGAATATGCACATGCAAGTCACATGTTATTCTCCCTCCCTAATTTTTAAACGTCCGTAACTTTTTTATACATCATTTGTTTTTAAAAAAATTATACCATAAAATCGAGCGTTTTTTTATCTTTAATATGAGTACCATATTGTTATATTTTTAAAAAAAAAATTCAAAAACCCAGTTGCAAATTACACAAAGGACATGATGTAAAACACAATGTAAAGTAGATAAAAAACACAATCAATGACAACAGATAAAGACACAATGGACAACATACTAAAACACAATGACCATAACGTATAACACAATGGCGATAACATATAACACAATAAGTATTAGACTAAATAAAAACACAATTGATAACAACAGATAAAAGACACAATTAATGACAACAGATAAAAGACACAATGGAGAGCAGATGAAGACACAATGAAAAACAAACTAAAAACACAATACACAACAAACTAAATCACAATGAACAAAGATAATAAAAAAATTGAACTAATTATTAAAACACAATGGACAACATATTAAAACACAATGAATAACATATTAAACACAATGACCTGAACTGATAACACAATTTATAGAAAACCCAGAGATAACACCATCTTCATTGTGCCATATATTGTGTTATAGGTTCTTATAAAAACGCAATGGATAGAACCCAAATTAACATTGTGTTATAGGTTTTGATAATAACACAATGTATAGAAACTCTACTGACCAAAATCCAGTTAAAAGACACAATGACCTGAAAACTTTAACACAATGCAAAAAAAACCCAGTAAAAATGAAAATTTTTATTTTATTTTTATATGATAATATGGTACTCATTTTAAAGATAAAAAATCGCTCATTATTATGGTGTATTTTTAAAAAAAAAATGTCGTATGAAAAAGTTATGGACGTTTTAAATCGATGGGGAATTGACATGTGTCTTGCATGTGGAGAGAGAAAATCCATAAATATAGGATTCCTTATTGGGATTGAACCCTACCAAGAGGAACAGATAATGAAAGCCAAAACCGGTTCACAACAGTGGATTCACAATAAGCAGATGTTTACATTAAGCTCTCCCCTTGACATTGGTTATCTAACAGCTGATATACTTTAAAGTACTGCTCAGAAGAACAACTGATGAACCAAACACTGATGAAAGGCTAAAGACTGCTATAGACAAACACTGACGCTCTATCTACTGCTGTCTCTTAAGTACTGCTGAAGACACAAGCACTGCCCATTCAAGGACTGATCACCTTTGAAGAAAGCACTAATGCTCAACATCAGTGCTTAGGCTACAACAGTGGAAAGTGAATCAGTAGTTTACCCATGTTTTGTATTTTGTTATCAATCAGTTGTTAGACATCAGTAGTTTGTATAGAACAGTGTTTACAGGTTGTTAGGTTGTTAGATGTCACTTTCATGGTGACGTCAGCTGAGATACATCAGTGGTTTGGTTTGCCTATAAATATAACAGTACCCTGTACTGTTATATTTGATCGTTTTGAGTGAGTTCTTCTCCTCAATTCAATCCTTTCAACTTGTGCAATCCAACCTTGGGGTATCAGGCTGAGGGGGAGTTTAATTTGTAAGCTTGCATTGTAATCTTTTGCTTTGATTGTAATCTTCCGACTCTATGAAAAGCAATTGTTTATCAAACTATATTCACCTTTGATTGTGTTTACAAAGTTTGTTATTCATTTCTGCTGCACTTAAACTCTGTAAATTTCTACTTGATTTGTTCAATTATATAAACAAGCACAATCACTAGAGCCTCCGGTCCTAACATTCCCTTTATGCCCTTCTATTATCTTTTTTTCCTTACAACTAATATCAACCCTCCAAATCTAAGATCAATGGACTAGAATCCTTCTTACCCTTCTTATTTATTTTGTCATTTGTATTTTATCCTAACCCTATATTTTTTTTACAATATGTTTTATGTCATAAATTAAATGGGATATGTTTTTATTCCATAATTATTACTTAAAAAGAGAAATTAATATAAGATTTTGTAATTTAAATATAATTGTGTTATATACATTTGTGTTTTTTAATTAAATTTTAATTTCAATATAGTTATTTCAAAAAAAAAAATTCGGGTTGAACGGGTCGTGTTCAGGTCAACCCACGAAATTTCGGGTCGTGTTCGGGTTCATATGAATGATACAATTTTCGGGTTCGGGTCGGGTTCGGGTTCGTGTCATATTTTCGGGTTCGGGTCGGGTTGAACCCACTAACCCGCGAACCCGACCTGTTTAGCACCCCTAGTCGGCGAATGAAGTTAAAGTCAAGTTGATTTCTTTGGGCAAACATAACTAAAAATAGAACAAATCTTTTGATTTGTTAGGTAAATCTATCTATACTATAGGAAACCATTTAGAGGACACTTGTCATCATATTACGTTATGTGTTATAGATAATTATTATTTTAGTTTAATCTCTATAAATTAATTATAGATAATCATCATACTAAATACTACTTAGTTTAATATCTTATGGATAATTATTATTTAGTTTAATCTCTTCTAATTAATAATAGATAACTCTCCTACTAAATATTATTTTGTTTAATCTCTTCTACTTATCTATATATAATTATTATTTAGTTTAAATTTAATATATATATATATATATATATATATATATATATATACACTTCCCATTTATAATATTATTTATTTGATTTTTTATATCATATGAAAAAAAACCTGTTTTTTATTTGTAATATACAAATTTACTCTTATGCTTTTTGATGATTTGATGAAGTAATTATCTCTAATAAACTTTAAACTTTTACCATAGTATATATAATGCTAGACATAAAATCGAAAAACATTTTAGATGGCATCAATAACTTAAGACATAATTTAATTGTATGTATAATATGCACTTTTTAATAAAACAATACCAAACAAAATTACACATATAAAATCTTTGATTTTAATAATAATAACAAAATCTTAAGTTTTTTTAACTAAGATTTATTACGGGTTTTTTAAATATAATTTATATTTTATCACTCAACTGGCTATTTATTTGCTTCTTGAATAACATGTTTTACCACTGTATCTTCTTTTCAATAATAATCTCCGGAATCATCATATCTATCGCTTATCGAGTATATCCATTAGTTTTTTTTAAATAGAGACATTTACATATATCCCCTTCTTAAGATCATTTATTACATATATACCCAACTCTTAAAATCAATTACATATTTCCCCTTGCTAAACTATATATATTACATATTTCCCCTTATTAAACTATATATATTACATCTTTACCCATTTCATTCAAATTACTCTCATTTATTACTATTTTACCCTTACTCAACTTATTTAGAAATTACAAATTGCCTTTCTTCTTCAGTCTTGCCGGAGACTACCACGACCCACAACCGCCAGCAACTAAAACAAATACCGGAAAAGAAATTGATTTCAAGTATTAATTGACGAGAAAAAAATCTAAACATGTGAACTTCAATTTTGACTTGTTCATCGGCCACCAATGAAATTGATGTCAAGTATTGATTGATTTCAACAACAGAGGATAGCAACAAAGTTGACAATGAAAACTTAACCGACTCATAATTAAATCCTCATTAGCATTAAACTAATAGAAGTAGCGAGCATCCTATGTAGATACCTGCAGATATTGTTAGCGAAATACAGAAATTAATATATAATAATCACAATAATTATTGTAATAAACGTACGTACCTATACAATGGGTCATCAACATGTGAAATCCTCCCCTTCACCCTCAAGTGCTCCCAAGTGTCTAGCCCCACAACCACCTCCCAAAATCCTAAAAGATCGAGTCTATCCACCACACTAGCCCCTCTGTATAAACATCTGTAGCGATCTCCTCCTGCAGGTATAAACCGCTATGAACCGCAAACTCTGATAGCGTCATCGAATGCCAAACACTGGCAAGCCTGAAAGAAACCTCGGGTGGAGGGGGAGGAGCCTGTGGCTGTGGAGGCGGCTGGTTGGCCCGAGGAGGGTGAAATGTGAACGTCGATAAAAACTCAATCAGCAGCTCCCTGTAGCTCGGCGTGCCAGCGAAGTCAAATAGACGATGCCACGACGAATCTACTGGAATGAAATAGCAGAGTCTCAGCGTCTCACAAATTGCCTCGATAGCATCCCAGTCGACCGCGACATGCGATCCAACGTGCATCCTCCTAAGCTTCCTGCAATGACGGGAGGCCTCGGTGTCGGGAGTAAACTCTAGGTATGGGTGACCCTATAGGTCATCCGCCGGCTGTGAGGGAGCCCGCTGCGGACGCTGTGGACTGATCCTCAGCCTCGTCTTTAATCAATCTGCAAAAAAATACCGTATACGTATAATAATACTAAAATTAATAATATTTATTATTATAATAATAAAATTATTATAATTACAATTATAATAATGGTAGTAAAAATAATAATCATAATAATAACAATCAACAATAACAATTAAACCAACAACAACAATAACAATCAACAATTAACAATAATAATAAAAGGGGTCGTCTAGTGGTAGACGCCTCGTCCTGTTTATCCCAAAACCCACCATCTTCAACAAAACCCACCCAAAAACCCTAAAAAAACCCTCAAACTCACATACAATCTACGGTCGAAATGTACAATAAATTGAATAATAACAAACTATAAGTAAAAATACGTACCTGAAGAGATCGAAATCGCCAAAAATACGGTCCGAATAAGCTTGATTAGTCCAGATATACGTATGTATGTGTGTGTGTGTGTGTGTATTTGGGTGTTATGCAGAAGTCGTCTAGGTTTTCCCCTCATATACGAGGCTAGGATGGGTCGTCTAGGTCTAGATGGGACGTCTAGGAGAAATGGTGAATTACCATATTACCCCTGAGTTGCCCATCGTCTAGGCCTAATTCAGGGGTAAAATGGTAATTAACCATTTCAGCAGAATCTTGTTGAAATGGTTAATTACCATTTTACCCCTGAATTAGGCCTAGACTAGGGGTTACTCAGGGGTAAAATGGTAATTAACCTAGACACAACGTCTAAGTCTAGACGACCAGTCTAGGTCTAGACGACCAGTCTAGGTCTAGACGACCAGTCTAGGTCTAGACGACCAGTCTAGGTCTAGACGACCAGTCTAGGTCTAGACGACCACTCTTAGGTAAATGTTGAATTACCATTTTACCCTTGAGTTACCCATCGTCTAGGGCTAATTCAGGGGTAAAATGGTAATTAACCAATTCAGCAGAATCCTGCTGAATTGCTTAATTACCATTTTACCCCTGAATTAGCCCTACACGAGGGGCAACTCAGGGGTAATTTAAATTTGCCCCTCAACTAATATGCAGCGTATAGACCTAGACGGGGCGTCTAGGCCTCTAATATTACAATTTTACCCCTTAATTAGGCCTAGACTGGGCAACTCAGGGGTAAAATGGTCTTTTGGTTAACTATAGACGTCCAGTCTAAGGCTGTACGAGGCGTATATTTATATAATTTTTTTATCTATTTGTTTTATGTAAAAATCATATTAAATATACAAAAAAACATATTAATTATACAAAAATCATACTAATTATACAAAAAACATATTAATTATACAAAAAAACATATTAATTTTACAAAAATAATATTAATTATACAAAAAAACATATTAATTATACAAAAAACATATTAATTATAAAAAATCATATTAAGTATACAAAAAACATATTAATTATATAAAAAGATATTAATTAAACAAAAAAATATATCAATTATACAAAAACACATATTAATTATACAACAATCATTCTTTCGATTCACTTTCGATGAAACTAATACTCGGGTTTGGATTTGGTAGTAGATTCATTATCAATGTATATCATTCTAAACGTGGAGTGTACATATATTGCCATTGTTCTGCAGCGGGGCTTCGGTGCGGTAACCATAGTCCGTTTATTGGCAGCATTGGCTAGTGGCCTTCCAGCTTAACATGTATGAAGTGATTATCGTTAATATGTGCAAGCATTATCAATCGTGGTTGCCGATCAGTCGTAGGACTTTATATCAGAAAGAAAGTGGAACTCCTGTCGATGCTTAACAGGTGCACCACGATACCATACCTTTATGCAATAAGAAGCCCTGAGAGGGGGAAGTCCATCCAGTGACTCGGGGGACAACGTTCCACTGAATCCCAAATTTAGCTCTCACGATGCGTGTTAAAATATCCCTCGTCCCATGCTTCAAATATTGGCAACCAGGTCAGTGCGTTCTGATCCATCTCTTGTACAAGGCCTTTTCGAATGTGTCCCCATAAACGTTCTCCCATACCTAAGCCCACAGCCATAGACCGAAACTCACAATGACCGTCTGGCTTCACATCTTGTATGCACAAGATGTGTGGGTGAAACACTGTCAGAAGGACATAATTAAACTGTTTGATGATTGACACGTTCTCGTCACCCACTACTAATAGAAAACCGTTATCATCTCACATCTCT
Source organism: Helianthus tuberosus (assembly GCA_030545235.1). Lineage (NCBI taxonomy): Eukaryota > Viridiplantae > Streptophyta > Magnoliopsida > Asterales > Asteraceae > Helianthus > Helianthus tuberosus. Next base: position 181,760,144 of record CM060375.1, read on the forward strand.
TTCTTTTTAGAACTTGTTGAACGGCTTCGGCCCGCTTTGGGTTTTTGAGACCTTATGACCGACTTTTGAGAGGCCTGTGACAGAACGTACGAGCTGTGGCGGAGGGTTTCTTGATGTGTGTCGCGATGCGTGACGGCATGAGCTGGAAAAGAAAATAATTTTTAAATGTAATGCCCTATTTGTTTACTCTCGAACTTTTTTTCGGTCGTTTCTCTTCCTTATTGACCTGTTTTAACCTGTGTTGGGAGCTTGTGAGATTTATTATGCAGGTTTCGATCGTTTTCGTCCATACTCAATCTCCATTTGGACGAAAGTGATTCGAATTACGTAAAGACAAGCATCCCATGTCGAATGCATCCGCAAATGAAATGCTATATGGTTGCGGTGGAACAAGGCTCAGAGGATTCAGCAGCTTAAAAATCAGGGGAGTTTGTGTGTTTTTATTTATGTTTTTAGTGTGTAAATAGTTTATCACTCCATTGAGGACAATGTAGGAATTAAGTGTGGGGTGGGGAGACTAGTGTCTAGTGTGTCTTAGTCGTGTCAGTCATGTCGTAAAATTTAAAAATTTGAAAAAAATAAAAAATCCATAAAAATAAAAAAAAATAGAAAATGTTTTGAGAAAGTTTTTGCACAAAATGGAAAATCATAGATATAATTGGATCGTTGGAATTTGATTACTATATATATGAGATAACGATCGGTCAGTCATGCATCTAATTTAGGATATGTGGGTAGGCCCAGCCGGTTGATGAGTTCCTTAGGAATGATATAAAATACCTTAAATTAGGAGTCTTGAGGGTTCTCACCTTAGGAGCATTGGCAAAACTAAAACTGTGGAAAGTATAAGAGGTACGTCAAAAGTAAAAAAAACTTATAAGTTTTTCCGATTAAATTGGCACACCTGTTTCTTTTTGTGAAAACAAATCCGAAACAATGTAGCGCCCGAAAAAATATTCCATCCATTCATTTAAGCAAATGTTAAAAAAAGGAAAAACAAAGCCTATGGTATTGCCGCGGGGATAGCGACTCATGCTATACATACCCTTTAGGCGGAGTTATAAAAAGATATGTGAAGTTTATGGCATTAACCATGGGGATGGTGACTCGTGTGGGGTATGTCCGCTAAACTGATCATAATCAAATCATGTGAAGCTCAAAACATCATCCATCTATCCATCAAAAGTTTAATTGGAATAGCATAAGAGTGTTCTATATAGACGGTAGATAAAATCTTTTAATCTCATAAGCTTGAAACGGGATTAGGTGGCGTTGTAGTCTTTTGAGTATGAGATCCATTGATAACTATAATTACTTGAACTTAATGAATCATGAATAAGGGCTTGGAAGCTGGCGGTTGGGTTTAGGTGGATTATATACCTGCAATCTTGGTTAACGTGTGGTTTGATTTGTTAAATAAATTAATTGAATATATTAGATGCCGATGTTTCTGATTGTTATTCCATTGAAGATAATTTTTTCCGGACGAAAAAAGATACGTGTGGGGATGTGATGTCGGGTTAAAATAGTCGCATTTTATAATAGATAGTGTTGTTTGTTAGTTCGTTAAAGACGTTAAGTTATATCGGTCTTAATACTTATAATGAGTTTATGTATTTGATGGTTAATAAGTAAATAAAGGTTAGACGAAGGAAATGAGTTCAGATCGGTTTGGGCTAGTCAATGCAAGACTGAAAAGCAAGAGAAGTCAATAGGGACAAGGCCCACGACACGCGCACGAAGCCTGTCACCTTGCTGCGACCCGCCTGACAAATCCAACTGATGTTGCTAAACTTAAAAACAGAAGTCGGTCGATGTGATGACCCCCACGACACGTGGGGGATACTTGGGTTCAAGTCACGACGCGCGTAAGCTGTTGATAACGGGATTTTTATTTAGGTTGGCAAACTTGTTATAAAAGGAACGATATATCTCATAATTCATGAACAACCGACATTCAGCAACCATATCGACGAATTTCAGCATTACCCTTCATCTTCCAAGCCATTCTATGTTATCAAAGCATCGGGATGACAACTGAAGTTGTAAAGATCACCATGCCCGGCTAAATCTCTCGGTGACTTCAGCCCGGATGAACGTTTGCCCAGTTTGATATAATTTTATGTTTTTCTGATTCGTTTAAGCTAGTATATCTTGACTACTTGTGTTGGTTTATTGATAAACGTTTATTGTATTTGAACTCGGTGACTTCTGCCCGGATGAACGTTTGCCTAGTTTGATATAATTTTCTGTTTTTCTGATTCGTTTAAGCTAGTATATCTTGACTACTTGTGTTGGTTTATTGATAAACGTTTATTGTATTTGAATTATTTGTCGTTTTAAAATCTCTCGGTGACTTCCGCCCGGATGAACGTTTTTCCAGTTTGATATAATTTTCTGTTTTTCTGATTCGTTTAAGCTAGTATATCTTGACTACTTGTGTTGGTTTATTGATAAACGTTAATTGTATTTGAATTATTTGTCATTTTATCAAGCGTACTGGCAACAGACTTGCGTTGTTAGCGGATTAGTAATTTGGTGGCTAGTTGATACAATTAAATGGATTGTTAGGTTGTATGGTGAATATTAAAAACTATCCTTAACAATTAATCAGAACTATTAATTCCAAGGCCTTGTCTATGTGGTGTTTTGAATCAGAAAACGGATTTTATTGTTAAAACGGGTATTTGGGATTCCGGGTGGATGTTACCCTTTCTTAATCTGATAACACTTTTCGTAACAAATCGTGTTTACTTTGCAATTGAACAAATAAACCCCCAATTTAGATAGTAGTTTTTAATTAAATTCTTTAACACCAACCACAAATTCCCCGTGGATACGATACCCTACTTAAGCTATCTACGTAGTTTAATTAGGTTTTTGATTGACCATTAGAAATAGGTTAATAACGAAGAGAAACGAGCGAAAACAAGTTCGGGAGCAAACAAATTGGGCATTACATTTAAAAATTATTTTCTTTTCCAGCTCATGTCGTCGCGCGTCGTGACACACATCACGAAACCCTCCGCGTAGCGCGGAGGTTACTGTCGACTTTTTTATTTGACCAGGCTAGCCCCTCGACACGCGACCACACCGTTTTTCTAGAAATTTTTGTCCACTTTTGAGATTCAATGCCTTAGAATTTTTTTTTATTTTAACTCATTTTCAGCTCCCATATAACAACCCTCCAAAATTTACTTCCGACACCTCTATTATGTTTAGAGTGCCCTTATATGTCTTAAAATACACCCCGTATATGATAAATGGCCTTAAATACTTTTAATTTTATTTAAAGTAAATAAAAAGAAAATCCAGTCCTCGCTCGCGGGCCGCGAACGTGTTGACTATGATCTACGCGGGCCGCGACAGCTATGGATCAGGGCGCACCCCTGAGCTGCCACGTAGCACAACTCGTGTCGAAGCTAAGCCCATGACCAGGCCAAGCTAGGCCCTACGGACCCTATGTCGCGGAGCTCGAAGGCCCCCTTGTGTTCTTACGCGGGCCGCGAGGAAGCTCAGATCAACTCCTATAAATTGGGAGCATCGGCCTTTAGTTGTCGATGTTCAAAAACGAAATTTCTCTATCAATTTCTGCATAGTAGACAATATAATCGGGTATTATACCCCCTAATTAACGAAGTTCTGCCCCGTTGTAAGTATTATAACCCCCGGTTACGTATTAGATACGTTGCCCGATTGATCTAGTGCTCCGTAACGGTTGTCGAGGCTCTGCCCGACGAAGTCGTTGGAATTCTGTCTCGGGGAGGGTATTACTAATGTAAATATTGGGTTATTATACTAACGCGTGTGCATTGTTTAAATTAATAGATTATAACCAGGAAAACCACCAGAAAAAGTCTAAACTAGCAATGTGAGTAATCTCCTTTTCGTAAACCTTTTTGTTAACTGTTTTTACAAAACCTTAAATATTTTAAATTATAATTAGCAGTATTGAGTCTTTGTAATTCTTCAATTACTACCAGTATGTTGGGGTTTTGTATACAAAATGTGGAACACGTTACCGTTGGACAACGAGATAGCCACTGTGTAATATGACCCACCAGTCAGGATTGACAGTACTGAATGAGTAATTGTGTAGATATAAACATTGTAATCACTCTCAATACTGTGAAATGATAAAATGTGTTTTGATTAAACTGGGATTCACTCTATCGCAACCCCCGCCCCCTATCTGTCCCGGAAATGAGCAGCCGCGAGACCAGTATCGGTGTTTATCATTATTTGGCAGCGGAATTTTTCATCAGGACCGTAGTTAGGAAATATCTTATCAGAGTAAATACCACACTTTTATAATATTAAACGTATTGGGATAAAACCCAAGTTTTTCATTACAAACTAATTTATAGTGATAATCTCCATTTTATTGAATAAAACATCTTCTTTTATTTAGGTAACTTTTATAGCCACTTTTCCAAGCCTTCAGTGCTGTCCAGCTGGCTTCTATGTTGGCCTTCACATTTTGTTACCTGAAACGCGTTTAAAAACGTTTTCTCAGTGGGAAATACTGGTGAGTGAATCCCAATTTAATCAAGAAGAGTTTTATCAATTTACAGTATTGAGAGCGATTACAATGTTTATATCTACACAATTACTCATCCAGTACTGTCAATCCTAACTGGTGGGTCATTTTACACATTGGCTAATTCTTTGTCCAATGGTAACGTGTTCCACATTTTGTATACAAAACCCCAACATACCGGCAGTAATTGAAGAATTACAAAGACTCAATCACTTCTAATCATAATGTAAATAAATAAAGGTTTTATGAAAACAGTTTACAAAAAGGGAGATTACTCACATTGCTGTCTTAGGGTTTTCCTTAAGGATTTCCTGGTGATGATCTATAATTTACACAAAGGCACACGTGTTAGTATAATAACCCATTATTTACATTTGTAATACCCTCCCCGAGACAGCATTCCAACGACTACGTCGGGCAGAACCACGACAGCCGTTACGGAACCCTGAATCAATCGGGCAGCGTATCTAATACGTAACCGGGGTAATGATACTTATAACGAGGTAGAACTTTGTTATTTAAGGGGGTATTATGCCCGAAAAGCACTTTGACTCTATAGAAATTTGAGAGAGAGAACGAGAGACTGAACGATTTGAAACTGAGGCTGAGGGCCTCAATTTATAGTGACCCTTCGACTTCCCTCGCGACCCGCATAGAAAGAAGACAGGGCCTTCGCGGCCCGCGACATAGGCTGGGTAGGCCCTAGCCTTGTCGGGTCACTGCTCTAGCTTCGATGGGTGGCTGCCACGTGGCGTCGCCGGGTTTCTCCTGGTAGCCTATCTGTCGCGGCCCGCATAAGACAAAGGGGTGGTCTTCGCGGCCCGCCAAGGACTATTAAAAATTGTTTTTAAATAATTTTAATAAAATAAAGGTATTCGAGGCCCTTTTTCGCATACGGGGTATCTTTTAAGACATATTGGGGCATTCTAAATATTTTAGGGGTGTCGAAAAATATTTTGGAGGGTTGTTATATTCTCCCCACCTTGTTCTAGAACTCGTCCTCGAGATCTACTGGAATAGATGCAGATATTTCCTTTGTATTTTTGATTCAAGCTCCCATGTGTACTCTGGTCCTCTTTTGGAGTCCCATTTCACTTTAACCAGAACTAATCTTTTGTGCTTGAGATTCTTAACTTTCCTGTCTTCAATCTGTAGAGGCCTCTCTACAAACTTTAACTGCTCATTTACCTCTATATCCTTAAGAAGCACTACGAGTGATTCATCGGCTAAGCATTTCTTGAGATTAGATACATGAAATACATCATGTATTCCTGCCATTTCCTCTGGCAGTTGTAGCTGATAGGCTACAGGTCCTATTCTTTTAATAATCTCAAAAGGTCTAACATACATGGGGCTTAGCTTTCCCCTTTTGATAAATCTTACCACTCCTTTCCAAGGAGAGACTTTCAATAATACTTTGTCTCCTACCTGAAATTCTAACGGCTTGCGTCTGTTATCTGGATAGCTCTTTTGTTGATCACGTGCTGCTTTCAGTCGTTCCTTGACTTGAATGATCTTGTCGGTTGTTTCTTGCACCATTTTAGGTTCGGATAACTGCTTTTCTCCAATTTCTGCCCAACAGACTGGGGTTCAGCACTTTCGTCCATAAAGTGCTTCGAATGGTGCAGCATTGATACTTGTGTGATAACTGTTATTATAAGAAAATTCTATTAGTGGTAAGTGCTAGTCCCAATTACCTCCGAAATCAATTACACAAGCTCTAAGCATATCCTCCATTGTCTGAATTCTCCTTTCACTTTGTCCGTCTGTTTGAGGATGATAGGCTGTGCTTAGATTCAGCTTGGTTCCTGATGCGTGTGAAGTGTCGTATATAAGTTTAAGTATATTTAACCCCTTTTTACACGTTAGCCAAGTTTTAAATTTATAAAACACTATATTTTACTAACACCAAACACACATATGGGCAAGTGCACCCATCGTGAGCGTAGTATAGTGTTGGCAAGATACTGAGGTCCTCCAAGGACACAAGAGCTTTTAGTACCGGTTTATCCTCAATGTCTAATCAACTCAAAAGTTAGAAAAAAAAGGTTTTTAAACTAGAAAAATAAAACTAACTAAAATGCTGAAAAAAAAAAACAGATAGACAAGATGAATCACTTGGATCCGACTCGTGTTTAGTGTAACCTTTGATTATTTCCGCACTTTTGCATTTTTTAAGAGATTATCTTAGTTATTGTAGTACGCCCCTCTTTTGAAGGTGACGTTACCCTCAACCCAGTAGTTTGAGTCAGCAAGGATACAATCCTAAAGGGTCGGATTATTGAAAGATAATTAATTAAGTTATTAATGCATATTATGGTAGGCCCCTCTTTTGAAGGTGACGTTACCCTCGGCTAAGTAGTCTGAGTCAACAGGGATACAGTCCTAAGTAGCCGGGTTAAAGTATTAATAGTAGTTTACATATGAGGGGATCAAAGAGTTTGGACCCCCGCCATCCAATACCGGTGGGTATTGAAGGAGGTCCTACTAAATTTGACCCAGGTCCTTGCAGGATCTATGCACTAAACAACGCAAGACTCTTACCAAACCGTTCCCTTAACCCCCGACCAGGTAGCCAACAAATCTCCATATAGACCGTGGAGATATGAATGGTGAAAATCTTTTATTTTATATAGACAGTAAAATAATGCCAAGACACCACGGACAAACGATAAGGAAGAATCACCTTCAACATAAGAAACTAGTTATTAAAGTCATTAATACATAACCAAATAAAAAGTGTGAAAAGATTAAAAATAAATAGTATTACACTAGACACTTCTCTTCACCAAGTGATGTAAGAGATTTAGGCAAACATGGCCTTTGATTGTTAAGAACTCTTACGATCAATCTTGGATCCCGAGACGACTCACACACTCTATGATGGACAATGGATGATGGTGGTGGATGATGGTGTTGTGATGGTGGTGGGTGGTGGGTGAAGTGTGAGAGAGGTAGTGTGCCAAGGGATGGTTTGCAAATGAGCCAAGCACCCCTATTTATAGCCTGAACAGAGGCTCGGGCACGGCCCTGTGTCCACCTTCTTCTCTGTCTTCATTAATTGCAGTTTGTCTGCATTAGTTGACCACGCCCCCGTGTCCGCTGGGCACGCCCCCGTGTGCAGAAGCGTATCTGTACTATCAAGATTTCCCCAGATTATGCGAATCTTAGAGTTGACCACGGCCCCGTGTCCGCTGGACACGCCCCCGTGGTGGGTGATAGAAGCTTCTACAGCTTTGTCTTTTCTGCTGACACTTGGGCACACCCCCGTGTTCACTGAGCACGGGGCGTGTTCAGTCTTCTGTTCTCTTGTTTTGCTTGGGAAGATGCTGTTGGGGAGGCCGTGCATGCCATGTTTGTTCCTTTTCGTGTATTTATGTTAGATTTAGCTGCCTTTTTTCTTCTTTTGTTCATTTGAGCTCATTTAATCCTGAAAATACAAAAGGAAGACAAAAACACACTTTTTCCAACATTAGTACTAAAAAAAGGTTAGTTTTATGCCACAATTGATGTAAATTATATGTTGCATTTTGTGCACATCAAATACCCCCACACTTGAATCTTTGCTTCTCCTCAAGCAAAACTCTTTATTTTGCGGCTTTACACTCCCAAATGGAATGGGTAGAAGAGAAGGTGTTTGGGCTTGTCATAGAGTGTCGGGATTTCCAAGATTCTTTATTAAGTTTTATTTTAATTTATTTACAATCCTATTCGTCATGATTTATTTAAAACATTACATAAGATAAATTACTTATTAGGGCATAACATACCTTTTTAAAATTCCACTTATATACAAGTTCACATACCTCACGGGGATCACTCAACAGTCAGCCAAAGATGTATTTTAGTGGATCACTCGAGAGCGGCATGGAACTTACTCCTACCATAAGTTTGCCAAGCAATCAATCCTCCTCCTTTTTAACTATACACCTTTGTAAATATCAAGAGGACTTTTGGGGTGAAGGGTTAGGCTTGGGTTAAAGGTAGGTGATTGGGTTAGTGGTTAGTAAAAGGGCGAAAGGCATAAAAAGCGTCGGTTTTCGTAAGACTTTTTATTTTTGAAGTTTTTATTTTGATGAAGCCATTATTCAAACAAAGTTATTTTTGATAAACTTGTTTGTTTATTTTTCTTTTGCTTCATCAACATCATCATCATTTTTTTTTGAAAGTCATAAGAAAAACCGAGCTCATTACTAAAACAAAAGGGTTAAAAATAAAAAGGTTTTGGTGGGTGAAAGGGTGTTTTTTTTGGGTTATGAAATGAAAAGGTTTAGGCTCAAAGGGGTTAACTAGGGGGGTTTTTGGTAGGTGGTAAAAAAAAAAGAAAAATAATGGTGTATAAATAAAAAGGGTTAGTCCTAATGCCTCCGTCATTTACTTACTCGGGTTTAAGTTGGTAAGGACCGGGAATGTATCGTCGTGGCAAGTTCTAAAGTTGTAAGAACCAAGCGGCTATTCACACAAGAAACGAAAAATGAGCATTTAGTTTAAAGATATGTATTTGTATGCTCAATAAAGGCTCAAAACTCACTTTTTGTGGGAATGGGTTTTTATGTGATCAAGTATATATAATCAAATTTTAATTAAGCTTGTAATGTCGTTTCATAATTTTCTTATGTTGGTTCTTTTTATCACGACGCTATCAGTTGTAAATTTGTAAAAATATAACCTTTTTAGAACTTGAAATTCCCAAATTAAACCTAGACAAGTAAAGAAAATGAAAAAAAATTTGAAAAAATTTGGGGTGATTAGCGGTTCCAATAGAGTTTTGTGTAAGGCTTGTATTTAGGACTCGCAAGATTCAAGGTTTTAGCATCGCCCCCACACTTAAATTACACATTGTCCTCAATGTGTCACAAAAATAAGTTTTTAGGTTGATCGAATGTGTAAAAATGTGTGAGAAAGCAAAATTTTATGTTACTGAGCGTTTGGACACGGCCCCTGGTGTCCGGGCACGGCCCCGTGTTCAGATCGCCAGTTAACAGAAATTGTGAAAGAGAAACAGAAGCCTAGGCACGGGGGCGTGTTCAGTGAGCACGCCCCCGTGTCCAGTTACCTGAACTGGGCATTTCCTACAGATTGTGCAGCACGGGGCCGTGTTGGGCGGGCACGGCCCGTGCTGAACTTGCTGTAATGAAGAAAAATTTGTCGGGTGGCTCTGTTTTCATGCATGGGGTGCTGGTTCATGTTTCCCTTCTTATCCTTCACCATCCCGAGTGTGTTTTATCCATTACAGCATCATCCAAACACCATTTTAACTAGAATCATCATTCATTCAAATAGAGAGAATTACATAATAGTCCTAATAAGTCAAAATTTTAGACAAATAGGTCAAAAGAAACACAAGAAATCTTAACCAAGAAGTTCTAGCCTAATACTTATTCTATTAGCAAAATTTCCGAAAAGATAATTCTCTCGGTTGGATGCGGCATGAAAAACTTCTTTCTCCGGGCATGGGTCCCTCATACGTCGGCGAGCCACTCCTCTATCTCCCTTGGGAGAAGAAAGGCGGGCTGATTGGCATCAGTTTGAGGGGGTACAACCTCCACCGGGACTTCTTGTAAACCTTCAAGAGGAGGCTCCGCTGGAATGTCGTCCCATCCGGTAGGATTGTTGATTCCATGTGCTAGGTTCCAATCCTCTTGAGGGAGGATTGGTTCCATGGGAGGTGTTACAAGAATATTCAACCTCTGGGGAAAGAGGTTGATTTCTTGAAAACTGTTTTTCAACCCCACCGTAAGATAATTTATACGGTCTATTAGGACCTCCTCTACTAACGTCATCTCATCAAGAGCCTCATGTAATGCCATTACGTATTGTACGAGAGTTGCTTCAATTGATGACCTTCTTTCCCTTCGACTGTTTCTGGAGTGCGTAGAAGAGGTTCCGCTGTTTTGACTAGACATTCTACGAAAACAAACCAAAAATAGTTCATTTTAATGAAACAGTAACTTCGGACACGGCCCTGTGCTCAATGAGCACGGGCCCGTGTTCACCTTTCTGCATATTTTTAGAACAAGGAATCTTGGAGTTTCAACTTATTTTTTCAACTTATGAAGCATTTTTTAGCAGAAATAACTTAAAACAATGTTATACAACTTATTTTTAACAAGTTTCCTTGAACAAAAACCCAACAAACATCACAATAAAGCTTGGAATCATGGTGATCTCAAGCTTCAATGGAGGTGTTGGAGCAAGAAAGATGAAGAAGAAGGTAATGGATAAAAGAGGAAAGGACAAGATGGTTGATAGAACCTTCTTTTTGAAAATACCTAGGATGGTAGGTGAGAAGATCCTCTCAAATCTCTGTCCCTGGATGGTCCAAATGTGCAGGATTCTTGGCTGCATTTATAGAAAACGATAGCACGCTGCACACGGCCCCGTGTCGGTTGGACACGGCCCCGTGTGCAGGTAAGATCCTGACACATTTTGTCTGTATTCTGACAAAAAGTCAGAAAGGAATCTTTTGGTGGACACGGGGGAGTGTTGACCTGGGCACGGCCCCGTGTCGAAAGGCTATTTATGAAGTTTGTCTATTTCTAAGGAACTTATCTGGATCGGGCGGTTCCTTACTGGATGGAACAACCCCAAAGTGCCTAAGATATCTTAATTGACCTAGATTAAGACGAGAATGCAAGAGGTTGTCGGTGAGGGTGATTCCTATGCTAAATGTAGGTGGATAAGTCCAACCCTTTCCTGGGCTCTCGTTAAAGAAGGTGTATGCCGAATCGCTCAAGTCTATGTATGCATCGAACGAAGTCGATGGGGAGTCCTTCATGGCACAATCGACACAGGGACGACTATCGCTCAAGTCCTCACTAGAGTTAGAGGTATCATTGGGAACAACGGAGTTGTTTTTATTTGAATGCGATCCCAACAATTCTTCTTGGTTATCGTCTTGAGATAAATTATGGAAATCTATCCTACGTTCTTGAGATAAATTAAGCATTTCTCCTAGAAGATCCGGTTGAGGGCATTCGAGGGAGAGATAGGGATTATTTTTACTTTCGCCCCTCTTAAGGCTACATGAAATCAATGGGTCTATATAGTGGGGCTTATAATTTAGAAAATAACATTCTAATTCTTTATGAGAGCCACCACATATTTCACACCACGTACCATAAGAGTGCTGAAAGTAAAAAATATCAGTATCACTCAAGTTTGTGTCAGAAATTACCAACCGTCAGGATCTTACGGTTCTGTTTTCAGTAACTGAATCTTGGGCATGGGGTGTGTTGAGTGGGCACGGCCCCGTGTTCAGCTTACTGTCTGACTTAAAACAGGATTGCCAGTTCCAATGATTGGGCACGGGGCGTGTTCAGCAGGCACGGCCCATGCTGAGTTCTGCAGAAGCTGAAAAACTAAGAAAATCCTAAAAAAACAGAAAAATTAGAAAAAACGATTAGGCCGTTGATTCCTAACTTTCTTAAAATCCTTGTGTCCCCGGCAACGGCGTAAAAAACTTGATGCGTGTGAAGTGTCGTATATAAGTTTAAGTATATTTTAACCCCTTTTTACACGTTAGCCAATTTTTAAATTTATAAAACACGATATTTTACTAACACCAAACACACATATGGGCAGGTGCACCCATCGTGAGCGTAGTATAGTGTTGGCAAGATACCGAGGTCGTCCAAGGACACAAGTGCTTTTAGTACCGGTTTATCCTCAACGTCTAATCAAATCAAAAGTTAGAAAAAAAGGTTTTTAAACTAGAAAAATAAAACTAACTAAAATGCTGAAAAATAAAATAAAAATAAAAAAAACAGATAGACAAGATGAATCACTTGGATTCGACTCGTGTTTAGTGTAACCTTTGATTATTTCCGCACTTTTGCACTTTTTAAGAGATTATCTTAGTTATTGTAGTAGGCCCCTCTTTTAAAGGTGACGTTACCCTCAACCCAGTAGTTTGAGTCAGCAAGGATACAATCCTAAAGGTTCGGATTATTGAAAGATAATTAATTAAGTTATTAATGCATATTATGGTAGGCCCCTCTTTTGAAGGTGACGTTACGCTTGGCTAAGTAGTCTGAGTCAGCAGGGATACAGTCCTAAGTAGCTGGGTTAAAGTATTAATAGTAGCTTACATATGAGGGGATCAAAGAGTTTGGACCCCCGCCATCCAATACCGGTGGGTATTGAAGGAGGTCTTACTAAATTTGACCCAGGTCCTTGTAGGATCTATACAGTGAACAAGGCAAGACTCTTACCAAACCATTCCCTTAACCCCCGACCAGGTAGCCAACATATCTCCATATAGACCGTGGAGATATAAATGGTGAAAATCTTTTATTTTATATAGACGGTAAAATAATGCCAAGACACCACGGACAAACGATAAGAAAGAATCACCTTCAACATAAGAAACTAGTTATTAAAGTCATTAATACATAACCAAATAAAAAGTGCGAAAAGATTAAAAATAAAAAGTATTACACTAGACACTTGTCTTCACCAAGTGATGTAAGAGACTTAGGCAAACAAGGCTTTTGATTGTCAAGAACTCTTACGATCAATCTTGGATCCCGATACGACTCACACACTCTATGATGGACAATGGATGATGGTGGTGGATGATGGTCTTGTGATGGTGGTGGGCGGTGGGTGAAGTGTGAGAGAGGTGGTGTGCCAAGGGATGGTTTGAAAATGAGCCAAGCACCCCTATTTATAGCCTAAACAGAGGCTCGGGCACGGCCCCGTGTCCATTGGGCACGGCCCCGTGTCCACCTTCTTCTCTATCTTCATTAATTGCAATTTGTCTGCATTAGTTGACCACGCCCCCGTGTCCGCTGGGCACGCCCCCGTGTGCAGAAGCGTATCTGTACTATCAAGATTTCCCCAGATTCTACGAATCTTAGAGTTGACCATGGCCCTGTGTCCGCTGGACACGCCCCCGTGGTGGGTGATAGAAGCTTCTACAGCTTTGTCTTTTCTGCTGAGCACGGGGCGTGTTCAGTCTTCTGTTTTCTTGTTTTGCTTGGGAAGATGCTGTTGGGGAGGCCGGGCATGCCACGTTTGTTCCTTTTCTTGTACTTATGTTAGATTTAGCTGCCTTTTTGCTTCTTTTGTTCATTTGAGCTTATTTAATCCTAAAAATATAAAAGGAAGACAAAAACACACTTTTTCCAACATTAGTACTAAAAAAATGTTAGTTTTATGCCACAATTGATGTGATTTATATGTTGCATTTTGTGAACATCAGCTCCTATTGCTTTTTGGAAACTTGTCCAAAAATGAGAGGTAAAACGGCTATCTCTATCAGAAACAATTGATAAAGGAATTCCATGTAATGAAACTATTTCAGTTACATATAACTTAGCTAACTGTTCCATACTAAAAGTTTCATTCATTGGTAGGAAATGAGCTGACTTAGTTAGTCTGTCAACAATCACCCAGATTGTATCATTACCTTTCCTTGTTTTGGGTAATTTGGTAACAAAATCCATTGTTATCAATTCCCATTTCCACACTGGCATTTCTAACTGCTACAATAAACCTGAGGGTTTCTGGTGTTTAGCTTTAACTTGTGAACAGGTTAAACACTTGGCAACATAAGCTGCTATATTCTTTTTCATTCCTATCCACCAAAAGTTCTTTCTTAAATCTTGATACATCTTATCACTTCCTGGATACATCGTATATTCAGATTTATGGGCTTCTTCTAGTATACGGTGACGTAGGTTTCCTAATTTAGGTATCCACATTCTTTTCTTATGGAATCTCCAAATTCCATGTGTTCCTTGTTCTAATTCCTTAATCATACCTTTCAATTTCTCAGTATCATCCTTGATTACTGATTCTTGTACTTTTCTAATATGTTCATTTAAATCAACTTGTAGATTTAATTTAAGAGAACACACTCTTTTTGGCTTTTCATGATACTTTCGACTTAAAGCATCGGCTACTACATTTGATTTTCCTGCATGATACTGGATAATGCAATCATAAGCACTAAGTATTTCCATCCAGCGTCTTTGTCTCATATTCAACTCCTTTTACCCGAATACATACCTTAAACTCTTGTGATCTGTAAAAATGGTAAACTTACTACCGTAAAGGTAATGTCTCCAAATTTTCAGGGCAAAAATTATAGCTCCTAATTCTAAATCACGGGTTGAATAATTCTCTTCATGATTCTTAAGCTGTCTAGAGGCGTAAGCTATAACATTTTGGCATTGCATCAATACACATCCATAACCTAATTTAGAAGCGTCACAATAGATTACAAAGTCTTCAGTTCCTTTTGGTAAGGCTAGTATGGGTGCATTGGTTAGTCTTTGCTTAAGAATTATGAAGGCTGTTGATGCAGATTTTGTGTCCGATGCTTGTTGAATAGATTAGTTTTATTTTACGCTGAATTTGTAATAGTTAGTGAAACGGTCTATCGAACGTGTATAGACCCGCTCGTTTGAAGTGGTCAAACGAGAGGGTTATTCGGTTGACCGTGTGTGTGTTTGCAAGACAAGGGGTGTGACTATAAATAGAAAACCCTTGTCATTTGCAACACAAGGAGAGTTTAGGAGGTTTGAGACCTCACCGGGAGAGATCACCACTTGGTCTCTCCCCGGATGTGTACTCCTTTGGTATTAGTTCGGTTATCTTGTAATCGGGCCGATTTGTAATGTTATACTACCAGATTAATACAAAGAAGTTGTTTGTTTATATCTAATCTCTCCCGTCTTGAACCAATCTCACAAGAATCACGGTTTCGGTCACGAAACTCGGTCCTACAATTGGTATCAGAGCCATGGTGCCTGATTTAGTAAATCTAACAGTTTACTAAGTCACATGTGCTCTAGATCTGTGATTTTCGTGAGTTTTGTTCAAGATCTAAAAATGGTGAAAATGAGAAAAACTCAGATCTGGACCCGAATATTCAGATCTGTGCTGAAACAAGTGTTCCGTTTTATGTTTTTCACCTAAATAAACAAGTTATCATCATCAAAAATCGTATACAAAGTGTTTTCGTCAAATCTGCAAAATTGAACAGTGGCTGTGTTCTTGATGTTCTTGGCGGCTGCTTGAAGATTCGAAAGATGATCAGTTCGAAAGATGATCAGTTCTCAACAACTTCGAAAGATGATCAGTTCCAAACAACCAGCATATATCAGTTCGAAAGATGATCAGTTCGAAAGATGATCAGTTCCAAACAACTTCGAAAGATGATCAGTTCCAAACAACTTCGAAAGATGATCAGTCCCAACAACTTCGAAGGATCCAGATCTGATCAGCTCGAAGGATCCAATAGGTCAAATCCTTCGTTGACCAATTCATCTTTCGAGCATCAATCGTCGACTGAAATAGGGGTTTCAGCTGGTATTGAATCGAAGGAAGAGGAGGATGTCTGGTAGTTGTCGGATGAATTAAGGTTGCTGCTGATTATTCGATTGAACAAGAAGAGGTTGTCGGCTGGGTTTAGATGAAGCTTCCTGAGTTGAAGTGGTTTTTGAAGGTGGAATCGATTGGAAGTTCTGTATTGCAGAGAACTTCTGATTGTTTGTGTATCGATGAAAGGAACAAAAGATTTGGGGTTTGAAGGAGAAACAAAGTTGTCAGCTCAAATTTTTTTTGGGGGCTCTGTTTGTATCAAAGAGAAAGAGAATGTCGGCTAGGTAACGATGATGTCGATAGATCATGTGGTGGCAGATAGGTCTCCTTGTTTTTGGGCCCACTGATCATTGATTGGGCTGTTCATTTGGCCTGTTTAATTAGGATCATTATACCTAGGCCCACCTTACAATATGGATATTGTTTGTTTTATCATTTTGGACTAATGGAATTGGACCTCCACTAGATTATTCTGGGTCATACGCATGTTTGTTTGGGCCTGCACTGTGGTCGCCAAAATTGGTAAAGAAAGTCTGCTCTTTTGTTGTATATCGAGACAAATAAAAAAAAAATAAAAAAAATAGTGGTGATGGAATGTTGATCAGTTTCGGGTCGGGTGTTTGCGAAGTTTATTTGAACCGTGCCTCTAAATGTCAACGTCAAATACGTACGGGTTTTGGGAGCGCGCGGGATGATGCGGCATGATGAAAACAAGAGATGATGAAAACTTGATTTTTGAAAAATGTGGGGTAGTCACGGTTACCGATGCAAATGTCAAAAATGGTGACGCGACTATTATGGGCCAAAAACAAAACGGTATGTTCACTTCCGCACGTCAATGTTTATGATTGTTATCGGTTATTCGAAAATGTTCGAAAGCATTTTGTTTATTGTCATATTCTCGCATTTGAAGACGAACGTATGAACCTAGAATGTCAATACCGGTCCTAACGAGTTCACAAAGTCTTTGGAGGGATACAAGTCGGATCCTACGGGGTACTAGGAGAAATTTCCTTATCAACTAGAATATGCAACGAAGAAATCTTTTTGTTTATTGTCATATTCTCGCATTTGGTAACGAATGAATGAACCTAGAATGTCAATACCGGTCCTAACGAGTTCACAAAGTCTTTGGAGGGATACAAGTCGGATCCAACGGGGTACTAGGGGACGTTCTTATTCAACTAGCATATGCAAAGAAGAAATTCGTTTTCGTGATTTTTCGAAAAACCAAGAACATTCAACGAAGATTGACGACAGTTCCGCTCAGTGGAGGGAATTGGTGAACATTTGACGACAGTTTCTTTGAAGTGGAGAGAATCTGTTAAGGTTTAGAAATCTTACCAAAGAAATAGGGGGAATAAAAATTTCGTATGTTGAATTTCTTCGGTAAATTTCTAAACGCAATCACAGGTGGTAGAGTTTGTGATTTTCTGGTGATACTAACGGTTCGGCGTGGAATGTTTTGCACAGACACATATTTGAGGATTTTAATTAATTCTCCAGCCAGCGTGAAGGGTTTTGCACGGAAAAATACAGGTTTCTAAAGTCTACAGTAGTTACAAAAGCGCTGTTCACTGAAGACCTGGGGAATCTTTATGAAAGCTGATAGTTCAAGACTGAAGACCTGCAGGATTCGGTTTTGGGTTTGATGTTTCCTTGGGATTTTACAGGGATCTGGGGGTAACTCAATTCGTTGAGTTTGCAAACGATGTACTTGGTCAAGCTGACTTCCTGAGTACTGATGCTGAAGATCCGTAGTGCATTACGTGGTCAACTTCACAAAGGCGAGACAATGAGATCTGGATGTAGTTCAACTAAGCATGCTGGTTGAGCTTGCAAGGGATACACTTGGTCTAGCTGACTTTCCTGAGTGTTGATGCTGAAGATTAAAGTGCATTACTTGGTCGATTCCACAAAGACGGTTTACAGAAGACAGTTCACCAGAAATCTCTATCAATGTAGTATGCTTGTATGAAATAGAGTTCTTATGACAAGATCAAGACTTGACGCAGTTCTTAAAGATTGGAACCCTTATCAAATGCCGTTTGGAGTATTGGAAGATCAGCGGAAGATCGGTCAATTGAGGAAATTGCACAACACCCAACACGGATACGCGTACTTTAAGGGGGAAATATTTTACAAGGAGCGTCAAGATACTACTTACCTGGATCATCGGTCAAGGGGGAATTTGTTAACACAGAGAAGATGAATACTTGACTGAAGATCGATTGCAGTTGCATTTTCAGCATTCGACAGCAACGGACAAGGGGGAATTTGTTGATGCAGATTTTGTGTCCGATGCTTGTCGAATAGATTAGTTTTATTTTACGCTGAATTTGTAATAGTTAGTGAAACGGTCTATCGAACGTGTATAGACCCGCTTGTTTGAAGTGGTCAAACGAGAGGGTTATTCGGTTGACCGTGTGTGTGTTTGCAAGACAAGGGGTGTGACTATAAATAGAAAACCCTTGTCATTTGCAACACAAGGAGAGTTTAGGAGGTTTGAGACCTCACCGGGAGAGATCACCACTTGGTCTCTCCCCGGATGTGTACTCCTTTGGTATTAGTTCGGTTATCTTGTAATCGGGCCGATTTGTAATGTTATACTACCAGATTAATACAAAGAAGTTGTTTGTTTATATCTAATCTCTCCCGTCTTGAACCGATCTCACAAGAATCACGGTTTCGGTCACGAAACTCGGTCCTACAAAGGCTTCTTCTTGTTTTGGTCCCCATTCAAACTTAATAGATTTACAGGTTAACTTAGTTAAGGGAATGACTATTCTAGAAAAATCTTGAATAAATCTTCTATAATAACCGGCCAATCCTAAGAAACTTCTAACCTCGGTTGGTGACTAAGGGGTTTTCCATTTAGTAATTGCCTCGATCTTGGTGGGATCCACATGAATTCCTTCATGATTGACTAAATGTCCAAGAAACTGTACCTGTTCTAACCAAAATTCACACTTCGAAAACTTAGCATAAAGCTTTTCTTTCCTTAATAAACTTAAAAGTGCATGCAGATGCGCTGCGTGTTCCTCTTTACTCTTAGGGTAAATGAGAATATTATCTATAAAGACAATTATGAATTTATCCAAATATGGCTTACATATTCGGTTCATCATGTCCATAAATGCAGCTGGGGCATTGGTTAAACCAAAGGGCATGACAGTAAATTCATAATGACCATACCTTGTTCTGAAAGCGGTCTTAGGAATGTCATCTTCCTGTACCTTTAATTGATGATATCCTGATCATAAATCGATTTTAGAGAAAAATCGAGCTCCTTGCAATTGATCGAACAGATCATCGATCCTCGGTAATGGATACCGATTCTTAATCGTGACTTTATTCAATTCACGGTAATCAATGCACATTCGCATCGATCCGTCCTTCTTTTTAACGAATAAAATCGGCGCTCCCCAAGGTGATGAACTTGGCTGTATGAATTCTTTCTCCAACAACTCGTCTAACTGTTTCTTCAGTTCCTGCATTTCTGCGGGTGCCAATCGGTAAGGTGCTTTAGCAATCGGTGCTGTTCCTGGTAGTAGATGAATTCTGAATTCAACTTCCCTGTCTGGAGGTAGTCTTGGTAATTCTTTTGGAAATACATCTGAAAACTGAGATACTACTGGAATGTCTTTCATTTCTTTTCCTTTGGTGTTAATGATTATAAAAATCAAATACACTAACGATCTTTTTCTTACATAACTTGTTGTTTTCGTCACAGAGATGAATTTTGTGGATCTTGATGGCTTATCTCCTTTAATTGTGAACTTTTCACCCTTTGGTGAATTTACTTGAATTGACTTTTGATCACATAGAATACTGGCTTTATTGGCTACTAACCAATCCATTCCTAATACGACGTCAAATCCTGCCAGATTCATTGGGTAAAGGTTTACAATAAACTTTTGATTTAAAAATTCTACTCTTGCTCCCTGCAAGATTTCAAAAATCCTAACGGTTTCCCCATTTGCTGTCTCTACTAGACATTCTTGTGGGAGTTTAGTTAATGGTTGATTGAGTAATTTGCAAAATGAAGTATTAATAAAACTTTGGTTCGCATCAGAGTCAAATAATACTTTAGCAAAAACATCATTAACTAAAAACGTACTGGCAATCACATCCGGGATCAACTTGGCTTCTTCTGCAGTCAGAACAAATGCTCTTGCATTTTTAGTATTCTTGTTGTTTGTAGCTGGAGCTAGTTTCGGACAGTTTGGCTTGATATGACCTTGTTCTCCGCAGTTGTAGCATATCCTGTTGTTAGGTTTCTTCCTGCAGTCTTCTTCCCTGTGTCCATATATTTTGCAAAAATTGCAATATATAGAGTATCTTCCAGAATGCTTCCTTTTGCAATACTTGCAGTAAGGTGCAGAAGTAGAACCTACATTTTTCCCACGGTTGGAATTTCCAGAGCGAAATTCTTAGGTAAGCCTTTGAGCTAGGTTCTTCCTTTGATCCTCTTTCCATGTGCGCACTAATTCATCAGTCAATGTGTTTGCTAATTCTACAACTTCTTCTATAGTTGGTGGTCTAGCTGCCTTGACTACATGCCTAATCTCGCTGATTAATCCCCAGATGTAACGGGAGATTAATACTGGTTCAGGTGATGCAAGGGTTGGCACTATTCTAGCATATTTAAAGAATAATGTAGTGTATCCCTTACTATCCACTCCAGTCATTCTAAGGTTCAAGAATTTATTTTCTATCTATTCTTTTTCATTGGGAGGGCAGAATTTCCTTACTACAATGTTCTTAAATTCCTCCCATTCCATATTGTAAACCCTGTTACTTCCTCTAGATTGGAGGATAGTTTTCCACCATTCTAAAGCTGAATTCTTAAACAAATTAGAGGCAAACATTATCTTATCTTCTTCTACGCACTTGCTTATTTTTAAGACTGCCTCAGTCTTTTCTATCCAGCGTAGAGCTGGAATGGCCCCTTCATTGCCTGAGAATTCCATTGGTTTACAAGACCAGAATTCTTTATAAGAACAACCATAAGATGTGGTTCTTCTTCTTTTGGGAATGGGCACTTGAAGTATGGGTTCATTGTTCACGCTGTTTTCTGGTTGTTCTTTTTTTTTCAACATTCACACATATTATATATATATATATATATATATATATTTATATTTGTTATTACTATTTCCACCATCACCTTCACTGATATGGGTTCATCTAGAACTCCATATTACGCTCGTCATACTTCCAGATGAGTCGTTCTCCTACCTGCCTCATCCTCTCCCTACTTTCTTAAATCTCCTCACCGAAGGTTCGGAGCTCTTGCATATTTTATGCACTCATTGGGGGGTGCAGGTGCTGGGATTGGGTTTGGGTTTGGAAACTGGGGCATGGGTTCCTGGTAAGGGTAAGGATTCTCTAAAATTTCCCTGATGTATTGATCACTATCATAGAAGGGATCTAGAGGGTCCAAACCTAGGTGGGCTGCTAGATTTGGCATGGGTTCGTCTTCTTGTATTGGGTAGCGTTGCACATAGTCCCTATTGTCGTCTAACCACGGATCCTAGTCCGGTTCTAAGGGATTGGGTGCTAGTACCCTAGGTATCTCCATTGGGTCAAAGTCATGCATTTGGATTTGGTTTTCTGGGTTGTTCTCAATTTCCATTGGCTGTGTGGGGAACAGTGGTAATGGTTGGGGTGCTATGAGTTGCTCCAGGTTAAGGTCGGCAGCTGTAGTTGCTAGGATATGGAAGTTTGCTAAACTCTTATTGAGCATATCCTGGGTGTGGGCATTTGTTTCTCTCTTAATGGATGCTAAAGCCCACTGCTGTTGCAACATTTTCATGCTCTTCCTACATTCATGTGCTCCTCTACTGAACCATCCTCTCTTTTTAGGAGGGAATATCTCTTCAGACTGAGCCTTAAACACGAATATCCATTCTTCATTGTCAGCTGAATACCCTGAGAGGGCAGGCTGTGAAGAGGTACCTTCGTCCCTAGGTGAGCTGGAAACTGACGGTAGGCGTCAGAAGGTCCTTGGTCGCTCATATTGTAAACTAACAAATAGTCAAATAACACACAACAATAAAATGCAGATACGCACATATCCATATAATTTATTTCCTAACACATTGAATAATCTTTTGGTGTCAGCAGAACACTTATGTGGCTGAATCAATGGCTTAGCTCTGATACCACCTTCTGTCGCAACCCCCGCCCCCTATCTGTCCCGGGAACGGGCGGCCGCGAGACTAGTATCGGTGGTATCGGTGTTTATCATTATTTGGCAGCGGAATTTTTCATCAGGACCGTAGTTAGGAAATATTTTATCAGAGTAAATACCACACTTTTATAATATTAAACGTATTGGGATAAAACCCAAGTTTTTCATTACAAACTAATTTATAGAGATAATCTCCATTTTATTGAATAAAAGATCTTCTTTTATTTAGGTAACTTTTGTAGCCACTTTTCCAAGCCTTCGGTGCTGTCCAGTTGGGTTCAATGTTGGCTTTCACATTTTGTTACCCGAAACGCGTTTAAAATCATTTTGTCAGTGGGAAATACTGGTGAGTGAATCCCAATTTAATCAAGAAGAGTTTTATCAATTTACAGTATTGAGAGTGATTACAATGTTTATGTCTACACAATTACTCATTCAGTACTGTCAATCCTGACTGGTGGGTCATATTATACATTGGCTAACTCTTTGTCCAATGGTATCGTGTTCCACATTTTTTATAAAAAATCCCAACATAGTAATTGAAGAATTCCAAAGACTCAATCCCTGCTAATCATAATGTAAATAAATAAAGATTTTATGAAAACAGTTTACAAAAAGGAGATTACTCACATTGCTGTCTTAGGGTTTTCCTTAAGGATTTCCTGGTGATGATCTATAATTTACACAAAGGCACACGTGTTAGTATAATAACCCATTATCTACATTAGTAATACCCTCCCCGAGACGGCATTCCAACGACTACGTTGGGCAGAACCACGAAAGCCGTTACGGAACCCTGGATCAATCGGGTAGCGTATCTAATACGTAACCGGGGTTATGATACTTACAACGAGACAGAACTTCGTTATTTAAAGGGGTATTATGCCCTAAAAGCACTTTGACTTTATAGAAATTCGAGAGAGAGAACGAGAGACTGATCGATTTGAAACTGAGGCTGAGGGCCTCAATTTATAGTGACCATTCGACTTCCCTCGTGGCCCGCGTAGAAAGAAGGTAGGGCCTTCGCGGCCCGTGACATAGGCTGGGTAGGCCCTAGCCTTGTCGGGTCACCACTCTAGCTTCGACGTGTGGCTGCCACGTGGCGACACCGGGTTTCTCCTGGTGGCCTATCTGTCGCAGCCTGCGTAAGACCAAAGGGTGGTCTTCGCGGCCCGTCAAGGACTAATAAAAATTGTTTTTAACTAATTTTAATAAAATAAAGGTATTCGGGGCCCGTTTTCGCATACGGGGTATGTTTTTAAGACATATTGGGGCATTCTAAATAATTTAGGGGTGTCGAAAAATATTTTGGAGGGTTGTTATACACTCACTAGTACTTCCCACTGACAAATGTTTTTAAAACGCGTTTCAGGTAACAAAATGTGAAAGCCAAATAGAAGCCAGCTGTAGAGCACCAACGGCTTGGAAAAATGTAGCTATAAAAGTTACCTAAATAAAGACGATGTTTTAAATTCAATAAATTAGGGTTTATCCCTATAAACATGTTTATAACAGAAACTTGGGTTTTACCCATGTGTTTATTAATATAAAAGTATGGTGTTACTCTGATAAAATATTTCCTAACTGCGGTCCTGATGAAATTTCCGCTGCCAAATAATGATAAACACCGATACCGCCATCTCTGAGTAGGCCGCGCCCGCCCGCCTACCGAGGCAAGGGTCGGGGGTTGCGACAGAAGGTGGTATTAGAGCTTGGCCACTAATTTCAGCCAAATAGGTGTTCTGCTGACATTGAAATTATGAATCTTCTTAGGAAATAATTAATGAAACTATGTGCATACGTGTAGATTATTATTGTGTGTTATTTGACAATTTGTTAGTTTACAGTATGAGTAATCAAGGACCTTCGAACGCTTACCGTCAACTGTCCAACTCTCCAAGGGAGTAAGGAACCTCTTCGTAGTCTACCCCCTCAGGGTATTCGGCTGATATCGAATAAGGAATTTTCATGTTCAAGGCACAATCTGAACAGCCATTCCCTCCCAAGAAGAGAGGATGGTTCAGCAGAGGAGCTCATGAGCGTAGAAAGAGGATGAGAAAACTCCAGCAGCAGCGAGCTTTAGCAGCCGCGAATAGGGAAATGAACAATCAAACACAGGATATAATCACAAGGAGACTGGAAAACTTCCATATACTAGAAACCACCGCTGTAGACCTTAATCTAGAACAACTCATAGCACCACAACCACTACAGTTGTTCCCGACACAATCCATGGAAGTAGAGATTGACCCAGCTGACCAGAACCCACTACCTGATCTAGACCCAGCTGAAATCCCTAGAATTCCAGCACCCCATCCCCCAGACTATGACCCGTGGTTTGACGACCACAGGGATTACCAGCAACGCTACCCAATCCTAATAGAGGGGCCCATGCAAGATCTAGTAGGACCCTACCCAGACCTTGACCCTCTAGACCCCTATTATGATAATGACCAATATATCATGGAGATTCTAGAAAACCCGTACCCTCAGGAAGAACCCATGCCCCAGTTTCCTGATCCAATACTAGCCCCAGCCCCACCCATGAGTACTGAGAACCTACAGGAACTCCGCACCTTTGGTGAGGAGATCTTAGAAGGAAGTGAGAGGATGAGACAGATAGGGGAACGACTCGTCTGGAAATATGACGAGCGTAACATACAATACTGGATGAACCCCTATCAGTAGTAATAGTAATAATAATAATAATATATAAATATATATGTGTGTATGAAAAAAAAACGTTTTTTTTAAACTAAGATAGATAGCTCTATAGTTATTGATGCATACTAGTATTGTAATTTCATTTCCAGATATGGTTTGTAATAGCTAGAGATGCATAATATAAAATAGAGTAAATGTCGCAATGACGACGATTTTGGATCAATGTGTTGTTATGTGATTATTTGCATTTAATATTATTTCATGATATTAATACTTGGTAAATGTTTAAAATCCAGATGGCCGACAATGCAAATCAGGAAAACTAGAATAATGAAAACAGATAAATAACAGTGCCATTCGACACATAGTAACCTAAGGAATTAGAGATGCATTGCCATCTATTATCCAACATGTGAGAGAAGCGGATAATAATAACAGTAATAGTGGAAGTAAGCGAACACATACTGAACCTGATCACAGCGTAAACAATGGACCAATACTTCAAGTGCCCATTCCAAAAAGAAGAAGAACCATGTCTTATGGTTGTTCTTATAAAGAATTCTGGTCCTGTAAACCAATGGAATTCTTGGGCAATGAAGGAGCCATTGCAGCTCTACGCTGGTTAGAAAAGACTGAAGCCGTCTTAAAAGTAAGCAAGTGCGCAGAAGAAGATAAGATAATGTTTGCTTCCAACCTGTTTAAGAATGCAACTCTAGAGTGGTGGAACACTATCCTCTAGACTAGGGGAAGTGATAGGGTTTATAATATGGAATGGATCGAGTTTAAGAATATGGTGGAAAGGAAATTCTGTCCTCCTAATGAAAAGGAGCAGATAGCTAATAAATTCTTAAACCTTAGAATGACTGGAATAGACAGCAAGGGTTACACTACATTATTCTTTGAATATGCTAGAATAGTGCCAACCCTAGCATCACCAGAACCAGTGTTAATCTCCCGTTACATCTGGGGATTAATTGGTGAAATTAGACTTGTAGTCAAGGCGGCTAGACCACCAACCATAGAAGAAGCCGTAGAACTAGCAAACACCTTGACTGATGAACTGGTACGTACACAAGAAGAAAATCAGAGAAGGAACCTAGCCCAAAAGCTTACCTAGGAATTTCGCTACGGTAATTCCAACCGTGGGAAAAATGTAGGTTCTACCTCTGCTCCTTATTGCAAATATTGCAAAAGAAAGCATTCGGGAAGATGCTCTATATACTGCAATTTTTTGCAAAATATTGGGACACAAGGAAGAAGACTGCAGGAAGAAACCTAACAATAGGATATGCTACAATTGTGGAGAACATGGTCATATCAAGCCAAACTGTCCAAAACTAGCTCCGGGCACAAACAACAAGAATACTAAGAATGCTAGAGCATTTGTCCTAACTGCAGAAGAAGCCAAGATGATCCCGGACGTGATAGCCGGTACGTTTTTAGTTAATGATGTTTTTGCTAAAGTATTATTTGACTCTGGTGCGAACCAAAATTTTATTAATACTTCATTTTGCAAACTACTCAATCAACCATTAACTAAACTCCCACAAGAATGTCTTGTAGAGACAACAAATGGGGAAAACATTAAGATTGCCGAATTCCTGCAGGGAGCAAAAATAGAATTTTCAAATCAAAAGTTTATTGCAAACCTCTATTTAATGAAACGGGCAGGATTTGATGTTGTATTAGGAATGGATTGGTTAATAGCCAATAAAGCCAGTATTCTTTGTGACCAAAAGTCAATACAAGTAAATTCACCAACAGGTGCAAAGATCATAATTAAAGGAGATAAGCCAACTAGACACACAAAATTCATTTCTGTGATGAAAACAACAAGTTGTGCAAGAAAGGGATCAATAGTGTATATGATTTCCATAATCATTAACACTAAAGGAAAAAGAATTAAAAGATATCCCTGTAGTATCTCAATTTTCAGATGTCTTCCCAGAAGAATTACCAAGGCTACCGTCAGACAGAGAAGTTGAATTCAGAATTCATCTGCTACCAGGAACAGCACCCATTGTCAAAGCACCTTACCATTTGGCACCTACAAAAATGCAAGAATTAAAGAAACAGTTAGATGAACTGTTGAAAAATGAATTCATACAGCCAAGCTCATCACCGTGGGGAGCACCAATCTTGTTTGTCAAAAAGAAAGACGGATCAATGCGTATGTGCATTGATTATCGTGAATTAAATAAGGTCACAATTAAAAATTGGTACCCATTACCGAGAATCGATGATCTGTTTGATCAACTGCAAGGAGCTCGATTTTTCTCAAAGATCGACTTACGCTCAGGATATCATCAATTAAAGGTACAGGAAGAAGACATTCCTAAGACCACATTTAGAACAAGGTATGGCCATTATGAATTTACTATCAAGCCATTTGGTCTAAAAAATACCCCAACTGCATTTATGGACATGATGAACCGAATATGTAAGCCATATTTCGGTAAATTCATAATTGTCTTTATAGATGATATTCTAATTTACTCTAAAAGTGAAAATGAACATGTAGCGCATCTGCATACACTTTTAAATTTATTGAGAAAAGAAAAGCTTTATGCTAAATTTTCGAAATGTGAATTTTGGTTAGAAGAAGTACAATTTCTTGGACACTTAGTAAACCATGAAGGAATTCATGTGGATTCCACAAAGATTGAGGCAATTACTTAATGGAAATACCCTGAATCACCAATAGAGGTTAGAAGTTTTCTAGAATTGGCTGGTTATTATAGACGATTTATCCGAGATTTTTCTAGAATAGCCATTCCCTTGACTAAGCTAACCTGTAAATCTGTTAAGTTTGAATGGGGATCAAAACAAGAAGAAGCCTTTAGAATTCTTAAACAAAGATTAACCAACGCACCCATACTAGCGTTACCAGAATGAACGGAAGATTCTGAATCTATTGTGACGCTTCTAAGTTAGGTTATGGAGGTGTGTTGATGCAACGCCAAAAGGTTATAGCTTACGCGTCTAGACAACGTAAGAATAATGAAGAGAATTATACAACACATGATTTAGAGTTAGGAGCTATAATTTTTGCCCTTAAGATATGGAGACACTATTTATATGGAAATAAATTCGTTGTCTTCACTGATCATAAGAGTTTAAGGTACATTTTTGGGCAAAAAGAGCTGAATACGAGACAGAGTCGCTGGATGGAATTTCTTAGCGATTATGATTGTAATATCCAGTATCATGAAGGAAAGGCCAATATAGTAGCCGATGCTTTAAGTCGAAAGTATCATCAAAAGCCAAAAAGAGTACGTTCTCTTAAATTAAATCTACAAGTAGATTTAAATGATCAAATTAGAGAAGCATAGGAATCGGTAATCAAGGATGATACTGAGAAATTGAAAGGAATGATTAAGGAATTAGAACAAGGAACAGATGGAATTTGGAAATTCCATAAGAAAAGAATGTGGATACCTAAACTAGGAAACCTACGCCACCATATATTAGACGAAGCCCATAAGTCTAAATATACGATGCATCCTGGAAGTGATAAGATGTATCAAGATTTAAGAAAGAATTTCTGGTGGATAGGAATGAAAAAGGATATAGCAGCTTATGTTGCCAAGTGTCTAACATGCTCACAGGTCAAAGCTGAACACCAGAAACCCTCAGGTTTGTTGCAATAATTAGAAATGCCAGTATGGAGATGGGAATTGATAACAATGGACTTTGTTACCAAATTACCCAAAACAAGAAAAGGTAATGATACAATCTGGGTGATTGTAGATAGACTAACCAAGTCTGCTCATTTCCTACCAATGAAGGAAACTTTAAGTATGGAACAGTTAGCCAAATTATATGTAAACGAAATAGTTTCCCTACATGGAATTCCTTTATCAATTGTTTCTGATAGAGATAGCCATTTTACTTTACATTTTTTGGACAAGTTTCCAAAAAGCAATGGGAACCAAGCTAAATCTAAGCACCGCTTATCATCCTCAAATGGACGGACAAAGCGAAAGAACAATTCAGATAATGGAAGATATACTTAGAGCTTGTGTAATAGATTTCAGAGGTAATTGGGATGATCACTTACCATTGATAGAGTTTTCCTACAATAACAGTTATCATACCAGTATCAATGCTGCACCATTCGAAGCACTTTATGAACGAAAGTGCCGAACTCCCATCTGTTGGGCAGAAATTGGAGAAAAGCAACTATCTGGACCAGAGATAGTACTAGAAACAACGGACAAAATCATTCAAGTCAAGGAACGACTAAAAGCAGCACGTGACAGACAGAAGAGTTATGCTGATAACAGGCGAAAGCCGTAAGAATTTCATGTAGGAGACAATGTATTATTAAAAATCTCTCCTTGGAAAGGAATTGCCAGATTAATCAAAAGGGGAAAGCTAAGCCCCAGGTATGTTGGACCTTTTGAAATTATCAGAAGAATGGGACCTGTAGCCTATCAGCTACAACTGCCAGAGGAAATGGTAGGAATACATGATGTATTTCATGTATCTATTCTCAAGAAATGCTTAGCCGATGAATCACTAGTAGTGCCTCTTAAGGATATAGAGGTTAATGAAAAGCTTAAGTTTGTAGAAAAGCCTCTACAGATTGAAGACAGGAAAGTCAAGAATCTCAAACACAAGAAATTAGTTCTAGTCAAAGTGAAGTGGAATTCAAAGAGAGGACCAGAATACACATGGGAGCTTGAATCAGAGAAGCAAAGGAAATATCCACACCAATTTCAGTAAACTCGAGGACGAGTTCTAAAACAAGGTGGGGAGGATATAACAACCCTCCAAAATTTATTTCCGACACCTCTATTATGTTTAGAGTGCCCCTATACGTCTTAAAATACACTTCGTATAAGATAAATAGCCTTAAATACTTTTAATTTTATTTAAATTAAATAAAAACAAAATCCAGTCCTCGCTCGCGGGCCACGAACGTGTTGACTATGATATACGCGGGCCGCGACAGCTATGGATCAGGGCGCACCCCTGAGCTGCCACATGGCACAACTCGTGTCGAAGCTAAGCCCATGACCAGGCCAAGCTAGGCCCTAGGAACCCTATGTCGTGGGGCGCGAAGGCCCCCTTGTGTTCTTACGTGGGCCGCAAGGAAGATCAGATCAGCTCCTATAAATTGGGAGCATCGGCCTTCAGTTGTCGATGTTCAAAAACGAAATTTCTCTCTCAATTTCTGCATAGTAGACAATATAATCGGGTATTATACACCCTAATTAACGAAGTTCTGCCTCGCTGTACGTATTATAACCCCCGGTTATGTATTAGATACGCTGCCCGATTGATCTAGTGCTCCGTAACGGCTGTCGAGGCTCTGCCCGACGTAGTCGTTGGAGTTCTATCTCGGGGAGGGTATTACTAATGTAAATATTGGGTTATTATACTAACGCGTGTGCATTGTTTAAATTAATAGATTATAACCAAGTAAACCACCAGGAAAAGTCTAAACTAGCAATGTGAGTAATCTCCTTTTTGTAAACCTTTTTGTTAACTGTTTTTACACAACCATAAATATTTTAAATTATAATTAGCAGTGATTGAGTATTTGTAATTCTTCAGTTACTGCCGGTATGTTGGGGTTTTGTATACAAAATGTGGAACACGTTACCATTGGACAACGAGATAGCCAATGTGCAATATGACCCACCATTCAGGATTGACAGTACTGAATGAGTAATTGTGTAGATATAAACATTGTAATCGCTCTCAATACTGTGAAATGATAAAATGTGTTTTGATTAAACTGGGATTCACTCACCAGTATTTCCCTACTGACAAATGTTTTTAAAATGTGTTTCAGGTAACAAAATGTGAAAGCCAAATAGAAGCTAGCTGGAGAGCACTGACGGCTTGGAAAAATGTGACTATAAAAGTTACCTAATAAAGACGATGTTTTAAATTCAATAAATTAGGGTTTATCCCTATAAACATGTTTATAACAGAAACTTGGGTTTTACCCATGTGTTTATTAATATAAAAGTATGGTGTTACTCTGATAAAATATTTCCTAACTACGGTTCTGATGAAATTTCCGCTGCCAAATAATGATAAACACCGATACCACCATCTCTGAGTAGGCCGCGGCCGCCCGCCTCCCGAGGCAGGGGTCGGGGGTTGCGACATCCCAACCCCCCAAATGACCGTGCATTGCCCGAATCACACGAATGATTAACCAAACCTCCCCGGACTTCCCCACACTTGGACGATTGCGTTTTGACACAAAATAAACTAAACTAATACGAAAAATAAAATAAAACGACAAACCTTAGCCTGCCTCCTAAGAGCGCGAAGTTTTAGATCTTCAGCCAGATCATACATGCAATCTTCAAGGTGGTTCAAAGATATGCTTACCTCCAGACTTCTCCAAATTACATTGCTTCACATAGTCTGAAAAGTTTGCATAGTCAGGTGAATTAAGTCCAACCTTGGCCTCATCTCTCCATGCGTTTCCACCATCGGGTGATTTACCTACTTTTTCTCTTTTTTTCACATTCGCCTTTCTTACAGCTTACTCGTTTATCACATGTTTAGACCTGTCACACTTAATACCAATCTCATCAATAGTAACTGCTTCATATGAATGATTTATAATTTCGTCAGTAATAGATTTTGAATAAACATTAAAAATTAACTTACGGTTTTCAGAACGCATCGTAGTCAATCCATTTTTGCAGTTGATTTGAGCATTGGCAGTGTTCAAGAACGGAAGTCCCAATATTACCTTTTGTTGCTCGTTCATTCTTATAGGTGCGTAATCCAGCACTAAAAAGTTGACCAAATAATAAAACTCACCAAGCTGAATCTTCACATCTCTAACAACCCCACGAGGTTGCTTCCAAGTATCATCAGCCAAAATCACCTTTCTATCAAAATCATGCAATGGTCCGAACTCGTACTGATCATATAAGCTCCCAGGCAGAATGTTCGTATTCACCCCGTAATCTAGCAAAGCCTTGTGGATTTTCAGATTCCCTGCTTTAATAGGCACAAGCGGTGCTCCTAACTCACTCTCCTCACCTCCTTCACTTATACCTGCAACTACTTAGGAAGAAGAAGTAAAACCTGTATTAACAATTTTAGAAACAAGAATGGTACTTACCGAATTAACTCTTGCGTGATGTTGTGGATTCTTTGTAGTGTCACTCGGTAGTTTCCCTGGATCTCTTCTCACCTCCTTTACATCGACTGCCAACTGAGCAACTTGCTTTTCTAATGATTGATATGCGTTGGCTTGTAACTCTTGATCCTTCTTCATTTGTTTCAGCATTTCCATTATCTCATTGTTTGAACCTTCATTCTGCCTACTCGATCCCAACAACCCATTCATGTTTTAACCTCGGCCCAGTAACAAAACAAAACAGAAAAAATGATAAGTAAAAGAATTGTGTTAATATTTGTAATATTTGTGTAATATATTTTGTATGTGTATAAAAACTACACATATTACTATGAAGTCATTGAGATGATCGAGATGGTATTATAATTTTAAAATATTCATAAAGCTTCAACACAAGAATTTAGTTCGACTATTGGGTTATTGTGTAAAAGGGCCTGAACGGCTTCTCATCTACGAGTTTATAGCTAACAACAGTCGTGACACCTTCCTCCTTGGTTTGTATTTGTCACAAAATCGTTGCATATGTTTAGCTTACGTGAAACTTTAACAAGTTAAATCATTAATGCAACAGATGCTAACAAGTGTAAAGAACTAGATTGGGCTAAGCGTTCCAACATTGTGATTGGAATTGCAAAGGGACTTCGATACCTACACTAAGACTCACGCCTTAAAATTATTCATCAGGATATGAAGGCGAGTAACATTCTTTTGGATAACGAGATGAACGTAAAAATATCGGATTTTGGAACTGCTATAATTTTTGGAGGAAACCAAATGGAAGCTCGTACTAATAGAATTGTTGGTACTTAATAAGTTCACATGTCCTCATACTTCTAACGTATATTCACTATATGCGACAACCATGAACCATTTTCAAACAATAGCTTAGTCATCTCAAAAAAGAATGCTATCGTAAAACTTGTTAGCTTAAAATTGGGTATGTAATCAGTAAGTAACCATCACTAATGTGTTTTACCACATAACTTTACCTTTATTTTGTTAAATTTGATCTTACTTTTTGTAATCTAATAACATATGACTTTTGTAAATAGTTAGACAAAAAACATGCGTTCAGACATAGAACATTCGTTTAATTATTTTGAAGCGATTCATTTTGTTTCTTCACAACATATCTTTCCTTCCTGAAATTTATACTACTGATGATGATGAATCTTGAGCGTGACAGTGGATACATGGCACCAGAGTACGCGATGGAAGGAGTATTCTTGACAAAATCTGACGTCTATAGTTTCGGTGTCTTGTTGTTAGAAATCGTTTCTGGACAAAGAAATAATCTTTACTTTTACCAAGATCAATCCCAAAACCTCCTCTTAATGGTAAGAAATCCGCCTTTTCTTACCTCGTGTAAATCATAGGGTATATGTTGTGTATCATGAGTTTATAAATTTCAACGTACTTGATTATGATAGGCGTGGCGCTTGTGGAATGAAAACAAAGGCGAACAAATTATAGATCATCGCCTAATTCGGACTTCTGCAATTGACAAAGCTCTTAGATGGATCAACATCTCGTTATTATGTGTTCAAGAAAACCCTCAAGACCACCTAACCATGTCAACAATTATATTCATGCTCGAAGGTCAATGGCCTGCCAAGCTACCAACACCATCGGAACCACCATTGTCCTTGTTGTTTGGTATAGTGAAAACACTGTGGTTGGGAATTGTTTGTATTGAAATGTATTGTACAAAAAATAGGGTTACAAAGAAGAGTGTTTATATAGAACACCAAGTTACATTTTTAGCCCCTACACTATGACACCTCATTTACTTTCCGACACTCCCCCTCAAGTTGAGTAGTTGGATCACCAATACTTAACTTGCTCAAGCAGCTACTTGTCACACCCCAACCGATGGCGGAAACATCGGGGTGCAGCACTGAGCGAAACAGATTGTCCAAGAGAAATCCATAACAACTAAAATTACCAGATATTTAACATTACATCCCATACCATACCATAACATATCAAATAAAAGCAGTTATTACAGACATAATATCTCGAAGACAAATAATTTGTTTCGACGACTCAGATTTTATTTAGTTTATATTCGGACTCCCTAAGCTTGATTCCACAGAGATCAGCAAACATAGCAAGCATCCTAGACACCTGTCACATACGTTAAAATAAAGTCAATACACATAATGTAAAGGTGAGCATAAAAGTTTAGTAAAATAATAGTAGCGAAAGCGATTTACGCATAACCAACATGTAATACGTAGAATTGTGAAGCAAGTAATTTATCGACAATGAGATATGCACAGACGTGACTGCGAGTTGAAGAATGAGCAACACATATCACCACTGTGACACGTGAAGAAAAGCCCTTAACAACCCCTGTCCACGACAGGTGCTGAGTCCAAACTATAGTACTATCGTTGCTAAGGTGTCAGGCAACAATCACTATGTAAACATAACATACAAG
The DNA here is from genome assembly GCA_030545235.1 of Helianthus tuberosus. Lineage (NCBI taxonomy): Eukaryota > Viridiplantae > Streptophyta > Magnoliopsida > Asterales > Asteraceae > Helianthus > Helianthus tuberosus. The sequence goes on from CM060375.1 coordinate 181,794,438, forward strand.
CATTCATCGAATAACACGTATAACATGCGAGAGCGGTTGGCGTATAAAAAGCGTTTGCGTTGTGTGAGACTAGGCCAGAACAAATGATGCTTAGCTGCTTAAAGTGGGCAGTAAGACCAGCATTATCGCCACCCTCTTGCTTGATATTCCAAAACTCGTCCTCCAGCTTCTGAAGCTCATTGCGAGCGCATAATTCTTTCATCATGATTTCCTTCAATTCCTCCCAGGTAAGCCCATAGGCTGCATCATTCCCTCACCTGTTTCTTTCGACAGTCCACCAGTCCAAGGCCCTGGACTGGAAAACGCCAGTTGCGTTGACAGTGCGTAGGTTATCGGGACAACCGCTTTGGCGCAGAGTGACTTCAATTGAATCGAACCATTGAAACATGGCAGTAGGCCCGTCTTCACCAGTGAAGTCTTTGGGGCCGCAGGCCTTAAACTGCTTGAAGCTAAAGGTAGCCTTAGGCGAGTTAGTCCTAGATTCCTCAGAGGACTTGCTAGCGTTCTCATTGAGTTCGCTGACGATTTGCGGAATGACCTGAGCCATCTGCTTGGCGACTAGCAAGGCAATGCGTTTGTCAGTGCGGTTGTGGCGAGAAGCGCGAGCAGTGTGAGATCCAAATGACGACATTCTCTGCATCAGACATCATCATAGGATTCAAACGAGATCTCGATTAAATCTATTATAGTCTAGCGTATCTCTAAAAGCTACTTTTATATAAAGCATAGGAACACGTCCAATCACATAGTCACATAATCACGTAGGCACCTAATCCACATAAGCACATAAGCATGTAGTCCATGTAAGCACAGAAGCAGGTAGTCCACATAAGCACATCTTCAACTATATTTTGCACGTATTCACCTACATATATTTCACGTATTCACCTACCTTTCACAACTGCATAAAGTGATCGAGAGTTGCGGGTGTGATTAGAGAGTAGCGATTACGAGTAGCATGGCGAGTAGCATAGCGTGCGATTTGTTAGCGTTTTGAGGTAGATGTGTAGTGCGAGTTGTGTGTGTTTATCGAAGCAGACAGCGAAAAAAGCGTATAAATCTCAAGAATCGAAACACATAAACATGTAAAACACATAAAATTTACTCATAAAATTGAGGAATCAGCGGTTGCGAGCTTAGAATCGAAACACATAAACACATAAAATCAACGATTGCGGGCTTGAATTAGATTGTCCTGGGTGATAGACATTGGTTACCCAAAGCGATTCGACTATTCTCAAGGATTTCGAGTACACGTTTTGGCCTAATAGACTGTGCTCTTTTACCACCATCGAGAGTTTGGTGAGAGTTTTGTAAAACTAAAATAGGGAGTGGAACAAGTCATCAAGATTCGGGTCTCACCCTTAACTTGATGACTGCATTCCTGTTTGTGTGATAGAATCACGGGATAGAGAAGGAGATCTGCATCGAAGTATGGATTTCACTCCTGATTCAATGTAAATTCTCGTGTTTATAGTAAAAATGCGTGTTGAACGAATGATCCGGTCGAGAGTTTGCGGTTTTCACACCTAATCTCGACCTAATCACTTGTTTGTTTTCAAAAAGTCATGTGTATCGTGCCAGCTTTAGGAAAAGTTGCGTAGTTTTCGCGTACTTAGACTATAGACTAGGCCAATTCTAAGACATCGACCCGGACTAGGTCGAGTCTTGCCTAATTCCCTATAGTTATGGCTCTGATACCAATCTGTCACACCCCAACCGATGGCGGAAACATTGGGGCGCGACACTGAGCGAAACAGATTGTCCAGGAGAAATCCATAACAACTAAAATTACCAGATATTTAACATTACGTCCCATACCATGACATATCAAATAAAAGCAGTTATTACAGACATAATATCTCGAAGACAAATAATTTGTTTCGACGACTCAGATTTTATTTAGTTTGTTTCTAGACTCCCCTAGCTTGATTCCACAGAGATCAGCAAACATAGCAAGCATCCTAAATACCTATCACATACGTTAAAATAAAGTCAATACACATAGTGTAAAGGTGAGCATACAAGTTTAGTAAAATAATAGTAGCGAAAGCGATTTACGCATAACCAGCATGTAACACGTAGAAATGTGAAGCAAGTAAGTTATCGACAATGAGATATGCACATACGTGACTGCGAGTTATAGAATGCGCAACACATATCACCACTGTGACATGTGAAGAAAAGCCCTTAACAACCCCTGTCCATGACAGGTGCTGAGTCCAAACTATAGTACTATCGTTGTTAAGGTGTCATGCAACAATCACTGTGTAAACATAACATATAAGCATTCATCGAATAACACGTATAGCATGCGAGAGTGGTTAGCGTATAAAAGCGTTTGCGTTGTGTGATCGATGTGATTTAGTATAGGTAACGTATGTAACACCCAAAAGTGCGTTAAGCAAAAAGGGATCGAGTATACTCACAGAGCGTGTTTAGTAAATAAACAATTCCTTGGATTGAAGGGAGCGCTTGAGAGTTAGCCTGATCAGAGAACGATAGTGTAAGTGTTGAACAGTGCGTAAAACGACGTGTCGGTGAGTTCAAGTGACGAACAGTGATCCGGTCGGATGACCGTCCGGACAGATGTCCATTTGGTAGGAGGGTTGTTCGTTTGGGATGGATGTGTTTGTGTATGATGTGAACTTTGAAGTTTTCGTTGTAGCACTTTGTAAACTGAGAAGTATTCCTACAAATCAGGTCATCCGGCCAGGTGGTCATCCGGACGGATGACCGTTCGGTCGGATGGCGGTTCGTTGAAACTGATCTTCTTCGAAGTTTTTTGAAAATGTTTAAGTGTTGGAAATCACAAGTCACCTGGCCGGATCGTCGTTCTATCGGATGGTGATCCACTCGGATGGCGATTCGTCCTGGTAACTTGTTTGTTTAAGAACTTGCAAAATCCGTTAAGTTGAAAGTTTGCGGGTTGACTGAGACGATGTGATAACGTGCCAAACAACGGAAACCCCATCAAGCCCAACTCATCCGGTCGGACGGGAATCACCCCGTTCAATCCGAATCAGCTGTTCAGGACAGTGTTTCATGTTCAACCTGTAAATCGGTTGTCTCTTCGTTAGGAATCCATCCTCAGTCCGGGTCTCCACTAGAGAATGAGTAGTGAACCCGAACGAGTCCAGATTCTAACGTTTTTTAGTGAAAAGTTAAGAATGTTGAAGAAAAGTTCGAAACATTTGAAAGATGTTTAGATTTAGGTGAAATTAGTGTTTAAACATTGTAGAAATCCTTTAGATCTGAGTTGTTCTTGGTGGAATGAGATCACACTTTGGTGCTCATATGAACCTCATGATGACATCAAGTAGAACAGCCCAAATCGGGTGGATTTCATGGTTAAAATTTGTGATTTGTTGGTGAAATTGATGGAGAAGTGTGTGTAGATGACAGAAGTACAAGATTTGGAGTGAAAACTTACAAGAATCACGAGGAATCGAGAGAAAAGTGGCCTGAGAGTGCGTGGGTCGGAGGAGAGTTGTCACATCGTGAATAGTGATGTGACAGGTGAGTATTTATAGGAAAGAGGGTGAGAAAGGCGGTGCAAGGTTGACGGGTTGGAGGGCCTTCTAATCGGATGGTCATCCGATCGGATGACCATTCGATCGAAGGGTCCTTCGATCGGATGACTAGAGCGAGTTGGTTTCCGACTTTTCGTTTCGTGCGTTGAGCGTTGCGTTGCGAGTAAGCGATGCGATAGTATTAGACAATAGTTACACAAATAACAAAGCTAGTAATAATCATTAAAGTCAACCTTAGGTCTCGAGTTCACGATGAGATTGCGTTGCGATAGAGTTGCGATTGCGTTTGCGAATAATCACCTCAAAACACAAGCACAAGTAACACATAATAGCACACACACGTACAACAATATCAATAACCTTTAATTCGAATTACGATGCGATGGCGATGCGATAGCATTAAGTAGATTAGCGTTTAATTGCGTTTATTGCATTGTTACTCCACATAATACAACTAAAAAGCGTAAACTAAAGTATCGATTAATGATGTTCGAGAGTACAAGTAATAATTAAGCAAGGAATGACAGATCTGATTAGCAGTCTTTTCTTCCGTTGACTTTGACTTGTACTTTGACTTCAAAAAGTCGGGTTGTTACACTACTAAACATGTTCCCGTTGACAGCTTTTTTAAGAATGTCTGCGAGTTGATCTTTTGACTGTACATATAGGAGCTCTATGATACCTTCCTCCAATTTAGCCATGATGAAGTGTCGATCTACCTGCATATGTTTTGATCGATCATGTTGGACTGGATTTTCTGAGATCTGTATAGCAGCTTTATTATCACACGTGATTTTGGTTGTTGTAGTGGGAAGAAAGCCAGTCTCAGTTAGGAGCTTTCAAATCCACATAATCTCTGCTAGGCCACGTGCAACCCCTCGGAATTCGGCTTCCGCGCTAGATAGGGCGACTACCTTTTGTTTTTTACTTCTCCAGGTAACTAGATTTCCTCCGACCATGGTGAAGTATCCGGAGGTTGACCTTCTCGTTCCTTTATCCCCTGCCCAGTCGACGTCTAAGTTCCCATTTGATTTAAATAGTATACCATGACCTGTTGTTCCCTTGAGATACCTGATGATTCTTAATACTGCTTCCATGTGACTCGCTTGGGGATGGTGCATAAACTGACTCACCACTCCTACGGCATAAGCTATATCTGGATGAGTGTGGGAGAGGCATACCAGTTTTCCCACCATTCGTTGATATCTCTCCCTATCTGATAGTTCTGCTCCATCTTCCATGTGTAAGCCGTGACTAACCACTATTGGGGTTTCCGCCTGTCTGCACTCAATCATTTCGATTTCGGCTAGCAGATCAAGGATATATTTCTTATGACAGATAAAAATCCCTTGTTTAGATCTTAGAACTTCAATTCCAAGAAAGTACTTCAATCTTCCCAGATCTTTCATCTCGAATTCTGAAAAAAGTTTATCTCTTAACATTGGCATTTCCTCTTCATCGTTTCCCGTAAGTATCATATCATCAACGTAGATAATTAAGCAGGTCACAAGACTGCCCCTACGTTTCAAAAATAGGGTATGATCAGATTTGCTTTGTTTGAAGCCAGATTTCTTCATAGCAAGGGTAAACATTCCAAACCAAGCTCTAGGAGACTGCTTAAGCCCTTACAGAGATTTCTTTAACTGACATGTTTCTCCAGCCTTGAAATTCTCGTTGAATCCCGGTGGAGCATCCATATAGACCTCCTCGTTCAGTTCCCCTTGAAAGAAGGCATTTTTTACATCAAATTGATTGAGAGGCAAACCTTTATTGGCAGCTATTGAAAAAAGAACTCTGATTGTATCGATCTTCGCTACTGGGGAGAAGGTTTCGGAGTAGTCAATTCCATGAGTCTGAGTATAACCCTTTGCAACCAGTCGTGGTTTGTATCTTTCAATCGTGCCATCAGGTCTGTGTTTGACTGAAAACACCCACCGACATCCCACTAGTTTCTTTCCTGGTGGAAGAGTGCATTTCTAACACGTGTTATTCTTCTTGAGTGCTTCCATTTCGGTCTCCATGGCCTTTTTCCATTCTTCAAATTTCAAGGCTTCTTGTGTTGTAGATGGCATTTGTTCAGAGCATAAAGCAGCGGCAAATGCTTTAGCTTCCTTAGACAAATTTCCAGTGGCAATGTTTGCCACATGATACCTAGACCTTGGAGCCACCTTTTCAAGAGAGTATCTCTTATGGGGAACTCCTCTATTTTCTCTTGGAGGGATAGACTATCTTCCGGTTGTCTCTACTGCACCTACTTCAACATGTTCAATAACTGGTTCCACCTCTTCAACAACTGGTTCAACCTGTTCAATCTCTGGTTCACCATGTTCAACATCTGGTTCAAGATGTTCTGTAGGTTCGGTTGTTGTCGATTCTGTGTGTTCCCATGTTTTCTCATAGTTATAAGACGTAGTACATTCAGAGTTCTCATTATTTCTTACCTCTGGTATCACGTTGAATGGACTTTCTTCAGTGGTACTGCGCTCCACAGATTGTGTGGATGTGTTTGAAGGTGATTGACTCGGAGTACTATGACGTGTTTCTGGTTCAACTTCTTCAGATGATGGAAGTTGGGTTAGCCAACTCAGAGTGTCTGCATGTTCATTCTCCCTCTGACCACTGATTTGGGTGTTATAAAAGTATTTTGTTTCAAGAAAGTCAACATTCATTGTGGTGTACACTTGATGAGTTTTTGGATTATAGTACTGGTAACCTATTTGATCGTTCCCATAGCCAACAAATACACATTTCTCAGCACATGGGCCAAGCTTGTTTCGGTTGGTTTTAGGTATGTGGACAAATGCTGTACACCCGAAAATTCGAGGTTCAAATGTAAGAGGATGGAGAATATTAGCATACTTAGATAGACAATCTAAAGGAGTCTTAAACTTAAGAGCTTTGGCGGGAAGTCGATTTAGGAGATACACGGAGGTTGCAACTGCCTCCGGCCAGAACAATTTAGGTACATGAGATATAATTAAAAGAGCTCGAGTCATTTCAAGAATAATACGGTTTTTTCGTTCGGAAACACCATTCTGTTCGGGGGTATGAGAACAAGTTTGATGAATTAATCCTTTGGTTTTAAAAAAGTTGTTTCATGGATGTATTCACACATCCCCCCCCCCCCCCCCCAATTGTTGGATCGAAGGATTTGGATTTGGGTTTGGAATTGAGTGTAAATCATAGCATAAAAGGTGATAAATTTCCCGTAAACTTCGGCTTTGTTTCTTAAAAAATATACCCATGTCATGCGAGTGCAATCATCCACGAATAGAAGAAAGTACCGAAGACCCTACCCCCCAATCACAGGAGCAGGACCCCACACATCAGAGTGGATTAGTGAAAAAGGGGAAGCAATTTTCGTATTGCTAGGTTTGAAAGGTTGTCGATGGCTTTTAGCAGGAAAACAGTTTTCACAGTCTATTTTCCCATTTGAAGGGAAGAGTTTTGGAAACAAAAGGTGCGAATAGCCAATGGATGGGTGTCCCAAACGTCTATGCCATAGCCAGGCTTCCCGGTTTTCGGTTCCATGTGCTAACATCACAGTACCCTGTTGAGCCACTTCATCCACATAGTATAATCATTGGCGCTCAGTACCACGTCCAATAATCAAACCCGTCCTGATATCATGTAAAAGGCAAAAAGTAGGATGCATTAGTACCGTGCAATTTAGCTCTTTGGTAATCTGGCTAATTGAGAGCAGTTTGTGTGATAATAATGGAATATAGAGACAATTTGATAATTTCATAGTTGGAGAGATTTCAATTGTTCCTCCTCCTCTCACTTGCATTGTTCCGTTGTTTGCGGTATGGATATGAGTTTTTTGAGGATTGGTCATTGACCGTATGTCCAACGGTTCAAACGTCATGGTGTCAGTGGCACCAATGTCGAATATCCAAGAACTGTTTTTTTCCATGATTGATTTCCATTTTTTTTGTTTTCCTCTTTTTTTTTTGTAAATAAGTTGTCGTTACGGATAAGATAGCAGACCAACGTATTTAATAAATATGCTGGACACTTGAACTCGCGTTCAAGATTTATCAATTACGCCGGGAACAAAAACTTGGCAACTTAAATCCTCCAGAATAACGACGCCAGAGAAAGGCATTAGCTTACCGGCGTATTTATCAATATGCCAGACAACTTGAACTTGCGTTTAAGATTTAAAAAACACCCCAAAACAATAAATCCGCTCCAAAACAATATCATTCTCCTAAGGAAACTTATAAATCTGCTCCAAATCAAAAAGATATAACTTTCTGCAAGGAAACGTCTTTCAAGGAAAGTTATATTTTGAAAAAAAAAAAAGGAAACTTTTATCAAAAGAAACTGCTCTACCAAGGAAAGTTATATTTTGAAAAAAAGAAAATATATTTTGAACGGCAAAAGTAATGGTGAGAATCAAGCAAAGTTATATTTTGAAAAAAAAAAAAAAGAAACTTCCAAAATGTCTGTAACTAGATCCTAGTTGGTTTGGTGTCATTGGGAGTTCTTTTCTTGTCCACTTATATGTGGTTTGTCACATATAAGAACTAGGGGGTATTTCAGCCTCTCTACTTGTTTTTTATTGATAGTAATACAATCATCGGGGTAATCCCTTTACCCAAAAAAAAAAAAAGATGAAGAGTTCGGAGAACTTAAGGTTGTCGAAGTCTGTTGTTTGGAGGTACACGAAATCGATATTAAAAGGGCTTCAGTTTAATCACCGGAGAGGGTTTGTGCATTGTGATATCAAGCTTCAGAATGTTTTAGTGTTTTCCGGCGACAATGTTAAGATTGCCGATTTCGGGTTAGCGAAAAAGCCGGCTGCGGCTGACGTTTTTGAATGATTTTTCTGGTTTTGTTGATCGGTTTGTTGAACGATTTTCGGGTTTTGGTTTTGGTTTGAGATTTGAACGATTTTTCTGGTTTGATTTTGGTCTTGCTGGTTTGAGGTTGGGTTAGTTAGGATAAATTGTAGATGATGAACAGAGTTTTCAAGGAACATAAACTATACTCTGATACCATGTTGTTTGGTATGTGGTTGGGAATTGTTTGTATTGAAATGTATTGTACAAAAAAATAGGGTTACAAAGAAGGGTGTTTATATAGAACACCAAGTTTCATATTTAACCCCTATACTACGACACACCATTTACTTTCTGACAGTCCTATGCTAGATGTGCATCCCTCTCGGAACAAACTAAGACAACTAGTGACCTTAGTGGTTGAGTGCACATCCCTCATAATAAGTTCCACTACGTCTTCTATGTAGCTTGTTGAAATCAAAAGACCGTAATTCGTTGCTTTTGTGTATACTAGTAAAATTTGTGAATCAAAAACACAAACTATCAAAGATTGTTTGAAATCAAAAGGACAAATAAATTGAACAAAGAAACAAATTAACACTAGATCATTGAATTGTTATTATCATATACCATTTAATTAGTTCATACATCGACCCATATATACGTTATGAACCATCGCAACGCTTGCTAAACACCGCTATAACTGAATTTACCTGATTACAAATCAACCCCTACCAATTATAACATAAACAAGTTTCACCCTAAACATAATTTATAATGATGGCTTTAATAACCTTATACTAAATAGTTTAACTTCCGATAAAGATTGTAACACTAAGAACTTGAATCCAGACTTTCTCATTAGTTCAAAACCTCAAGCACACAACTTAACTTTGTAAAACACATAGGCAGAAATAAAATACAATTATACACAACTAATATGGGGAACAAGCTAACAGCTTCTCAAAAGCTATACATAATATATATCATGATCACATGGATAATCATATCGATCTATTAACGCACGTCTTGGCCTTTTGTCAACAAAAAGAAAATTCTGCCACATGTATATATGAACTATGACATAAAACAATATGTATCAGTATACTGTAATTCATCTTTTAAGTGCAGATGCACTATACTATGTGTTGATTCAGGCCACAAAATACACACACCCAACACACACTATTTGGGACTTTTCTGTATTTATATCTCAAACTCCAAATAACGATTACAAGGGTGTTAAAAATGAAAGCATGATACTACTATTTATAATAAACAAACAAGAAAAAAGCACATGATAAATAAAGCCACTTGTTGCTGAATTTTAGAGCTACTCCAACGTTCCCAAGCTCATACGATCACACCCAACAAACCCGGTACTACTAACTACCCGGTCAAAACAAACAACACATACTCATAACTTATCTAAAGGATCACTGACCCGTGGTCCGTGAATAAAACGATTAACCCAAAACTAAGTGCAATGCGAAAATTATCTTGGAACCATCTCAGAATTAGTAACATCATTTACAGAAACTAGTGGTGACTCGGATCTGTTACTACCCTCCTTTGAAGCATCAACAGTATTGTGATAGAAAAATGCAGGCTCTAATGGTACTTGTAGAGTGAGGGAGGAACTACCGAGCATCAAAACGACCTGAGACATAGTTGGTCTGTCGATGGCATTTTTTTGAACACACAATAATGCTATGTGAATGCTTCTAAAGATGTCATTTAATGAATTTGACCCTCTCAACAATACAGGATCGATTATGTTTGCTAGTGTTCCATCTCGCCAACTTTTCCACGCCTAGAGGAGATCATTATGTTTTTTAATGATGTTATGTTACATTGCAAAAAAAATGAAAAAAAAAATATACTGGTTTCAATTTCGAAATGAATCAGACACTTACATAGCTGAGTAGGTAGACACCATCCTCTTGTTGGAAATTTTGGTTGCTTTGACCTGTTATAATTTCTAACACCAACACTCCAAAGCTAAAAACATTAATTTGATTGAGAAATGACCATGCATAACGTATTCAGGTGCCATATAACCACTGCAAGATTGAATCAAGAGAATAAAAGTTAATACTTATAACAGGACTATGATAACATAATAAGCCACAAAACTTGCATTTGATAATGTTTTATTAACTTGTAAGAAAATGGGTGGTGAACACCATGTCGCTAAAACTATGTCCCTTTAATTAAATATGCGACATATTATGTCACGTGTGCTTGGAAATAATCAATAATCTAGGCTCAGATTGCTCTATACTTACTAGGTTCCGACAACCCTGCCTGTATTGCCTTGTGTTTCATTAGGTTTAAACAATCTTGCCATTCCAAAATCTGTGATTTTAGCATTCATATCATTATCCAACAAAACATTACTAGCTTTGAGATCACGATGGAGGATTCTTAGACGTGAGTCTTCATGAAGGTAAAGTAGTCCTCGAGCAACACCTTCTATTATGTTGTACCTTTTTTCCCAATCGAGAAGTGCGCTCTTAGTTGGATCTGCAAATTTACGCGTTAAAAACACATAAAAAAATACCTCTTTACCAAATTCATTTGTGCATTGAGAAGAGCTTCGTTACCAAACAAAAACTTATCTAGGCTTGAATGTGGCAAATAATCATATATGAGGAGTCTTTCCTTTTCTTCTAGGCAGAAGCCAAGCAACCCAACTAAATTACGATGGTGAAGCTTAGCGACCAAAAGTACTTCATTCTTGAATTGTTGTTCACCTTGTCCAGAATCCCTTGATAACCTTTTCACCGCTATTTGTCTTCCATCTTCTAGTTCACCCTTGATAACATTAGGCCACAATTGTTTATTCCATTCATTTTACATGATGAAATCGAACCCTACTTCAGAGTCGTTTATAAAAATTAAATTACCTTGTAAACTGATCCAAATCCACCTTGTCCGATCTTATTATCTTCACTGAAATCATTTGTTGCTGCCAACAATGTATCCAAACTGTATTCCAAAAATTCCAGAATGCTGATTTCCGTAATTTTACCTAGGGGGGTTGGAAACAACAATATCAAGGTTTAGGTTTCATTCATCGTGAACCAACAAACCACAACAATCTTTTGGTGTGTTCAGTTTCACTACCAAAATGGTTTTATTAATTATTCCCTTTGTAGTAAAACTAAGATATGTTTTGGATGAATGGTAAAGATTATATTCGAAAACTTACTTTCTAAACTTGCTTCAAGCAATTTCTTCTTCCTCAATATTGCGAGGTTGCAAATAGTAACGGCTATTATAGCACATGCAGCGGTTGTTATAACGATAGATGACACTATTCGAGTCAGGTTTTTTGGTTTTCCTCCTGTCACTATAGTAAAAGAATAGTGGTCACATAAAGGTTTGGTAGATTAGTTTAAATGGCTCACATACCTACAAATTGTCTTTTGGAGTCTTTTTAACAAAACCTATGGTAAACATTCTTAACCATACCTTTTATTAAAAACTTGCCAAAAATAGATGTAATGTAGGATTTACTTCAAAACTCAGTAATTTTCTATTAATAACTCAACATCAAAACAATTCTTAGTAGTTATAAATAAATGTTCGCTACTTCTCTAATTTCTTGTTAAAGTAATCAAATTTGGTCAGGATCGACTCTTAAAAGACGAATATTGGGGTTTAATTTAATCATAAAAGTGCCAACAAATTACAAACAAATGGCAGGTAAACGGGTAACAAGTTGTGCCGCAACCCCCTTTTGAATTACAAAACTGATCCTATCAAAGACGAGCGATTCTTAAGGGTCAAGAAATTACTATTCATGACCCACTGGACCTTAGATCATTTAGGTAATTAGACATGTACTTAAAAATCTATAAGCTCATGATTCAACAACACTTTAACATATACAAGTGTGTGTAAAGTAAATTTACTAGTCCATAGATTACTATTGAAAATGAAAATATAGCGTACCAGATGGAGGTGGAGGTGGAGGAGGAGGACGTGGAGGAAGAACCGCCACGTCATTATAAAACCGATAATCTTCATACCTTAAATTGCACAGAGGGAGAAGCACCCTCGCCCCAGTTTTCCCGTAACAACATTTAGCAAGTTGACCAACCGCGTCCTCCAAGCAATTAGTACACTGTTGATTCGATAGATCCGGAGTACACTGCACAAGTCCATACGTGACAGTGGCATTAGGTCCTGTCACTGTGCCAGTAGCATACTTAAGCAGACCGCCATTAGCCGCTTCAGCTGTCAGGTTTTCAAACAACTTCACGACATCCTGATGGAATCGGGCACCGTCAGTGGCGTTATTCGGACTAGCATGCGTTATAAAGTTTTTTATTTGAGTTTTCCCCAAAACAGTTTCATTGGAATACTTGACCATGCATTTATCATAATATACAGCAGAATCCATCTGATTGGGGCACTCCTGCCTCAATCTCACAATAGACCTATTCAAGCAATCACCACAAGCATTCCTTTCGGTGTCACCTCGGCAAAGGGCGATGGCATTGGCTGTATCGGGGTTTCGGCCTGAAGAGCTGTTGAAGAAACCATACCCAGAGTTGGTGGTGGGAAGAATGGCGAGTGCCCGATCGAGATTTGTTCGGAAACTACTGTTGGAAGTGTAATTGAAACCTATTTCACATAGTTTATCAACGAAATTATTATCAGTTTGAGCTAGCACGGAATATATGAAAATAAATAAGAAAAACAAATGTGTGAGTTTTGACATGTTTCTGTTATTGGTTGTGGTGGTGGTGGTGATGATTGTAGTTATTTGGTCGTCAAGGTTATATAGAAGAAAGAAAGTGACGACTGAGGTTGAATCAGTCAATTGAGTAAATAAAGACACGCTGGACGACAGTGACGTACCTAATTGTGGAAAACTTAGCATAATCAGTCATCTACGTTCTATCTTTTTTTTTTTTTTTTTTTTAAGAGTAAAGTTCTTTTTGAGTCCCTATGGTTTGTGCATTTTAACCATTTGAATCCAAAAACAAACTTGTTTTGATTTGAGTCCCTGTGGTTTTTAATTTAAACCATTTGAATCCAAAACGTAAAAAACATTCAAATTAGAAACATTTGGTTTTTGGATTCAAATAGTTAAAATTAGAGACCACAGGGACTCAAATGGTTAAAATTAGAGAGCACATGGACTCAAATCAAGACAAGTTTGGTTTTTGGATTCAAATGGTTAAAATACACAAACCACAGGGACTCAAAAAGGACTTTACTCTTTTTTTAATAATAATAGAGTGGTTCCTCCGGTTATATTTCCATTCCAATCAACACGGCAAATTACATAAGAATAGCAGATAGACGGGCAACAAACAGTGCCGCCATCCCCTTCTGAATGGAAAACCCTAATCTACTAAAAACAAAGCCTCGCCCCTGAGGGGTCGAAAAGTTGTTGTGGACCACACGCTGAACTTTAGCCAAGAACCGAACCGCCTCCGGCGCCAAGGAGCCGAACATGTCAAACGCTAGGGGGACAAAGGCATGCTGATTATCCTCACAAGCTTTCGCGTGCTTTTCCACTTTCTTAGACTCTGCTTTCAATACCGCTTGCCCCGCCACAAACCCATTTTCCCGAAACCCGGCTAGGGGGGATACACCTGTGAGATCGACACAAGCATGTTTCCCGCCCTCCCAACCAAAAGCTAGCACGTCAGCCGGGCGTAGGGTGGACCTCCCTTCCGTCGGGTCTGTAAGAAAATTAACCGGTGCCTCTTTCTTTGCCGAGATCCCTGCTCGTCTGAGAATATCCATTAACGCGTCTCGAACAAAGTCATGACGATACTTAAACCCCGGCAACTCTCTACAGTGTAACGCATGCTCCCCGTATTTATCCAGGCAGACAGACTGGGCAAGTTTCATCATTTAGGAACATGGGGATCATCAGACGGTACTTAAGGATTGACCGATACTCTACCGCTGACATACGTTCGAGACGCGTAACTTATTTATTAAACAAATCTTGTATAAAAGAACACATTATTAAATTTCATTTCATCTAATATATATACACACACCCACAGTAACTTATTTTACTAAATTTGTGAAAATAACGTTAAAAGAGTCGGATGGTTAATCATGCATTATGTGGTTGCGTTGATAGCCGAAAGACAAGGGGGTACATGCACTAATCGGTATTTGTCTCAATTGGTGAGTGTTATGTGTCTTATGTCTAAGGCTTGATGCAAAACTACAATCAAGCCGGAGGTCTCACTGGAAGCAACTTCTCTATTTCTACGGGATATAGGTAAGACTGTCTACATCTTACCCTCCTCAGACCCTACCTTAACTTTGATATTGGTGGGATTTACTGAGTATGATGATGACGACGACGACACACACCCACATATACACAAAATTTATTATACTAAAATTTGTGATTTAAATTTTAACCTTTTGATCAATGGATTTTATTTTATACATGTATCACGTTTTCACTGATGAGCGTAAAAACTTGCTAAAATAGTTTTTTTTTCGAAGGGTAATTAACTTCCTTAAATGGCTAACATAAACAAATTTACTTGAGACATTTTATTTCAAAATAATATCGTTCATGAACTGATGTTTTATTTTGTTTCACTACTGATATTTATGAATTGACTTTTATTCAATTTATAGAAAGAAAATATAAGAATAAAAACAAAAGACCCGTGTACATAAACGTAATGATATACTTAACCTTGAAAGCATTGTAAACAATGAAGAGCTAATACATGTATGCATGAGGGTTTTACCAGCGACGATATTTGCGTCAGTTTAAGATTGGGGTGTGGAATAAAGCTCTCTGGGACTTTAAGACATTACGTCTGCGTCACATCAGTGCCACCTAGACAGAATGGGCATTTAAAACCGTCACTCTTAACACCTATGGTGTGAAACAAAGCCCTAAGTAATAATTAAAAAACAAGAAATTAAAAAATTTGATTGGTCAAGAGAGAAGAGCCCCACCAAAATCAACTCTTCTCGTCCTCTAAGGGGCTGACGAGTGCCTACATAGCGCACTGTTTTGGCGGAGAAGGGGCATTGTTGGGGGCGCCACCCTGCTGAGGTGGTTGGGGGAGTTACCCACGCCCCCGACCTAAGTACATAGGTTTTCGAGGACTATAATAACACCATATAATATGCGATGACAGCACAGTACTTTTCGTATTAAAAAATCACTCTTGACCTGGGCATATAACAACATATAGTAAGTATAATGGTATTATAACAGAGTTATTAGTGCAGTGTTTTTTATATTTAAAAAGTGAACTCATATTTTATAAAAAGAAAATTTTTTATCAATATTATGCTTATATTAAAGAAAAATTATAAAAAGAGAAAAAGTTTATACACATATTATGCACATATTAAGAAAAAAAATATGCTTATATTTATGTTTTACATATATATATATATATAGTGTCAGAATTTAGAGAGAACGGTGAAAAGTGTGAGAACGGTGAGAAAGATTTGGGTGGTGACATGTGGCATTGATGTTAAATTACACTAAGGGGTAATATTGTCAAAAAAACCCACTCACATGAACTGGGTGTTCAAATAAAACACCATAAAAAACCCCAATTTAGAAAAACGCCAAACACTCAAAAACTATTTTTTTAAACTATAATTTACAACAGCTCAAAAAAACCATTTTTTTTAACGCCATAAAACACTCAAAAGCTATTTTTTGAGCTATAATTTACAACAGCTCAAAAAAATCATTTATTTGAGCCAGCTCCTAGTTTAAACGCCATAACAAAAAAAAAAACTATATTTTCAGGGTCCAAAGTGTAACTTATAGTGTGAACAAGTGTGAACACAAGTATTTAATTAGTTTCATCATACACGCAGCTTTGATTAGAAATAAAAGAAATCATACTAGTTAAAACGTCATAACAAAAAAAACTATATTTTCAAGGTCCAAATTGTAACTTATAGTGTGAACAAATGTAAACAAGTGTGAACACAAGTATCTAATTAGTATTTAATTAAAACGCCATAACAAAAAACCCATTTTTTGAGCCATCCGCCTAAATTAATATTTTTTGAGCTCAGAAAAATCATAATTTTTACTGTAAAAACACCGTAAAGCACGCAGTTCAGAAAAACGCCATGAAAAACTCAGTTGAAAACGCCATAAAACACTCATTTCAGAAAAACGCCATAAAAATACCTAGTTAAAACGCCATAAAAACACCTAGTTCAGAAAAACGCCATGAAAATACCTAGTCTAAAACGGCATAAAACACCCAGTTCAGAAAAACGCCATAAAACCCAGTTAATTTTTTTTTCGAAAAGTATATCAATAGTATACTCATTGGAAAGATAAAAAAAACGCTGAGTTTTATGGTGTAATTTTTTTCGAAAAATAATCACGCGTAAAAAGTTATTATCGTTTAAATATAATGGGGGAAAATGGCATGTGATTAGCATTTGCACCTTTGATTGGATCTTCCTATTTTACCCCTCTTAATATTTCCAAGACCCCTATTATTTACAAAAATATCACCGCATCAATCTCAGCCACAAACCACTAAAATCTTGTGGCTGAGAATCGTTCTCACTGTTCTTACACTTTGAGGCGTTCTCTCCTGATCATGTTTCTATATATATATATATAGGATAAAGATACACAGAAAACCCTTTTTACATAGAAAACTCTGAAAACCCAAATGGGAACCCATTTTTACCCAACCTCCCGACATTTTTTTTTTTTGAAAAAAATTACACATGTAATATACATGTTTTAGAGTGTTTTGGTCCAAAAAAAACAAAAAAGCGCCGAAGGGATTTTTTTAAAAAAAATAAACAAAATTCAGTGCCTAACATGTGTTAGACAACAATGCTGAAAGTTGCTGAAATTTTTTTTTTTTTTTTTTAAAGATCCCTTCGGCGCTTTTTTGATTTTTTTGGCCCAAAACTCTTAAAAACATGTATATTACATGTGTTAATTTTTTCAAAAAAAAAAATGTCGGGAGGTTGGGTTTTCTAGGGTTTTTCATATAGATAGGGTTTCCTATGTAGCCTTGCCCTATATATATATATATATATATATATATATATATATAGGGTCGGGATAGAGAGAAGGGTGAAAATGTGAGAACGGTGAGAACCATTTTGGTGGTGACATGAGGCATTGATGTTAAATTACACTAAGGGGTAATATTATCAAAAAAACTCACTCACATGAACTGGGTGTTCAAATAAAACGCCATAAAAACACCAAATTCTGAAAAACGCCATTAAAATACCCAGTTAAAACGCCATAAAACACTCAAAAGCTATTTTTTTGAGCTATAATTTACAACAGCTCAAAAAAACCACTTTTTGAACGCCATAAAACACTAAAAAGCTATTTTTTGAGCTATAATTTACAACAGCTCAAAAACCATTTTTTTGAACGCCATAAAACACTCAAAAGCTATTTTTTTGAGCTATAATTTACAACAGCTCAAAAAACCATTTTTTTAACGCCATAAAACACTTAAAAGCTATATTTTTGAGCTATAATTTACAATAGCTCAAAAAAACATTTTTTTAAACGCCATAAAACACTGAAAATACCCAGTTAAAACACCATAAAACACTCAAAATCTATTTTTTTGAGCTATAATTTACAAAAGCTCAAAAAAACTATTTTTTTTAACGCCATAAAACACTCAAAAGCTATTTTTTGAGCTATAATTTATAACAGCTCAAAAAAAACTATTTGTGCTGATTTTTGGGCGGTTTATGTGTCTAACCGTCTAAATTAATATTTTTTGAGCTCAGAAAAATCATAATTTGTACTAGTGTAAAAACGCTATAAAACACCCAGTTCAGAAAAACGACATGAAAAAACTCAGTTGAAAACGCCATAAAACACTCAGTTCGGAAAAACGCCATGAAAATAACTAGTTAAAACGCCATAAAAACTCCTAGTTCAGAAAAACGTCATGAAAATACCTAGTCTAAAACGCCATAAAACACCCAGTTCAGAAAAAATGCCATACAACCCAGTTAACTTTTTTTCGAAAAGTATATCAATAGTATACTCGTTGGAAAGATAAAAAAACGCTGAGTTTTATGGTGTAATTTTTTTCGAAAAATAATCACGTATAAAAAAGTTATTGTCGTTTAAATATGATGGGGGAAAATGGCATGTGATTAGCATGTGCACCTTTGTTTGGATCTTCCTATTTTACCCCCCCCCCCCTGTTAGTTCCAAGGCTCATATTATTTACAAAAATGCCACCGCATCAATCTCAGCCACAAACCACTAAGATCTTGTGGCTGAGAATCGTTCTCACCGTTCTCACACTTTGAGGTGTTCTCTCCTGATCCTGTTCCTATATATATATATATATATATATATATAGGGTAGGGTTCCAGCGTGAACAACCTCCCAAGAGTGAACTGCGTGAACAGATCTGGACCCTTGATTTCCTTTTTAGTTGTTAAGGGTATGATGGTAATTATATAAAAAATTAGATTTAAATCATTATTTTAATAATTGAATTAAGTTACATCTTTCCTAATTTAAATTCATTATCCACATTATGTTTTATTTATTAATAAGATAATTATCAAAACAAATAACAAATCACCATATTTCAATTTTAATTTTTATTTCAGATTCATCACCAGAATTCGAATTTTGATTTTTAAGATCCACGTAACCTTCATATTTCAACGGTATACACATGTGTACTTGGATATAAATAGAACAGTACACATGTGTACTCAGCATCGTACATATGTGTAATTAGCTACATAATACATACATAGAAACAATACCTGTAAAACTATTTTATATTTAACAAATTACAAGTTCCATAATGTTTTCCAAACGAAGCAAAAAAACATATAATTACAAGTTCCAGTTTCGTAAAAACAATAAACCCAACATAATCGAAAAAACAAAAAACATAATCTTTTACAACTATTTGCCACGTTGTATGCCGAATCATCCTTATCGACCAAGCAAACAAACATACATGAATCACCCTTATCGACCTCATACGTGAATCATCCTTATCGACCTTCCATCTCCACTTTTCTCGTTAACGACATCTCCTAAAATAGCACAAAAAAACTCAGCAACTATTACTTTGCATAATTCACAAGTGTACATCAACAACTTTACACATTCAATACACAAAAAATTATGAGATATCACAAAAGCAGATGCTATACACATGTGTACATTGGGTTAAAATTAGAGCAAAATCAGAATACACATGTGTACATCGCATTAAAAACATAGCAAAATCAGAATACACATGTTTACATCGCGTTAAAAACAGAACAAAATCAAAGAATTGAACAAAAACACTCAACAACTAATACTTTGCATAATTCATAAGTGTACATCAACAACTTTACAAATTCAATACACAAAAAAAAACTGAGATATCACAAAAAACAGACGCTATACACATGTGTACATCGCATTAAAAACAGAGCAAAGACAGAATACACATGTGTACATCGCATTAAAAAAAGAGCAAAAAATTGAAATCCAAAAAACTTAAATCGGAACACTAATAGTCCAGCAGATCAGTAAAACAAAAAAAGTTACCGGTTGCAAAATTAACGGTAACCCACAAGGTATCAAAGCTAAAAGGGATTAGAACAAATGCTACAAATTACCGGTGTTTATGGAGACGGCGACGGCGGCGATAAAACTATTTGTAAACAAAAAAAATTAATAATAAGAAATATGAGTATAGTGCAAATATACAATGTTGATTCCCACCGAACTGATGTTGGAGGCTGCCGTTGATATACGTGTGGTGGAAGTCGACCAATAAGGAGTCTGTTTCAAAAGTTCATCATTGGTTACGTCATAAAGTATGGGTACCACAAAGGCATAAACAAATGTAGAAGACTTGGTCAAATGTTGACATAATAATTCAAAAGGTAAGGTCAACCATGAACCATCAACATTCTTAAATTCGAACTTTCCTTTTTTGCAATTGAAGATTACGGAAACTATTTATTTCCAGATTTTAAATTACAAATTAATGTAATTACACTTCTACCCTTTTGTATTTAATTAAGTAGTAGAAACTAACCAACTAATTACAATCATGTCACTCATTTAAAATCTCAAGATCATAAAAATCAAGGGCCCGGATCAGTTCACGCAGATCACTCTTGGGATTTTGTTCACGTTTGAACCTAATCCTATATATATATATATATAGGAACGGGATCAGGAGAGAACGGTGAAAAGTGTGAGAACGGAACCTGGCCCAACACATGGCAGGGGGCGCTAATTGATATGCAGGGGTACGATTGTCCTTTTATACGTTCCCTCCTTATTCGCGTTATAAATCTCTTTCAAATTAAAACTCCAAAGATTTCTTGTTAGCTTTTACCTCCTTTGCAAGCTTTCTCAGATCTATGGCGTCTAACGTGGATTTTGTTCGACAAAGTAAAATTCGATGACGATTCCTATTTTTGTTCCAGCAAATCATGCAACAAATATGGCGTTTTGTTCTTTTATGCTTGTTTCATTGTTTTTTTTTTTCAAATTAATATTTCATAATGTGTTATATGATTTCAATGGCATTGTTCATTTATCCAATTTAATCGCGTTTTAATTGGTAGTTAAACAACTAGTAAGAACTGATAATTGGAGTTTTCAATATTAATTTTAATTGTCGTTTAGGATCTAGTATATTTCTTATGTTTTTACGATCATTAGCGTTTTACATCTCTTTGATTAGTTTTGAATATTATTTAGTAGTATTTGTAAACATCAGTTATTACTAATTGTTAATTTGTGTAAATATCAGTTTTATTAACTATGGCGTTTTCATTATGATGTTATATTTTTGTTAATTATTCATCTCATGGCGTTTTCATTATCAAGTCGTATTAGTATTTTTGTTAATCAATAAAGTTATGGTGTGCGTATTTTGGCGTTTTCATCATAGCGTTTTCAAATTATGTGTTTATTATATCAGTTTATTATTCAATTAATGGCGTTTTAATCTATAATGTTATTACGAGACATTTTCTATTTTTAATGGCGTTTTTCTGATTTTTCAGTTCCTCACTGTGTTTTCTCAGACGAAGTTGCTTCCTCGAGTCAAAGGTTTTGCCCCAAAACTGGATTACCATTTATCATTCCTGACGTTAGTGAAGAAATAAAGCCGACAATGGACATGGTATTCACAAGCCTCGATGATTGTTATTCAATGTATGTTAAGTATGCCAAGGAGTGTGGGTTTTCAGTCAGGAAAGGGACTACAAAGACAAACTCCAAAGGTGTGTTACATATTAAGTATTACTTGTGTACGAGAGCTGAGTTATAAAAGGACAAGAAGGATGATACGTTGGACCCCAATCAAAAGGAGCGATTAGTGCGATCCAACTTTTCAAAGAGGACTGATTGTGGTACACTGTTAGGTGTAATTTTTGAGGCTGGATCATGGAAGGTATATAAGTTTGTCGAGGAGCACAACCATTATCTTGTTGAACGTCCTGATAAGCATTTTCTTCCAACTGAACGACACCTCACTCAGCTCCAAAAGCATGTTATACACAGCATGGCTAAGTTGAATTTGGGTCCAGTCAAGGCGTTTAATGTTATGAAGACTTGTTTTGGCGGTTTTGAAGACGTGGGTGCAAGTAAAGTTGAATTTATGAACTACAAGAGAAAAATTAACTTGTTTATAAGGGAATACGACGCCGATATGGTTGTGAGACATTTGGATGAAAAAAAACATTCCCAGCCTAATTTCTCGTATGATTACTTCACAGACGAAGACAATCATTTGAAGGGAATTTTTTGGTGTGACGATCAAGCCAAACGTAATTACCACGTGTTTGGTGATGTGATTTCTTTGATGCCACGTATCGTTCCAACAAGTAATATTTTATAATTCAACTTCTTCTATTTTTTTGGCGTTTTATGAGTTTACATGCAACGGCGTTTTTATGAGTTTACATGCAATGGCGTTTTTATGAGTTTACATGCAATGGCGTTTTATTATTGTTTTCAGTTCTCATGGCGTTTTTATATGCAGATACGCTATGGTGTTTGTACCGTTCACTGGTATAGACAATCATCACTGCAATGTTACATTTGGTGCTTCATTATTGGCGTCGGAAACTGCTGATACGTATATTTGGTTGTTGAGAGTTTTTCTAAAAGCTGTTGGTTCTTAAACAAAAGTTGTTGTCACTGACCAAGATCCAGCAATGAAGAAGGCTATCTCTACTGTATTTGTTGAAAAGAGGTATCGGTTATCCACGTGGCATGTGATGCATAAACTTTCTCTAAAGGTTGGTATGCTTAATTTTTACCTTTAGCGTTTTAGAATACACTGCGTTTTAAAATACATGGTGTTCTGTACCTTGTTACCGTTTTTTTAATTAAGTTTTGTCTTTCTGTAATATATATATATATATATATATATATATATATATATATATATATATATATATGCATGGCGTTTTTATCGCAACCCCCGACCCCTGCCATGGGAGGCGGGCGGCCGCGACCTACTCAGAGATGGTGGTATCAGTGTTTATCATTAATTTGGCAGCGGAAATTTCATCAGGACCGTAGTTAACAAATATTTTATCAGAGTAAAATACCACATTTTTATAATAATAAATACATTGGGATAAACCCAAGTTTCCATTTCAAACATGTTTATAGGGATAAACCCTAATTTATTGAAATAAAACTTCTTCTTTATTTAGGTAACTTTTATAGCCACTTTTCCAAGCCTTCAGTGCTCTCCAGCTGGCTTCTATTTGGCTTTCACATTTTGTTACCTGAAACGTGTTTAAAAACATTTTATCCGCAAGAAATACTGGCGAGTGAGTCCCAGTTAAATCAAAACAGGTTTTATCATTTTACAGTATTGAGGGCGATCTCGCAATTATATTTGTTTATATTTCTACTTAAATTACCACCCACGGTACTGTCAATCCTGACTGGTGGTAATGTCACTACTCACAGTCTGGTAACAAATTTTGTATACAAAACCCCAACATACTGACGATAATTGTAGAATTACAAATACTCAATCACTGTTAATTATAAGATAATTTGTGAAAAGAGGAATCACTCACATTGCTAATTTAGGTATTTCCCTTGTAACTTCCTGGTTATAATCTAATAAATTAAACAATGCACACGCATTAGTATAATAACCCAAATTTTACATTAGTTATACCCTCCCCGAGACAGAATTCCAATGACTGAGTCAGGCAGAGCCTCGACATGCGTTACGGAGCACTAGATCAATCGGGCAGCGTATCTAATACGTAACCAGGGGTCATAATACTTACAACGAGGTAGAGGTTCGCTAATTAGGGGGGTATTATACCCGATATTAATTCTAATATTCAGAATTTTGAGAGAGATAATCGATTGTGAGCGAATTCGAGTTGAATGCTAATGCCCTCTATTTATAGGGCTGTTTGGCGAGTTTCTCGCGCCCCGCGACGGAGAGAAGGAGGCTTTCGCGGCCCACAAGCTAGGCTGGCTAGGGCCTAGCTTTGGCCAGTCACCGGTGAAGCTTGTCCAAGTGTCGTGCCACGTGGCACACCAGGGTTTCGTTACTTTTTACTCGCTCACGCCCCGCGACGGACCAATGGGGGGTCTGTCGCGCCCCGCCAGAGCCCCTCGAATTTTGTTTTTATTTAATTTTTATAAAAATAAAGTATTTGGGCCCCACTTTTCGTATACGGTGTGTATTTTAGGGCGTATAGGGACATGTTTAAGGGTTTCGGGAGAGTTGTTATATCCTCCCCACCCTGTTTTAAAACTCGGCCTCAAGGTCTACTGGAACAGGTGTGGATATTTCCTCTGCATTTCTGATTCAAGCTCGCAAGTGTACTCTGGTCCTCTCTTGGAATCCCACTTTACTTTGACTAGAACTAATCTCTTGTGTTTGAGATTCTTAATCTTTTTGTCTTCAATCTGTAGATGCTTCTCTACAAACGTAAGCTTCTCATTCACCTCTATGTCCTTAAGAGGTACTACTAATGATTCATCTGCTAAGCACTTTTTGAGATTACATACATGAAACACATCATGTATTCCTGCCATTTCCTCTGGCAGTTGTAGCTGGTAAGCTACTGGTCCTATTCTTCTAATAATCTCAAAAGGTCCAACATACCTGGGGCTTAGCTTTCCCCTTTTTATGAATCTGACTACTCCTTTCCATGGAGAAACTTTTAGCAATACCTTATCTCCTACCTGGAATTCCGATGGTTTTCGCCTGTTATCAACATAACTCTTTTGACGATCGCGTGCTACTTTTAGTCTTTCCTTGACTTGAATAATCTTGTCTGTTGTTTCTTGTACTATCTCGGGTCCAGATAGTTGCTTTTCTCCAATTTCTGCCCAACAGACTGGAGTTCGGCACTTTCGTCCATAAAGTGCTTCAAATGGTGCAGCATTGATACTGATATGATAGCTGTTATTGTAAGAGAATTCTATTAATGGTAGATGATCGTCCTAATTTCCTCCGAAATCAATTACACAAGCTCTAAGCATATCTTCCATTGTCTGAATCGTCCTTTCGCTTTGTCCGTCCGTTTCAGGATGATAAGTTGTGCTTAGATTTAACTTGGTTCTCATTGCTTTTTGGAAACTAATCCAAAAATGAGAAGTAAAATGGCTATCTCTGACAGAAAGAATTTATAAAGGAATTCCATGTAATGAAACTACTTCATTTACATACAACTTGGCTAACTGTTCCATACTGAAAGTTTCCTTCATTGGTAAGAAATGAGTAGACTTGGTTAATCTATCTACAATCACCCAGATTGTATCATTACCCTTTCGTGTTTTGGGTAATTTGGCAACAAAATCCATTGTTATCAATTCCCATTTCCATATTGGCATTTCTAATGGCTGCAATAAACCTGAGGGTTTCTGATGTTCAGCTTTAACCTGTGAACAGGTTAGACACTTGGCAACATAAGGTGCTACAACCTTTTTCATTCCTATCCACTAAAAATTCTTTCTTAAGTCTTGGTACATCTTATCACTTCCAGGATGTATTGTGTACTTAGACCTATGGGCTTCTTCTAAAATTTGGTGGCGTAGGTTTCCTCGTTTAGGTATCCAAATTCTTTTCTTATTAAATCTCCAAATTCCATCTGTTCCCTGTTCTAATTCCTTAATCATTTGTTTCAATTTTTCAGTATCGTCCTTGATTACTGATTCTTATATTTCCCTAATTTGTTCATTTAAATCAATCTGTAGATTTAGTTTAAGAGAACGTACTCTTTTTGGCTTTTCATGATACTTTCGACTTAAAGCATCGGCTACTACATTAGCCTTTCCTACATGATACTGGATACTACAATCATAGTCACAAAGAATTTCCATCCAGCGTCTTTGTCTCATATTTAATTCCTTTTGCCCAAAAACATATCTTAAACTCTTATGATCGGTGAAAATGGTAAACTTACTACCATAAAGATAATGTCTCCAAATTTTAAGGGCAAAAATTATGGCTCCTAATTCTAAATCATGGGTTGTATAATTCTCTTCATGATTCTTGAGTTGTCTAGAGGCATAGGCTATAACCTTTTGACGTTGCATCAACACACATCTGTAACCTAGCTTAGATGCGTCACAATAGACTACAAAGTCTTCAATTCCTTCCGGTAACGCAAGTATGGGTGCGTTGGTTAATCTTTGCTTAAGAATTCTAAAGGCTTCTTCTTGTTTTGGTCCCCATTCAAACTTAACAGATTTACAGGTCAGTTTTGTTAAGGGAATGGCTATTCTAGAAAAATCTTGGATAAATCGTCTATAATAACCAGCCAGTCCTAGAAAACTTCTCACCTCCGTTGGTGATTCAAGGACTTTCATTTAGTAATCGCCTCGATCTTTGTGGGATCTACATGAATTCCTTCATGATTAACTAAATGTCCAAGAAATTTCACTTCTTCTATCCAAAACTCGCATTTTGAGAATTTAGCATAAAGCTTTTCTTTTCTCAATAATGTAAGAAGTGCATGCAAATGCGTTGAATGTTCCTCTTTACTTTTAGAGTAAATGAGAATATCATCTATAAAGACAATTATGAATTTATCCAGATATGGTTTACATATTATGTTCATCATATCCATAAATGCGGCTGGGGCATTGGTTAAACCAAATGGCATGACTGTAAATTCATAATGGCCATATCTTGTTCTAAAAGCAGTTTTAGCAATGTCCTCTTCTTGTACCTTCAATTGATGATATCCTGAGCGTAAATCGATTTTGGAAAAGAATCGAGCTCCTTGCAATTGATCAAACAAATCATCCATTCTCGGTAATGGGTACCGATTTTTAATCGTGACCTTGTTTAATTATCGGTAATCAATGCACATACGCATCGATCCGTCTTTCTTCTTGACAAACAAGATTGATGCTCCCCATGGCGATGAACTGGGCTGTATGAATCCTTTCTCCAGAAGTTCATCTAACTGTTTCTTCAGTTCTTGCATCTCTGCGGGTGCTAATCGGCAAGGTGCCTTAGCAATAGGTGTTGTTCCTGGTAATACGTGGATTCTGAATTCGACTTCCCTGTCTGGCGGTAGTCCTGGTAGCTCTTCTGGGAAAACATCGGAGAATTAAGATACTACAGGAATATCTTTCAATTCCTTTCCTTAAGTGTTAATGATTATAAAAATCATATACACTAGTGACCCTTTTCTTGCACAACTTGCTGTTTTCATCACAGAGATGAATTTCGTGGATCGAGATGGCTTATCTCCTTTAATTGTGATATTTTCACCTTTTGGCAAGTTTACTTGTATTGACTTTTGATCACATAGAATACTGGCTTTATTGGCTATTAACCAATCCATTCCTAATACAATATCAAATTCTGCTAGATTCATTGGGTAAAGATTTGCAACAAAATTATGGTTTAAAATTTCTATTCTTGTTCCCTGCAAGATTTCAGTAATCTTAATGGATTCTCCATTTGCCGTTTCTACTAGGCATTCTTGTTAGAGTTTAGTTAATGGTTGATTAAGAAGTTTGCAAAATGAAGTATTAATAAAACTTTGGTTCGCACCAGAGTCAAATAATACTTTAGCAAAAACATCATTAACTAAAAACGTACCGGAAATCACGTCCGGAATCATCTTAGCTTCTTCTGCAGTCAGAACAAATGCTCTAGCATTCTTAGTAGTCTTGTTGTTCATGGCTGGAGCTAGTTTCGAATAATTTGGCTTGATATGCCCCTTTTCTCCACAATTGAGGCATACTCCATTACTGGGTTTCTTCCTACAGTCTTCTTCCTTGTGTCCTGGTATCTTGTAGAAATTGCAGTAGGTAGAACATCTTCCTGAATGCTTCTTCTTGCAGGCTTTACAGTAAGGTGTAGAGGTAGAACCTATATTTTTCCCAAGGTTGGAATTCCCATTGCGAAATTTCTGGGTAAGCTTTTGAGCTAGGTTCTTTCTCTGGTTTTCTTCTTGTGTACGTACTAGTTCATCAGTCAAGATATTTGCTAGTTCTACAGCTTCTTCTATAGTTTGTGGTCTAGTTGCCTTGACTACGTGTCTAATCTCACTGATTAATCCCCAAATGTAACGCGGGATTAATACTGGTTCTGGTGATGCTAGGGTTGGCACTATTCTAGCATATTCAAAGAATACGGTAGTGTAACCCTTACAGTCAACTCCAGTTATTCTATGGTTTAAGAACTTATTGGAAATCTGTTCTTTTTCATTGGGAAGACAGAATTTCCTTTCAACCATATTCTTAAACTCAGTCCATTCCATATTGTAGACTTTGTTGTTTCCCCAAGACTGGAGAATAGTGTTCCACCATTCTAGAGCTGCATTCTTAAAAAGATTGGAAGCAAACATGATTTTATCTTCCTCTGCACACTCGCTTATTTTTAAGACTGCTTCAGTCTTTTCTATCTAGCGTAGAGCTGCAATGGTTCCTTCATTGCCAGAGAATTCCATTGGTTTACAAGACCAGAATTCTTTGTAAGAACAACCATAAGACATGGTTCTTCTTCTTTTTGGAATATGCAATTGAAGTAACGGTCCATTTTTATGCTGTGACTGGGTTCAGTAGGTGGTCGTCTACTTCCATTATTACTTTTATTATCTTCCACTTCCTTAACCGTTTTGATAATATATTGCATAGCGTCCATAATCTCTTGTGCCACTATGTGTTCGATGGCACTGTTATCTATATGGTTCTCGTTATTATCGTTATTCGGGTTTTCTTGATTCACTTCGTTGTCCATCTGGATTATAAACATTTACCCAATATTAATATCACAGAACAATATTTAATGCGAACAATCACACAATAAACACTTTGATCAAAATCGTGGTACATTGCAACATTTACTCTATTTCATATATTTTACATGCTACAACTGAAATTCAAAATACAATACTAACTATGCATCAGTAGGTAGTGGATTATCTATTTTCAGTTTTTTTTTCAAACTACTCACATATATATTTATATCTATATTATTATTATTACTATTACTAAGGGTTCATCCAGTATTGCATGTCACGCTCGTCGTACTTCCAAACGAGCCTCTCCCCTATTTACCTTATCCTTTCACTTTCATCTAATAACTCCTCACCAAAAGGGCGGAGTTCCTGCACATTTTCGGTACTCATGGGTGGTGCTGGTGCTGGTATCGAGTCAGGGTACTGGGGCATCTGTTCTTCGTATGGGTATGGGTTCTCTAAGATTTCCCGAATATACTGGTCATTATCCTAATATGGATCTAGAGGGTCAAGGTTGGGATAGGGTGTTACTGGGTTGGGTATGAGTTCCTCCTGTGGGTAAAGTTCTCGATAATCCCTATGGTCGTCATTCCATGGGTCATAAGCTAGAGGGTTTGGTGCTGGGACTCTAGGAATTTCGTTTGGGTCTAATGCGGGTATTAGAATCTGGTCTACTTGGTTAGGTTCAATTTCCATGGGTTGAGTTGGAAACAGTGGTAGTGGGTGTGGTGCGATGATTTGTTCTAAGTTTGGGTCTGCGGCAGTGGTAGCTAGGATGTGAAAGTTAGCTAATCGCCTATTGAGTATGTCTTGAGTCTGGGCATTCATCTCCCTATTTGTTGCTGCTAAAGCTCACTGTTGCTGCAATTTCCTCATTCTTTTCCTACGCTCGTGTGCTCCCCAACTGAACCATCCTCTCTTTTTGGTAGGGAATGGTTCTTCGAATTGTGCCTTAAATATGAAAATCCCCTCTTCTGTGTCAGCTGAATACCCCGAGGGGTTAGGCTGGGAAGAAGTTCCTTCATCCTTAGGAGAACTAGACAGTTAACGATAGGCGTCCGATGGTCCTTGATCACTCATACTGTAAACTAACAAATTGTCAAATAACACAAAACAATAATATACGCGCGTAATCCCGTAGATTATTTCCTAACATAATGGATAAAATTTTGGTGTCAGCAGAACACTTCTGTGGCTGAAATCAGTGGTTGTAGCTCTGATACCACCCTCTGTCGCAACCCCCGACCCCTGCCATGGGAGGCAGGCGGCTGCGACCTACTCAGAGATGGTGGTATCGATGTTTATCATTAATTTGGCAGCGGTCAGGACCGTAGTGAAAAAATATTTTATCAGAGTAAAACACCACATTTTTATAATAATAAATACATTGGGATAAACCCAAGTTTCCATTTCAAACATGTTTATAGGGATAAACCCTAATTTATTGAAATAAAACTTCTTCTTTATTTAGGTAACTTTTATAGCCACTTTTCTAAGCCTTCAGTGCTCTCCAGTTGGCTTCTATTTGGCTTTCACATTTTGTTACCAGAAACGTGTTTAAAAACATTTTATCAGCAAGAAATACTGGCGAGTGAGTCCCAGTTTAATCAAAACAGGTTTTATCATTTTACAGTATTGAGGGCGATCTCGCAATTACATTTGTTTATATTTCTACTTTAATTACCACCCACGGTACTATCAATCATGACTGGTGGTAATGTTACTACTCACAGTGTAGTAAAAAATTTTGTATACAAAACCCCAACATACCGACGATAATTGTAGAATTACAAATACTCAATCACTGTTAATCATAAGATAAAAACAATTGGAATTTTGTAAAAATAATTTGTGAAAAGAGGAATCACTCACATTGCTAATTTAGGTATTTCCCTTGTGACTTCCTGGTTATAATCTAAGAAATTAAACAATGCACACGCGTTAGTATAATAACCCAACTTTTACATTAGTTATACCCTCCCCGAGACAGAACTCCAACGACTGAGTCAGGCAGAGCCTCAACATACGTTATGAAGCACTAGATCAATCGGGCAGTGTATCTAATATGTAACCAGGGTTTATAATACTTACAACGAGGCAGAGCTTCGCTAATTAGGGGGTATTATACCCGATATTAATTCTAATATTCAGAATTTTGAGAGAGAGAATCGATTGTGAGCGAATTCGATTTGAATGCCGATGCCCTCTATTTATAGGGCTGTTCGGTGAGTTTCTAGCGCCCCGCAATGGAGACAAGGGGGCTTTCGCGGCCCGCGAGCTAGGCTGGCTAGGGCCTAGCCTTGGCCAGTCACCGGTGTAGCTTGTCCAAGTGTCGTGCCACGTGGCACGCCAGGGTTTTGCCACTTTTCACTTACTCGCGTACCGCGACGGACCAAGGGGGGTCTGTCGCGCCCCGCCAGAGCCCCTCGAATTTTTTTTATTTAATTTTTATTAAAATAGAGTATTTGGGGCCCACTTTTCGTATACGGGGTGTATTTTAGGGCGTATAGGGACATGTTTAGGGGTTTCGGGAGACTTGTTATAGTTTTCGTGTTATACATAGGTTGGTGTTAGGCTATGTAATTCCACCAATTTCAAAGAACGTATTTGTGGTGTTGTGTGGACGGACATTCTCACACCTGAAGAGTTTGAATCAAAATGCGAAGTGGTTATCGGAGAGTTCAATTTAGCAGATAATGACTGGCTATCTGATATTTTTGCACTCAGGGAATCTTGGATCCCTGCATACTATAGAATGGAAGAGATGTCGGGTCTTATGCGAACGACATCTAGGTCGGAGAGTGAGAATCATTTTTTTGGTCAAGTGTGCAATTCAAAAGCTACTATTGTTGAGTTCATGACTCATTACGAAACTGCAATAGAAGCACAGCGTCACACGCACCGGAAAAATGATCATGAATCTCGATACAAACGACCCTAGTTGAAGAGTAATTACCGATTGTTGGAAGGCCAAGCTGCTGACATATACACAAAAAGTATTTTTTGTGACGTTCAAGCTGAGCTAATTGGAATTGCGGATTGCATAAATCAATGTTACGAAGATCAGCCCGATGGGTTTGTTAAGTTTTACATAAATGACTTCCAGCAGCCTTGTACATCCTTATTTGAGGTAAACAATGGCGTTTTGTTTTTTATATGGCGTTTTCTGTGCATGGCGTTTTATCATATCCATGTGTTTTTTAATTTTTTTAGACAAACATTCTCTACATGGCATTATAGAGATATTGTTTTTGGCGTTTTTTCAGGTAATGTACCGTAAGTCTGATTGCACATGCAGTTGCTCATGCAGGCATTTTGTGCAGTTTGGTTTGCTATGTAGACATATATTCTATGATTTGAGAATTATGGACATTAGGGAATTTCCAAAACAATACATTTTGAATAGATGACGCAAAGAGGCTTCCCCAAACTGCTCTCCCGAATACTCAATTAGTCGTGAATATATGACCGAGCTTGATCCCGATGTGCAAAGTATGATGCGAGATATTATTTTTTCAATGGAATATACTATGAACCGTTTATCTGGTAATAAAGAGGAGCTATCCTTATACAAAGATCATGTTCAATCTTATATGAAGAAGGTTCAAGATATGCAGATTGTTGCTCCTCCCGCTAGTACTAGGGATAGATTTGCCGAGATAACCGGTCAATATAAAAACGACCAGAATCTGATAAGAGTCTCTGTTGGGTATAAATCAAAAGGTTCTGGTTCTCGGAAGCGCCTGAAATCTAAACAGGAGATAGCAATCGAGAAAAAGAAATCAAAGTCGAAACCCGGGGCCAAAGAAAGACTGTGTCAGAACTGCAAAGGCTATGGACACTACGCATCGACATGCAAATAGGCCGTAATTAAAAGAAGATCGACAAGGTCTTCGAGAGCTAGTGAAGAGTAGTTTGGCATTTTGTATTTTTCATTCTTACAGAACACACACAGATGGTCTTCGAGAGCCAGTGAAGAGTAGTTTGGCGTTTTGTATTTTTCATTCTTACAGAACACACACAGATCTCAGTTTGGCGTTTTACATCATTCTTTATACATCATTTTTTTCCATCATTTTTTTTTCGACCTAATTGTTCATAACATGTTACTTTGAAGTTACATAACAAACAATATAAGATCGGACAACCAAATCAAACCCAAAAAAAACAACGCCACTAAATAAAACTACCATAAACCTCTAGTTTTGGTCATGTTAAACTCAATAATGTTTTGCTAAACGAGATGGATAACATTCTTAATCCTCAGTCAAGAAAGATGTCTAACAATATTATCCATCTCGTTCAGCTAAACTTTATTGAGAACAAAACCAAATCTCCATGAAATGACGTTTTTAAAATTTTGTAGTTTTTGTACGTTTTGGCGTTTATAATGAGGATTTTGCCCATTACATCGAGCGAAAGTTTACGGAGAAAATAGTGTATCACAAAGAAACATGGATTGGAATCATTGATATTTGGGTTTTTTGGCGTTTCTAAGATGAATGGTATAGAGGAAAATATGACATTTGGGGTTTTGTTGTGGTTATTAGTAGGTTTGAGAGATTGTTTATATAGGAAGTTTTTGGCGAGTATTTTAGGCGCGATTTTTATTATAGTAAATGCTAGTAATTAAGTTACGTCGCATCAGTACTGTTTGTTCAGCTTTATCGGTTAAAAACAAAGTTTGACGTTTTATATTTAATGGCGTTTAGATTAGGATGAAGCGTGCTATGTGGGTTAATGTCACACCCCCAAAATACCACCTAGGGAATGTCCCTGTTAGGCATGTGACGTACCAACAATGAGCCACTAATTACATTGAACCCATACAAGTTTCAAAATAAAATCCTCCATTATTAATGAAAAATACCATCAACGAGTTTAAATGAAAACCAACATGTTCAACGGAAGCAAATAGTAAACCAAAGTTAAACTGTTTCAAAACCAATGTATAAAATCAATAAGTCAATCACATGAATCCCTCCAGTCGACCCATGACCACTCCAGCTACTCCAGACAACAAGTTCCAAATCCAAGACATCTAATGACCTACGAGCATGCAACAAGTGTATCAGACAATGCTGGTGAGTTCATAGTTTTACGAAAACGTTGGTTACCAAGTGTTTAGTTAATCCATTGAATTTAATGTTGATAACATCCCGAATACAAGACGGCTCCTGATTTACATTGCCCTTTCTCCAATGCTCCTATCAAAGCATAGGTCATGACTAGGTCATTAGTTCACACCCGTCCTCTCAGGTACGGGGTGAGGGTGCCAAACCTAAGTAGCGCTACCAACTAATACCCTGTTACCTCTCAGGTAACAAACAACAAGGAGGGACTTTAATGGTGATAGGATGAGTATATTATCCAACATTCCAGATTTACCCAAAAGACATATTCCTCTCAGGAATACCCATGATTTACCCAAAACCAATCCCTCTCAGGGATACCCAAAGAATGTCCCAACCACCGGGACGCATGCTCAAGAGAGATGAACTCATCTTTGGTTTGCTCGGTTAGATTAAAGTATGTGTTCCTAGTTGGTCAATTAATCCCTATTGGGGTTACCAAGTTAGTCAGTTTCGTGCAAACATAACACATGTGGTCTTTGCATTCATTACACAGGTTGCAAGTAAGCAAAACATATTTCATTACGCAAGTCATAGTAAGTATTCGAGTCCCACTTTCAATCACAACACAAGTACATATCATAACATGGCACATGTCAAGTGGTTCAGTTCCCGTTTAAGTATACATGCAAATGGTAACCAGAATTCATGCAACACGGGTATTCGTATCATTATACGCCATATCATTACATAGTGAGTGCTTGGGTCATAAGTGCTCCCTGTTATCCATCCACAACTCATGACATCTAAATCAATTCAGCAATTACTCTATTGTGCGGCCCAACTGAATTAACAGCCCAATTCAGATTGCATGACCTATGTTTCTAACCCATCGCTTAAACCCAGTTCGTAGGCCACCCTAGTGCCCAGCCCAGCTGTGCTTTGCCACCTCCCCCTCATGCGCGGCCCAGTAGATTTCAGGCCCAAACGAGTGGTGCATCCTGCTGCTTGGCCCAACCCTTAACAGAAGGTGTGAGGCCCCTTTCATGCACAGCCCTGTTTATCCATATATATTCACAAAAGTAAATTAATTTAACTCAACACCCTAGGAATTATCATCCACTAGTTAACATGTTATCATGCACATTCCCAAGATTCTATACATCCTAATCGTTACATCTTAGCATATCATAAACATTATAAACAGTACCTCATAAACCACTCCTATATCAATTAACCATCTCAAAAATCATCCCCCATGGCTAACTCTAAATACTCGTTAGATCAGAACAATAACCACCTACCATGCCCTCCTTCTTGTTGCAACATTAATGTTAATCGTCCAATTAATATTAAGCTAAGTATCCTAGTTATTGTTATACATCATAACCCAACCAAGATCATGGGTTACCTAATTTGATTCATTCACAGTTTACAAACATCACAACTAGTCTCCATAGATCTTGCTATCATACATACACATCATGTATAATACAAAACGAACTCATGTATATCATACGCAACCCAATCGCTACTAATCATTATTATACATGTTTGAATCACCGAATATCAACTCAACAGGTTCATGTCATAATGTTCTACACATCATTAACCAAGATTATTAATATTAATGAAATCTAACATTAACAATCAACATCCAATCGACTCAAACAACATACTCAACCAGAATTCATGAAACGGCTAGATGCTTATAACACGTTTGCAAATCATAATCACATAGAGAACAATCAAATAGGAATTAGTATAAATATGGATTTACTAACCAAGATCCTTGATTAATAGAGTGATGTTTCGAGAGAAGGGGGTATCCACCTCCATGCGTAGAAGATAGAAGAGAGTAGGGTTTGTTTAGAGTTTTGTGTTAATCATTAACATGTTACGTATACATAATAATAATAATTGTCTTGGGGGCGGTTCCTCCTTTTTGGCCGTGATAATGGGCTCAAGCCCAAGTGAGCTGAAACACATTTGCAAGGCAGCCAATACTTAGTGATCAAGGGGTGGGCTTCAATAATTTGGGGTGTGGCCCAATCATATACACGATACTAAGTCCGGCCCAATTAACACACTCATACACATTAAACATTTAGCAATTAACACACTCATACACGTTAAACATTTAGCAATTTAACACACTCATACACGTTAAACATTTAGCAATTTAATTACTGTGACAAGTGTTTACTAATTTCTATCGTCGTAAGGGATATGAAAGAGAAATAACGAGGAACAGGATCACGTGACGAAGAGATACAAACCTTGAAAGATCTGGTTGTCACATCATCCCCCACTTGAGAGAAATTTCGTCCCGAAATTTGACAAGTAAGCACAGAGGAGTGAAGTGATAACTCAAGATTGTTGCGGATTTTCCTCAGGTGCCACATCATCCCCAACTTGAAGAGGAATTTCGTCCTGAAATTCACCAGTAGTACCCGAATTAGATTGGTCAATAGGAAAAAGTTGAGGATATTTAAGCTTCATCTGATCCTCACGCTCCCACGTGAACTCCGGTCCATGTCTTGAGTTCCAACGAACTCTCACAATCGGAAAACGACTATGTTTACGCACCTTGACCTCCCGGTCCATGATCTCTATAGGTTCTTTGAAAAACTGCAACTTGTCGTCAATCTTCGGCTCTTGGAACCGCACAATCAGTGTTTCATCAGATAAACACTTCTTCAATTGCGATACATAAAAGACATCATGAACATTACCCAACTCAGCAGGTAACTCGAGCTTGTAAGCCACTTTACCGATTCGCTCCAAGATTTTAAATGGCCCAACGTAACGTGGATTAAGCTTGCCACGCTTCCCGAAGCGTACAACACCCTTCCACGGCGAAACTTTCAACATAACTCGATCACCTACAGCGAACTCTAACGGTTTCCTACGCTTGTCAGCGTAGCTTTTCTGACGATCACGCACTGCTGCCATATAGTTCCTGATCTGAACAATCTTTTCCGAAGTTTCAAGTACAAGATCAGGACCTATGATCGGGCTGTCACCCACCTCAGCCCAACAGAGAGGAGAACGGCATTTCCGCCCGTACAATGGTTCAAACGGAGCTACCTGAATACTAGTGTGGTAGCTGTTGTTGTATGAGAACTCTATCAACGGCAAATGTTTCTCCCACCCTTTTCCAAAATCAATTACACATGCACGCAGCATGTCTTCAAATGTCTGGATGGTTCGCTCTGTTGGTTTCAGGCCCCACTTAGCAACACACACTCAAAAAAACACAATAGAATTCACGAAGAGAATGAAATGTTTTCTAAACTGCTGCTGAAAAATTGAGAGTACATCAAATAAACTAATACTATCCCCTATTTATAATAATAAACAACTAGAATATGCTAATTAAATCCCATAAGATCAACCACCACTAACTTCATCACACGTTCAACCCCTTCTTTTGCGGTCAACCAAGACCAATTCTTCAACAACCTTCTGACCCATTCATGCAAAACCCGGTTTCGACCCGTAACCCATCAAGATTATCCAACACGCTCGCTCCAACCATCCGTCTGTGGGTGATAAGCAGTACTCATATCGAGACGTGAACCGAACGACTTATGCATCGACTGCCATAAATCGAAAATGAAACGCGGATCTCGATCTGAGATGATGGAGGTTGGCACCCCGTGCCTGGAAACCACCTTTTTAAGATAAACCGCTGCAAGCTGTGAGGACTTATCCGTTTCCTTGATCGCTAGAAAATGCGCTGACTTCATGAGACGATCAACAATCACCCAAATGGTATCGTTTCCTGCCTGAGTTCTCGGTAAACCTGTAACGAAATCCATAGCAATCTGCTCCCATTTCCACGTGGGTATCTCCGGTTGCTGAAGTAGGCCTGAGGGTTTCTGATACTCTACTTTGACTTTAGCACAAGTCAAACACTTACTCACGTATGTCGCTATGTGAGCCTTCATCTTTGGCCACCAATACATAACCCTGAGATCCTGATACATCTTATCTGAGCCCGGGTGAACAGAATACCGAGACTTGTGTGCTTCGTCCATCACAAGCTCTCGAAGATACAGAGGAACCCACACTCGCTCCATAAAATAATAAAGGTCATCAGATCTCTCCACAAGTCGTTTTTCCATCCCACGCAAGTATTCGGCCTCGATTTTCTCTTCCTTCAATGCCTCGATCTGCGCGGAACGAATCTGATCAGGTAAACCAGAGTGAGTAGTGAGTTGTAGAGCGCGCAGACGTTTAGGCTTCGTCTCCTTCCGGCAAAGTGCATCAGCTACAACGTTAGCTTGACCCGGGGGATGCTTGATGGCACATTCGTAGTCGTTCAACAGTTCCACCCAGCGACGCCGTCGCATATTAAATTCCTTCTGGTCGAAAATATGTTGAAGGCTCCTGTGATCGGTGTAGATGGTGCATTTGGTACCGTACAGGTAATGCCTCCAGATTTTCAACGCGAAAACCACGGCCCCCAACTCCAAGTCGTTAGTCGTGTCTCCCCACGTCGAAGAACTGGGTCAGATAAAACTTCTATCCAACAGTTCTTGGAGTTGATTCGACAGCTCTTGCAACTCTCCTGGTGCCAGATGATAAGGAGCACGAGCAATCGGAGCTTCTCCTGGCATAAGGTCAATCTGAAATTCCACCTGACGATGTTAGGGTAAACTAGGTAACTCTTCAGGAACACGTCAGGAAACTCACGAACAACTGGGAAATCCTCGATCTTCCTTTCTCCAGGTTGCGAATTGGTGACAAGAGCTAGAATAGCAGGGTATCCCTTGCACAGACACTTCTGAGCCTTCATCGCTGAAATAATACTAACCATAGCACCACTACGATGACCCTGAACCGATAGAGATTCTCCGCTAGGTAGAGGGATACGCACGATTTTCTCTTTGCAGAGAATTTCCGCTTGATGCTTAGACAGCCAATCCATGCCAATGACCACATCAAAACTTCCAAGAGTAATGGGGAGTAGGTCAATGTCGAACACTTGACCCATGAGATCAAGTTTACAACCAAAAAGGACATGAGAAGCTTCAATCGGTTTACTATCGGATAATTCTACCACATGCTTATCTACAAGAGGTGTGGGACTCAACCCTAACCGACGACTAAATCCCAAAGACACATAACTCCAATCGGCACCAAAGTCGAATAAAACAGAAGCAAAAAGATCGTTCACAGAAAACGTACCGGTCACGACGTTGCCATCATTGCAAGCTTCCCCAGCACCAATAGTAAATACTCTTCCACGTGCCCTGTCCCCACCATTGTTGCCATTGTTGTTATTCCCAGTATTGTTGTTGTTGCCATCATTCTGATTAAGCTGAGGGCAATCCCGCTTAAAATGGCACTCATCACCACACTGAAAACAGCCCTTACGATTTCCCTGGTTCTGTTGAGGTTGCTGCCTCTCCTGTTGCTGTGGCTGCTGCGGCGGCTTTGGGAGCCAGACCCTACAATCTTTAGCCACATGACCCACCTTGTTGCACCTGTGACATACCCGAGTGCACAGCCCGCGATGGTGGAATATACACTTATTACATTTTGGTAGCTTTCCCGCGTAGGAGCCCTGATTTGAATTGTCGCTCTGATTCTGATTCACCGAAGACGACTGGCTAAAACTGCGGTTGTTACTGTTGTCTGCCCTTTTCTGAGATTGACTGGCACTGGTTGCTTTGTCAGCATCGTTCCATTTTTGCTTGTTATCACTAGCAGGTGTGGTAGCTGTAACAGCAGTGGTAGTAGCAGATTTACGAGGCGGAAATGAGCCACGCTCGACCTCTTGGTCAGTAATCTTATATGTCAAACGAATGATCTGGGGCAGATTGTTAAGGTTTGCAGTAGTGACATAACCCTTTACAGCTGATGCTAGGCCCTTGAGATACAACTCAATTCGTCGATGTGGAGGTCGAGACAGGTTAGGGCACAAAATTGCTAGTTCATGAGATCGTTTCGTGTAAGCCTCGATCTCGGATCCTTCTATCTGCAAATCGTAGTACTCATTCTCAAGCTTCTGAATCTCATCACGAGGATAATACTCTTCTCGCATCAATTCCTTAAAATCATCCCAAGTCGTTGCATTAGCCATCTCGATGCCCAACATCTGCACCTGGGCATTCCACCAAATTAAGGCACCATCCTCCAAAGTGCCTGTAGCATACTTCACACGGTCCCCCACGGGACAATTACACATAGCGAACACTGACTCAGCTTTCTCGAACCATCAAAGTAGCCCCAGTGCCCCTTCAGTCCCACTAAAGGTCTGTGGCTTACAATCCATAAATGTCTTAAATGTGCAAGCAGGCGGATTGTTTTGATTCTGATTCGCTGGCTGACCTAATGGACGAAAGGAAATACAACACAAGGGTAAGAGTTGTGTACGCGACACAAGAATAAAGATAATTTGGCACATATCGTACCAGCTTGGTAGGCTGCTAATGCCTCAGCCACACGGGTGTTGATCAGATTTGTCAACTCAGCCTGAGTCATAGCAATGTGTCCACGTCCATGGCCTCATCCACTCATGATTCTATATATGGAGAGGGAACAAGTTTAAGGATCGAGCTAAGGCAGGAGTCAAATATCACGTTGACATCTACAAACTACATAGTTTACACCAAACAATAGGGCAGAACCCTTCTCGCACTCGTTAAGCCTCACTGGGAGTCACATGCACCTCACGTTATTATTATGTGTGCACCCATAATAATAAGGCAATTTTCATGCTCATCTCAGTGCCTCTTATCTTGCACTAAAGGTTTCCCCCACATTCAAATAGCAAACGAAAGGTATCACAGGATTACGAATCACAAAAGTCGAAAAGTAGTGTCACACTATCAAATCACCATAGTATCTAGTATATCGTTTCATACAAGTTGTGAGTGTGTGACTACTAAACAAGTAATGCATAAAGTAAACAGAAGACGAACCTTGCAATCTGGAGCTGAGTGTCATGGTCGATTTCGGATCTGTTCGGTTATAGTCTGGTTTTATAAAAACGTTTTAAAACCAAGTTCACTATAACCAGTGGCTCTGATACCAAACTGTCACATCCCCAAAATACCACCTAGGGAATGTCCCTGTTAGGCATGTGACGTACCAACAACGAACCACTAATTACATTGAACCCATACAAGTTTCAAAATAAAATCCTCCATGATTAATGAAAAATACCATCAACGAGTTTAAATGAAAACCAACATGTTTAGCGGAAGTAAATAGTAAACCAAAGTTAAACTGTTTCAAAACCAATGTATAAAATCAATAAGTCAATCACATGAATCCCTCCAGTCGACCCATGACCACTCCAGCTACTCCAGACAACAAGTTCCAAATCCAAGACATCTAACGACCTGCGAGCATGCAACAAGTGTATCAGACAACGCTGGTGAGTTCATAGTTTTAGGAAAACGTTGGTTACCAAGTGTTTAGTTAATCCATTGAATTTAATGTTGATAATATCCCGAATACAAGACGGCTCCTGATTTACATTGCCCTTTCTCCAATGCTCCTATCAAAGCATTGGTCATGACTAGGTCATTAGTTCACACTCGTCCTCTCAAGTACGGGGTGAGGGTGCCAAACCTAAGTAGCGCTACCAACTAATACCATGTTACCTCACAGGTAACAAACAACAAGGAGGGACTTTAATGGTGATAGGATGAGTATATTATCCAACATTCCAGATTTACCCAAAAGACATATTCCTTTCAGGAATACCCATGATTTACCCAAAACCAATCCCCCTCAGGGATACCCAAAGACTGTCCCAACTACTGGGACACATGCTCAAGAGAGATGAACTCACCTTTGGTTTGCTCGGTAAGATTAAAGTATGTGTTCCCAGTTGGTCAATTAATCCCTATTGGGGTTACCAAGTTAGTCAGTTTCGTGCAAACATAACATATGTGGTCTTTGCATTCATTACACAGGTTGCAAGTAAGCAAAACATATTTCATTGCGCAAGTCATAGTAAGTATTCGAGTCCCACTTTCAATCACAACACGAGTACATATCATAACATGGCACATGTCAAGTGGTTCAGTTCTCATTTAAGTATACATGCAAATGGTAACCAGAATTCATGCAGCACGGGGTATTCGTATCATTATACGCCATATCATTACATAGTGAGTGCTTGGGTCATAAGTGGTCCCTGTTATCCGTCCACAACTCATAACATCTAAATCAATTCAGCAATTACTCTATTGTGCGACCCAACCGAATTAACGGCCCAATTCAGATTGCATGACCTATGTTTCTAACCCATCGCTTAAACCCAGTTCGTAGGCCACCCTAGTGCCCAGCCCAGCTGTGCCTTGCCACCTCCCCCTTATGCGCGGCCCAGCAGATTTCAGGCCTAAACGAGTGGTGCATCCTGCTGCGTGGCCCAACCCTTAACAGAAGGTGTGCGGCCCCTTTCATGCACAGCCCAGTTTATCCATATATATTCACAAAAGTAAATTAATTTAACTCAACACCCTAGGAATTATCATCCACTAGTTAACATGTTATCATGCACATTCCCAGGATTCTATACATCCTAATCGTTACATCTTAGCATATCATAAACATTATAAACAGTACCTCATAAACCACTCCTATATCAATTAACCATATCAAAAATCATCCCCCATGGCTAAGTCTAAATACTCGTTAGATCAGAACAATAACCACCTACCATGCCCTCCTTCTTATTGCAACATTAATGTTAATAATCTAATTAATATTAAGCTAAGTATCCTAGTTATTGTTATACATCATAACCCAACCAAGATCATGGGTTACCTAATTTGATTCATTCACAGTTTACAAACATCACAACTAGTCGCCATAGATCTTGCTATCATACATACACATCATGTATAATACAAAACGAACTCATGTATATCATACGCAACCCAATCGCTACTAATCATTATTATACATGTTTGAATCACCGAATATCAACTCAACGGGTTCATGTCATAATGTTCTACACATCATTAACCAAGAGTATTAATATTAATGAAATCTAACATTAACAATCAACATCCAATTGACTCACACAACATACTCAACCAGAATTCATGAAACGGCTAGATGCTTGTAACACGTTTGCAAATCATAATCACATAGAGAACAATCAAATAAGAATTAATATAAATATGGATTTACTAACCAAGATCCTTGATTAATAGAGTGATGTTTCGAGAGAAGGGGGTATCCACTGCCGTGCGTAGAAGATAGAAGAGAGTAGGGTTTGTTTAGAGTTTTGTGTTAATCATTAACATGTTACGTATACATAATAATAATAGTCTTGGGGGCGGTTCCTCCTTTTTGGCCATGATAATGGGCTCAAGCCCAAGTGAGCCGAAACACATTGGCAAGGCAGCCAATACTTAGTGATCAAGGGGTGGGCTTCAATAATTTGGGGTGCGGCCCAATCATATACACGATACTAAGTCCGGCCCAATTAACACACTCATACACATTAAACATTTAGCAATTAACACACTCATACACGTTAAACATTTAGCAATTTAATTACCGTCACAAGTGTTTACTAATTTCTATCGTCGTAAGAGATATGAAAAAGAAATAACAAGGAACAGGATCACGTGACGAAGAGATACATACCTTGAAAGTTTAGGTTGTCACAGTTAAGGCGAGATTTTAATGGCGTTTTATTCATGAGTTTGGCGTTTTGTGTAGAGAAGTCAAAAGACCTTTTTACCCTTAATGAAGCGCGTCACACTAATAAAAGTGATGTTATTTACGAAAACGTCACCGCGTCATCTAGTCTATAGATTGTTTTTATCTAACGATCCATTCTCTCCGTTCTC
Organism: Helianthus tuberosus; assembly: GCA_030545235.1. Lineage (NCBI taxonomy): Eukaryota > Viridiplantae > Streptophyta > Magnoliopsida > Asterales > Asteraceae > Helianthus > Helianthus tuberosus. The sequence goes on from CM060375.1 coordinate 181,837,883, forward strand.
ACACTTTCCCCCGTTTTCTCTAAATTCTGACCATATATATATAGTCAAAGAAATAGTAAAATATGTAAAAGTGAGAGGAACTTGAACTTAAAAAAAATAAACACAACAAACAAATTGATTTATGCGTATATTTGTCATATATCATATTTTCGGCTTATATTATGTATTTAATGTATATTTTAAGATATGTCATAAATAGGGCTAACAATCAAATCCGAACTACCTGTCAAAAAAAAAAATCAAATCCGAACTCGATTGGTAAATCCAAAACCCGACACACTAGGATGGGTTTGGGTCGGGTAATCAGGTTTGAAATTAGTTTTTTTTTCGAGGGTATGAGACTGGTTTGAGATGATATACTCGTTTACCCGATTGTATACCCGATATGATATATTTTATTTTATTATTTAAATATGTATATATGTGTTTTACACTTTCTTTTTGTAATATTTTATAAGTATAACTATTTTGAACATCCAGATTGTTAATTTAATATTAATATTTTCGTCATCAATTTATTTGAGTATTATTTTTATATACTTTAGGTCTTTTATTCTTATATACATGAGTAAATTACAAAAATCGTCATTTATGTATGTCACTGATTGTAAATTGTGTCATTTGTCTTTAATAATTACAAAAATGTACTCGATGTTTGTAAACCTTTGCAAGTTATGTCCTTTAAACCCTAACTCTGTTAATTTTTTTGGTTAAATCTGACCAAATGAAACCCACATGAGAGTATATTGATCATTTTACCCTAAATACTAAAATATAAAATTATAAAAAATTCAGATCTTATCTCTCTCTTTTTGAATGACAGATCTCTCTTTCATCTCTCATTCAATTTCCCTCTTTTAACTCTAATCTTCATAATCCGCACATTATCATCAATAACCCAGATCTTCAAAACACAAAGAAAAAATAAACAATTATCATCAATAACCCATATCTTCAAAACTTCAAAACCCAGATTATCATCAATAATCTGCACATTCATATATGATAAAATTCAAACTAAATGAACAGTGAATTTAGGGTATATTAGATTATGGGGTATGGGGCGGGGTTGTGGCGTGGGTTGGGTACAAACGCCCAAGTCACCACCCCGGGTGGGCTTGGGTTTCGGCGTGGCCCCTTGGGCGGGGGTTTCAGCCCGGGGCCGGGGGTTGTGGCGTGGGTTGGGTACAAACGCCCAAGTCACCACCCCGGGTGGGCTTGGGTTTCGGCGTGGCCCCTTGGGCGGGGGTTTCAGCCCGGACGTTGGACGGGGCTATCAAAATGACATGACAGGATCTCATTGGCCAAGACAAGTAGCCGTTTGGGCTAGCCGTTGGCCAACGGCTATGTGTTTAAAAAAAATTATTCACTATAAATACTCACACTTTTATTCATTTTTTTACCACAACTACTCCACCTCTTCTATAATCATCTCTATCTTATTGTTAAAAAAAATTCTCATCCAACCACAATACGGTGGGTTGGGTACAAACGCCCAAGTCACCACCCCGGGTGGGCTTGGGTTTCGGCGTGGCCCCTTGGGCGGGGGTTTCAGCCCGGGGGCGGGGGTTGTGGCGTGGGTTGGGTACAAACGCCCAAGTCACCACCCCGGATGGGCTTGGGTTTCGGCGTGGCCCCTTGGGCGTAGGTTTCAGCCCGGGCGTTGGACGTGGCTATCAAGATGACATGACGGGATCTCATTGGCCAAGACAAGTAGCCGTTTGGGCTAGCCGTTGGCCAACGGCTATGTGTTAAAAAAAAATTATTCACTATAAATACTCACACTTCTATTCATTTTTTACCACAACTACTCCACCTCTTCTATAATCATCTCTATCTTATTTTAAAAAAAAAATCTCATCCAACCACAATACGAAAAATGAATCCTCATAATCGTGGTTTTGATCCGAACAATCCGTGGACATTCCAAGAAACACCTAGCCCAACATCCAATCGTCCAATTGCTCCCTTTTTAATACACTCCACGATGCTGATATGGCTGGTTACGCATCGTTTATCTCGAATCGTTTGAAGAATGATGTCGGTCAAAAACACCAATGTCTTTCACGCAACGCACGTCATTGAAAAACACTAGTTACCTTCAATAACCAAGATCTTCAAAACTTTAAAACACAAAGAAAAAATAAACAATTCAAAACTTCAAAAGACAAATCCATATTTTCAAAAACAAATCATTTCTTTCAATTTCACTCATGATACCTTACAACAACATCAAACTACAATAACAAAATCAAACAAAACAACAATATATTCTTCATTTCTTTACCATCTTCTTCAACTTGAAAGATCTGATGCGAAACCCATTTGTAGAGAGAGATAAACAAGTGTAGATAGAGAAAAAACACCTTTTTTTAAAGAATCTTCAAAACTTCAATCATTGATCCATAAAAAATCCCCATGAACAAAATAATCTTCATGAACAATACCTATCAAACAAAATACTAAAACACGATCCAAAACAAAAGGATGAGGATTTAAAAGGAACTAACCTCGATTAACAACAGAGAATGGAATCCAATTATTTAACCCCGATGACGGTTTAAAGAAGATGGAATTGGGGATTGTTTAGGGTTATGTTCATTGTTTTGTTTTGATCAAGAACTTCGAGTTAGTCGCCGCCCCCGAGTTGCGGGAACATCTCAGCCACCGCCGGACCATGATAAGGTCATATTGCAGTTCGGGAAAGACATGTTCACCATGGATTATCGGTATCCATTATCTGCGTTTCAAGCGTTTGCAATCTGTTTAAGCAGCTTTGACACTAAATTAGCCTGTGAATAGAAAATTTAACATTCTATGTGTACCTTTTGAAATCGATAATTTGATCTGTAAGTGTTTGTCTTGTTCACAACAGAAAGATTCTTGTTGTTTTCATTTATATGGTTTAGTGAAATTGGGGGTTATGTTCATTGTTTTGTTTGGATCAAGGTTTTTTTTTTTTTTTTTTTTTTTGTGAAATTGGGGATCTGAAAAACAGAAGAAGAAGATGGAATTGGAGATTTGGGAGGGAGGGAGTTGAGATATAGAGATAAACATAATTTGTTTATTTATTATTTTTTATGATTATGAATTTTATTTTAGTATTTAGGGTAAAATGACCAGAATACCTTATCGTAGGGTCCATTTGGTCAGAGTTAACATTAAAGTTTAACTGAGTTAGGACTAAAGGATATATTGTGCAAGGTTTTGTAAACATAAAGTACGAATCCCGTCAATTTAAAGATAAATGACATAGTTGGTAATATGATGTCAATATAAAGGACGAGTTTTGTAATTTACTCTATATACATTGTAGTTGTTCGATGTGTTTACAATCTAATGATAAACGTAATTGATTAGTAGTTAACCCAATAGATACACGACAGGTTTTGGGTCGGATATACCCAATGGGTAATTTTTTTTACATCAACGGGTTTACCCCGAGACCCGTGGTTATACCTGATACCCGACGGGTATTTACTCGATAGAACCCGATGGGTTTGGGACAAACTTATCTAATCAGGTTTGGGGTTGGAATTACCTAAAGCTGTCCCAAAGCTGACCCATTGTCATTCCTAGTCATCAAGAACAGATTTAGGGATCATTACCATTCTATTTTTTTTTTTATTACAATGTGGGAAGTAAATAAATCATCACTTTATGTTGTTTGATAGACATGAAATAACAAAATCAATGATGAGTTGCGTTGGGTGGTGGTGGGTGATGGTGGCGAGTGGTGGGATGGTGGTGATGTTGGTGATGAAAGGTGAAAGAAGAATGCAATGAAAAAAAAAGGAGGCTGATGAAAGAATTTGAGGTGTTTTAAGAAAATGATATTTCTTGTGTTCATTCTATTTAGGAACGAATTTTTTTTTTTCTTACAATAGTCGATTTTATTCCACCACCTATTTTACATACCAACACTAATTTAATGTTTTTTGCAAACTTCATTTGTCGATGACCATAGAAGATGTAAATTTCCTTCTAGTATCAAGTTTATTGATTAAAAAAGAGTTAAATGCCATTTTTGTCCATGTAGTTTTGGTTATTTTGTTAATTTATTTTAAATGTTTTATTTTTTGTCTGTGGGTCTAAAAAGCTTTCACTGTTGCCATTTTAGTCCACTGGGTTAACTTCATTTATTTTTTCTATTAACGAGAAGGGCAATTCGGTTATTTTATATGAAAGAATTGCCCTTCTAGTTAATAGAATTACATATAAAATGACCGAATTACCCTTCTCGTTAATAGAAAAAAATGAATGAAGTTAACTTAGTGGACTAAAATGGAAACGGTGAAATCTTTTTGGACCCACAGACGAAAAATAAACCTTTGGACTAAACTGACAAAATGATCCAAATCACTCAATAGCTTCCCCTTAGCCGCTTCCTATCAACATATAATATTTTAATTGATTTTCGAAATAAATAGTTTATGAAGTAGAAAATCAACACAAACTTAGGTGAACAAAATTCAATACCTATTCATTAAAACTAGTATTATTCACTGTCGCGCGTTGCGAGCTTACAAAAGAGGGACTGAAGCATTGCATCCGGAGGGGGAGTGAATACTTGTGACCCATGACCAAGGGCCCTGGAGCGTAACATGGAAGTACGATAGGATGTTTGGCGCGGAGATGGAGACGGAGCGTCAAAAGAGGCATTAGACGAAGATGCGGCATCTGGGTTGGTGAAGCCACGTCTCCGTTTAGAATTTCGTTCACGTGAGGACATGGTGATTTTCAAAACTAAATAAAGTCAAAACTGCGAATCAAGACTGAAGTTTGCACTGATAATCGCTGATCTGCCCAATATTTTTTTACCTTTTTTTAACGAAACAGTTTAACAATAAAGTAAAAAATACACGTACATATACCCTCTTAGAACAACGGGACATCAAGTCGATGGAATAGTGAAAAAACACATTAAAAGTTAAAAGAAATGTTACCAATACCAGCCATTTTATAATACAATAGCCAAAAAGATTACAGAATGTTTTCAATGTAAGTAACTTAACTTAATGGGTCTCCTTTACAAGTGACATGAAAACTGAAAAAAATAATTGGTGGATGAAAACTGTTTCAGAAAAGATATTGAACAACCTCTTGAACAAAGTGACATAACTAAATGTAGCAGCAATTTGAAACCCAATCAACAAATAATTCTTATACCCTATAAATGCAAGTTAGGTTTTTAAATGTATTTACTTTTGGTACTTAAGTTAAGTCTTCTTAGAATTTGAATTCTAACCGCCGCTGCATAAATTTCTAACTTAATTTTTTGGATATTCTGACTAAAAATGCTCTATCTACTGAAGAAAGATCAGACAAACTTAATCCTCATTTGTGGAAAAACCTCATGGATCTTACCAGTGGCGAAGCTTGAAAAAAACGTTCGGGGGGTCGGAAAGTAACGGACCTAAAATTTTTTTTCTATCGCGTAGTTTCGAGGTGTATGTTCGGGTCGGACGTCGGCGACTCGGGTCGGGTCGGGTCAAACATTATAAAAGAAGTTATCATTTTATTCTTCCACATAGCATAATCTAATAACAAAACAAGTTAACAAATCACCCTAAATTTCAAACTCTAATTTCTATCTAAATCAAATAACAATAAGATTAAACAAATAAAATTAGACATAGTTACAGAAAAATTCAACAAGTTTAGGGCAAAAATTCAGACCAATTTCACCCCTAATTTCAACCTAAATCACATAAATTGCAGCTCTAAATTAAACCGAAAGATAAAAAAAACACATACCTTTAACCTTATAAAGATTGAAGAAGTCGAACAAGAGTACAAGACCACAACAACGAGCAGTGTTTTGGCTTTTGTTCTCGAACAAGAAGCTAAAGTCGAACAGTTCTGGAACCTGCGTCCCCCCCCCCCCCTTTTCTGCACTTCTGGCTTGTGGTTTCTGTTCTTCTAGTCGATGTCCCAAAGTAAATGAATTTGGGTTTTTTTTAATAGGGTGGGCTTTTAAGTTGGGCTATATAATGATTTGATTTGGGTTATATAATATACATTCTTGTATTCTACCAAATATAATGATTTATGCTATATAATATTTGGACTAATTAAATATTTTATTTGGGCTATATAAATAAAAAAAAGTAAAACCGAAGGGTCGAAAACGTATATACCTAATTTTTTTTTATAAAACCGGGGGTCGAAAACGTACATATATAACACTACTGACCGAAAAGTTCGGAGGGGCGGGCGCCCCTCCCCGCCCCTTAAATCATTCGCCCCTGGATCTTACTATTATTACAGCTCCTAGATATGATCAGCTGTGAATTTGTGATAGCCTTGAATTCAAAGAGTAAGTTAAGATTACTCAATTAGTAGAGTTTGAAGACCATATATGCTAGATTTCTACTGAATTGGAACGGTCTAAATTTCTCAACTCACTTTTGGCAAAAGTTAATTACTGGGGTAAGCATGTTTGATGAAATGATGACTCTTTAACCAGCGCATTGCACTGGGTTACCCCGGGTGGGAGTCTGTCTCTCGACTCAAAAGTGCTATCCCCAAGTCCAGCAGCCAAGTATTGAAACCATCACTTGTGTGCAGCAAACAAAACTTTAAAATAAAGTATCTCACCCAAAAACTCCCGATAAACCCATTCCCACACAGTCGAACCCGTCCACTATGGCAGGTATATTCAATAACTTATATTGTTCCGTATACTAATCACCTATTAATATTCACATAAAACATCATAACTTGCAGAATGGACAAGCTGGATCAGAACGGATTGTTTTAAAAAAGTGAAGCTTTATTGGATTTAATATTTCACAGCAGGTACACAATCTATATAATTTCAACCGGACACAATACCTAGCTTCTGGCCAAAAAGGGTCTTTTTATCATTCACCTTAAGCTTATGGTGCTTCCATTAGCCATGAGCACTCTGCAAATTATAACAAAACCAGATTTTCAAAAGTATTGATGGAATTGGAGAAAAATGACGACCCACATTATACTTAAATTTGCAATGTTCAAAGGGAATTTTCTTAACTACACAATAAACAGTAAACAACGTAAAACAGGCTCAGAGTCCAGAAAACAACAATACCACCATGGCTGCAGGGAAGGTTGCAACTAATGAAGTGCCATCCAAATGCCAAAGCTAAATCGACAACAGCATTACATTCAGATTTACTGACTCATCATAGCCTCAGCAAAAAGATGCAAAGAGATAGAGAAAGGTAAGCAAAGCGTAGGTCTATAGCGTCACGAACACAACATCGCCACCTAGGGTTCGAGAGAGACTGATTTGGGCAATGAAATCCTAACCACCACCCCTACAGGTGGCGAAACCCCATAAGCAGCGAAATCCTAACCAGGCGGCGAATCCCCAAAACCCGGTGATTATGTCAACGCTGCCACCACCATAACATTGCCACAAGGGTTCGAGAGCGATTGATACAGGCAAGAAAACCCTAACAATCACTCCTAATCCAGCAGGTAAACCGTCATTGTAATGGTGGTCCAACATCGTCAGAGCAACCCCAGGAAGTGTCGATCGCAGCCATCATCGGAACAGTGAGAAATACGAACAAAAAGAGGCAAATAAGAGGCAGAGAGGCAGACAACACGTGTAAAAACCAAGAGGGTGAAACAGAAAGGTAGGCAGGTGAATCAGCTGGCTGCAACTATTCATTTCCTTTGCTTATTATCATATGTTAATTTCCTTTGCTTATTATCATATGTTAATGTATTATATATTTTAGAGTTAATTGCCCGGATGGTCCCTGTGGTTTTTCATTTTTTTCACGTTTATTCCCCAGCTTTCTAAAATTACATGTATGTTCCCCATGGTTTGATTGCTTGTTACTCGGATAGTCCCTATACTAGATGGAGGTTAATTTTTCCAGTTAAATGCGTGTGAAATGACTTTTTTACCCTTAATAATAAAAATAAACATAAAAGAATGTAAAATCAAAATTAAATATGAAAATAAACCAGTATTTTGAATTAACCAATAATCCACGGATTCCATCCCACCCCCTCCCAATCACCTTCTACATCTTCAAAACAACAACTGTTTCCCATCACCACAAATTTTCTCCACTGCAACCAATCCCTCACAACTGAATTAAATAAAATTGGGCTGAAGGAAAAATTTTGTTGCAATATTGGGCTTCGATTGGAGTACAAGTGCACAGCAAAGGAATTAAAACAAAGCAAACAACAGCAGTTCAAAGGAGTTTTTAATGGGTACACATCGCGCGACAGTGTTGTTTTGGGAGCTTTCGTTGAAGATTTTTTTTTTTAATTCAATTCAATTTTCCATAAAAAAAAACTTGCCAAGTTACATCAAAATAGAAGGTAGACGGGCAACAAGCTGCGCCGCCACCCCTTTCTGAATTGCAAACCCTAACCTTCCAAAGACAAACCTCTGCTAATATGATCATTTTGTGTATCTTTACTGGACCCACTACTTGCACCAGCAAATCGACGATACGGAGAGGCCAAAGATGGAAGAGACGACACTTCTCCGGCCATTGTTTTGCAGAAAAAAAGACTTCAGAGGGTGAGAGTGCTAACCGGATGTTTTCACAAATAGAGACGAGGTGATGATGTTCGATGGGGGTGACGGATTTGGGTTGGGAGAGGTCTTCGGAGGTAGATGGTGGTGGTGATGGATTCCAGAGGATGGCCGGAGGGGAGGGGAAACGACAGATGGCCGGAGGGGAACTAGGTTAGGGGAGGGTGAGCCTACACTGTAATTCTCTTTCATGTTTGTTTTTATTATTAAGGGCAAAAAAGTCATTTTACACGCATTTAACTGGAAAAATTAATCTCCATCTAGCATAGGGACTATCCGAGTAACAAACAATCAAACCATGGGGAACATACATGTAATTTTAGAAAGTTAGGGACTAAATATGAAAAAATGGAAAACCACAGGGACCATCCGGGCAATTAACTCTATATTTTAACTTAAACGATGATACAAAAATAAAAACATCATAAAGTTACAATCAAATAATAATAAATAAGTTTTGTAAATCTACACCTAAATATCTAATATATAAGTAAAATGGTATGTAAAGTGTCACAATTCCCTCGTATTTTTCTTCTTATTTTGAAAAAGATTAATAATTAAATTACTTATATATAATTCAAATATATCGTATATATCAAAATATCCTGTTATGTATTCTAAATTTACCTTATAAATTTATAATTACGTAAAATCATTCTAACCTAGTAATAATATAATATAGTATCATGTTGTTAAACATTATAATTACAAATTGATTTAATTTACTAAATGAAATAACAATTTTAGAATTTTGTTTTTAAATTATAAATAAGATAATTAGTTATATGTTTTTTTTTTTTGGAAGGTGACTTTCTATGTACTGGACCTATTGGTCACCGGGATCATGTCGAAGACATTCCCCCGTCAGCCCCGCACTCTCGGACGCGATGTTCGATTGGGCCCCGGCCGCCGCGCAAGCTGACTTCCGCCCGGAAACCATACTGCCCCCACATGAGACACTCGCTGGGGTAACAGCTGGGTAAAACCGGGTTGCCCTCAAGACCGCACCATGCCTCGGTAGGATACGATCCATCATTGGGACGTCCCCCCCCCCCCCCCCCCTAAGACCACAGTGGGAGTCGAACCGGTGACATCCCAAAGGAGGAACCGGCCAACATAACCCAAGTGGGGATACCACTGGGCCACGGGGAAGGGATAATTATATGTTTAAGTAACCAATAGTAAAAACATACGAGATTCAAAGTACATCCAAATATGCAATACATACTTTTGAATAAACGTCCCGTCGAGACTCGATAATAAATGTTAACTGAGGAAAAATGGTTTGGATTGAAATTGACCAATTAAACGGGAAACCTTTCATACAGTGTGACGACGGGCCAATGGATTGCTCCATTTACCCGACTTGGGCTGCCATCACATAAGCCCAACAAATAAGGTCCACAAATGGTTTTACTTCTCTGCTAAGGTTTTCTCCGCATGAAATGAGCGGGAAACGAGGATTCAGAGCATGCAGACCACAATTAATGAATGATAAGAAGGGCATCTTGGCTGGCATCGTACTTCTCCTGCCGGAACATTAAATG